>CM034544.1:30814284-30836784 GCA_020002185.1 Paraescarpia echinospica
CGAGACTACGGATGACACAGCACACGAGACTATGGCCGAGATATGTCACGAGACTACGACGAGGCAAGAGACGAGACTATGGACGAGATACATCACAATAGACGGGTTATCGCGTGAGATTCCACCACCACCACGACAATTCCACCACAATAGACGGGTTATCGCGTGAGATTCCACCACCACCACCACAATTCCACCACAATAGACGGGTTATCGCGTGAGATTCCACCACCACCACCACAATAGACGGGTTATCAAAGCAAAGCAAAGCAAATAGACGTGTTATCGCGTGAGATTTGCTTCAGAAGCAAAGCAAAGCAAATAGACGTGTTATCGCATGAGATTTGCTTCAGAAGCAAAGCAAAGCAAAGCAAATAGACGGGTTATCGCGTGAGATTTGCTTCAGAAGCAAAGCAAAGCAAAGCAAATAGACGGGTTATCGCGTGAGATTTGCTTCAGAAGCAAAGCAAAGCAAAGCAAATAGACGTTTTATCGCGTGAGATTTGCTTCTGAAGCAAAGCAAAGCAAAGCAAATAGATGGGTTATCAAAGCAAAGCAAAGCAAATAGACGGGTTATCAAAGCAAAGCAAAGCAAATAGACGGGTTATCAAAGCAAAGCAAAGCAAATAGACGGGTTATCAAAGCAAAGCAAAGCAAAGCAAATAGACGGGTTATCAAAGCAAAGCAAAGCAAATAGAGACTATGACCGAGATATGTCACGAGACTATGGATGACACATCACACGAGAGTACGGTCTATAGACACGAGTTGTACAAACGAAACACTACACTTTGACTAACACGTGACACAAATTGAACTCAGATCAACTAGTCAAGCAAACGAAACACTACACTTTGACTAACACGTGTCAAACGAATTGAACTTAGCTCAACTAGACACCTCACTCGAGACTATGACCGAGATATGGCACGAGACTTCGGATGACACGTCACACGAGACAAGAGACGAAACTATGACGTGTCATCCGTAGTCTCGTGTGATGTGTCATCCGTAGTCTCGTGACATATCTCGGTCATAGTCTCGTCTCTTGTCTCGTCGGTACTCTCGTGTGACGTGTCATCCGAAGTCTCGTGTGATGTGTCATCCGTAGTCTCGTGACATATCTCGGTCATAGTCTCGTCTCTTGTCTCGTCGGTACTCTCGTGTGATGTGTCATCCATAGTCTCGTGTCATCCGTAGTCTCGTGACATATCTCGGTCATAGTCTCGTCTCTTGTCTCGTTGCTACTCTCGTATGACGTGTCATCCGAAGTCTCGTGCCATATCTCGGTCATAGTCTCGTCTCTTGTCTCGTCGGTACTCTCGTGTGATGTGTCATCCGTAGTCTCGTGACATATATCGGTCATAGTCTCGTGTGATGTGTCTAGTTGATCTAAGTTCAATTCGTGACACGTGTTGGTCAAAGCATAGTGTTTCGTTTTCGTGACACGTGCTGGTCAAAGCATAGTCCAACTAGTTGGTCTGAGTACATTAACATATCTGTACTGAACTACACAGAGATACGTGGCTATCATCTCTACTCAGCAACACAGACATACTTGTGAAGTGTAAGACTATTAGTAAGGTTCCCAACATACGCTTTGCATTACACTATGAAAAAGACACAAGATGAGGTTTGCACAGTTTATTCGTGAACAACACAAACGTATTTACATGTCACGCTCCATAACTAAAAGAACCAGAGACATTGATACAGAGTCTTGCAAAGTTTAATCGTGTACAACACAAAAGAAAGTTCTTTACAGGTCACCCTCCATTACTGCCAGAACCATATGTTTCATAGTGTTTCGCCACTGTTTCGAAACAGATTCTTGCAACCAAGTATTGATATTACACAACTGTTCGACTGTCACATCGGATAGCTTCACACCCGCGTCTAACAAAACACTCAAACAGTCTTTCACCACTGCGGTTGAATTAATGGTCTCCACAGCCTCGTCAAAGTGCATGCAAATTAGAATGTCATAAGATAACATACAATCGTGATGACATTGACTAGGATGGTCTATCTTGCAACCACGACATTGTCGTCTTGAGAGTTCAAAGATGTTACATGATATGTGTCGTGCCAGCGGCTTCTTCATTTCAATTACAGGGAAATCAATGGTAAAGTTCGGACCAGTAAAGTCAGGAGCAGAAGTTGTGACGTTGGCAGGCTGGGTAGAAGTTGTGACATTGACAGCATGGGTAGTTGTGACGTCGTCAGGAACGGAAGTTGGTATCGATGATGTTCTGTTGTCGTTAATCGTCTCTGTCGACACAGAGACCATTCGTTGACGCTTTGATGGTAGCGAGCCTTCAATGTAATCCTGCAAGAATATTTCAATAATATTAAAAAAAAATATTAAAGAATGAATGGGAATAGTACACCGTTGCTAGAGTACGGTGATAACGACGCCATTTTAACGGAAGTAAACATATACAGGGATGCCATTTTAGCAGAGGTAAACATACGCAGGGGCGACGATGGTGAAAGTACATAGTAAAACAATACAAAGTATGACTCACCACTGACGTATACAACTTGGCTTCATTGGCCGTCCTCTTCCGACGTGCACAACATCCGCTGGTGACGTGTTGCTTGGAATTATATTTCTGTGTGAACGATCCCCCACAGTCTGGGCAGGTGAAGGGTCTCTGCGATGGTGGTACTTGTCTCGGAGTCGGTAGGTCCTTCTCATCGGCAGCATCCGTTCGAACCATATCACTCGAGTCTGATGTATCGCAAGGGTAGTAATATGATATCTTCAACATGATGATGTTAGCCGTGGTGTCGTTGTGATACGAATGATGATCCGATTGGTAGAGCTCCGCGTTTATATAGATAGTGAATGTGCCGAAAGGTCACGTGGGCGTGCCGAACGAGCACGAAATTTCTAACCTATGAGAATAGCTAATACTCTTTTGTGAGAATGTGGTTGGCTCTGAAAAGAACCGTTTCTTGGAATTTCGTCGAATTTTTCTTATGATGCTAATGATGATGATGCTGATGCTGAACACACGAGTTGATGTTGATGTTGATGTTCGTGCTTTATCCTGGACAGTGTGTTCTTAACGAGAACGAAGCGTCGCAGGTAAGACTCCGGGTTGTGGGTCTTGCGAGTCTTGCGCATCTCGCGAAGTTTCTCGACAGACAACCTCATGAGGTGTCGTGTCTCCTTGCAGTGGTTGGATGCAGTCACTGACGGAGACATTCGCTTAGCAGGTTGATAGACACAAAGGTCGGTCGCCGGGTGTCGTCGCTTGTTGCTACCCGCAACATCTCGGTCATTGTCGGTAGCAATATCTCGGACGTTGTCAGTTGATGAAACAGAACCCATTTTCAAGATGTAATATATAATGGCCACAATACCTGACGCAGGTCTTTTATACCAGTTCCACCGAACATAATGGTCACGTGGGCGCGCCGAAAGATTATGGATTGTAAGATAGTACATTAAGGTCACGTGGGCGTGCCGAAAGATCACGGATTGTAGAAAATTCAAAAGCACGGACTGCTGAGTAGAATGTACACAAGCGCGGACTGCTGAGTAGTTATTTAGTTCACCACTTATCTAACAGGGGTGCTTTCAGTTGATGATTATATATCCACCAGGTGTTTATGGACGAGAAAAATCAATCGGGGAAAAGCGAGGTGTATCTTGATGAAAACGAAAAACACACACACTCATCCATAGCGTCAACAAGATTTTATTTGAATATTCCCCATATGACCTCTCTTGAACACTGTTCCTGTAGATTTCAAATCGGTAATGCTAATAAGGTTCCCAACGTGTGATTTGGAAAGGTGTCGCCGAATGAGCTGCGCGCCGCGACGATGCAGGTCGTCTACGATTCCGACGACGACCACTGGCAAACGGAATGCTGGTTTCCTTTGATATGTCGCCGTCCACTGACGCTGTCTGCATGTAAAGCCAACGATCGAGATTACCCACTAAATCCATTGGCGTGTTGACATCCTTTAGACCACGAGCAAAGGTTTCCCATCCCACCGGTTCAAACGACTTCCGTTTTCTCAACACGTCATTCACAAGGTCCACGATATTACTTCCGGGAACCGCCTTGTTTCTGTACATCATCTCGCCACGATCATTCCAACTTACGGCCCCTTTCATTTTATCGAGTAGTCTTCGTGCTTTCTGCTTCATAGTTTTTGGAACGCTGTCGATGATTTCGTTTTCGATGCTCTCCTTTTCGACGACTTCATTTTCGTTAGCAGGTTGTACTTTGTTTTTCTCTTCACTGGGAATTTTTTCGACGACCACACGCACGGGTTCTTGCATACGTTTGTCGGAAAGATCGTTGTATCGACTCAATACCTGGTTATACAACACAACCTTTTCCCTCTCGTATATATCGCTTCGTTCTAATATGTCTAGCATTTCATTGTCGAGTCGTTGCAAAACCCTTTCGATAGGATTAGCCGGAGAAGGACGTTGAGGTTGAATGTTTTCCAAAATACGTGGATCGACCAGCGCCATCTTCTTTGTATACTCCATGGTCACCTGAGATGGAGACTGGAATGTCGAGTTTGTTGAAGGAACCGTAGGTACATGTGTCATAGTGGGCACCTGAGTTGGAGACGAGAATGTCGAGCTTGTTGCTGGGGCCAGAGACACCGATGTCGAAGTAGGCGCCGGTTCAAGTGAATTGAACAATGTAGTGCTTGTCGTCGTAGTGTTTGTCGATGGTCTACAGCGACTGTGGGCACTGTGTTGTTTCCAGTTATCTCGACGTGTAAAATGTCTCTTGCAATCTGGGCACTGGAAGGCCGCCCGTGATACTGGCGTAGGCTTGTTGGCAGCTGGTAGACTAGTCCATAAGCTCATGATGTACGTGTTTACTGTTCAAATGTAAAGAACGGAATGAACCGCGATTTGAATTTTATGCACTGATATATGGAAATATCTGGGCTATTTTCCTGAAAAAGGAAGGAATTGATGCTATTTTCCTGAAAAAGGAAGGATTTGACGCGATAACACGTCTATTTTCCTGAAAAAGGAAGGAATTGATGCAATAACACGTCTATTTTCCTGAAAAAGGAAGGAATTGATGCTATTTTCCTGAAAAAGGAAGGATTTGACGCGATAACACGTCTATTTTCCTGAAAAAGGAAGGAATTGACACGATAACACGTATATTTTCCTGAAAAAGGAAGGAATTGACACGATAACACGTATATTTTCCTGAAAAAGGAAGGAATTGACACGATAACACGTATATTTTCCTGAAAAAGGAAGGAATTGATGCAATAACACGTATATTTTCCTGAAAAAGGAAGGAATTGACGCGATAACACGTATATTTTCCTGAAAAAGGAAGGAATTGATGCAATAACACGTATATTTTCCTGAAAAAGGAAGGAATTGACACGATAACACGTATATTTTCCTGAAAAAGGAAGGAATTGATACAATAACACGTATATTTTCCTGAAAAAGGAAGGAATTGACACGATAACACGTTAAGATTAGTGTTTCGTTTGTCCAACTAGTTGATCTAAGTCCAATTCGTGACACGTGTTGGTCAAAGCATAGTGTTTCGTTTGTACAACTAGTTGGTCTGAGTTCAATTTGTGCCGCGTAATCGGTTAAGTTTCTGTTTCGTTTGCACAACTAGTTGGTCTGAGTTCAATTCGTAGTTGGTCTGAGTTCAATTCGTGACACGTGTTGGTCAAAGCATAGTGTTTCGTTTGTATAACTCGTGTCTCGTCGGTACTCTTGTGTGATGTGTCATCCGTAGTCTCGTGTGATCCGAAGTCTCGTGAAATATCTCGGCCATAGTCTCGTGTGATGTGTCATCCGTAGTCTCGTGACATATCTCGGTCATAGTCTCGTCTCTTGTCTCGTCGGTACTCTCGTGTGACGTGTCATCCGAAGTCTCGTGACATATCTCGGACATAGTCTCGTGTGATGTGTCTAGTTGATCTAAGTTCAATTCATGACGCGTGTTGGTCAAAGCATAGTGTTTCGTTTTCGTGACACGTGTTGGTCAAAGCATAGTGTTTCGTTTGTCCAACTAGTTGATCTAAGTCCAATTCGTGACACGTGTTGGTCAAAGCATAGTGTTTCGTTTGTACAACTAGTTGGTCTGAGTTCAATGTTCGATTCGTTCAGCGTGTTGGTCAAAGCATAGTGTTTCGTTTGTGTGACTAGTTGATCTGAGTTCAATTTGTGACATGTGTTGGTCAAAGAATAGTGTTTCGTTTGTCCAACTATTTGGTCTGAGTTCAATTCGTGACACGTGTTGGTCAAAGCATAGTGTTTCGTTTGTCCAACTAGTTGATCTGAGTTCAATTCGTGACACGTGTTGGTCAAAGCATAGTGTTTCGTTTGTACAACTAGTTGGTCTGAGTCCGATTCGTGCCGTGTGTTGGTCAAACTATAGTGTTTCGGTTGTCCGACTCGTGTCTATAGTTCGATTCGTGATGTGTGTTGGTCAAACTGTTGTGTTTCGTTCGCACCACTAGTTGGTCTGAGTACTTTATCGTGTGATGTGGCATCCGTAGTCTCGTGACACATCTCGGTCATAGATCACACATCACGGTCACAGTCTCGTCTCTTGATGTATCTATATATATATATATATATATATATATGTATGAATCTATGAGTTCATTTTCGATTACCCATACCAGGTTATTTGTTTTACGACAGAAGTTGGTTTCGAAGGTTTTACCGAAGAAGCACGAATTTAAATACTATAGTACGAAAAAGGATAAAAACGTTCTAATGGTCCTGGGTACACATGAACCTTAATACGGTAAACTATATAGATACTGGTACATCTTATCTGGGAGGTTATTATGTACCTGTACTGTTGTAACATGACGCTTCACTTTCCTCGAACAATGTAGATAGCGAGCACTGCGCCGTCTTGTATTGATATAATTATGATCTTTGGCATCAAGGTGATCGAGTCGACATTGCGCATCGCCCATAGCGCGTTTATTTATTTAATAATGATGTTGAACGCGATTATGCACCTACGTACATACGTACATACGTACACACGTATAGGTTAAGAACACCAGCATGATAAAATGCTGAAACAGTATTGGTGATCTCTAGGCACAGATGAAATACGGATGAGCCTTGGATAGGATATATCAGTTCAAAACAGTTTGACACCAGTTTGGATCCGGCTTGTACGCGGACTTTCAACTGTGACCGTTGGTAAGTGCAAATGACAAACAGTTTGACCAAAATATTACACAGATAGCTGGTAGTTTGAATGTTTTAACAGATAAGTTCGTATAACTTCCCTATGGCTTAACACGGGGCCAATACACAGACCCTTGAGGCTTGATTGATACCAGTTTATACCGGTTAACAGGGAGATTTTTCACTCACTATAACGTCAATGACCATAACATCAAATGATGAGATTATATTCAAGCACGAAAGCTCAAAACAATGGCTAACCAAAGCGCTATCTGATTAACCAAGTCAACCTCGGGTACAAAATTACTGTGCGTAGCAGTTTGAAAAATTCCCTATGCTTTAACATGGGAAAATTCCCTATGCTTTAACATGGGAAAATTCCCTATCCTTTAACACGGGGAAAATTCCCTATGCTTTAACATGGGGAAAATTCCCTATCCTTTAACACGGGGAAAATTCCCTATGCTTTAACATGGGGAAAATTCCCTATCTCATAACATAGTGAAAATTCCCTATGCTTTAACATGGTAAAAATTCCCTATCTCTTAACATGGGGAAAATTCCCTATGCTTTAACATGGTAAAAATTCCCTATCTCTTAACATGGGGAAAATTCCCTATGCTTTAACATGGTAAAAATTCCCTATTCGATAGGGACTCCTCCTCGGCAGCACTCATTCGAATCATATCACTCGAGTCTGATGTATCGCAAGGGTAGTAATATGATATCTTCAACATGATGATGTTAGCCGTGGTGTCGTTGTGATACGAATGATGGTCCGACTGGTAGATAGGTGTTTATGGACGAGAAAAAACAAGAGACACGAATATTTGCAGTACTCATATGTGGTTCACTCACTTGTCCACTAGGGATGATGTTTGTAGTTCGTGATGTACCCGTCAGGGGGCTCTATTGCACGCAAGCGTGCAAGAGACACGAATATTTGCAGTACTAGAACATTTAGTTTACAACTTGTCCACAAGATGACACCACTTGTATAATTAGTACCGAAAAATTCCGATAGGGGTCGCTGTTTTAATTATCCAACTATCCGCCAGGGGAGCTATTTTGGTTTTGGCGGGAAATATTTAGTTCCGAAAAAATCCGCCAGGGGCGCTACTTTGGTTTTGGCGGGAATTAATTAATTCACCAACTATCCGACAGGGGCGCTTTTTCCGTTTTGGCGGGAAATATGTTAGTAGCGAAAAATTCCGCTAGGTGGCGCTATTTTGCTTTTGGCGGGAAATAATTAGTTCCGAAAAAATCCGCCAGGGGCGCTACTTTGGTTTTGGCGGGAATTAATTAATTCACCAACTATCCGACAGGGGCGCTTTTTCCGTTTTGGCGGGAAATATTTTAGTAGCGAAAAATTCCGCTAGGTGGCGCTATTTTGGTTTTGGCGGGAAATAATTAGTTCACCAACTATCCGCCAGGGGCGCGATTATATTTTTGGCGGGAATATTTTAGTTCCGAAAAAATCCGATTATTTTTTGGCGGGAAATATTTTAGTTTACCAACTATCCGGCAGGTGGCACTATTTTAGTTCCGAAAAATTCCGGTAGGGGGCGCCGTGTGACCTTGACCTACATCCGGGTACTTGGCATTGACCTTTGACCTTGACCTACATCCGGGTACTTTGCACTTGCACCTATCCGACTCCAGTTGCCTGCGGTACTTAACCTCTATTACTACTTGTGTGTATGCGTGTATTGTATATTGGTTTTGTTGACGACCGTGCCAATAGTATAAACATGCCGTTTTCATAAAAATCTGAAGAAACATTTGCGAAAGATATCCATATTGTAACTCCCTACAACTTATTTGTGCCATGTTATGCAAATAAATTGTCAGAATAGTTGGATTTAGCGAAATACTTACAGTTTCTTAACGAAAATACAGTTTTTCGCCGTGGCCCACAAAAAATTGCTAACACGTACCGTTAATCGTGCTAGCGGTTATAACCAATGAAAAACACATGTTGATGCATGGAATTGTGGCACGACAAGGTTTTCTGGCACGCACCATCGGACAGAGAACCGTGTATGCATGTAAGCATTTAGGCATGACCAGCTGGCCCGTTGCCAGCTTTTCACAACGGGGGTTCACATTTTATCAATTCAAACCCCAGGGGCGCCACAAGTTCTTGTAGGATTGCATTTTTTTACAATGCAGAGGGCCCCACATGTTTACCTCGAAGCTCATAATGCAGAAGGTTACATTTGTAACTGGAAGAACAGTGAAGTGGGTATGAGATTGGTGGACAATATGGTTTCGTCTTATATTCTTTCATCTTATATACAAACATCACATTAGCATCACCATGCAGCAGGCCCATAACGACGTCGTTTTTTTGGGGGCGTTTTCAAAAAAGTGGGACTCATAATTTTTGTGGTCTGTGGAGATTGTTCCCATTTTGTTGCCTGATTTAGCCTAAAGTATTCACATTTACAATCAGGTTTTCGCTCAATTAATACATTATTTTTATCTGATCTGATGTACAAATGTTCCATAATTTATCAAAAACATAATTAAGTTAGTAAATTAACAAACCTTTATAAAACATGCCCGGTAAATAGAAATTTCAAAAATATCGTTCTCTTGTGAAATTTGAATTAAATTCTAGGTGCAAACAGTCAAGTACCATATCCTCTGCACAACACTGATTCCGGGAAACACTAACTGTATTTTATAACTATACGGAACACAAAATGGACATAATAATTGTTAGTAAAGGCCCTTCACACATTCGTGCCTCCTCATCAGCGATATGGTTCCCCTTTCTGAGATCTAGAAACATGCAACTAGCAACCACAGTATTACAGCAACACAATTACACGATTCCTCATCATAACGCGCATTATAAAATAGGTGAAGCTAAACTTTATTATGTAATTAAATACAATTATTCGTGTTCCAGCGCATTAGTTGAAAATTATGATTTGTGTTAAGCCAGATGAATTTGTCTATCGGGTTTGCAGCTTGTAAGAAATACACTCGCTACACATCTTAAGTTGTTGATTGTTGAAAATATAGCCTCTTTGACAGTCGGTAGTTACCTTAATCAGCATACAAAAAATAAAAAGCCACACCTCTCGTTTACTTTTTAAGAACATTCTGATGAGAAATCATGAATTATTTTATATGGCTTAATATTATATGTGCTCATAATTGTTAAATCATCGTCACCCTGTTCATTCACCAGTATTTTGTCTGCATCTGTCACTTCTGAGTGACTACAATTAGGACTCCTAATTTTACGTTTGGCGTAAAACTGGCTTCTTGTGTATTTGTTACCCCAAATGCGTTTACATAACAGGAGACCCCGAGATAGAGTGAATTCTTTCTGCACGGCTAATTGGATGCAATGGTCCTTTGACACGCATTCCTTTAGTGACTGCCATTGTCACACATGGCATTGGCGACAGACCCCTCAGCCAGGGTCCCATACATTCAGTGGTGATCACTTAATATACAAGGGTTCTCCCTTTAACATCTGTACAAATCAGGCAGTCCTTGTATTATATTGTAGTAATGCTTGAACAATACCCTGCAGCTTTTAGGAGGGGGGGTAACGCTTTTGAGAAACATTTAATACAATTATTGGTTCACATTTTAAAGATGCAATTTTGAGGGGGTTCACATTTAGGAGAAAAGGGGTTCACGTGAACGCTCTGGCTACGGGCCTGCAGCAGGGGCGTTTCCAGAAAGCGAGGGGGACACGGTCACATGGGCCCATTCAAAGAGGTCTACGGGAACGCAAAACTACAAAGGTCTAGGGGGGCACGTGCCCCCAGGTCGCCCTGGATCCCCCTATGTGTAAGCAGGTAGGCATTTAGGCATGTAGGCATGTAGGTATGAAGTTGTTCAAGTGTGTAGGCATGTAATCGTGTACGGTAACGCTTTCCACTTAGACGGGTTGAACCTCCAGCGCCAAATTTTAAGCGATTAATTTACGACCCAGGGTTTGGACGTAACACTTCTATTTTTTTTCAAAATACCCCATAAACGTAATGCGCGCGAAAAGCGTAAAACATCACTTGACAATTACTGGAACCACAGCCGCGCGGCAAATACTTCGGGAAATTGGCCCCTTTGTCATGGACTAGGTTGCTTGGCAAAGTGGAGTAGACGCTGAGACAATATAGGCATACGTCTACACCCATGTCAATACCACAGCAATTCGAATATTATTTGACAACTCTATGCTATGACGACTACGGCCTATCGATGGACACGTAGTTAAATGTCTCCTCAACCTTCGTACATACAACGAGTATTGCAACATGTGCATGACGCGGTTGTCTTCGTTTTACGGGCGTTGAAACCATCGCATGATACGTATGCGAGCGCGTTATGGTGCTTGTGTAAGGATGCTGTGTGTTTTCTAACATCAAACAAACCATGACATTTTATAAGATTTTAAATAACATCAATATCAGCCCATAAGCGTGTCTAGGGGGTGGGGGAACGTGACCCCCTAAACCTTTAAAATTTGGCGTGCCCGTAGACCATTTGAGTGGGCCCAAGTGATCTTGCCCCCCAGAACTTTGAAAATGTGCCCCCGTTCAGGTTACAATTAGCTTAAGTTATGCCATTCTACGGCGGCAACTTTTAGCACAGGGTGTACAGCGAAATTGACGGTCGTACACCTCTGCCTATGCAGTATACTTACACCTGTCAGAGTTCTTATCTTGAAATCCGGGAGATTTTCACCAGCGGTTTAGCACGCTTACCTTGTCGCGCTGTGTCGTCGCGCTATCTCTGCTTTTGACATAGGAAGATGGGCGAGGGAGCGGTAGTACGCGCTGTTGAAAATTGTTTGCCGCCGCGCCGCCGTAACTTCAGGTTTTCAGCTTTTCCGCTGTTATAATATAGTCCGACAGTCAAACACCCTTTTGAAGATGTACCGTGCATTATGATCCGAACAATGTTTTTGTGACCTAACCTTCTAGGTCAATAATCCGACGGGTGCCACCTAGTCACCCTTGAACGCGTTATTTTGTATAAACTCATTAATATACATATTAGTTATCGCCAGATGTGCCAGTATTTGAAACAGAAACAGAAAGACGCTACTAGCACACTTTATGCTGGATAATCTGTTCCATTTCTGTATAAAAAAAATTTGGTATCTAATCTACACTAGGGACTAAGAGAGACACTTCCATGTAGTGTCCCTGGTAACGTTCTGCAAAGTTGTAAACGGCCAAGAGTTCTCAACATGATTCAAGACCAAAGGACAAATGACAGTATTGTCAATGGCCGACCACGTAAGCTACTTTCAAGAGGCATATGGTCCAACGTTGTTACAACTCAACGTTGAAGGACTCACAATGGCCTAGCGCGAAGTGATCTCTCATCTAGCGCAAAGACACTGCGTTATGGCGATTCTCCTGCAGGAAACGCACTCGACAAACGATGAATAATTTCACATTCCTTGCTTCAACATCATAGCTGCAATCCGTCACCCAAAACATGGCATAGCCACATACGCACAATCGGACATACCGGCTAGAATCGGTGCAATGTCGCTCAGCAATGATCCGCTACAATGGATTACTGCGTCTATCGGCGGGACAACGGTACTAAACGTGTACAAGACCACGAACGTGCCCTTAACACATCTTCCTCAGTACTCACGTCCTGCTATCTACGTAGGAGATTTCAACTGCTAGCACACTCTACGGAGCTTCCGAAATAATACGACGACGGAACCGTAGTCAAAAACTGGGCGTCCAACTTAGATCTCGCACTACTGTATTAAAATCATCAGGTGAACGCTTTTTGCTCGGGCCGGTGGCAATCGGAAACAAACCCCGTCCTCGCCTTTGCCACTTCAAACGCAACATTTACGAAAGTATATCTCGGACTGTAATTGAACCGTTTCCACGCTCTCAACACCACCCATTTTTAATCAGACATGACGCTCTCCTCAAGACAACATCATGCTCTTCACTATCACGCTAGCCACGTGCAATTTGTTGACGACACTCCCCGATCCACACTCACCTGACGTAAATGATGCCTACAACCGATTCACCTCTGCAATCATTCGCATCGCCAAACGACACATACCACAGGGACATCGCAAGACATACATTCCAGGATGGAACAAAGAATGTGACGAACTGGCAGAGAAACATCACGCCGCCACATCCGAACAAGATATACATGACACTGCGACAGCACTGCTTGAACACTTAGACACAAAACGATAGGAAAGATGGGTCGAAACCGTACAGGCAGTTAATTTCACCCACTCCAGTCCACAGCTTGGAGTGTAGTACGACGACTCACCGGGGAGAACAACAACAAACCACAGGCACCCATCAACGCCAGCAAGATCGCACAACACTTTGTGAAAAATGGCCGCTATCCTGCAGTAAACCACGAATTCACACGCGAAGTCAACAACGAACTCAAACAGAAATGGCAAGGAGCGTCAGCCGACATTGACGATGACGAGATGCAATGCGCACTACGATCATTAAAATCTGGAAAACGTACCGGGACTAGACTCGATCCACCCTGAGTTTATGATGCACCTCAGCAAGGAATGTCAGAATTGGCCGCGCGTGTTCATGACCAACTGCATGCATCGCTCAAGGATACCAAACATCTGGCGTCGTGCAATGATTATTGCCATCCTCAAAGCTGCGAGCTATCGTCTATTAAGTTTACTATTAGCTGAATACAAACTACTTAAACGACTGATTTACAACGATTGCTCCCAGTTGTTGACCCACTGCTGTCGCACGAGTAGGCTGGATTCTTACCTAAGCGAAGCATCTTAGAACAAGTCATAAAAATAAAAAAGACATCGAGGCAGTCTTCGAGACCAGAATAAAGTGCGGAACGGTGTTCGTCGACCTCTGTGCCACGTGTGACACCGTGTGGCACAGAGGCCTAACATTGAAGATGCTCCGACTGATTCTCAACTAACACATGGTCCTTGTTTATACAAGAACTCATCACCAACCGAGTCTTCAAACTACATGTCGGCAATGACACGTCAAAGTCCTACACCATCAAGAACGAGTTACCGCAAGGTTCAGTTCTCGCTCCGATGCTCTTCAACATCTACAAGTCGGACATCCCGCACACAACATCAACGATGACATCGCCTCATGGTATCGGAAATAAATTACGGTAACAAACAGCAAACATTAACACACGATCTAACTAGTCTGGACCTGTACCTTCAACAATGGCGTCTCCTACTTCAACAAAACAGTGAGCAGCTGCTTCTATCTGGCGATGCTGTCTAGCAAACAACCAGATGGACGTTCGCTGCGGAGAGAAAATGATCAAGACAACAGCAAACAATAAGTACCTCGGAGTTACATTCGACAGGTCACTGACTTACTGAAAACACCTAGCTCAACTATCGAAAAAAGTGAACGCACGATGCAACTTACTTCGACAATTGGCCAGCACAAAATGGGGAGCTCATTTTGATGTTCTTCAAAAATAAACAATTGCACTTGCTTCTGGGCCAGCCGAGTACTGCGCGCCAATGTGGTGCCGCAGTACCCATACACACAGAGTCGACGCAGCACTAAACAACAGTCTCCGACTGGTGTCTGGATGCATCCAATCGATACCAACTGTCATGCTGCCAGTTGTTGCTGGAATAAAGCCTCCAGACATCCGTCGATACAAACGGTGTCTTGCCGAAGCAGAATACCAACACACATTGCACACTAATGTGACAACAACTCCACCTGGGCGAAAACGTCTGCGTTCTCGACACCCCTTCTCGGAGCACGTAAGACGCACCACCGGCGATGCTGCCGGGAAAAGCAAGATTGTGTGGTCACGCTAGGCGTGGACAAGAAGGTAGGACGCCATGCCTTGTAGACTTATGGAATTCATCCCAGTCCCATTAACAATGCCAGACGGATACGACCTTTGTCGACACTCACAGGTGCGCCTCAACCGCATAAGAACAGGTTAGTGAAGATTCACACACATTATGAACCAGATGGGGCTGGCACCATCAGCTTCGTGCGAGTGGAGTGCCGAAAGACAGACCGCATTCCGCATCACCAGTGAGTGTTCGCTACATAAATGCAACGGCGACCTGGTCAGGCTGGACGAAACAGCACGCGCCTGGCTTCAGGACCTTAAGTGCGACCCGCGATGACCCCTCCGTCGTTGAATCATACGCAAGATGAAGACTGTTAATTCACTAATTCACTTCATTTCCTCTAATCTTTCTATTTTTCTTAATTGAGAAAAAAAACATTTCTGCGAATATTTTCATAACCACTCAATTCAATATCTTATTATAATCGAGCTTATGTATGCATGTACGTACGTATGTACGTATGTACGTATGTACGTATGTACGTATGTACGTATGTACGTATGTATGTAAGGATGTATTATGTATGTGTGTATGTATTTTCGGGAAATGGGTGTACTGGGTTCAAGTATCCACTGTTAAGGATTTGGAACATTAACAAAGACCCAAATGCACTGGCAACGGAGTATAGGTGGTGAATGTGAACCCTAAACCCTGACATCTGATAAAATCAGTTTAGTCTTTTCGGGTAGATGGTCTTTCCTGCAAAAAAGGTGGGGGGTTGAATTAAACCTAAAAAAGAGAGAAACATGTATGATTAATGGTACGTCCAAATAACGACTATCGGTCTACAACGGACACGAGAATGCGTGATTATTCAACCATCGCACAGGAATGCATTCAGCCGTTACATTCCCATGTCAATAGACGACATTAAACAATGACCGATTGGACAAGACTGAGGATAGCAACCGGGGGTTACCCTCCTCTGTCCTGTTAAATAAAAATAGAGATGAATACATATGTTTTGTTTGTTTTGTTTTTTAACGGGATGTTGGGTGTCTAAATGAATTAGATACGTTGTGAATGATGTTCATGATATACATTGTAGAATGAAGACATTGCTCCTGCATTGCATCCTGGGGCACAGTTTCGTCCGGCGTGTGGCCGATGAGATCTACCGGGAGGGCCTCGATCTAGAAGATCAGGTTGAACGAATAGAGGTGCGGGGCATTGGCGGTATGCGGGTGTCCGGTGTGTACCGGCAACTGCCATTTGTCCGCCGGGTGGCACCATTGATCATCCTCCTGGATATAGGAACTAATGACCTGAGCAACCCGAAAAAAGACCCCGTGGGGCTAGCAGGGGAGATCATGGATGCAGCGCGAACTCTTGGGCAGATACCTGGTGTCAAGCGAATGATAGTGTCAGAAGTGATGTAGGATTCATACTGAACGATGAACTGAATCGGTTGGCGGTCAATTCCGATAACATTTATGTATGCAATCACAGAGGGTTCGCTACAAGATGGAAAGAGTATTTGCGACCCGATGGTGTTCATCTGAATCCGAGGGGACGATGCTCTATTTAAAAAACACGGTGTGCCGTACGAAAGTATGCGCTGAAATAAAAATAAACAAGGGAATGCGAAGTTGTGGTGCTGCCCTCAGTACCGCTACTGCTGACCACCCGACACCTCCACAAACACGTGTCGTTGTTATTAATAATTAATACATGGGCATTCAGTAATTATTTCGGACGGTAAACCTATAAATACAAAATAAGCATTTAATTTGTGCATTAAATGTATCTATCTTATTATAGTTGTACAGGAGACGGAAACATGTGAAGCCGTACGAGCCAGCACTGCTGCAACCCGACAACCCCACATGCAGCCTAATCCCCCTAACAACTACACAATTGCACTACGACGTCTCACAGTGTCCTAAACGCTAGGGTCATTGTTCTGTAGAAGTCCATTGTTCATTGTAATTTGGTGGCCACCAACATATCTTTCAGATTATTGTTCTTTGAGAATGATGTTATAAAGTTCGGCGTGTATATGTCTGGATACGCGGTTTGTAGCAGGTTATAGGTGGCTTTAGCTAGTTTAGCAATTGTTCGTTCCTGGTGGGAGAAGCGAATCACAAAAGGCATAATATCAAGAGTCCTCTCTAACATTCAGTCCCCCTGGCTGCATAGTTTTAAGTCTTGTAATCCATTTTGATTTACAATTTCGTCTGTAAATGGTTTCCAGTGAGGCGACGTCAGAAAATGGCCCTGATTCCAAGATTGTAATACGCAAATCGGACTTTGAGTGACCGGCTCTGTTAAAATGCTTGGCCACTTGTGTGTCGTTGTGATGTCGTATGTCCGATCTGTGATTATTTAGACGTGTTCGGAGTTGATTGCCAGTCTCACCCACGTATCTTGCGGGGCAGGCGTTGCAGGTAATTAGGTAAACCACGCTGGATGTACCGTAATTGTTGATTTTGCCCTGTGGTGGCCTTCTTGTGTTGTTAATAGGTGTGAAGTCTACAAATACCGTACAGGCTAGACACCTTTTCACCTGACATTTCACTGCCTGTTCTTTCCTGTTCTGATTGTTAATGTCCGTTAGGGTACTGCTTTTAATGTGCCTTAAAACGCAATGTATAATTCCTTTGCCCCAGTCTGTGAAAACGTGTTTGTACGGCTTCCTCAAAGTCTGATTAAATGTTACAAATCCTGTGAAATCGTAATAGTTGCGACTTGAGGATACCAGAGAAGGTATGTTTTGGATGGAATGAGTCTTTGTACAGTAGTTGATGTGTATCTGTTGGTTTAAAGTAAACCTTGTTGTCAAGATGCCCCGTCGAATTAAAGCGCTCGCCTTTAAAGATCGTAGTGTCCAAGAAATCTATTGAGTGTTTACTCGTAACTGACGTTAATTTTACGCAATTTTGATGGCTATTTAGTATGTCCAAGAAAACTAGGAATTCATCATTTCCATGTGTCCAGATTCCGAAAATATCGTCCAAATATCGTAAATAGATTAATGGTAATTTGCTGAATTTCATTAGTGCTTGTTTCTCCTACTCAGCCATAAAAAAGATTGGCATAGTTGGGGGCAAATCGTTTCCCCATTGCAGTGCCGAAAATTTGAAGGTACCAGTCTGATCCGAATAAAAAGTTGTTGTGGAAATTTTAAATAGTTCTAAAATGTCGGCGTCTGGGCGGTCAAAATCCGGGTTTCGTAATGAAAGCCTGTCTTACTGCTTCAGTCCCCGAAATATTGTCAATATTGGTGTACAGGCTTTCTACATCCGTGGAGAACAGTAGCGCATCACTAGGAATTTCGATTTTAGTCACTTTATCAATGAAGTCTGTAGCGTTTTTAACATACGAAGCATGTGTTACTGCCAAAGGGGCTAAAACATAGTCAATATACTCAGCTATTTTATATGATTCGCTGTTGCAATCGGATATGATCGGTCGTCCTGGAAGCATTTGAGGCTGAGGCCATTTATCTTTAGCCTTGTGAATCTTGGGTAATAGATAGAGCACACGTGGTCGAGGTGTATACGGTGGCTCTAAATAATCTCATAGTTTCTTGGATTTGTAACCTGTTTGTCGTAATCTGTCTAGTGTTGCCGAAATGCGGACTGCGGCTTGTGGATAGACCGGTGTGTCTAGTTTAGTATAATGTGTTTTGTTCGCAAGCTGTCGATTCGCCTCTGCGACATAGTTTTCTTTAGACATGATTACTGTGGCCGAGCCTTTATCAGCAGGTTTAATAATAATAGATGGGTTTCTCTCGAGTGCCGAAATCGACGCCAATTGCGACTCTGACAAATTACCAACACTGTTCCGGTGTTTGTTAGTTATCGAGCTAAAATCTTTCAGTTGTTCCAATTTAGAGTTAATGTCCTCGTTGTGGCAAGACGGATTTCAGGTTAATTTTGCTGTAAAGTTCTCTTTTAATTTGGTTGATTTCGTTCCGTTAAAAATACCCTAGTTGGATAAGTCTAGCAAAACGCCTGATAGACACCTGCGTGTGTTCTGCGTCATTTGTATGAGGTGTTGGTATAAATTGTTATCCGAAATTGAGGATTTCCGCCTGTGTTTCAGATAACATTAGATGGCTTAAGTTAATAGTCGTGGGACTGTGCAGATCATTGGACTTGTTTTGTGCGGTATGGTTGCCCTCAATGTTTCTTAGTTTAAATGGCACAACCAATGTGTTAGCATTTTGTTTGCTGTTTCTGATGTCCAATGAATGTTGTCTGATGTGTCTGTCTTGAACGATGACTCTACTGATTTGGGTATTACAACAATGCCCTTAATGTCAAGAAGGCTCTCCGAAGTTCTCATAATGTATTCTTGTTCTACCAGAGGTAATCTGTCAGAAAAGTTTATTTCGGGTATGGCGATAACTGAGTGAGGAAAACACTTGCCTGCTCGAGCCGCCATCCTTCACAAATTAGGGATGGTCGTCACACTTGGTTTGTTCGCTCTGTCGTTGATTCCCGCCGGTAGGATCACAATCTCTGGATGTGTGTCATCCGTCTCTAAAGGGTGCATCAACATATGTTCGAGATTCCTAATTTTGGCTCCATGGTAGCTGTTCACTTGGATGTCTCGTTCCTTCGATTCTGTAATCCTAGAAACGTTCGAGTCACCCAGAATAACGACACGTTTTGTGATTATCGGTAACTTCCAACTGGATTTCTTGCACTTTGTGCTTCTATGTATGGATGGCACAGTAGAGAATCGTTGTGCAGGAATAGGCGAAGTGGATAGTCTGTGAATTATGGTACGGTCCACCCGTGGTCTGGAGACAGGTAGGAAAGAACGATTGTCTCGGTAGTGGCGGGAAGGAGTTGGGAGAAAGAGATGGAGAAGAGGTGGCAGAAACGTTAGAAAGCTCACGTATGGCCTGTTGCAGGGATGGTAGCAACTGCTAGAGGGGGAGTGGTGATGGTAGTAGAACACAACGACGGTGGCCCCGGTGATAGAGAAGTGGTCTGCCGCTTACGACCTGCAGTCGAAGTAGGAGAAGGCTTGGTCCCTGGTGTATTAGCCGTGGACAAGGAGAGAGATGAAATGGGTGGAGTGGATACGACAGTGGAGTAGAGCGGTGCTTGCATGAAGCCAGTGGGCTTGTGTGCCGATGTGAGAGGGGTTGTAGCCATACCTCTGCTTCGTTCCGTTGATAGTGTAGTCGACGAGCTGATAATTACCTTCTTCCTTGACTGTTTGCGTGGTGGCTTTGTTGTCGTGGGCGTAGAACTGCTTGGCAAAGGTGTTGTCTCTGTTTCGAACTGTGAGTGCTCACCGTCGGTAGCTGTATTGTTCTCGTCAATGCTGTCTCTCGTCGATGGTTGTGTCGATTGGGTGGTTGAGTTTTTCCGCGAAAGGTTGCCCATCCTTCCTTCTCCCTGGACACAGTCACGGAATTGCGTCAGTAGTTTCCCGTACATGTTCCTTCCGTGTCCGTCGTGTCCGGTGCACCAATAGTTGTCAGACGTATGACTGATGAAGTTCTTTCCTTCAGATGTGTCGAGTCTTCTCGCGAAGGACGGGGCGTGATCGAATTTCCACAGGAAGATCTCCCACTCTCGAAGATTCCACTTCTTGTCGTTGGCCGGGAAAATCCTTGCTATATTGTTTACCTCCGTTGTTTAACAAGATTTAACAAGATTGCCATCCAGAAAATTACTCTGGATGGCAGGTGGACAAGGAAGCCTTTTGGCTTATCGAGAGTCCAATACTTTTTATCTACATGTATCCCGCCTTTTTAAGGTGTGTGTCGATTTTATTTTTAAACATATTCACGCTACTAGCACCAACACAATCAGGAGATAATCTGTTCCATTCATTTACAGTCCTTTGTGAGAATGAGAACTTTCTTATATCTAATCTACACTGCTCCTTTACTAATGTAGCTTCATGTCCTCTGGTCCTTCTATTTTTCTTAACTGAGAAAAAAAATTTCTATCAATATTTTCATAACCATTCAATATTTTAAACACTTCTATGTGATCTCCTCTCAATCTCCTGGTCCCTAATGTTGTTAAACCACATTCTTTTAGGCGTATTTCGTAACTAAGATCCCTCAGATTTGGTATCATTTTAGTCGCTCTCCTCTGTACTCTTTCTAGCATATCTATGTCCTTCTTGCGATATGGCCTCCATGCTTGTATACAATATTCTAAATGAGGCCTCACTATTGTTTTGTACAGCGGTACTATTAATTCTTTTTTCTTATACGCTATATTTCGCCTAATTAATCCAAGGATTTGATTTCCCTTTGACGCTGCAATTCCGCACTGCTCTGAAACCTTCATATCAGCACTAATGGTTAACCCCAAGTCCTTTTCTTTTACAGTAGTACTTAGAACAGTACCCCCCATTTTATATTTTACCTCTTCATTCCCATGACCTGTGTGGAGGCATTTACATTTCCCAAAATTGAACAGCATTTGTTGTGCAAGCAGCGAAAATGGCGTCGGCGGCTGCTGGCATGTCGTAATATACAGCCTTGGCAAACATCAGTGCGTGGGTCCCGGACGGGAAGCAAACGTTGTTGAAGGCATCCGATGTTTCTGAAACACCACTTTGGATGGTCTTGCCTTGGCATAGCCAACCCTATTGGTTAGATTGTTTTGTTCAAACGCGGCGATCCAACCCGAATTTGGAAGTCGAGACCTAACTAGGGGTGGTGGTGGGATACCATCCCCCTTGACATTTTGGGCCTGAACGTTAATTCCTACCATTTGAATTGGTAAAGACAAGGGATCGAACAATCCTTGCCCCATTGCCGGAATGGCTTACTGTACCTTGTGCCGAATGTGGTCTTGGCGTGACCCTCGAATGTCCGCTGGACCGGGAGGGCTGACGTGGTACGAACAGGCTGATTTCGGTGCAACTTAGCGGCTGACGTTGCAGAGAAGGGCCGTTTCTGTTCCCACCCCCTCCTGCCTAGAGATATGTTTCTCAAAGTTGTTCCGAATTCCGAAACAGTGGAATTTTGCAACTTCCGACCGAAATTATCTCGAGCCCACCCGAGCGCCGTATGACGGGCTCTGGACATCTCATCCTTGGAAGCACGAGTATTTCTCAATGTCGAAAGGATTTAATTTAGTGTGGTGAGGTAGTGGTCGTGAACAATCTCTCCTACCTGTTTAGCCCAATGTCGAGTTAGGGTTTGAATCCGTTTGATGATATTTGAATTCTGTCTAGCTGGCCTGATGAAATGGTTCAATTCAGCTATTTTATGCAAGAAGGCTTTAATGGGAGAGCCTTCTGCTTGTTTACTTATGATCGATATATGATGGATCATCTGTAGCAAATGGAATAGGAGTTTAGCCAAGTTAATATTGTTACCAGCCTGACCGTCTTCCTTATTCCGAGTGCCCTTGTAGTGGCGATTATAAGGATTATAAGCCATACTACAAATTTCAAGTTCAATTTCTCTCTCAATTTACCGACCGGTTTCGACTGAATAGTCTTTATCAAGGTAATTTGA
>CM034544.1:30839284-30986784 GCA_020002185.1 Paraescarpia echinospica
TTTGGGAACATATTATGAATAATTTGCTCTTTAGACCAAACATCTTATTTTGGGACGTATCACATATGTGTCGTTAATTTTAGAACTGAAAGGAAATTAACATTGCACCGCGTGTGCGAAACGTCGTCTCTTTTACCGTGGAAGTGTCCTGTTTGTCTTTTATTAACATTGTTTGTCCTTTTGGCAACTAAACGTAGCCTATTGCGTCTTGCCATTTTGTGAAAACGTGGACTTGTAAAGTCATGCAGTGATAATAATTAAACTGAGAGAGAATCTCTTTGTCTTGGCTAACATTTTGTTAAGCTGAGGGTCCCTTTTCGTATTCAATTCAGGAGAGGGACTCAGATAGAAGCTTGCATTCTCCTGTTCCCTTTTCCTTTGAGATAGTTTATCAAAATTGAAGTCCAATTTTGGAACATTGTTATAGTAACTTGCCGTGTCATGACGAAATTGCTCTTTTGAGACATAATCATAATGTTTTGGGACATAATCGCAATCCTTTTTATAATTGAAAGAAAGTTATAATTCGTCATTTGTAGCCGCGAAAGTGCCCTTTTGGAGTTCATGTCCCAATACGGTGTACGGAATATAATTAAGTTGCCCATTTTGCAAAAAAATTGCAATCGCCGTACCTGAAAAATCCTGTATTTTGACAACAACGTTGTGCCTCCATCTATGTTATGTAGTTATTATGACACGGGAATAATAGGCTTTGGTGGGCGCCAATTTGAATACTTGAATGTTGACGAAGGTCAACAAAATTAATAAATTTAAAATCGCCGTACCTGAACAACTCTATTTTGACGTTAACTATGTGGCTCTAGCATCACGTCGTTATTTAGATGTGAGGATACTAGTATGCGACGGGTGCCATCTTTAAAAATGACGAATATATCAATGTCAGTGATGTCATTTTAACATATTTGAAATCGCTCCCCATAAATCAGTGCATAGACGTACAAACTATTGCTCTACGTGATGTATTTGCTAATATATGATGACACTTGTAATGTAATGTAATGACGACAGCCATTTTTAAGAATTGCGGATGTTAATGTCACAGAATATTTTTATCTGACATCTTTGACCAGTAATACCTATATATTGATAACCAAAAGTACGATTACAAGTAATTGGATTTGGCGGCTTATTTAAAAGATGGTCGCCACGCCAATAAATTACCATTCAGTAATAGTTATCATATCAAAATATATTCATAGACATGGACTATTTCAAAAATCGTAAGAGATCTTGCCCATAGTTGGTCCCAATTTGTTTCTGGGTCTTGACAATCAGGATGATTGTCTTCATGTGTATTCAGCCACAGTCATTCTCCACGTTTCGTTAGGAAGGTAATTTAGGGTGACATCTTCTCCTTCTACCTTTAGTTAACCAGCAGAAGGTTGTCTTGGGCGGTGCAACAGAAAGCATGTAGCTCACGTACCCTGCAGGGAACTGTTTCACTAACATCACCAACGGTAGGCGACTCATATTGCAATCAGCAGCTACGTACCTTCGGGAAAAGCTGGCCAGGTCACTGACATATATTGTGAATACTTCACTGGCTCCTTGGCAAGGTCACCGCACGCTCTATTCTGATCCGTCTTTTTGCTATTGCTATCACTGTGCGGCACATCTGGGAGAGATTACTTGTCTAACCACCAGCGTAAGTTCACTTAAATGAGTTTGCACAAGTAGGAGACCGAAAGTTGTGCAAAGGTGGAACTGAGTGAGACAAATATATCGTTGAGTTGTTTAACCATGTGACTCTGATAAAATTGTGCACATGCATGATGATAATTAAAAAGTAGACCATTAAATACGTGGTTTTAATTATTTACAGACTAGCCATGGGCCAAGTCATTGGTAAAAGCCCCAAGAGTGGAGGAGTGGTCAAAGAAACAGGTAGCAGTATAATCTCTGTATGAGCAAAGGTTCAACAAACAAAACAATTATATAAGTTTCACCTTTGTGTAACGTATAATATAAAACCTGCAGCAATTATGCTATGTATGAATGTGATGACGTTACAAATGCCAATTTTATGTTTTGCGTTTCGCACTTTTTTACGGTGGTGTCATATTACAAACACGCACGCACGCACGCACACACACACGCACGCACGCACACACACACACACACACATACGTTTCACTGCATCAAATGAGTCATAAGTGACGTGTGTGCGTATGTATGTGTATGAGTTTGTATGTGTGCATGTATGTGTGTGTATGTATGTATGTATGTGTGTGTGTGTGTGTGTGTGTGTATGTATGTATGTGTGTGTGATGAGGGTTCTTATTTATAACTGCGACGATAACTTGTATAACTGTAATAAACGCACATGTTTTATTTCTATCTCCGATGGACAACCCTTTTCTGTTGAGGCTTGCTCGGCAAGGGTTAACCTCCACAGAACAATATCAACTAGGTGTGTTTTTAAAGATGGATACTCCTGCAATAAAACAAATAATGGATGACTCATTGGATGCAGTGATAAGCAGCTTTAACATATTGGAAACGTGGAAAAAATCAAAGAAACAAAACGCCGACGATTCGATGGCCCTCTTCGATGAACTGAGTGCAGCGCTTGTAAACATCAAGAGAGCGGACCTGGTCGACTATGTGCGGTGTGGTAAGTGCACTCAGCGACTAGCTGACAACTTCCCTCAATCAACCAAGCTTGGCATTAATAAAACTCTCTCTGACTGCTGAAATGATTACGTATAACTTTACATATTTTACTTCCTCTGGCACGTAGAGGCTCTTAGTCAGGATTGTGAAAGTTTCCAATTTACCCATTCTCATTTTATTTACCCTTTAAGCACATGAAAATTCCCATTCCACATGTATCGGTAGTTAATTCAGATTGATTTACTGTTAAAACGTGGACAACATTGGATTATCTATGGTAGTTGTATAAAGAAAATAAAAAAAATTACTCCAAACTGTTTTAATGGTTAAAATACATACAATCGTGACTTTCCGTAGTAATTAAAATGGCCGTGAAGTTGTAAGTAGCATGACATGACGTGTATATGTATGTATGTATGTATGTATGTATGTATGTATGTATGTATGTATGTATGTATGTATGTATATATGTATGCGTGTGTGTGAGTGTGTGTGCGCGCGCGCGCGACACACACACATTTATACGGTATGGGGTGGTTTTAAACATGTTAAATAAGTACACATCGGTAATTATGCGTTTTGTTCCTAGTAAACCTTTGTAACGTCATTTGAAGAATCAGATCATAAACGTGCAACAAAAACAATCTGGGACAATTAATAATATTTAATAATGTTTTCAATAATGCTCATTGAGTATACTGATTCCGACAGTCATCTACGGATTTTTATTATTACAGAACAAATTCGTCATCTGAAAGACCGACTCCTGAAACGGAACGAAACCATACAATCATGCAAGACGAACGACAAAGGTATTTTTTCTTTGGAATCTCCGATTACCGTAGTTTGTATTTAAATGTCTTTATTTCAACAAAACGTTACCTGCATACATTTGAATGCGTCTTTCGCAACAGATCAATTTCGTGCGTAAATTCAGGTGTTTCCATGCTCCTATGAGAGCGACATTTTGTCTTAATAGTAGTTACTGGCCCCATCTGGATTTTGTTTTATTTATTTACTTATTATTCGTAATTTATCTATATGCATACGTATAATGCATTATATGTGTGTCTATGTTTTCCTATGCATATTATGTGTATACAAAAAAGAATGAGTTTATGTACATGGGGTCAAATACATGTTCTTCGTCATGTTCTTTTTCATGCAATCGCCGTCAGGCAACACGCATTATGCAGTAAAGCGTTGTTATGTCATTACTGTTCATACTATTTATGTTGAAGGTATATATCCCGTAAAATTGCGTTTAATAAACTGTAACAGAGTTCGCAGTTTCAATACTTCGTCCGCGAATTGTAAATAACATAGTTAAGTTGTAAACAAACTTTATCTGCTTGCAAAGATACGGATAAGAACTGTAATAACAAATCCCTTTGGCGTTCGATGTGTTCGCGTGATACCCACATTAAGCCACCTGATTCAACACAATTCCTGCTAATAATTATCAGGCCGGATGATTCTGCGTAAAGGAACAGTAAACGTCACTTCACCTTTTAATTAAGTTTGAAACGAATATGTCAATATCAGCGTATGATAACTGTTTATCTATATTTAATTATATTTCAAACGCTAACATAATCAATAACATAATTCAAAAGCATGCAAACAGATTATTCTATTCACATAAAGTATGTCGTTAAGGATGGATTCCGAAAATGTAATTTGATGACATATATTGAACAGGTCGTTGCGCTGTAATGTAGTAAAACGTATAACGGCAGAGTGAATTCAACAACAAATAAGACACATGAAAGAAGAGTTGCTGCAGATAAAACAAGAAGAGTTGCGGAAATTCAGCAGTATATATGTTTATTAGCTCACACTGGTGGAACAACGACCAAGAGCAGCAATTATCACAATTACAGTCACTTAATCTTTAAAAACATTCCCGTCAGTTGATTGCCAAGTCACATTGGTGAACGGTGAATGACTCATCATTCAAATCGTATGCCAAAAAAGTAAATAACGCAAAATAACTAAACTTGTGTTTTCTAAAATACATCGCCAATTGACCGATCAGATGTTTCAAGAAGGGAGGGGGAGATGAACGTGTAGTGTCTCCAACTTAGGAGCTACGTACTCGTAGATTTCTTGTGTTTCGAATGTGTGTGTGTGTGTGTGTGTGTGTGTTTGTTTGTTTGTGTGTGTGTGTGTGTGTGTGTGTGTGTGTGTGTGTGTGTGTGTGTGTGTGTGTGTGTGTGTGTGTGTGTGTGTGTGTGTGTGTGTGTGTGTGTGTGTAACAACTTGCAATGTTTGTAAAGTGCATGCAATATATATTTGAAAAAGTATATTTACTTAATACATTTTACGCATTGATGTACCATTGATAAACAATGTATAGTTCTCTTTCGCAAACACCACGCAATTTCCGAAAGTTCGATATCCTTCATCTGGCTTATTTCAGGTTGATCTAGTAACAAATGAACATTACACACTCTTCCCATCTTCCACCCACAAACATGCATACGGTGCTGTAATTAATCACAAACTAGATAATAAAATGGACATCACAATTGAAGAGGAATTATAATAGAATCAATGTAAGATAATCCAAGCAGTTAATTAGACAGATTAAATATTTGCACTTAACCGTCACAAAGCATACAACTGAAATATATAATTTTAATTATAATCGAAACATTTTTTTCAGAAAATGTCACGCAGGTAAACCGGCAGAAAAGAGTATCGAAGACTGTGACGATGAAACCAGGAGGGAAAAGTAAGGGTAATTTCTTATGTATAGCGCAGTATCCAGCCCTTAGGATTGCTCAAAACGCTATACACTACTCCCTGGCAGATACATGTTTGCAATGTATACTCTACTTTATGGTATACATGTTATTGTGTCACACTGTGACCGTTGAAGGGTTTGTGGAGTGGATTGTAACTGAGTGAAACATCTCCATTTTATATATTTAACTTTTCTGGTCCCATACACCACATTAATGCCCAGTAACTACAAAAACATTCCTTATGTCGACGTTATCAACTAATACATAAGGTAACATGTTATGTCACTCAAATGCATTTATTGCATCGTGTCAGTTAGCATGTTTTACTTTTCCCTATTAGTTACTAAGTAAAAAATATGATTTGAATGTCTCATTGGTGTGATCCAAAGGAATGCAAAGCAACACCTCTGGCACCAGCAGAAGCTACCGGGAAGATAGCAGGGTTGACATCAAGCAGCGTACGGGGCTCCACTCCGGATTTTCTGTTAGGGTTTACTTCCTTAGATCACTGGCCTATCAAGGCTAATGAGCGTGTTCTACCCTGTACTATTTTCCCATAGATGGGGATTGGAATAGTGCAATGTCGGACATATCCACATGCCGGTGGGTCCTGCACATCATACCACTGGGACTCTAATTTGCACCGAGATCCCTAGCACATTAGCCTGGGGCCGCAAGGTGCCCAGTATCCACAGTGTACCACAGAGAGGTTGTGCTAGAGTCGTTTCTATAGGGAGGCTATGCACCAACAGGGGATATTTATGCACTCGGCTCCCTTCTCACTCCAAGAAGCAATCTGGCGTATGTCGCTGAAAGTGAGAATGTGGAGCAAGATATGTATACTACACTACAGCACTAGGAGCATCACATAGACCTGTGCATACACACCATACCACATACACACACGCACACGCACGCACGCACGCATGCACACACGCACACACATTACATCACATCACATGATACTGATAACAGGATCCATCATTTATTGTAATTCCCTGTCAACCATTGACAATATGAGAAAGAAAGTTCCACCTGCATCCACACCCTTTGCAAAGTTCCCCCTTGGCTACAAAATCACCATCACGTGAATATATACGCTGACGTGTGTCATCCCGGCTGTACTAAACTTGAATGCATTGTGTGCAGAGGATAGCATGGTCTGCTCTATAACTTTGACCGTACCTTAGAACCACTGTCATGCAGATCGGTTGTCTTATGCTGTCCACTGCTAACTTATCTCTCCAACGAGAGGTACTTTTAAATACGTGGTAACCATAAGTAATTCACAAAAAAGTTGTCTAATTCAGAGTGACACGCCTGTCAATGGCGCCATGCCATGTTTACTTTAACAACGGAAATTAATGATATAGTGTACAGTACAGACAGTAAAACAATTACACATAGCTTCCACCATGTGGCGCCACCATTTTGTCTTTTTCATACTGGTTTGAGAAACAGAATTTGAGTAACCTTAAGAATATTTCGTAAGCGTACGCTAAAAAGAAAGAATACGGTATATATATACATAGATTATATATATATATATATTTATAATATATATATGTAGTGAGTTGGTAAGTCAAATCTTATTTGTTATATATTATATCGCACTCGAGACTAGGTACAGAGGAAAAGTATTATCATTATATATGTACACACACACACACACACACACACACACACACACACACACACACACACAATGGTAAATTTCTTAATATGTAATTAAATGCATTCGAATTTAGTTCGGTGTTTTTTTAGCTGGCGGCATAAACATTATATTTCCTGGTAACCTCGCATGCCTGTACAGTGTTTTTTTTAAAAGACGAAACATATCCGTTAATAATACATGAATAATGTCATTTTCGTAAGCCACTTATCTTGTCCAGATAATTTGTTAGATTATTTAAAGAATATATGTATTACTCATACAGAAAGACAGTTGCTCGAAACGAGACGAGAAGAGTACAATACAGCAGCATCGCGAGCTACTGCAGCAGGCAATACAGCAACAGCTGCCAAATATCTTAAGATATATAAGGTAATACTGTAGTAACACAAGCACCCACTCCGATATACACTAATATATCCGTTGATGTAGCCATTGATTGGCGGCTGGCTGGTTGGCTGCATGCATGTTATTAATGTTATTATTAATGTTATTACTAATATAATAAAACATATATTAATAGTTTCCGTTTCAACCAGCCTCTAGGTCAAAGAGATTATATTATACTGCATGATGTAATAACACAAAGTCGTTAGGCCTAGTTGTAGGCTTTAATCAACATAAAAGTTCAACGCATTCTCAAAATGCAACTGCACTGAGCTGTTACAATAATATCATGGTAGAGCAGCTAAACTGCAGAACAGTCAAATTCACTAATACAGCTGCAGAACTGCCAAACGCATAAACAAATTAAATAACATTACTATGTCATTCTCCCCTTGCTAGAAAGCAGTCATTATTAGTCCACTTAAAGGTCCAAGCGTACAGGGGTTCGACGAACACGTTCAGAGCGTCGAAGCTGATGGTCGCTTTCTCCCTCAGGATGTTCAGCAGAAATGTCAATGGACACGGGTCGTCGTGGACTGTCGACAGAAGCGGGAACTCCTTCGGGTTGATGTAGCCGTTCATCTGCTGACGACTCGCCTGTCGGGGCCAAATGTCGGAGGGACACGGTCGTTTCCCTGCCATCGGGGTAGCGAACATGAACGTACTGAGGATTCGCTTGAAGAAGTTCTACTTGGTCCACGAGTGGTTCCACTTTGCTGTGACGTACATGCCTTTTGAGTAAGATGGGTCCAGGCGTACATAGCCAAGTCGGTACGGACCCTCCGGTTGTAGAGCGTCTAGCGAAATTTAACAGCCTCTCATGAGGAGTCACGTTGGTTGCTGTTGACAATAGAGAGCGAATAGAGTGCAACGCATCAGGCAGTACAATTTGCCAGCATTTGGGAGGCAAATTACGCGACTTCAGTGCCATGGTGATCGCCTTCCAGACTATTCCATTGTATCTCTCCGTCTGGCCATTTCCTTGAGGATTATAGCTTGTAGTTCTGCTGCTAGCGATGCCTTTACTCATTAGGAACTCCAGGAGCTCTCTCCTCATGAAAGAGGACCCACGATCAGAATGAATGTAGGCGGGCTTTCCAAATAGTGCGAACAATTGACACAGACAGCTGATGACAGTAGGCGTAGTCATGTCTGCACACGGGAACACAAAGGGGAAACCTAGAGTACTCATCTACAACCGTCAGGAAGTATAGATTTTTGTCAGTACTTGGCAGAGGTCCTTTAAAGTCCACATTGAGTCGTTCGAATGGCTGTGTGGCTTTAATGAGATGCATGTTTTCTGGCTGATAGAATCTAGGTTTACTCTCTGCACAGACTTTGCATGAGCTGGTCAACCGTCGCACGTCTTCAACCGAATAAAGTAAGTTCTTCGATTTCACAAAGTGGAGCATACGTGTCACTCCAGGGTGACATAGTGACTCATGGAGTTCGATTAGTTGACGAAGGTCCGTGCTTATAGATGAAAAAAAAAACCTCGAGAAAGTGTCTGAAGGTATGTTTTCCTTTCCTGGGCGATACATAATATCGAAGTCGAAGCAAGATAGCTCCATGCGCCAACGCATCATTTTGTCATTCTTTATCTTACTTTTCTGTCGTTTGTCGAACATGTAGCTGACAGATTTTTGATCAGTTTTCAGAGTGAAATGTTTTCCAGTCAAATAATGTCTCCAATGACGAACTGATTCAATGATTGCCTGTGCCTCTTTTTCAACTGATGCGTGACGCGTCTCGGGCCCCTGAAGCGTGCGAGAAAAGAAGGCTACAGGACGTCCAGCCTGATTTAGTGTAGCAGCTATAGCCGATTCAGATGCGTCAGTCTCAACCTCGAACGGTAGGGCCTCATCAATTGCAGTCACCACAGATCTTCCAATATCATGTTTGAGTTGTTGAAATGCCATTTCAGCTTCCTTCGATGCAGGAAACGTTGTCGTGATACTAAGAGGACGAATCTTGTTCGAGTATTCGCGAATCCACTGTGAGTAATAGGCGAAGAACCCAAGGACCCTACGGAGAGACTTTATGTCGTGAGGCATAGCGAGCTGACGTAGAGGTCGAAGACGCTCAGGATCGGGCCGCATGTTACCATCCTCCACAACATAGCCCAGGATGCTAAGTTTTGTTGTGGAGAACACACATTTACCCTCGTTGTAAACGATGTTCTTCATTTCAGCTGCCTTGAAGAACCGTTCTAAGTTTAGATCGTGTTCGGTTTGGGTCATACCGCAAACAGTGATGTCATCTAAGTATGCGAATGTTCCATCAAGTTCTGCCTCCTTAATGAACGAGTCCATAATACGCTGGAAGCAAACCACGCCGTTTGTGACGCCGAATGGAATGCGGGTGAACTGATAGAGGCTTCCACCAGATTCGAATGCCGTATATGGTTTGTCTTCATTTCTTATGGGTACCTGGTGATAAGCGCTGCGCAGATCTATGGTGCTGAACACACGGTACTGAGCTATTTTGTTGACCGTGTCATCGATGCGAGGGAGAGGGTACCCATCGAGTAACGTGAAACTGTTGACCGTCTGAGAGTAATCAATCGCGAGACGCTTCTTATGATTTTCGTCCTTTGTGACAACAATTTGAGCACGCCAGGGGGAATTACTGGGTTCTATAATCCCTTCACGTAATAGTCGCTGAGTTTCTTTTTCAATGAACTTACGATCATCAAAGCTGTAGCGACGCGATTTTGAAGCAATGGGATGACAATCAGCTGTCAGATTAGCGAAAAGTTCTGGAGGATCAACGCACAAAGTGGTTAGTCCGCAAAGCGTCAGGGGTGGCTGATCTCCCCCGTATTTCAATGTGACACTCTCATGCTGCTGCTGAAAGTCTAACCCGAGGATAACGTCTACGCATAGCTCGGGAAGTATGTACAATCGAACGTTTTTGTAGTCACATCCCTTTACTGTTAGGTCAACTTCACAAAACCCAAGCGCTTTAGCTGAAAGAGACGCCGAAGCCATGGAAACAACATTGTCCGAAGGGTAAGTCGTTATAGACTTTTGTCTGATAAGCTTTGGATGAATGAAGCTCTCAGTACTACCACTGTCAATCAGGCATTCAACTTCTAGCCCGTATAAGCCAATCTTACACATTGCTTTAGATAGCGCTGATGGGCCAGTTACAGACGTCACAGATGCAATAGTTGGACGATTCAGCGGATTCATCCCAGTTGATGCAACCTTGGAAACAGGTTCCGAGCGACACACTTTCGCGAAATGTCCCTTCTTTTGACATTTATTGCATATGGCTTCGCGTGCAGGACATTTTGCGCGTGGATGTCTAGCATTACCACAGAGTGGATGTCTAGCATTACCACAGAGTGGATGTCTAGCATTACCACAGAGTGGATGTCTAGCATTACCACAGAGTGGATGTCTAGCATTACCACAGAGTGGATGTCTAGCATTACCACAGAGTGGATGTCTAGCATTACCACAGAGTGGATGTCTAGCATTACCACAGAGTGGATGTCTAGCATTACCACAGAGTGGATGTCTAGCATTACCACAGAGTGGATGTCTAGCATACCACAGAGTGGATGTCTAGCATTACCACAGAGTGGATGTCTAGCATTACCACAGAGTGGATGTCTAGCATTACCACAGAGTGGATGTCTAGCATTACCACAGAGTGGATGTCTAGCATTACCACAGAGTGGATGTCTAGCATTACCACAGAGTGGATGTCTAGCATTACCACAGAGTGGATGTCTAGCATTACCACAGAGTGGATGTCTAGCATTACCACAGAGTGGATGTCTAGCATTACCACAGAGTGGATGTCTAGCATTACCACAGAGTGGATGTCTAGCATTACCACAGAGTGGATGTCTAGCATTACCACAGAGTGGATGTCTAGCATTACCACAGAGTGGATGTCTAGCATTACCACAGAGTGGATGTCTAGCATTACCACAGAGTGGATGTCTAGCATTACCACAGAGTGGATGTCTAGCATTACCACAGAGTGGATGTCTAGCATTACCACAGAGTGGATGTCTAGCATTACCACAGAGTGGATGTCTAGCATTACCACAGAGTGGATGTCTAGCATTACCACAGAGTGGATGTCTAGCATTACCACAGAGTGGATGTCTAGCATTACCACAGAGTGGATGTCTAGCATTACCACAGAGTGGATGTCTAGCATTACCACAGAGTGGATGTCTAGCATTACCACAGAGTGGATGTCTAGCATTACCACAGAGTGGATGTCTAGCATTACCACAGAGTGGATGTCTAGCATTACCACAGAGTGGATGTCTAGCATTACCACAGAGTGGATGTCTAGCATTACCACAGAGTGGATGTCTAGCATTACCACAGAGTGGATGTCTAGCATTACCACAGAGTGGATGTCTAGCATTACCACAGAGTGGATGTCTAGCATTACCACAGAGTGGATGTCTAGCATTACCACAGAGTGGATGTCTAGCATTACCACAGAGTGGATGTCTAGCATTACCACAGAGTGGATGTCTAGCATTACCACAGAGTGGATGTCTAGCATTACCACAGAGTGGATGTCTAGCATTACCACAGAGTGGATGTCTAGCATTACCACAGAGTGGATGTCTAGCATTACCACAGAGTGGATGTCTAGCATTACCACAGAGTGGATGTCTAGCATTACCACAGAGTGGATGTCTAGCATTACCACAGAGTGGATGTCTAGCATTACCACAGAGTGGATGTCTAGCATTACCACAGAGTGGATGTCTAGCATTACCACAGAGTGGATGTCTAGCATTACCACAGAGTGGATGTCTAGCATTACCACAGAGTGGATGTCTAGCATTACCACAGAGTGGATATCTAGCATTACCACAGAGTGGGTGTCTAGCATTACCACAGAGTCCGCAAAAGCATTCTGTCAAGCAAGAGGCAGCTAGATGACCTAGCCTGATCAAACATGGCCGCTAAGTCTAACGTCTTATTTTCCAAGAGGCGTTGACGGATCAATGATGATTGTAGACCGCTGATGAATGCGTCTCTGATGGATTCCTCTCGGTGTAGAGCAGCAGTAACACTTTTGAAGTTACAGTCTTTGCTTAACGTTTTTAGAACCTGTAGATATTCGTCTAAAGTTTCACCGGCTTGTTGGCGACGTGTAGCCAGGAGGTGTCGAGCGAAAATCTCATTCGTAGGTTTTATGTACAAAGCTTCCAAAGTATCAATAGCGTTTTCATAGGTGGCACATTCCGCGATGCTCTCATAGATCTTCGGCGTAATGTAGTTAGTTAACACGCAAAGTTTATCCAGTCCTTCAGCAGGAAGAACAGACAAAAAGTTTTGGAATGTTTTCAACCAGTGCGTCCACTCTTTAGATGCTGATGATGAGTTTGGATCAGTATCAAGACGTTCTGGTCTGAGTAGCCTATTCATAGTAGCAGTGAACCACAAATAGCAATGGGCTGAAATTGTCGCAGTTTGTTTCGCCCGATTATCGCTCAGTAGAATGATTGCCGGAGACCAGCAAGTCCACGATTGGAGTTGCCCAAGTACATATTATTTGAGCAACTTTTATGTTGATTAAATTGATGTAATAACACAAAGTCGTTAGGCCTAGTTGTAGGCTTTAATCAACATAAAAGTTCAACGCATTCTCAAAGTGCAACTGCACTGAGCTGTTACAATAATATCATGGTGGAGCAGCTAACTGCAGAACAGTCAAATTCACTAGTACAGCTGCAGAACTGCCAAACGCATAAACAAATTAAATAACATTACTATGTCACTGCACTGAAATATGACCCAGTTTGTTTGGCACACAACAGTTTTGCTTGCATAATTTTGAACATTGATTATGCCGACGCGAGAGTAGAGTACCGGGCATAAGTAGATAAAACGTACCACCATTTTTATTTACTCACTTATCCTCTTCGTGCCGTGTGGCACATAAGGCTCGCACAATATGACCAAGCCATGTCCATCGACTCTTTATGAGGCAGATATTTAGTGATGCTGGATGGCGTCTAGTGTTGGAAAGTAGTATTCGGCCAGTATACTTCCATACATTTTATTAGGCAGATGTTGTGGAGATCTGGAGTCTTGCTGTGTCATTAGATCAATAGAGAGGACATTATGCAGCACTCGGAGCCGTAGAGTAGCACTTAGAGGATATTTCTCTGGTAGAATTTGATTTTTTCGAGAGTTTACTGGCTTTTCCCAGCCGTGTTTTGATGTCTACTTCAGTACCTTCTTGGAGACTGATGATGCCGTCCATGTTAGTGAACTTGTTGACATATTCGATGGTTCTTGATCATGACTGTGTCAGGTTGCTGTTTGCCAATACACCTGTGTTTTTGCATTAACTAAGAAACCAATGGAACTGGCGTGTTGCCTTAGAATGCTTGTTTTGATCTGTACCTCGTCTCGAGTGTGATAAGGCAGAGCGAGGTTATCCGTATAGATTCAATATTCGAGTGAAGAGCAAAGGTTCCATTTCATGTCAGTCCTCTGTAGGTTTGACATGTTTTCTGTTGCCCGATTAATAGAAATGATGACGCGACACACCCTTGTTGGACGACGGATGTCGCAGTGAATTTGATTCTTGAGTTTACGATACTGCAGGAGAAGTTCCTCTAGAAGATCTGGATGAGTTTCACTGGCTTTTCTGGAATTCCATTGTTCCTTAGTATTTTGCAAAGGCTCTCCCTGTGCACACAGTCAAATGCTTTTTCAATATTTACGAAATTTACATAGTCTTAGTCTATAATTCATAGCATTGCTCCTGAATGTTCTACAAAATGAAGTTATGTTCGGTTTTCCTCTCCTTTTTGTGAATTCTGCTTGCTCTGGGCGGAGAAACTTGTCTACAGTTGTTTTTATTCGTGCCAAGACGATCATAGACGAACATTTTGTTTGGTATGGAGAATAAAATAATTCCCCTCCAATTTTGTTTCTCCGCAACTTCCAGTGTGTTTTGAGGGAGAATACGTATTCAAAGCGATTTAAATGTACAATTGTAAATATTTCTCTGTCTACTAATACAACTTTATGTTTTGACACAATGTTTTACAATAATATTTAATAAACACAAACTTAAAACTGCGATGTCGTGGCAACGTCGCTACAACGTCGTATTGCTCGTTAACTTGGGTGCATCTCAACGTCCTAACATGTCTCAAGAAAGTCGTGCCACGATGTCATTACAACCTTTCTTGGTTTCATGTACGTTGCTGCGACGTAATTTCACAGCGTCACGATGACCAAACTGCAATATTTTGGCCACATCGCTACGACGTCACATTTTTTATTTAAAATGTTAAATAATGATGTGAAATGCGTGACTTTTCGTCGCAATATCGATGATATGTTACTGTGGGTCATTTTGTTGAGTCGCATTGCAACATGACACAAACATTATTCGTCTTCGAGTGTCTGTTACATCGCGGTGTGATGTAATTGATACCAAATAATTTGAATACGGATGTAGAGTCACTCTGCGATATGCCATATTGGAATTGAATTGATGTCGCCATCGTTTGCTTTCAGTTTGTAATACTGTTATGGATGAGAATGCTCGTTTTGGAGACAACAATTGCCGTTCCAAAACACACAGAAGAATGTGTTAATATTATAATGAATCAGCGTAGTGAAGTGCTGTAACACTATGGTGTTTTTGAGTAGTACCGGTAATCAATTAAATTATCAAAATTGCAACTTAATAATATTGTGTATCGATTCGACAGACGGCGCAACTCGAGTGTTCCTTTTCCAAATGCTTTACTGATATGGAACAGTTGGCGTATCTGCAACGTAATTGTTTGATTGATGTCACATTATCAGCTGGGCATGTTCTTACGTTTTCATATGCGACCAGTCGACCTGAAATTAGAAAGCGTAGTACTTATGGCACGACCACATAACGTACTGTTAGGAATCAGTTTTCAGGTAAAAGATGTCCACTGTATTTCTCTACATACGTTACATTCCAGAATCTTTTACTTGTTTTTGTTCACGACGGAATCCTGTTATTTCATTTGCAGCAATTTCAGAAAGTGATTCAAGCCATGGATGAAAACAAACCAGTTGACCTTTCGGCCATGCCTGGTCCAAAGACCCATCCAAAAGTGTGTCCGTCTCACCCAACAAAGTGCCCGGGCCGTCCCAAGGGGTGTCAGGTAGGTCGAACGTGGTTGTCATGATATGGGCCAACTCTGGTGACTTACTCCCTTCTGAGGCAATGGACGATGTTTATGTTAGTTATTAAAGGAATAATGCACGATGTTTGCCTTTGGGGAAGTCGGAGGTAATTCGTCCCTACCAATGAAACATGTGAATAACTTGGCTTTCGATCGCCACATGACGTTACCAAAAGGTTCACTAGAAAGAGGTGCCTAACTGGCATCAACAACCCAAGAACTATGCTCAACACAAATATAGATTTTAAGTTATAACAACGTTTTGAAATACTGCAAATCAATATTTGTTATCCGACGTGAGTATAAAAGTACCGGGTAAAAGTGCGCAAAATGTACCGCAAATGTTTGCAGTGCAAATATGTATCTAATCGTTACAAACGAATTAAATGCAATTATTAATTAAGTACAACTTACCCTTCACCAGGGGCAGGCCTACTAATTGCCCCAGACGCATCATATGTATAATATGTTTGACTTATATTTTTTATAAGTGGACCGAAACATGTTCACAAGGTTTTAAAGTTTTTTTATGCAGGGTTAGGAAAACAAAGCACCCACTTTCTTTCGGTGTCATTTTATATCACGGGGTGTTAGACATGGACATTGTCTACTGTTTTCCTGATCGGTGTCTTCAGTGCCAATTTGCTTAATGGAATGTCCACATGTAAAGAAATCTGTTGTGGTCAGACTTTCAACAACATATATACGAAGTAATGTCCACACGTCGGCCGCGGAAAAACCATTATGTGACGCTATACAAACGAGACGTAGTCATGCCAATGCGACTGTGCAGATGGCGAGACGATTGTTTATCGTGTTTTCTATTACCCTTTCACATTGATATCCTTTGCTGTTTCCACAGCATCAATCAATTCACTTTCAAGCAGCAAATAAACCAGGTCACGTTTGGATTTAGCATTAAGCTCACACTACTAATCCAATCGCCTGTGGACACAACGTTAAGCAAGTTATCGACTAGTGTTTTACGCTTCGTGTAAATGCCAAAAGTTTGAACAAGTTATTTGTCAGCTTCATTCAAGCTGATATAAAGTCATTGTAGTTACATCTAAGTAACCATTGTGGTCGAACCCATCCCTAGTGAGCTGTTCTTTGTGGGCATCTCTTTCTATCTGAACAACAGGGAAGGGACGCCATGTTGGAAACGTTCCAGTTGCACAAGTTGAGACCATGGCAGCATCCTGCCTCAAGGACGATACTGGTGATGATGCTGACTCAAACTTGGATGAGTTTATCGTATGTATTTTGTTTTATTCATGGAAGCATAAACCAAATGTCCAATTTTGTATACCTACACACACACACACACACACACACACACACACACACACACACACACACACACACACACACACACACACACACACACACACACACACACACACACACATTCAAAATGATTTCACGTTAAAATAAAAGTGGGGTCAATGTTAATTGCGGGTCTTTGTATTGCACTCTTCTCTAGAAAAGTGTGTCTAATGGAATTGAATATATCAATAATGTATCAGCACTTCAGCATGTATATTGCTTCCGGATTAAGTTAGATTCATATTTGACGAGATGTTACAATTGCCTATCTGAATCCTTGTGTAGGCTCAATTGAGCTGTCGAAAGCTGTCTCCATCAGCGTTGTAGTGTGCTTTTATCTGTAGTCATGTGACGTTGTTGGTACTCATCACATGGCAGCAGTTCTACGAGTATCACGGGAAGATTGTAACTGGTGTCCCCGTTGATCGACTGTCGCCTCTCTCGAATCTCAATGGCATCACTAATCGTTCATCGTCAGAAGTTGTTCTCTCTGGCTAGCACAGTGGCGTCTTTGGTCATTAATTTATAACATTGATGATATTTGACATATATGTTTAATAAATATGCTTAGGAAGAGTTGGATGACTTGATGTCTGGCGAGGCACCTGCCACGCCTGTCGCGCGAACTGCCCGGACCCCGCATGCTGGGTCAAGTAGTACCCTAACAACAATAGAAACTAGACTAGCCGCATACAAACAAGCGCATCAGACAGCCAGCGACAGCAACGATCTTCGGAAGGCGAGAAGAATGCAACGTTCCATCAAGGTATGGTCAACGTCTTAACATTTGTACGTTCCCAAATGTGAATATCCACGTGCCCATACTCAGAAGTGAAGTTTAATACATGTATATGCGCAGTGCACATTGAAAGTGTGAAAGAACTAACCGATAGCCACCTTGTGGAGGCAACATCAACAAATGTTATAGTCACATATTATTAATTGATGGCATCTTTATACATTTCACGTTTAATATTCTACTTATCGTCGCATGTTGCTATTTGTTTCTCCACGTGTCTTGCTGTGGTCAGACTCTTGAGGAAATGCGGAAGAAAGTGAAAGCCGGGAAATCGGTGAACGAAAATGACATCCCTCCAATGGTGATTCTCCCTTCACACAAGTGATTCGTCACCACGGAATGTGTCACAACAACGGTCATCACCAGGTCAGTCTTGTCTAATCACAGTTAGTCCTCTACCATTGTCTTCAAAGGCATTACATAACGTGCTAAAAAAATTGCGTATCCAACTATTTCTATGATCATCTTAATACAACATTGAATGAATTGTGATATTGGAAAAAAGACGACGTAGACCCAAAGAACAGAAACAGCATTAGTTAAGTAACAGTGAATGTTGGATAAGAGAAAGTACTAATTCTCACAAGGACGGTATATGACTACAACACATTTTCTAATGATTGTGTTAATACTAGGTACATAGGAAACCAAATTACTTCTCGTCTGATGTTTGTACTTTACCAGGCGCCGTTGCCAGGCCAATATCAACGTAGTGTAAGAGGTGGACACTGAATGCGTCATATTGTCCTCCTGCAGAAATAACAAACATATAGATAATAATAATAGTCACCCACGAGTGCTCTTTGGATTACACGTGAAATTATGACGTACTTTTCTGCATTGTTGAATGTAGAACTGTTATGCTGAGGCATTCCCACCCTAACTGGAGTGCAGTAGCGCAGCGGTAAGAGCTTCATACTCTCGACTGAGAGAACCCGGGTTCGAATCCTGTGCGGCAGTGTCGAACCTTGGGAAAGTTTGTTTGCTCTACGTTGCTTCAGCTGTGTGAATGAGTACCTGGTTATAGACAGTGATGGATATTTGTTTACGAATAGTCTTCGCGCATTACTTGCAGCGTGGCTGAATGTTTCCCAGAGAAGTCGAGATGGTGTTCGATTGAACAGGTCTGCCAGGCAGTAAAATGTAAAGAGCTTTGAGCAGTCACGAGGACTGGATACTGCGATATATAAGAACTTACCTTTACTAACTTTCGGCGAACCCTTGCTTTAATCATGACTCTTGCTAGTCATATTTCACGATTCTGCCTAATGGTTTCTATATGTTGCGTCTCTGAGCTCAGATTTCTGTGGATATAGTCGCTGTAGGAGGCTATTATTATTATTTTAATGTATTTGTGATAAACATGAATAAAAATGTATACGTAAGTATCCATATGTACGTGAATGTGTACACGAATACATATCACCAGTCCTTGTATTATGTATGTATGTTGATACACCTATACAAACAGGTCATATGCTATGCTGATTTATGTCATGTAACTTTTTGTGTTGTTTATATTTATGGGGTGGCTCCTGTGCTAGCGATATTATATATCTTAATGGGAGTCTCCCGACCTTATCTATTATTTACGTTATTCATTTTATATGTATCATATTTATAGGTCAAATAAATTGATTCTGAGTTCTGAGTTCATAGTCAGTGTAGATTTTGCTGATCAATGCTAGTTAATTAAAGTGCAATACATAGTAAAATTAATGCAAAATGATTCGTATTGTGTTTGTTTCATATGCACCCGACAGCCGACCGACGATATTTCTTGTATATCATTGATGTTGATCGACAACCACGACGGCGACCTGTAAGAGCAAAAGGACAGCACTTGCGGGTTTGCGACTCAGAGCTGTTCATTGCTGTTTCGAAGGCGGGAAGCTGTGAGTGTTCACATCGCAGGAGCCGTGACGGACGTGTTTACTTAACGCGGGAAAGTCACATCCCACGGAACTACACGAAGAGAGTATAACGTTATATAATGCTCTTCCCTTTTTGTTATCATTACGTTATTATATGTGATTTGTCTTAATTTGATTTGTATTTGAACCTTTGCTAATATCATCTCCAACAAGGATACCGCCACCTTGTAGTGGTCTTAATCATGTGTTTCAACTGCATGAAGGCGTCCTCATTCTTGACGTCTTTAGTCCGTGTCGCGTACGGAACACTTTTATGATTGTGCACGGGTGAGCAGTAAATTTGGTAAAACGCATTGAGCCGTCCTGCTGACCGAGTAAGACAAAGCAAACCTGCGTTTACGTTGATGAACTATTTAAATGCGTAATAGAAGATATATGTATGTATATATATACACACACGCATATATATATGTACATGTATATACATACTGTATATACATATATACATATATATATATATACACGCCACACAAACAAACACACACACACACACATATATATATATGTAATATAAGACAAAGAAAGACAGAGAGAAAGCAAGATAGAGAGAGAGATAAAACAAGATATGTATATATATATTTATATATATAAACAGAGACAGAGAGAGAGGGGGGGGAGAGACAGACTGACAGACATACATAGAGAGAGGGGCGCTCATTGGCTGACATGTTGGTAACCATTATACTGTAACTAGTATTGCAACTATAGTTATTACTATTGTAAACATTAGTACACATCCCTGACCAAAAATAGTGCTACTTCTAAAGGTCTCAGCCAGAGGCACACGCTTTGTGAAAAAAAGCCATAACATATTATATAATTGTAAAACAATGAATCGTTTAATTTTGGCAAGTATATACAGTGATAAGTAAGTTACACAAGTTGTACTTCTGTGCACAATTTCGGAACATGTTCGCACCGCCACCTCGCAATTATCTGGCTGCTCAGTGCTCCGTTCACAGATAGCGGCTGGTTGGTGTATATACGACTGTCAAATATTGGAGAATGAAGGTTCCGTTGCAAACTACGAGTTTATTAATTTGTTGGAGTGTACTCAAGGACAGTGCTTTGCTGTAAACAGTTTTAATTAACTTTTATGTTTTCTTTCTGTAATTTTATTATTTTTATTAAAGAGGATACCACATACTTTTATTAATGCGTATGTACTTGATCAAATGTGTTTGTCTGGTATTCTTTTATTACGCCGGGTTGTTCTGAATCAAAAGCGTTTAAAGATTTCGATAATTATTATTACCACATATATATATATATGTTTGCTTTAAAATAACCTGTATTTTCTTGGCTAGATGTACACTACGTACATACTGCACGCGTGTTTTAATCCACAAATAACCAACCAATAAAATAATGCAGATTTATTCATGTAAATCAGCACAAACTCGTTATTTTCGAGCAATGCGTTTGTTTATACAATTATTGCGGGAGATGCTCAATGCGTGTGGAAGTTACTTAGAATATATAGTGGTGCAAACATTTGCCCGTTACAAGTTGGAATGCACATGCAGATTATGGAATGCGCGGCATTCGAGTAATGTAAGTAGGGCGTGTCATTGCTATGTGTGATCTTATCAGACTACAAGAGTGATCATCATAATGACACTAGAACAATGGCTGATAGTGCTTGAAAATATATTCATATATGCGATGTGTAAATTGCACGCACGAACACACATTAACACACGCACACACTGTTCATGCGCACATACACACGCACATACGCACGCACACACACTGATACACAAAACACGCACACACGCACATACATCCACACACGCACGCACATGCAGACACGCACGCACACACCCATGCATGTTCGAGTAGTCATAAATGCTACATAAGCCGGCAATCAATAATGTTGTATCTAACGGATACAAAACTTACGTATGAAACTGCCGAAATAGTGACGTACTTACCATCAGTGAACGCAATGGCAGTTCATAATGCAATCTTGACCACATCACACAAAACAACGTGTGAACTAAATCAGCAGTTTCGCATATTATGTACGTAACATTTCATTATGTCGCAAAGAGAAAATAAATGGCGACTATAATTGTTCGGAAACCATCTCTTATACAGGTAACAGTGAGTTAGTGTGACAAGTGTCTGACCCACTTATGTATGTGCATTTTGTACTTTACGTAAGTCTAGCAACTAACAAGTGTTGCAAATAATGTCCACGATTTTAAAAACTCTATCAAGAATATATCAACATACCCAGTAGTGAAATATATAATGGACAATATCCGACATGCAGATAACTCTAAGAGCGTGCAACCAAGCTGATATTTGGACGGTGAAAGTGTCTACATGAACGACATGAATCCCGTATATTATACATATAAGACATTGGGTGAAAGCATTCTAACAAGAACAACATGATGGACGTAATTCGAATATCAAACTGCGTCGGTGTTGCATATCTGAGCCAATAACAAGACGGCGAATGGCAAGACGTAGCCTGCTGCTACCACCCAAGTTGTAATTGATAATTTCATCGGCTATTTAATGCTGCTTAGTTGCCACCAAAGTCGACGACACATGCGTATTTTTACATGCAGACGTGTGTGCATCTAGTGTAGAAATGTCGTGTTGTTGAAATGAAATAAAACGAATTGTAACAAATTAAACACTGTACGACGAGGGTGTTCTGATGTCACCGCCTCTCAACGCACGCCAGCTCTTACAACAACAATATTACCTCGTGCGATACGATAATATATTGTTGACGTCATCTGGCTAAGTCCGTCAAACCCTGTGAATTTTCCTGTCTCGACGACAGAGCATGGATAACAATTACATCACGTGATTGCCTCATGAGTTGTCAAGAGATACTTATTGCAAACATTCATTCTGTCGAGAGAGATATCAGGCGGCCGAGTCCAAGCCCTGCATGCCGTGGCGTCCGACCGTCCCCTTCGTGAGAAACACTGAGCCCTTCTTCCGTGGAAGTGTCTCTGTGTTCTGGTTACTCATCGTGCTAAAGCACTCCTGAAACGAAGCAATATCGTTGGTGTTTATAGTAGGAGCAACAGCTGCCGGGTCTACATCCATGATGCAAACGCAGTATAATGTCTTAATCGGCATCACATCCGTTGAATTCGGCGTCACATATCTTTTTCTACTACAAGAACAATATCAACTGTACTAATTACTAGCCACCTTGATTATTGCAACTCATTGCTAAATAGGATATTTTAATAAACTCCGGCATGTGCAACATTGATGTGCACGTATTGTTGCTGGAGTGCCTCAAACTTACCTGTACAGGTACTTAAACAGTTACTCTGGCTTCCAAATACACCCACATACACATACACGCTCGCTTACAATCACACAGACACACGCACACGCACACGCACATACACACGCATGCACGAACACGCACACACACACACACACACACACACACACACACACACACACACACACACATATATATATATACACGCGCGCGCACGCAAAGCTAGACATGGACAGGTGCCACTGGCATGTGAATTAGCCAGTCGGTTTCGTTCTGGCGAAGTACGTATAAACCTGTCGTATCATTCTCAAATGTTCCACTCAGCAAAATGGAGAAAGTTCAAGAACGTAACAGCAACGGGCTTATCTATCAGCAGGCACCATTAGGTGTGCTAAGATGCATCAACAACAGAAAGCATTGATGCACCCATCCATAGACATAAATAACCATGGACCAGACTCCCGTACTTCCGATGAGTTATGTTATGCCGCGCATGTGAATAAAACGGAACACGACGGGAAGTCGGATTCGAATTTCGAAACTCGGTCTCGAGCGTGACAGTCCAGCTTATTAACTGCCAATATCCTGCGTGTCCATTCATCATGTGCCCATCTTGTTCCGAGGTATTCACATTGCAAGATAATTAAAGTTGACCATTATTTCTCATTTGTCTCGGCTCACAAATTAAATAATCCGCTGCTGAATGTGTGTTTACCATAATGTGGCATAACGAACGGTACAGTCATGCGCAGTATAACATAACATGCCGGAAGTACGAGAGTCCATGGTTACTTAGGTCTATAATCCATCTGCGTTTACTCACCACAAATTCGTCCGGAGGTTTCCTGATCGTCGGTAGAATGTACACGAGGTCAAATGGGAATTGACCGACGGAACCGTTTCGTACGCATTTCCCAAAGGTCCAATCGTCCTTTTTCGTACACCCAGGGATATCGTCTATCAGCATGATAAGATCGCCTTGGCGAAACCGGAAAGGCTTCGAGCTCGTGTCGGAATCATCGATTTCTGTAAACACAATGTCATTATGTTAAACCTATTTCAAACAACACACAACACATAACACACACTACACACTACACAACACACAATACGTGGCACTTTTGTGGAATGTCACTGTCCTTATCTGTGTCTGTATGCAAATGCTTGAAATGAGTGTTGTTTTCACAAAACCGTTCAAGTTGGCATCTGTGTAGCTTATGCATGTGACTCGTTTTGTCCAGTGTGTATTCTGTGATCTGTGTGTCCTTCCCCAAGACATAATAAGCCTACATTATTTTTAATTGTATGAAACATTTGGAAATATTTAACAAGTTATATTATTCTTATATTCACGAGCCAATATTAATGTCACTTTTATACAGTTAATTTCCTGTGTGAACGTTTGTAACATTTGTGTAGGTATTTAATCAAATCTACTGGAAATATGAGTCTTTAGCCTCAACATTTATTCTCCATGAGAAATTTTGAATCACTGCAAAGTCCAAACCCTACAACCACATGTAGCAACCTGAACAGGTGACCTATTTAATTAGGGATACAGGTGTGGGCTAAAGAATTAAACACTAGACCAGAACAAACAAAGCGGCTTGCTCAATTGGCTTCCTCTCTCATACAAAGCCTAGAGCCCACATCTGCAATCTCTGTAAATCTAAATATAGTCAACTGCTAAAGACAACGAAGTCTGAATGGTGAGTCGACCAGTCAGACTTATATCATAACAATTTCTGCTTTACTCACTATTGAGAGCAACTTCGTGGAACTTGGTATTAATAATAAAGAGTATCAAAATTGACATAATTATAATGCTGTAAGAACTTCATAGATTGCCTTTCATAGATACCCTTATTAAAGTGAACTACATTTCTCACTTGCCAATACATCGGGATCAAGATCCAGGATTTTAAATCTGTCCACCGATACTTAAACCTGATACACCTATTCTCCAAAATTGCAGCACAGTTATACATTTGTGTCTGACTCTGTGTAAATGAATGAGTAGCTAGACGGACAACTACAGACACCAGACAGACGAATCAACAGTAAAATATCTGGACAATTAGACTTTATAATCAAATGCAAATGCAAGTGTATTTTATTCAAAAGCAAATGTTTTAGATTCAAATGCAAGTGTGTCGTATTCAAATGGAAATGTTTTGGCAATGAAATGCAAATGTTTTTGATTCAAATGCAAATGCATATTTTTGGTTTTGGCATTCAAATACAAATGCCTGTTTTTGATCGCACAAACTCTTTCACACACACGCACGCACGCACGCACGCACTCACACACACACACACACACACACACACACACACGCAGACAATTGTTGACGTAGAACTGTGCCCTTACTCTGGCCGACGAACGGCTCGAGGCCGACGGCGTAGATGGAGCGACGACGGAGGCCGTCGAGGAAGTGCGAGAGGAGCTGGGTGATGATGTGAGCATTGGGACTCGCGAACGTGAACTCATCGCCCTTCACAGTTATCAGGCTGAAACTCTGGCCGTGCATCTTCGTCGTCCTGCGGCGGAAACACGGGGTGAATGAACACAAGAACGATTATCATGGTAATGCCGACGATGTTCGTCATCATTAGGAAAATAATAATCATTGTAATGCAAATAATAGCTGTGATGGTAGACAGGATATTATTTGTACTTCGGATGTACAATATTACGTGCTAGAATCTTGTGCACCATAACTGTTTTTTGCTATTTTACTAATAATCATACTACAATATCAGTATGGCCAATAGATCGAACATATCGCGATTTGGGCCATGCTTCGTTCTCACCACATATCGACCGGGTTTCAAGTAATGCACGATATGTATAAGTAGTGTTTTTTTACACGAAACTCTGATTTAAGGTTTATTTCTTTGTAGAATGTTTGTTTCTGCAATGAAACATCAACGTATGCCCACCTAGATCACACAGTTAATTCTTGTCACCAACAACCTAATGTTATTTGCAATTAAGGTACCAAAGCTTCTGGTCCATTTTGTGTGAAGTAGAGCACACCACTGATAAATATGTAGCATTAGAAACACTTATAGGGGCATCGGCGATGTAGCTTCCTTTCGGCTTTCACTGCATAGCGTCATATTCCCCATGGGAGGCCCTCCCTTTCCCAAGTTCAGTACAGTTCCTTTGGTCGAAGTTTTCATAACAATCTGGGTTTTTTACGGAAAAGGGTTGTTAGCCCTTTGCTCAACCCTCCTCTTTTCATATATCACGGCCTAATTACTGTAGACACACTGCCTCTTAACAATCGTGTTCATTGCCTTATCTATATAGCTAGACAATACCACATAACTTCATAGTTCTCCTCGTGTGAATCGAATAACCGGTGCTATACATCTCCCTATTCCTCACCAGTCTTTGCATCTCTGCACTCCACTCTCGGCCTCCTTCTGTACGTTATACATTCTTGTCCTACACCGGTCACCGTGTTTCTGGTCTCCTCTCATCTTCTGTCTTTACGCTTAGGCCTCCTATCCACCTAGCTACGTCCTTCCAGTTAATTCACAATCCAATGCAATGATCTAACCTGACCCATGTTCACCCAAAGTTACCTTTTCTTTAATGTGTCCGTCGTCGACTATTTGGCATTATGCATTTGTAGTTTGTGTGCGCGTTAGAATAGGAGTTGTACATGCTGTTGAATTGAAATGTTCTCACGGCGGGAATCATTTCAGTCCAAAACATCACGTAATTGCGGTCGCAGCAACCAGGAAGCAATTTGAGACTAAACGTGACTCTAAAGTCTGGTTGCATTATCGACGATACTAATATCGTCACACCAAGATATATATGATCGACGATAATGCAATGTGAAGCAATAGCAATGCATTTTAAAAGCAGATATATAACAACTTTTTGCTTCGTATAACGATACAACTTGTACTGGGGTTGCTTGGTGTGTTCTGCATCGAATGCACTCTTCGAAAGCGCCAGGGTTTATATAATACGTATTTATGATGCTATGATGACCGTTTTATATATTTGTATTTCAAAAATACAAATAGTACAAGGAATAACAAGTTTAATGACACATTGCTGGAACATAAAATGGTATATTTCACAGGCCAATCGATTCCTAAACTTGGCATGGTCGTTTTTCCAAAAAGTAAGTAAAACGACTTTTGTTGCGATTGCATGCAAGTTGTCATGCTTTTACATTAAACTATCGTAGATAATTAACATGAAGATGTTGATTCAGCCAGAGAAACCCAACCGTAGGCACAATTATGACTTTGAAACTGAGACATTCCTAAATGCCTAAAGACAACTACAAGCGGCTGGACCCATACTCACGGGAGACCGCGGTCAGACCTAAACATAAACACATCGAATGCTCTGTTTGTACGATTGAATCAGGCAATTAACCAGACATATGCTATTTAAATGTTGCATTATATGGACATTACAATTAATTTAAATGCAGCATAAACTGAACAGTTTCGCTGATCGTGCTGTGACAGCGAGGTACATTAATTTGTTATTGGTGCAGACAGCGACGGAGTGAGAGGGAGAAGAGAGAAGGAGGGACAGAGAGGACAGGAGACATGAGAAAGGCAGGGAGAAAGACAGAGAGGACAAAAACAGACAAACAGGTAGATGTAGATACAGAGACAGAGCGATGAGTGAGGAGTAAGGAAAGAGAGAAACACCATAAAAACAGAGAGAGAGAGAGAGAGAGAGAGAGAGAGAGAGAGAGAGAGAGAGAGAGAGAGAGAGAGAGAGAGAGAGAGAGAGAGAGAGAGAGAGAGAGAGAGGGAGGCGGAGAGGGAGGCGGAGAGGGAGGCTGTAATAGAACAGAGAGCGGAGAAAAGAGAAAGAAATAGGAGAGAGGAAATAGGTATAAAAGAAAAAGGCGAGATGAGAGAGGGGAGAGGTTGGAGGAGGTACAGACAGACAGACAGACAGACAGACAGACAGACAGACAGACAGACAGACAGACAGACAGACAGACAGACAGACAGACAGACAGACAGACAGACAGACAGACCTGCTGCTGAACACTTCGACGAGTTCGTAGTATCCGATCTCGACGACGACCCTGAATGGTTGGTCCATGACGTAGAAGCCCTCCCCGCCGATGGCGACGACGACCTCGTTCTTGGGCAGGCGGGGACCCGACAGTCTGAAGGCGACGAACAAGGCGGAGAAATGGACGGGCCAGCGACGGGAGGCGGTCGACGCCACCCGCTCCTTGATCTCCTTCATCGACACCTTCGACTCCGCCAGACCTACACCAGACGGGTGTTTGTATATCCAGAGAGTGCACTAGATGACACCCACATGTTATAAGGTAAAAAGCAAGTAACCAAACAATCAAATGCCAATGGTAGTCCGATCTCCCGTACGTTGACACTGATCATCGTCTGGGAAAACATATAGTATCTGTCATCAGTGCTAAATGGAGACAGTCTGTTCTTCTACACCGCGTTGTAATTTGTAACAGGACGTCTGCTGTGTTGAATGTGGGGAAATGGGAAGTGTTTCACATCAAACGATATTGCGCTTAACTCAATCCGCCTCGGCATTATTTCCAATAAAGCTTGTTTTCAAACTGGATGTTTTGTTTACCAATTGAACATGTGCTGGGGCGTATCTTCCAAACTGCGAACGCTGCTACGGCTTACTAAACAAAATTTGGCGGGCAGCATACCTTCAACAACTGCATCAGTCTCGAGAGCATTAAGAATTACACAAGAGTAACAAAGGAAAGGCTCTTACAACTGAGGTATTTTGTAATATAAACAATAGTACTGCCGTCTTACAATCTTCAATGTCGCGATATATGATAGCTATACCAGCAAAATGTTAATCACACAATATGAAGATGATGCATACGACCATGACATACCTTGGTCGTTGAACGACGAAATTATCGCTTGCACCCATCCCTCGCGAGACTTGGAGCCACTGAGTACTTTACGAGGGAGATACTTCTCTAGCGCCGTCTGCACTTTACCCGGCACCATGTTAGGGCCGTGTTCTACGTAAAAGCGCTGGGCAATGAATGACGCCATTTCGTCCTCCTGGGAATCAGAGCAAATACAACAATGATGACATAACTATTTATGCAGCACCGGGTTCATCTATGCGTTCGCGTTTGCAGGTCATTATTAAAATACCAAAACATGTGACGAATAGTTGTACTGATATCAGATAGCAACAAACATTAACGACAACCTGATCATCTGATGGCTCGCAGTAATGTCAACATACCATAAGCCGTGCACATACCAGGCACGACGTAATAACCGAAGTGATGTCCGACTTATCGAAGGCATGACGTACTTTCCAAGGACATGCTACTCTTACCAAAGCATGACGTACTTATCGAAGGTATGACGTATGTACCCGAAGGCTTGATATACTTACCGAGGGCATGCCGTATTCAACAGAGCGCACCCCCTTGCAGATCTGATCATATATGAGGCCCGCCGCCACTTCGTCGTACCCCGCATCTTCCCACGGCGCAAACAATTCCTTTCGCAGGAACAACCGCCAGGAGGCATCCTCTTCCTTGACACCTTTCGTTCGCGCCACCTAGCGACCGAGTTTGAGATTATGAACCACCGCAGAACAAAATTAGAATATGATAGGGTTTGCATAACTGTGGACAAAATGTAGAACGACAGCAACAAGTGATGGTACGGGAGACTATCGGGAAAGACGGCGCCAATTAGAACGAACCGTGCAAAAGAGGCACATCACCAGAAAATAGACACAGGACCTAGAAGAAATGGCTGTTGACAGAGACGAATGGCATATATATCTGCCCTGTTTGTCTGACAGCAGTGACGCTTCTATATTCTATTCATGTGTAAAAAATTGTGATACGTCAATTGAGACATTACGGATTAGGGAAAATAACAAAATAAACTGACGCGTTAGCCGAATTGTAATTATTACAATAATTTATGATATGTTGAAAATACAAATAAAATGGTATGCTTGGGTATAATGTATATGGAGTATAATATGTGTTTTATTCGCCATCAAATACACATCTAAACAGGCCTATATTGTAGAATCCATCATGACAAACGTTGTGCAAGTAATAGTATAATATCTGCAGAATATAAGCTATGTATATGTTCTATTTTTTATAACTCAATAATGTGTGAAAGAATTTACGTTGTTTTCTGCAAACAGGTTGTTATGTTCCGATCACACTAAGTTGTCACAATACTGTCATCTAACAAATACAAACTTACTTGTTCGCATTCGGAGATGGCGTCCATCAAATGATCAAGACCACTGCCCAGGGAGGACACCTGCCGGAGGAATGGCACAACATTGCGATAACAACACGTACACTCACTAGATGGCGTATCATGTTCATATCCAATAGAGTTAAAATAAGCACACATAGGAGTTTACGCAACTGTCAACAACCATATTACTCATAACTTTGATCGTATTGCATTGCCTCTATCGTATGAGCAATCAATAAACACACACACTCACACACACACACACACACACACACACACACACACACACACACACACACACACACACACACACACACACACACACACACACACACACACACACATAGACATACACACTCACGCACGCACGCGCAACGCTCACAAACTTGTTTTAAATAAAAAAATTAGAAGAATACTATTGATGATACTATACTATTATTATGTTCTTATCGGTCAGACGTATACTATTATGGGAATTTGGTGTGACTAAATTATATATTACATAACTACCTGGTACGTGTAACATTGGCAGCATATTTACAGCATTACATGTATGTCTTATATTATATGTGCTTATTTACCTTGTGGAAAATAGCGACGAAGACAGAAAACCCGAACGTGTCTTTCAGACCAATTTTGTTTGCGAGTTTTGCGACGACTTCTGTAGATGTTGTAGCTGCGTCAGCCTCGACGCTCTCCACGCGGTCGTTGGCGAACGTCACCGGAAGTAGAACGTACTGCCTCGCTTTCGTAGCCTACAACAGGGAGAGTACGAGTGTCATGTGTCTTATCTGAAATATGTCTATAAGGGTTGCTACATCCATGGATGCAGTGTTCGAGAGTGGGCGTGACAAATATTTATGCGTACGTACACTTATGTATGTCTCCAATGTTAAATTAATAATTATTGCAAGTTGTACTTTATTGGAAGCACATTTATTTATATTAGCTTACCATACTTATGAAATCAGCACGTTAAGTCATTTATACGAATTGGATCATTTCAAATTTCCCTAACCGTTTTTGATTAATATTATATCGTTCATGTCGTGAATGCATCTTCAGTGGTTGCACTAACATTGTACGTGTTGCGAGGACACACCTATGTCTAAGACATACCTGTATTTCCTAGACATACCTGTATTTCTAGAACGTACCTGTATTTCTAGGAAATTGGGCGGGTGGAAGCGCGTGCCGTTGGTTGCTGTGCGTCGAAGCAGTCTGTGAGCGTAGGCGGCGTGGTCTTTGAACTCCGGCGACACGGCGTACAGGAAACTCTTCAGGTGCTTCCGGAACTGTGCACGGACAGAAGACACTGTTAGAGTTGACTGACAATAATGCACGTATCGCATTTGACTAACGCTATACGAACATAGGTAACTTTTTAGAACCACATGTATTTCTACACATTATCAATCGAAATGTGTCCCCTTGTTTTACTGTGGAAATAGGCAGACTTTTTATTATTAGTAGTATTGTTATCTGCAGCTACTGCCGTTGTTGTTAACTTGTTGTTGTTGCTGCTGCTGCTGCTTCTGCTGCTACTGGTGTAGATAATGGCGGTGGCGGTGGCGGTGGCAATGATTGTGAATATGATGCTGATGACAGTGGTGGAGATGGTGAAGGTTGTAATGGCGATGGCAATGATGGTGAATATGATGCTGATGACAGTGGTGGAGATGGGGAAGGTTGTAATGGCGATGGCAATGATAGTGAATACGATGCTGATGAAAATGGTGGAGATGGTAAAGGTTGTACTGGCGATGACACAAACACAACTAGGAGTAATAATAATCAATAATAATAATAAGAAGAAGACGAAGAAGACGAGTAGGTAGATGAAGAAGAAAAGAAGCAGAAAAATAAGAGCAGTAAAAGCTATGACAACATTAATAACTATATTAGCTGACACCCACCCATGGAGCAACAAACAACTCGTTTAGAGTGGCGCCATCTAGTGAAATGATCACCACTCAATTGTTTCAGGTAGGAGAAAGGCCCTCTAAATAAAGACAGGTTAGCAAACGTAAGTTACTCAGGGTAACTATCGCTGCGTTTTCTTACATGCATCGCCAATTGGTAGATTAGAGGTCAATGGTCAAAATGGTCAAAATAAGCGACTGAACATAAAAAGCGAGTGGGCCTCGTATCCATAGTTAGCGTATTAATATAAACGTTACTCCTATTAATAAATAGATCACTACTAGTAGTAATATGCGTCCTACCTGGTCGGATGGCTTGAAGCAGCCGGTGCAGAAGGCCATCAGTGCCCATCCGTTCACCTTACTGTCGTGACTCGGATTGCCTGTCAACTGCTTGCACAGTTGACAATAGATCTCGTCCCTGAATCAGTAATACACAATGATAAAAATGTCGCCGTTATTCGCTTCACAACGACGACTACAATAACACTTTCTTTTCGATAACATGGTGACACGGCTGCTGACAGGGATAGAGCCACCAAGTATGTCATCAAGTAAGGCCGCGTTCCTCTCACTGACTAGTCCAGATTGCATTGGTCATGATTGTGTTAACTACTGGTCGCTTCAGTGGCTACGTGTAACTTTATGTATGTCGTTTACTGCGATATTTACAGTGTCATTAGCTGCATGAACGACATTACCACCGTAATACCACCAGCAGCCCTGTCCCAGCTGCAGATGTGTCAACGGTTATTAAGTTTCAATGGAAACGGATATATGTGGCATCAGTGCAAGTATAACTAGGGGAAAAGAAAATGCAAGAAAAAAAGACCCATGACCGGCACGTACCGAAGCCAGCCTCACCCCGAATGTCCTAGTAAAAAGAGAACAACAACAACAACAACAGCAACAGCAGCAACAACAGCAACAGCAACAGCAGCAACAGCAGCAACAGCAGCATACTCGTACAGACCTGAGTTCCCTGCGCAAGATGCCGTGGCCGACGATGAAGTGAATGAGCTCCATGGAGGTGGTCGGCAGCACGTCGACCATGAGTCGCATGTCGGACGAGTAGTCGAACTCACGACCGTTCTCGCTGTTCGACCGACTCAACTCGTTCTTCTTCGACGAGTTGCGATGGCTGAAGATCTTCTTCCACGACCGCCGTTTGCTCAGTTTGAAACTTACGATGTCCTTCTGTAGACGCCGTCAGAGTTTCCAAATTATTCGCGGAAAAGAATGTCTGTGACATTGTCAAACCGACCTTGCATGTTCGCCTTTTATTAATGATGTTAATGCAATGTTCTTAATACATTAATTATATATACTTCCCGCCAAATTGCATTTGATAAGCCTGAAACCGTTTTCGCAATTTTAATATTATGCCCGTGAAACTGTGAAATTGTATACAAAATATTAGAGAATGATTCCGGATAACAGACCTGACAAGATCGCTTCAATTATTATTATTATAAAACATTGGGCAATAAATAATACTTCTTTATTTCCTGTTATGAAATGCATATGTTGCTGTGTTTGGAGATAGAGAGTTGACGATATGTAACATTCGCATCCAGTGAGTGGTGTTTGCTTCCACTGGCATAGGTATTTGACGGTTAGTGTTTCACCAGTAAACACATATGTCCAATTTCAATCCCATATGATCAAGTTAATAGGGCAGGAGTAAGGGGTCAGCACACTGTTGGTTTTCCCGTAGGCGACCATGTTAACGTTTTGTTTAACGTAACGTGACCTATAAAATATCTTAAACTTCTCACCTGCTGTTATCATCATCTCACTGATATGCTGATAGATTTAAAAAATATTGCATACTTCTAGCTCTCGTAAAATGCCTGTATGTGTGACACTCGTCAATATTTACAAATGCCGGCAAGAATTACTCCGCAAACAGGTCACACAGGCAAATTGCTGCAAAATATCCTTCCGCTTATTCAAATCATCTAGAAATCCACCACTTTATAGTCAACACTTTCTACAATCACACACGAAAATCTGCCTACTCAAATGCATTTATGTCACAGCATGTGAATTTTGTAAAAAAAATCATTTCTCAAAAATACACTGCATTTTTCTTCGTACAGGAAGTCTAACTAGAACATGACCCCGTAAATAGTTTCGGTAAAACTTTGACCTCTGACCTGATCTTCTTCGAAGCTGCCAGTACTTCCGGTGCTGGTCGTGCTGCCCTTCCGCGAGTTCTTACGTAATCGCCTGTCGAGGGCCATGTATATCTTCGTCATGATCGGCACCTTGTCCTGTTAACAAACAGTACACCGTTATTTAATCGAAGACTCATGCGTATGTCACAGTAACATCTGACTCATCGTTTGTCTAGCTATTTAAAGTAGTAGCTGCCTTGTTATCGACAACGATATTCCAGTTAGCAACATGCAGGGGCAAATTCGTTTATATATGTAGGTAACTAGCTGTAAAACAGATCACACTATCATTTGTAATAGTTTAATGCTTCATGAAGGTATAGTCGCGTCCAGAAAGGTAATTACGTTATTGTATTAGAAACGTTGTAGTAAAACAAATAAACTTGGTATGTGTATTGTTAACGGTGCCGAATTGTGTAATAACGTGTCACCGTTCAAATCGCAATGCTAGATCCTTCGTATAATGAATATCGTGTTTGCAGGTGTGACATTGTTTGCACCGTCTAACACCCGGTACTAATACAGTTACAATTATTAAGTAATTATTTGTACGTAATCGATCGTTACAACACGTCAGCAATCACTATGAGCACTGCAGTGGTACGCGTAGTGAGATATTAACATTAGACAAGACTGCCGTATTTAACACATGTGGTTAATAACGAAGGAATATTAAACAGTACTCACTGCATGTGCCGTGGTGGTGGCTGACACCGGAGCTTGCATCTCACCCATGTAGCGTAGGATGGCTAACCACACCGCCATGGCAGCCTGAAACGACACACACGGCATATGTATAGCGTCGGCATGTTGCATTAAACACTATGTAAACTAAATAACACTGTACGGAAGCAACCTAGGGTTAGTCTCTTAAGTCAATAAAGAAAAATGTATTGACTTTCATGTTAATTCAATCACCACCTGCCCCCACCAATACGTGGTATAATATTGCTGACCTTTTCTACAACGCCACCCAGTATCCATAGTTGTCACTGTTCATTAATATTTGTTGCACTCGCTCGTAATACCTTACGTCTTGGAGGACTATGCGAACTTGTATGCCCGCCACAGATCTTACACGATACAAACAATGCAACTGACAAAGGCTCTACAAGAAAATACTACACTGCACATAAAATACACTTATTTAACTATTGATCAGTCTTATGTTTATCTGTACTCGATTATCTAACTTGTATACCCATTGGTAGGCAGAACAATTAAACGAATAATTAAAAAGGTCAACACAATTATTGCCGCGCAGGCCAGTAGACTAAAACAAACATTGAATACACACTTATTTGCAACTCTGAGGGTAAAATACCATGTCAATCACCCGTTTTGTTCAACACAGTTAATTAGCGAATTAGATTTGCAAATGCTGTTGTTGGTGCTGCTGTTTCTGCTGTTGTTGTTGATGCTGCTGATGTTGTTGGTGTTGTTATTTGTGGTTGTGTTGGTTGTGGTGGTGTTGTCTTTTCAGACATGACAGTGTTCACTGACTCACCAGTTTGTCGACTTTGTGTGACTTTGGCAGCAGTGGACTACTGAGAGCCTCCGTCGTGAACACACTCGAGTTGCCCCCGACGAAGAACTGCTTGGCGTACTTCTTGTACTGCGAACACACCAATGTACTTCTGACGCTTTGTCTTATTAGAATCACTCACTAAAAACTACACAAAATTGCAAATGCTAGAGAAAAACTACTCATAGTTGTTTGAGGAAAAGAGAGACAGCGTAGACTGTAGATGGATGAACTGTATATGGGAAGATAGCTACATATGTAGACCGAGAGACTGTGACTGAGAGACACAACTGGAAGGTAGTTACGTACAGCGAGGCATGCATTCTAGAGAAGGATGACATCAATGCTTACACGCCTACGTGTGTATGTACATACGCAAACAAATACACGCACGCACACACACTGACACGCGCACGCACACGCATGAGTACAAACGAACATACGTAGGTGCGTGTGGACGTGCGTATAAACGTATACACATACTTGCATAGTGATATTAATATCACGAAAATTGTGGTTGTTTTCTTTAAAAACTGTCTTTTATAATTCACATTTCTAGATGCACATTATAATTGTTATTATTATTACTACGTTAATATCTTACCATGAACAATCCATATACTACTCTCTTCCATACTGATGTACAGCGACCAAGCAGCAGACCCTCTACTGCTTAGCAACAGTTATTATGAAACAACAACGAGTTGTTGGAGAACTTAACTCACCTGGAAGCTGCTGAGAGTTTCATCTCGCTCCTCCGTGATGGCGAGCTCCACCTCCGAGACCTCGCTCACTCGCTCGTCGCCCAGCAGACCGATTCTCGCCTTGAACACGTCCGTCAGCGTGTCGTCCTCGTCCTGACACAGAACATAACGATATCTTACAACACTGCGTGTCGTCTTGACACAGAACACAACGACATCTTACAACACTGCGTGTCGTCCTGACACAGAATACAGCGACATCTTGCAACACGGCGTGTCGCCCTGACATCGAACACAGCGACATCTTACAACACCGCGTGTCGTCCTGACACAGAATACAGCGACATCTTGCAACACTGCGTCCAAAGCACAATAATCCCTGCGGCAAATGGACAAGGAAATCCATAATTTTATATGTTTGCCCACGTCTTTGTTGTGTGTATAACCCATCTTTTCGGTATACAAAAAGAAAACGAGAATCAAATACGAGGGATAGTATTGGATTACCTCACCTGGACTTCGGTGACAAAGAAATGTGCAACATTTCAACATTCCTACGCCAGGGTTTTGCAATTGACTACCATTACAACCTTGCTTATCCACAATAGCTCCCTGGAGTATCCTTCCCTCTGTTGACAACTTGAATACTGTTTATCGATTTTGATATTTACCAACCCTTTTGTCTTGATGCGCCTCTGAGCTTGGTTTCCAAACATTTAGGCACAATAGAAGTAAGTGACCTCATTATTATTATTATATGTTACTTTATAGACAATTTTCTTGACCTATAAGTAGATAATATCTACAGGTGATATCTAACCTGCTATCTTAGTGATTTATTATCAAAACAATTATTTGTTGGGCATGGCATGTTGTGTCTTTATGAAACCACGTTGACTTGAAAATATTAACGAGTTTAAAATCAGTAGTATACCTGGTCAATTTACATACGAACACTATATCGCATTGTTATGTAAACCTCGTGGTCTCCGGCGATAGTGGTGATAACATATAAATGGATGGAATAGTATTTATCTACCCATGAACGCTAAAACAACACGAATTGATTGTATCAATGTTACAGATCAAAAGCATTTATGCTGTCAACATTTTTTTTTATTCTACACTTGTTTTTTTTCACAAACCGCTGTCCCATTCACAAGACACTAATTTTCCAAATCCCAACTCACATAAAACATACATATACTTCTGCTCTTTTAGCTTGCTCCAAATACTGACTCATTCAGAGTGAACAATAACCAGCTCATTGTAATCAAGTGAGTCGACTAATACAGCCTAGTGACCCGTAATGATGTATTTAGAGTGTTACGGTGCCTCACGCCTCACTCATTGAAAAGGGATTATGATTGATTTAATGGTACACTGACTAACATGTTGTGGTGCAATGACTTTCAGAGCGGAATAATTACACATTTAGAGGTACAATTACAGGTGTAAAATTATGTGATGACCCACATAAATTAGTGCAAATATTAATTACAAGTGTGGTGTACTGATTCACAGTAAATGATGTCTAATAACTTACATACAGTTACGTAATGACTAAAAAGGAACACGTTGTATAGTTGGTAGAGCATGTATCATTCACCTCGAGTAGTCCGAGATGGGCCCGGAAATCCGCTGTCAGCGCTTCGTTGGTATCCTACAAAATAAAAAACAGAATAAGTAAGATTTTGAGAACTTTTTTAATCATGATCAATGCAAACCTGAAAACTTTCTCCCTTGTTTTTCACAAGAACGCATAATGGTTCTTCCTAATATAAGAAGTACTTTGCATTTTCGTTACATGTGTTGTCAAAGAACTGAATATGGAGAAGACTGAAGTAAGGTGGATAGGTGATCAGGCGGTGGATCTGCACGTAGGAAGTAGTAAGGAAGTACAAAGGAGTGTACAAACAGGAGCGGTAGAATGGACGAGGGTGTTTGGCAATATGTGGGACAGAAAATTTAAGAAGCAACAAAAGAGAAATGAGTTGGAAGTCTGCCTTGTGCAAACCTGTGTATATCAATTGGGAACACCGGCACTGACAGAGAGACGGGATGAGGTACGTGTAGCAGAAAACAATTGGGTTCGAATGGTAAGCAAAGTGACCCGAGAAGTTACAATGATGACGACGGCATTGAGAGGAGATCAATTGGCATGAAGAAACACCTGCAAATGAAAGTATTCGAAAGCAACCTGGGATGGAACGACTGACCAACGAGCATGGAAAACAGAAGAACGTGATAAAAAAGACGAGGAAAACCAAAACTAAGATGGAAAGTCGGTGTAAAACGAGATCTTGAAAAGGTAGTACGAGCGGTCGAGAATGGAAAATAATCCCAAGTAGATCGAAGACGAAGATACTCTGTTAGCAAGGCAGAACGAGACGCCGTGTGACGTGGACCCAACTCCACAAGGGACAAAGGCGAAGGAGAAGACGCGCAGTGAAGTTATCATGATTTGTATTCTAGTAGGCCTAACTAATTATTAGGCCTAATTAATTATTATACCTAATTAGGAGGCTGATTGCAGATGATAAAACAAACAGTGTCAACTATGTAAATATTACTTTTGACTTCTAACTTTGTTCTTTTGTTTGTGACAGATCTTGATGTTACATGTATGATAACGCAAACCCTCGACATTTGGCCACACACCATATGTATAAAATAATGTCGTTGTCTAGTACACAGTTATATTTGGAGTTATGTCCCAAACAGACAACCATAATCAGGCGGGTTGGACAAACCAATAATTAAATGCGCCTAATGAGTTGCGCACTTAAAATATGCTAATAAGCAATGTTGTTTGACGGAAGGAAACACAGTATCCAGTCCGTACTACGCATCAAAGTACAATTACATGTCACAACCACAGAGACCTGTCCTGTCCAACGCCAACTCGCATTCACACACCATTCAATTACTGCTCCAAACTACTCGTTCAATCACCACAATCTGTAACCAGGTAATCATTTATAAGCTGACAGAATCAGGGTAAAGTGGAGCTAACGAAATTGCCCAGTCATTGTGTAACTGGAACTGGGCAGAAATACACTGACTCTGTAGACTGTTGAGCATTGGTGAATTCACGGTCGTGATCCGTATCGCGTGTCAACTTATGTGACGACATCGGTGAATGCGTAATGACCCGTGACCCGGGGGATTTGTGTCTCGTGTAATGGGTACGTGACTCGTGTGGGGGTGACACACACACACACACACACACACACACACACACACACACACACACACACACACACACGTATACACGCACACGTACGCACGCGCTCACCCACAAGCAGACGCACGTACGCACACGCACATACACGGGCGCGCGCACACGCATACACGTTGTCACTTGTGCACCAGATACAAAAACAACTACTACAGCGCATACTGAGTTCAATAATGACCCTTCGCCCCTCTCCGCCTCCCTCTCCGCCTCCCTCTCCCTCTCTGCCTCCCTCTCCGCCTCCCTCTCCGCCTCCCTCTCCCCCCCTCTCCCCCCCTCTCTCTCTATCTCTCTCTCTCTCTCCAGTGTGAAACGCCTCACAACCCGCGCGTAATGGAGCGGAATAACACTTGTGGAAGTTACAATTTTGACTACAATTTCTCTTCGTGACAGAACAAGCTTACTAGTTATTGACGATATACTAAGTTTCTTAGCCATTCCCTATGTATGACTACTATTATTACGCCATGTCCCACTCGAGTGTATTCAGCAGTTACAAGCGATCACACCTACTGGCCACAAGACCACCTATTTGTAACAATACCATGACCCTGAGTCATGCCGCTGAATGCAGCACTAGAGTTCGCCCATCCCGCACGGTCCACTGCACTCAAACGCTCACAGGCATGTGAAATGGATCTAGTCCAGAGAAGGTATCGTTCGATATTCGCAGTGGCAATTTATATGTTTAACAAATGATTTCTTCTATAAAGGAATACAATGCAGTATTACACAAAATAAAGTCATGTTTAGCCATCGCGTGTGCTTGAGTATACAACATAACTACTGCACTTACGTAGATACCCAGCTTACCACCACCCATGTAGCAACAACACATGGGCTGCAGTTATCACCATTTACAGCGAGTTGAACACCACCTTTCAATTTGTCATGTTTCCATTTACAACATTGCATTCACCAGGCAATACTGTCCTGATAAGTTTAACATAACACCACAGTGGTGCCACCTGGGTAATGGCTGACCACTCACTTGTCCACTAATAGTAGAAAATAAATCTAAATAACTCAGTTTGAGTCCTTAAATGCATCGCCAGTTGGTAGATCAGAGTCCGATGGTTCAACGATGCGAATGAATATAGAAAGAGCTGAGTAAGGCCTCGACACCTGGAGGGAGATACACGTACAGTGCCTGACTCCAAGTAGGGCATCGACATCTGGAGGGAGATACACGTACAGTGACTGACTCCAAGTTAGTGTACTAATATATACAGATATCAATGTAGATATAAATACATACACATAGACACACCCACACTCACTCACACACACACACACACACACACACACACACACGCGCGCACGCACACACACGCGCGCACACATTCGCAACACAGGAAATCTACGAGTATGTAGCACTTAATTGGACATCGGTATCATGCAATTGTATTAATGGATAACGGAGTTACTTCGACGTCATCAAGCCTTCCCGACCATGCCTTGATACACGCACTTGGTGCCGTGGTTAGATAAAATATTTCGGAAATGTTCAATTGTGTATGTAAGACATATTTGAGAACAATCGATAAGTGGTAGCTGTGAAGCGTGTGGTTATTACTAATATGTTGACCCGAGGTACGCTCTGTTTACTCCAACTCAACACGATAGTTGGCACAAGAACACACGCGTGACAAGAGGGTGTGCCCTGGAGTAGGGTAATTCACCCACGCATTGACGAAGGGCGTTTTCAAAAGCTCTGTGTGGAACACATGAATACCATTAGCAAAGGGGTTCAGATGATATAGGCCCTCGAGGCTTCGCCAAAAGTTTTAAATTCTGGTTGCCTTGTTTCTCTCAAGTGAAAAGCCATGTACTTGTCAACGAACTCACGCACACATACAAACACACATACATACACACGCACACGAACCTACACGCACCACATACACACACATGTACATATATATGTGTGTGTGTGTGTGTGTGTGTGTGTGTGTGTGTGTGTGTGTGTGTGTGTGTGTGTGTGATTGCATACATGCATAGTTACGAACGCACGTACATACTTACGTACATCCGTACGCACGAACGTACGGAATGACGGATGAGCCTGCTTATGTACGAGAGTGGCTGCGGCCGAGTGCGGCGGTTGAGCAAAGAAGGCAGTATTTAAGGTCAGAGTCGCTATACAGAGTGAACATTACTGTAATAGTGATTGCCGAATGAACGAGAGGGTAATCAGATGAATGTGTGAATTCATCCTTATGTGCGTAGTGTTATGGTATGTATACATATAGAAGCAAATAATAGATTTCCTTTGAAAAATATTAAATAGCGGACGCGGTCAAGAGTCGTCGCCAGATACGGTCGCACCTACACTGTAATTTCCGGTCTTTGCAATCCTAAAGCGACCACAGCGACTATACAGTGATGTTACGACTTGTGCCATGAAAGAGGATTGTCTGCTGATCATGTTACAGGCAACCGACAGCTGCAAGAGGGGAACCAACTTGTAAGAGAATGTTCAAGAATGGTATTTCGAAACACATCTGTTCTAACAAAACAAGTGCCCTGAAAACGCACCTACTCTGGAATTAAGGCACCCACTGACTTTGTTTACTCGTTGTTCGTGTAATTGTCACTAATTAATTGCTAGCGTGTGGCGATGGCCCTACTTGAACGATGCGCTGTAAACAAACAGGTAGATGTGGCGCAAAGATTCGAGACTAGGACAGCCGTGAGGTCTATTGACGTACACATTGACACATACACATCGTCACATATAGGGTGCACATCTGTATACATGTATATCATCGATGCATGCACACAAACACGCACACACGAACGCACGTATGAACGCATATACACACAAACGAACACATGTCCCACCGAAGCTGCAAACTGTACACGTAACTAGTGGAGGATAGCCAAGGCACGACACAGCGACTATGCATTGAATGCTGCAACTAATATATAACACTAACATTATCAGTAGACAAGACGTAACGATAACGCTTTAAAGAAAGATCACTAGACAAGTGTCAATGACTCTATGTCAATAACAAGTAATGAAATGCTTGAACACATTCAATGATACTGCTGAAAACAAACTTCGTCGTTATCTGCAATTGGATGGGCAAATAATCACCCTGATCGGGTTGCCACGACTTTGTTGACAAGGAAGACGGCTTCATAAACAGGGCATGTTGCACATGCGTCACTTCTGATGGTACAATCCGTGCATCTAGCTGATTCCAGCACCGTACTAGTGCAACACTTTCAAATAAGGCCCAACACCACAGGGCCACAAACACATTACTGAGTGCGAACAAGATAATAATAATAGTACTAATAAGATAACTTCTATTGCGCCTAAATCCTCGGTAACCAAGCTCAGAGACGCATGAAAACAAAACGATTGGTCAATCTCAAAAAATCCATAAATAGCATTCCAGTTGTCAACAGATGGGTCAAGGCGCTAGGGAGCTACGGTGGATAAGCAAGGTTGTAAAGATACGTTTTTAAATGACGACGGAATTTTGTAATATTTTTAACTGATCTAACACTAAGAGGGAGCATATTCCAAAGAGTTGGTGCAGCAACAGAAAACGCCCTAGTTCCAATGTCAGAGTTGATTCTAGGAACAAAAAGTAGGTCAGAACTAGATGATCGAAGCTGGATAGGTTTTCTTACAGGAGTAAGCAATGAATGCAAATAAGATGGTTGCTTACTGGACAGTGCCTGGTATGTAATTGTACAGATCTTTTATTATTATATATTATACGATATCGTACAGGAAGCCAATGCAAAGACTTCAAAAGTGGTACAGAGCGAGAAAAACAAGGAGATCTTGTAACTACTCTTGCTAGACAATTTTGGACACAAAGTCTGCTGCAATAGTTTTAGCAACAGAAAATTAGATATATCGGCGAATACGGCGAACATCACGAATATGATAAAAACAGCAGCGACATGTTTGAGATATGTGTTGTCGGACATTGAAGTTACTATCAAAGATCACTCCTAGATTCCGCACCAAGGTTGCTGGCGTGATATACTGATTCAAAATACGCGTAGGGAAAAAACATCCAGTTTACTACGCTGCATTGGAGTATCAATAATGATCAATTCACTTTTATTTGCATTTAATTTTAACTTGCTGTCAGTCATCCAGTAGAAGATATCTTGAAGGCAATCACTAAGTTGGTCAAGGGAGCGATTTGTATCCGGGGAAACTAACGAAATGTAAATCTGAGTATCATCAGCATAAAGATGATGATCCAAGTTATGTATTTGTATAACAGAGCTTAGTGGCGTGGTGTAAAGAGTAAAAAGCAAAGGCCCAAGAACAGAACTAAATAAAGCCGGCAGTGAAGCTGAAAAGCAGTTCCCAATCTTTATAGTTTGGTATCTATCAGTTAGATGTGAAGAAAACCAGCTTAGAGCTGTGCCAGATATGCGGTACAACTTTAATAAGCGTTCAATGAGATTGTTGTGATCAATCGAGTCAAAAGCGGGAGAGAGATCTAGTAAGGTAAGTGCAGTCACTTTACCATTATTAATGTTCAAGTTAATGTCATTATGAACCTTTAGAGGGGCAGTCTATGTTGAATAAAACTGTCTATATGCCGATTGTGACACATTAATTAAGACATTTGTGCTAATGTGAGACCTTAAGACGACTTGCTACAACCTTTTCTAGTATTTTGGAAATAAAGCTAAGGTTAGAAATAGGTATATAACTGTTTAGGTCTTTTAAGTGTAAATTGATGGACGCACTTGACAACAAATGGATGTGACGTATTGACAAGAGCAGAACTCTGGTCCTGTAGCCATCTTCAACAAACAGTCGTCGATATGTCATCAGAGACCTGACACAATTAAGAATGCACGTGTTCCAATGCCACTGCTTGTTTACGTCGATGGCATTTCTAATCAACTTGTCAGTCTAACTGAAACTGCACGCAACAAACACCTTGTGACTCAGAAAGGACAAATCAGAGCGCGCCCCAAGATGCAGCAGCTAGACGTAAACAAAACATTGTTGACGAATAAGCTCCACAGCGCAGTCGTTCTGTCGACCGGAACGTATCGTCGACCTCGGTCAATAAGACCAACATCAGTAATACTCCGGGACAACCGTCTTGTTGACAGTTGTTCCACTGTTTGTTGCATTCTCTTATAATAACACGCGATGGGGACCCACGACCGTAAGACAATGTCCACCGTGCTCTCTTGTTCTCCTGCTCGACTAATCGACAAGTGCATCAGATGTTATATGAAATTCAAGTTCCGTCATACTATCGTATGGCCATTATACACGGTACATCGTATGAGCCACGACCATATGATACTTTCATCGTATTATCAAGGACCACACAACAACTTCACCATACGGCCCACGATCACAAAACAATTCTGTTCGTTGATTTAAAATCTTTCGAAACACTCCAACGTATGATCTGCGGATATACAAGTTAGTACATACCAGGGTCATCCACTGATATACAAGATAGTACATACCAGGGCCATCCACTGATATACAAGATAGTACATACCACGGCCATCCACTGATATACAAGATAGTACATACCAGGGCCATCCACTGATATACAAGATGGTACATACCAGGGCCATCCACTGATATACAAGATAGTACATACCACGGCCATCCACTGATATACAAGATAGTACATACCACTGCCATCCACTGATATACAAGATAGTACATACCAGGGCCATCCACTGATATACACCTTGCACCACCGTATGATCGATCCACGGAAACATAACATATCCCATTGTACGATCTATGGACATAAAACATACTCCACCGGTCACACAATATACCCCAATATATGACAATGGGTCATACAACAAATCTCACTTTATTCGGACATACAACCTACCACACTAATCCATAAAACACAACCATATAATCTGCGATAATGCAACTAACGCCTCTTTATGATCAATGACCATCGGCAAAGACGATGTGTTGACATTCAAGAACAATAACCACAAGAAGTAGGCAACTATGTCAAAGCATAAACATTATTGATCGACATGAAACAAAGTGGACAGTGCAGTGGCACACATTTTGGAAATACTATAGCTTGTGACATGTCAATTAGTACGGACTGAATAGACCGCAAGTAAGGACCATGTGACGACGTGGAACTTATGGAAATGTTTGACAAAATAACACAAAGCAGACGACCATAAATTATTAACAACTTCTCAGACAACATGCTGCAGAGTGCAGACATCTCGAACTGGACATCACACATTCGCACGTCAGGTCGCTTGTGTCTGGGTGAAACGTGAACACAAGAACCACCCTCGGGTTGTGGGCCTCGTTTGAGTATTAGTCATAGCGGACAAAGGCGTTTACGGTGCAGCAACTAGGCACTGTGGCAGAGGTGATACCAATCGGCCAGGACTACCCATTCAAAGGATGTGACGATGCGGGAATTGTGCATATATTGAAGATAGCAATCACTGCATCGACGCACCGAACAGTTATGATCACGTCGCAAAATCCGTGGTCTTCGCATAAGTTTATCGCGTTCACGTATGGCTGCACGCGTGTTTAGTGGAGCGTGACCGCCAACACAAAGCAACACAGCGATGGGCGTTGGTCGTTACATGTCACGACTCGGTACAATGCAGTCGACGGACGACGTCTGAAGTCGTGCACTCGACGCATGGCGTACGCCCTGTCGAGCACTCGATCTCTTGTAAATGGGTTTCTCCCGTGACTTAGCAGCTGTCCCTGTGGTGGGCGCTGATGTCTGGTTCCATAGCTGTGAGTGAGGGATGACCAGTTATTGCATCTATCAGCGTTGATACGCTTAAACTCGCTATGTTTTCCACCGAATTTCACATTCCAATTATGTGCCCAAGTTTGAATCTGCAGCATATATTAATTTATTTACCATACACAGTCATCCGTAGTCTTTTAACCTAGCAATTTTCGTCGGCATTAGTTTGGCATATCATCGATAAAGACAATGAATAACAATAATTACATGATTACTGTTTGGGGCTGCCCTGCGTTGACAGACATGCCACCAAAATATATTCCATTGATGATAACTTTCTGTATTCGTTTATTCAAACTAACAGCTTCCCTCTATGTCAGGCTTGCAGCCAAGTATCTGTACCACACTCTGTAAAATGTTTTTTAGATGTCAAGGCAGATCAGTCTTGCTACTAGATTGTGCAGCCAACGGCCAACCGCGGGCAATATGACTGCTCACTGGAGGACTACTATACGTAATGCTCTGTAGGTGGTTACATTTAATCGTGCCTATGGAATCTAAATGCATTTAGTGACTACCTTAGAACGGCTTTGAACAAATATATACGGGATACAATTTTATTTAGTGTGAACCTCGGATAAACCTCGTTGGGGTTGACATACCGTCTAGAAACTCATGTTCAACAGGCAGAATGAATTATTTGAAATAAACTTATCCGCATTAAAGCGTTGAACTGTGTGAACTGGAACACACTATTCGCCCACAGCTCGCTTGGTGTTTGAGATGAACAAGTAAAGAGGTCAATTATAATGGTACAACACCGTTGAAACCGTCGAAACCGTGGGACATCGGTGTGTTGACACATTATGGATGGTAACGATGTTACCCAAGCTGGGTGGACATGACTTCGATAGCAATGGAAGGCATGTTCCTTACTATCATATACTTATTGGAAAATGCAATACCCTCACAATTCATCTAAGGGATATGTATCAGCCAACCACAACGAGAAGTACAACGTTGACACGATACAGTTTGTGTTATTGCAATGGCAATGAAACTAACGTCCTAGAAACGTTGACACAACTGCTTAGCGCTCGTAATCAACCGGATCGTCATGAAGGCCATTACCTTGATAACCATATTGAAAATTAAGCTGAGGTAAATGACCCATAAATCAAATTGGTTGGTGTAAACGTGATAATTAAAGGTTCCCATTTATTAAAATGTTTACATGTTGTTCTCAGTACAGTGACGACTACAGTGGCCCCTCATTATTAAGGCCACCCTCTCGATTGGCTGAAATTTAGTGATCTGCATGTACAGGTGACCGTATTAGCGGGACTATATAGAAATTATTTGGGACTATCCTAGTGTGACTTTAATTGCGAGGTGACCGTAAAGCGAGCTTCGAATGTATGTTGAATGTGTAACGCCCGCAATTGCTTTTAAATAAGTCGAAATCAATGTTTCCAATGTGACAGTTGCACACGCGAAATGTTCAAGCTGCAAACGCAAACACAACATTTATTTAGTTAAATTTTGCCGCACAATGCATGCTCGAAAGTGGCGCGCCCCTAGACCTTTTGACTGTTTCCCCGTTACTTACCCCCTACCCCCCCTGCCTACCGATCCGATGTCATGATTCGTTAGCATGACGGCGGAGTAGCGACAGTGGTGTCGTGCTGAAATTCAGACGAAAAAATCTTTAACAGCAGCCCTATCGTCTTCCGATATCAGGATCAGACAGCGGAGTCGGACTGAAGCTCCGGCTCAGTTCAGCTAATATGACATTGGTTCGGCTGCCAGTGACGTAGTTATCAAAATCATGCGACCATACTTGTACCTTCCTGGTTCCCACACATCGAACGGGAAGTCAGGCGAAGTACTGCTGATTATGTGAGCTTCCTGCTAATAATTACACTCCTGGCTGATTGTTGGTATCGGAAGAGACAATCTCCCGTGAAGTTATCGGGCAGCCTGTCGGACGTGATCAAATCTGCGCATAATATGTAAGTAATGTATAACTTCCTGATTTGGTCTTAGTCATACGTACGTAGTTCAAGATGTCAAGGCAAACGGAATTCCCCCAAATATGTATTGTTTCGTTTCAGTGTATGCGTTGAGAACGCTGAACGTCAGAGATATTTATCGAACAATGTATCATATATCCACGCTGAACCGTAAAACAGGCAGATATATGATCTCATTGGTATCATGTTTCTACTTCGAATGCTTTATTTAGTTAAATTGGAAATGTGGACCTTCAATGGAGTGCAAGCAAAGGACCTTCAATGGTGTATGTACCAATGACCTCCAATTATGTATGTACCAAAGACCCTCAATGGTGTATGTACCAAGGACCTTCAATGGTGTATGTACCAAGGACCTCCAATGGTGTATGTACCAAGGACTTTCAATGGTGTATGATACAAGGCCCTTCAATGGTGTATATACTAAGGACCTTCAATGGTGTATGTACCAAGAACCTTCAATGGTGTACGTACCAAGGACCTCCAATGGTGTATGTACCAAGAACCTTCAATGGTGTAAGTACCAAGGATCTCCAATGGTGTATGTACCCAGTACCTTCATTGGTGTATGTACCAAGGGCCTCCAATGGTGTATGTACCAAGAACCTTCAGTTGTGTGTGCACCCAGGACATTCTATGAGATGTGCACGGAGTACAGTTCATGGGGTGTACAAAGGACCCACTATGCTATTACATGCGTGTGTTTGTGTGTGTTTGTGTGCGCGCGCGCGCCCACGCGAGTGCATGTGTGTGTGCGTGCGTGTGTGCGTGTGATACATATGGTGTGTGGTGTGTGTGTGGTAGTCTCCATGTCAAAATCTATTTAAGTTGCATCAGCGTCGAGTTACTGCAACATATGTATATTCACTGTTCAATATTTACACGCTATACCGACCAAATTGAAATCTGCATCGTGCTGGCCGTTGGAGCACGAAAGGTAACAATGGACTTGCGGTCATGAACTGAAACATGATCGTTTGGAGCCCTTTTGAAAACTAACTTTTCTGTCACCAGAAATGTGTTGCCTGTGGCACCTAAAAGAAAACATTGACAAATGCCCAAGTTGACTATTGTCCCTGACATATGTCGCCAGATGTTTGTCAGTGTCTCGGAGATGTCGTTCCACTGTCAACCAACTGAAGACAACTCCGCCTGATGTAAGGCACAAGTCACCTGTTTTGTCCCGATGCAAAAAAGGAAACAAGGACAACGGACAACCGAGCATGACGTTCTAACTGTTGACCCTAAGCTAGTTTCCGACCTTAACTTCAACCCAACAAGGAACCTGCGAGCAGATGTAATGTGTTATGGATTCGTCCGACCAAGAGTCCTCGGTACAAGACAGCGCACACATATTTCCACAACTATTGCCTGACATGTTCTCGGAATACCAAACAGGAAGGTTCCCATCGTCAGTCGCCACCAGAGCGTCAACGTTGAAAGCTGGATTTAGTTATACCCTATTTACGCTGACAAATAAGTCAACAGTAGATTTAGTAAAACAAACCCCTCTTGAACGTTGACGTCTTTTTAACCAAATGACACGATGATCACGTATACGTAACTGGGAACGTAAACACATAGCTGGCCACTAGTGGCACCGTGGACAGTGGATAACAGGCAGTGGCGACACGGAGGTCGGCTTGGTTGAACACTCTGTAAAGGCTGACTAGACCGATACTATTACGTGAAACGTCTGCAACCATACCGTGTTTACTTGCTAGCTGTTCAATAGACTGTGGCGTGGACTGAACCAATGTGGTTCATGTCGTGATTATGCAACGGCTGAGTGGAATTGTATAATGAGAACCAACTCCGTTTGTGCGAGCAATATTGCATACATGTTTCTGTTTGGTGATACATAAAAATCCTTTTACCATTTGTTTAACCACTTTAACCACATATCATAGGTCCTATCTAATATAGTTCACTGACAAGGCTGACGCCTATCTTGTAGCTCAATAATATAAAGCTATTATTACATGCATGCACATGTGTACGCACGCACACGCACGCATATATACTCACACATACGCACGCACACATACACGCACGCACGCACGCACACATACACGCACGCACACATGGACGCACGCACATATGTGCACGTACGCCCGCAATATAAAGTAGCTAATAAGAGCGGCACTAACCTGTTATGTTCTGTGGAGCCTACAGAAGCACCAGCAGCAAGAAGCGATCACGGAGTAGTCTAGTATATTACCCATTTTATCCCGTGCGATGCAACCACTACTAACGCATGTGTCCATGCCGTAGTCGTAGTACCGGGCCGACTCGCACAACGTCACTCTGTGCAGCTCCAACATCGCGACCCTAGCGTTAGCTTCTGGGACTGTCTGTCCGTCCGTATATTGACGTTTTTGGTGTAAACCCGACAAGCACCAAGCGCCGATGTTTGTCCTTCGTTGCAATACCGTTTCACAATCCCGTGAGTTTTGTTGGGTTACGGACAATGGTACATTGCCCGTCTTATCGCGACACCTGTCACAGACCCGACGCCCCTTGTACAGCGTAAGGTGGAGCGATACCAGTACGATACCAAGACGATACCATGACGATACATTAGCGATACCTAATAGTGTAATACGTAGGACGATTTATCCGTCTTATATCGAGTAAACTTAGACTCACAACAAAACTGTCCAGTGCATACTTAGAAAGATTTGATCGATGCATATACACACACGCACACGGGGCACACACACGCGCACGGGGGCACACACACACCACATCAAACACGCACGCACGCACGCACGCACGTACACGCACGCACGCGCATCGGGGAGTGAGTATATGATTTGCCTGTGGACAGTTAGTGATATATGATAACATGACTTGGAGGTTCCACTGTATTATCACTGATAATGTCAAACTGGTCAATACGAATATCGGAACCTTTGATGAAAGGAGAGTGTATGATTGCGGGGTAGAGAGAACACGGATCGACTCAGCTGTGAAGCAAGTTAGTCCAGGTTATCGATGTAGGGTACATGTTATTTGATGTTATTTTACAGCGCGGTAGCCATTCAGTGAGACTGTCCAATATAGTGCGTTCCACCCCATGGCATTCCAGTTCATTGGAAGTTAATCTCGCTTATCTGGGAAGAATTCAGCCATGCTGTCTAGTTTCTGCACGAATATTAGTCGTTCGCATATATCCCCTAATGTCAATATCCAGTTACGCTTTTAAACAGCTGAGCGAACTGATGCAACGTGGAGCTAAACGTTAACTAAGCATCGAAGTAGCAGCAAGAGGATTCGTTGAACCCGGATCTCTCTGTTGAGAGTCACGATGTTGTAAGCGCCATGCCACGGCGTCGTATATAATACAGGTGAAGGTAGTTCACTTTGTAATTGGGCTAACTCGAGACACTGTGTTTGGAACGGTGTCAACAACTGACACTACACCAATCAAGTTGTGCCAAATGCTCTAACTGCGAACTGTGGACGGCCAAGACAAGATGTGTGTTACAGATTGGTGCTTCTTCCGCGTTGCCACAACGAGGTCAGGCGAAACCTGTCATGTATACCCATACAGCAATCAACGGGCGGGCGACACCTACCTCGATGCTTGACTCTACTTCGTCAGGAGGGTCCAGCGCTGTTATCCTGTCTGCAGTCGCCATGTCGCGGACTCCCTGTCACTCCTGACGCTGTGTCAACGGGATCGTGTCGCCGCAGAGTCTTGTCGCCCCTCCGTTTACGGCCGAGGTGTGTGCACAGCCGTCGCCCAAGACCGCCCCGTAACTCGGCTGTACCGTCACAAGCGTGTTGATGAATACCGGTTAACGTCAGTCGTATTCGGGTCAGACGCTTCAATGACTTCGCCACTGTAGCTGCGCAGCCGTTGGGGGGGGGGTCACTCCTCGCGTCACACTTGGACGAACAGACAGTGGCGTGTTGTATAGACATGTTTACGCGGATGGAATCAGTTGGAATGTGTGCTGTCGTTGCGATGTCTTTAATGTTAACCTTCATATGTGATTGTTATAACTCGAACTATAGCTATGAAACGCAGAGAAACCGCCCTAAGTAGTGTGGTTAATAACAGAAGTGGCCCCCGCGAGTCATGCCTCTACACGAGCTAATAATACACCGTTAAACTCAAAGAAAGTTCCCGCGGCGACTGTAACGCCTCCTGCTGCATTATCTTGATCAAAGCCAATTCGGATTGGGGCGTTGAAAACGTTAAACAATAATATTAAATTAATTGAAATATAATATTTTGCTTGACTGATGCAATATCTATAGCAACACTTCTTTATGCGCGCGTGCGTGCTTGCGTGCGTGTGTAATGTGATTGTGTGTGTGTGCACGTGCGCGCATGTATGCGTGGGTGTATGCACTGCGCGTGTGGCATGTAAAGGGAAGTTTGTAGATAACTCGTTAACAGGTCCTTAGAAAATACCAAATCCCTTTATAATTCATACACATATTCAATTCAACACTATCTGGATATAACTCAAGTACTTCAGCTCGACAACTATTTTACCCAGCACAATGTCTTGCCAGCTACTTACATATATAGCAGGTGGGACAATGTGGCGTGAACAGAATGGCCCATATGTGTGGTCGAACTCGGATTCTGTCGACTGAGAATCCAACGTCCACAGCACCGTAGAGCTCAACCCCAAAAATAATAATAATAATAACAATACAATTTATTTGTATAGCGTTCGAATCAATCAGATTGCTCTCAGGCGCTTTGCATGCATGTACACGTAACTATTTAGAATTGTATTATAGATAGAAACAAAAATCACTCTAAAATGTAGACCATAAATTAATAACTAAGCATTCATTACATAATTATTAGACCTCCACGTACAAACAATTACAAATTTTATCATAAGTATTAAACGATATAAAATAAATAAGTGAATTAAAATGTAATAAATAATGTTAAAATAATAATAATAATTACATAAAATATGCATTTGATAAAGTCCACGTGATCATATTAAAGAAAAATAGCCGCATTGTCCCGTGGTTGGACAAAGGCCTCAGCATGTCGTTTCCAGTTCTGCCTGTCTTGCGCTATGCTTTGCCAGATGGCGCCCTTCCAGTACTCGTCTAGTTCGTCTTTCCACTGTCTCGCCGGTCTTCCTCTAGATCGTTTCCCTTCGTATGGTAGTGAAACGAGATGTGCCTCGGTTATCTCGTAGCCTACTGATGCGCCCTGCCCAGGTCCACTTCTATCTTCTGATTTGTTCTACCACGTCTATGACCTTTGACTTCTCTCTTACCCAGATATTTGTTTTTCTCTCCCGATATGTTATGTTTAACACACTTCTTTCCATCTTTCTTTGTGCAGCTGCAGTATGAGGTGACAGTTGACAGTATGAGGTGACAGTAACAGCGTTACTGATTTCCTGTACTTTATGCTAACTCTATTATATATTTGGGATTGTGACGGTGTCACTTCGGTTGTCTTAATGTAGCCATAACTACTATGTGGTTGTATCATCGAGGTGATCGTCAGGGAAAGGTCGACTATAAATGACAAATGAGACTGGCCAGCCAATCACTCCTCGTTAAAAGACAATCTTCACCGTCCACCCAGCGAAGCATTCAACACCATTCGTGTTTAAGGGAAATTATCGTTATTTGCCCGATAAAAGCATGAAAAATGGATCATATATGTAACATTTCACGGTGAATCCGATTTGAACCAGAACATCAGATTTTGTGTCCTTGACCTTGAACTTCAAGGACAAATATTACTGAAGGCGAAATGTCAATTTTGTAATATCACCATTGTTTTGTGTATGTAATACTGTATATGTACGAATGTATGTGTGTAAGTATGTATGAATTCATATGTATGCCTGTGTTTACGTCCTTGACTTTGTCGATTTTTCTTCACCACCGTTGTTTTTGTACGTACGATTGTATGTGTGTACTTATGAAGTGTGCATGTATGTATGTATGTATGTATGTATGTATGCACGCACATGTATATATATATATATATATAATAATAAGATAACTTCTATTGCACCTAAATTGTTGGAAACCAAGCTCAGACGCACATCAAAACAAAAGGATTGGTTAATCTCAAAATCCATAAGCAGTATTCCAGTTGTCAACAGATGGGTCAAGGCGCTAGGGAACTATGGTGGATAAGCAAGGTTGTAAAGATAAGTTTTTAAATGACGACGGAATTGTGTAATATTTTCAACTGATCTAACACTAAGAGGAAGCATATTCCAAAGAGTTGGTGCAGCAACAGAAACAGCCCAAGTTCCAATGTTAGTGTTGACTCTAGGAACAAAAAGTAGGTAAAAACTAGATGATCGAAGCTGGATAGGTTTTCGTACAGGAGTATGCAGTGAATGCAAATAAGATGGTTGCTTACTGGACGGTGCGTGGTATATATATATATATGCGTGTGTTTTCGTGCGAGCGTGCATGTGTATATTATTAGTAAATAAGTATGTAAATATATCATTGTTTTCTTTTTACATTTTAAGTTCATCGTTCTCGTTTTGCCTCATTAGATACATTGCTGCACTTAATTTGTAATACATTGTGATGACGTACTTCTTCATCAATTTTATTTCTGAACTAACCGTATTTAAATGCATCTTTCAGTGTAGGAACTTCAAACCAAGCTTTCCATGTCGACTTTTCCCCACGCCATGGAAAGCTGAGACTTCATCACAACCAGTTATTGCTTGGAACAACAGGATTTTCTTCCGCTCTCCAAGACTCTGTATCAGTATATTCATACTGACAAAATGTCCTCACATCACGCTAGTGCGCATGGTGGCTCGTATTGTTAATTTTTTTTAGATGTTTGACGGAATACCCTGAAATGGTTTAAGTGATTTATAAGATACAATGCTTGGAGGTAGAGAATTCCGCAGTTTTATTGTGGTTGCGAAGAAACTATTTCCAAATATGTTTATTGAGTGCCCGATTAGCCGGAACTGGTTATCATGCTTGCGTGAGCATCTGGTATTGCGTTTGATATATTGTTCAAATGGGATATACATGAGGTGTTGTTCAATTTTATGTTATTATAATATGCCTAATGTTTTGATTTTCCTTCTTGTTTGGAGGGTTTCCCAGTCTCCTGTGTTCACGTGTATATTTCTGAAGCCTCTTCCGAATGTCACATACCGTTGGAAGAAGATGACGACACCAAACGAAGATGATAACAACACCTTTGTCTACAGTACGCATCATGACTGTCTTCGCCCCTTGCTGAAGAGCATGTCGTGACTGGTACATTACACGCGTGTCCACCTCGTCGTGAGAATATCATCCATGATTGTTTCATGAGCAATTACATTCTCATGCACACCATCTCGTTTTCTGGTCGCTGCTTTGTCTGGATGGCTTCTCCAAGAAATTAGAATAGTTCCTTCTTAATTTTTGACTCGCGCAAGAACTCTGGCCGTTTCTTTGGAACCTTTGTTTGTCTTGTCAATTGCATTCTTCCACCGTGTCCACTCTTCTCACTGGCTGTTGGTTCTCGTATATGTCTCACGCAATGCCCAACCTGGATGGCGATTCAAGTTGTTTCCTGGCATATGGAATGAACGCTTGCTCGGCCTATTCCTGAACGCTGTGTGGGTCAACGTGTGAGTAGAGACAGGTCCATCAAAGGCCTTTGCGCCTACAGATGGAGCAGCCTCGGCCTTGTTAGGAACATCAAGGCAAGACAACATTCTGACTTGTACAACCCCTCACTTCCACAAATTGTAACAGATGGCGCAAAAACGCTGGTTCTCTTGCAAGGAAAGCACACAGCGGTCACCATGGCAGACCTAGTTTGCAATGTACAACTTGCCAAACAGTGTTGCGTCCGGCTTGATGTTCGACAGATGCTTGCCTTTCTTTTTCTCCACCTTCGCTATGTATCATCTAAACACGGTTTCTCTTGATCGGGGTGCTGATTGGCGTGCTCCTTTTGTGTAAGATGTTCAGTCGGAATCCCTCGTATTGTGCCTGTCCTCTAGCTTCGAGATAGTAGACACCTTTAGTTAAACCAATTAAGCGCAACCTGATGGCAAAAACCTACGCGACGGCAATAAGTTACTCCAAATGCATTGCTAGGCGCACAAAACTACCAATATATTACAAATGTTTATCTAATGTATATTAGGCCTACACAGATAATCGTAGGGGCCTACTACGTATATTGACCTAAACTAATGTATTTATTTTGTAAACGTGGTTGTGTCATTGGATTATGTCTACGTTGACTATGTTGCAATGCAAGCACATCACGTTTTTGTGCAACTGTGAAAATAAATATTTTTAAACGAAAACCGAAGCATTGCATTTGGCAATGTATATAAAATATAGACTTGTGGTCTATCAGATTTGTTCATATGACATATTTACGTTGTCACCTCGACTGATGAGTATGCAGACAGTTGATTGAAAAAATGTTATTGAGCAAATAGATTTATAAAAAACACGCTGACCAGTTGTCAATCAGTGTCAGCTCTGTTTTCGTCGTTCGTATTTCACTAAGACACAACTTGCATAATCATTTTATATCCTATATGTTCAAATCAAGCAACAAAACAGGATGTTTGTATTTAAGATGCCTCATAAGGAATAAAGGATTTTTTGGAAATATGAGGGATCTAAAATTTTATATTTCTCATAACATGCACATGTGGTTTGGGAATCCTCATAAAAAATAAAATAAAATCAAACACTGGGCTCTTTCGTGAAATAATGGAAACAATTCAATTACAAATGTTAACCTTTGCGACGTTAGATAAGTATTCCTGATAGAGAGAATCTGTAAGTATATACACGTAATTTATTTAAATATTTACTTAAATTTACTTTTGGCTCAAAATAGATATTTAAATATAATGAAGTAAACGGAATCCACGATAATATCATTATGATAATAGGCATGAATTAAATAATAGCAATAATAACATAGTGCGTTCGTGTATGTGTGTGGTTTGACATAGCAACCTTTCGAATAAAATACACTTAATTTGAAAAAGCAATGTTAACGATTTGCAGAGAAAGAAGACAAGGCAAGTGCCGCGCAGTTCACTCCTACAGACGATCAGTAGTTGCTGACAGAAATCGTTTCGCAAAGCCAATTTGCCAATGTTAGACAAGTTTGGATGAGTGTCACTACCGCGGGCACTGCTGCTGTCGCAAGGAGCAACTTCACCATCGATGTCAGGAGAGCTCGGGAGCACACAAGGCTACTTGTAAGATACTACAAGTCCGACAACCGAGCGCAGTTGAGGAAGTGAGCTCTGACAAATATGTATTAGTTGTAATAAGTACATCTTATACTGTCACTATTCGAATAGAAATAATTAACTTACTACTATAGATTGTAGATGCACTGCTTTTAATGAAATTTTAGAAATATACATAGATACATGGAATGCTGTAAATGTACGTTTAATTTTTACTTGGACCAGCGGTAATCTTGTAAACTCACACATACAATTATTCTTATCAACAACAGTTTAATACAACAGTTGTTTGTACAAATACAATGTTAACCAGTTGTTGAATAACTTTGAATATATCAACAAAACCGTTCAATATATTCTTCACGAATTACTCTGTGTCCATTGCCTTGATCTGATTCATTACTTCAATCCGAATGAGCAATGGTGCATTTAGTTAAAGCGCTTATAATCTATTCACTCTATACTGTCAGGTACTCATATCTTATTGGACAATAGCATTGCGTGTATGACATTACATGTACAAGTTGTATATCACATATTTAATAATATACACGTTAATGAAGTATTGGCGAATCTTTCCCTAAAACGTTAAAATTTATTTGTATTTTGTAATTATTTAATCCGCATAATTTATTATGCTGTACTCTGTTTCATAGATCAGACACAGAAGACGCGTTTCCCGAAAATGAGATGTTGCTGGCAGAGATCGTACAACTGATAAGAGACAGCGATGAGCTCATCACTGAGGTGCGGTAACAGAAGTCTGATAAGGCGATGCGTGCTCGCGAAGAAGGCAGAGCCAGTCATAATGCAGCCATGGCACGCTTAGCCGCCATGAAAACAAGTGCACCCGCCAGAGCTCCACAGACCGCGTCCGAGGCCGCGGTGGGAACTGACGACACAGAAGCCACGGCGAAGGATCCCGGCATCTCAGAAAAGGATGAGTCTCAACAAAGGCAGAACGTAAATTATGCTTAGGCTTAGACATAATTATACATAAACATATGTTTAGTTATGCCTACCAATTAAAAAATGTCTTAATTAATCAAGTACTGGGTGGTAATACTCGGCGAAATTTAATGTATCGTTGATACAGGTAAACTTGTATATGCCGGCTATCGCAAAGTTCAAATAGTCCCTACCACATCATATTTTTCTGTTTTTTATTATATAATATACCATTTGAAGACTTTTAGTAGATGATACTTATTTCTGCAAATCTAACTGTATATAAAAAAGAACTGCGAAAAAATCGACGTAAACATTATAACTATATTCTAAAAAATAATACATTCAGTATAAGTATAAAATGGCCAACCAGTCATGTGACTCATGGGTAGACTACATTAACCAGTGATCAATTTAGAGTATGACTGTAGACTGTCCACGTGTATGTTCAGTTTGGATAGTATGGCAACTAATATGTCCGGATATGATGCAGGTCGTCGAGTTACTGATAAAGAGGAGATGCCAGCAAAGCTAGAATACATGACAAAGAAAAACGCCAACATGGAGGAGGAGAAGGAGCGGGGGATCAGCTCTGAAGCGTTGGCAGCGAAAGATTCCGTGTTGTGCCTCAAACTGCACTATTTACTGAATATTTGTCAAATCTAGCGGGAGACACTACGACACAATGTTACAACGTTTATGTTTTGGTGGCACCTTTTCGACGATGGGGACCATTCGTTTACCGCTACTGCTTGGCGTTACAATTTCACGATCAACTGCCGAGCAGTTCATACGAAACACTTCTCCAAAACAGTGTTGTTTACCTGGACGATTAACGAAATACCACGCCAGACATTAAGCCATATTAATAAAACATACATGTGTATACCTTAAAAAAAATAATAACCAATGAAATTACGAGGTCACAAAGTTTACCCCGCAACACAACCACGTTTTGTTATTGCCTGAAACTGTTATTAATATATCATTATTTTGTAGTGCTGTTTTTTCAATTGGGAATAATGAAGGAGTATTAAGTAGTATAAAACATATTATTTATATTGTTTCATCGTTTTTTAAATATTAATAGCATATTAATAATGAAGCCCGTGCAACGTTGATATAATTGGTAGCCATGTCCAAGGCTTTGTGGATGACATGGTATTACAAATTTGTAATGCCTATGATTTTGCAATCCAAGGGCAGGAATAAGACTTAAACACAGAGGTAGACGATACGCAACATATGCAGACATCCTCGACAAGTTGATAACTTAAATGTATATGTGATTACACTGTCATTGGTGTGGTCACTCGGTCACTACTTTTGCCGAAGTATACATTTAGAAAATGAATAAGATCATATTTACAAGGTTACCAAAATTTAACTAGTTGGATGAACTAACAAACAATGCATCGTTTATATCTTTCCAATAAAATGGTTTTATCCTGTAATAAAACAATGTTTTCCAAACAAATTATACAAACTATACCAATTATACTGAAGCAATGAAACCATAGTTTTTGAGAATCGAATATAAGATGTACTAAAAATGTAGCCATACAGTTGCTATGGGGAATGCTGCAGAGCTGACGGAAGACCATAACATAACTGTGTGTTTGCCTTATCAGTTCAAACCCAGCATGGTGGTGAAGACAGTGACTAATTTAGTGCAGTTTAACAAAGTAGTATTTCAAAACTGCAACAAGCAAATGTGAAGCAAACTATGTAAAACAACTTAGAATGTGGTTATTATACAAGTATGTTATGTGTATATATTACCCTTTTAAGCGTGTAATTGTACATAAAAAATATTATATATTATATGCACATATCTGTATAAAAACAACAGTTATGTATAACATGGATTTGGGTCAATTGTATATAAATAACTATTTTGAACTTAGGCTTTGCAAATAATATTTTTGTTTAATGAAACATTTATGAAATTATTGCCACAGAATTACACGAATTTGGGACAGGAACATTATTATTATTTGAAAAGCCTAAGCCTAAGTATTTATATACAATTGACCCAAATCCATGTTATACATAACTGTTGTTTTTATACAGATATGTGCATATAATATTATATTTATTATATATACAATTACACGTTTAAAAGGATAATATATACACATAACATACTTGTATAATAACCACATTCTAAGTTGTTTTACATAGTTTGCTTGTTGGATCTTTGAAATACTACTTTGTTAAACTGCATTAAATTAGTCACTGTCTTCACCACCACGCTGGGTTTGAACTGATAAGGCAAACACACAGTTATGTTATGGTCTTCCGTCATAGCCACTGTATGGCTACATTTTTAGTACATCTTATATTCGATTCTCAAAAACTATGGCTTCATTGCTTCAGTATAATTGGCATAGTTTGTATAATTTTTGTTTGGAAAACATTGTTTTACTACAGGATAAAACCATTTTATTAGAAAGATATAAACGATGAATTGTTTGTTAGTTCATCCAACTAGTTAAATTTTGGTAGCCTTGTAAATATGATCATATTCATTTTCTAAATGTACACTTTGACAAAAGTAGTGACCAAGTGACCACACCAATGACAGTATTATCACATATACATTTAAGTTATTAACTTATCGAGGATGTCTGCATATGTTGTGTATCGTCTACCTCTGTATCGAAGTTTTATTTCTGCCCTTTGATTGCAAAATTATTGGCATTACAAATGTGTAGTATCATGACATCCACAAAGCATGGCTACCAATTATATCAACGTTTCATGGGCTTAATTATTAGTATGCTATTCATATTAAAAACGATGAAACAATATAAATAATATATGTTTTATACTACTTAGTACTCCTTCATTATTCCCAATTGAAAAAACGGCACTACAAAATAATGATATATTAACAGTTTCAGGCAATGACAAAATGTGGTTGTGTTGACGGGTAAACTTTATGGCCTCGTAATTTTATTATTTATTTTATATTTTTTAATGTATGTTGTATTGATATGGCTTAATGTCTGGCATGGTATTTTATTAATCATCCAGGTAAACAACACTGTTTTGGAGAAGCGTTTCGTATGAACTGCTCGGCAGTTCATCGTGAAATTGTATCGCTAAACAGTAGCGGTAAACGAATGGTCCCCGTCGTCGAAAAGGTGCCATCAAAACATAAACATTGCAACATTGTGTCGTAGTGTCTCCCGCTATATTGGACAAATTTTCAGTAAATAGTGCAGTTTGAGGCATAACACGGAATCTTTCGCTAATTTCGTGTTGCACCATTTCTTGAAATGGATTGATTACATCTCGGAAGCGACTCGGACGCTGATATCGAGCTGCGTATCTTCTCGAAAACATCGAACTTGGACAACGAATTCGACTAATTTCTACGTAAGCTACCATCTTTGTTTGTTTGAGAACGGCGTTGAGCAAGATCCATAGCATACTCAGAATTTAGACGTTTCATGCTCAAGTCTGAGTATGATTACTTGCTCAGAAAGTGTTATAACCTCCGTGAGTATGAGCATGGTGTGAAAGCGAGGCTTGAGCATGAAATTCTGAGCACCGAGCACCGAGTACGGCTTTATAACCTCGGGCCCAGGTAGCTTAGTTCTCGGTTCTCGACCAAACAGTAGTCGGTGAGGTGTGAACAGCGTAGAACTATGCGGAGTAGATCGATAGTTTCGAAAAAAAAATGCTGCAGTTTGCGACGCCAGTTGCGATGTTGAATGATGGCTGAACGTACTGCCTTCATCATCGGCTTGTTGAAGTTCTCCACTTGTGCATTCGCCATCGGCCATAGCGGTGTGATTTTGCGATGACGGACGCCACACGACTGCAAAAACTGTGACCACGCATTACTCTGGAATGGTTGGCCATTGTCCGACTTTATCGTTTCTGGATATCCGAACATGACAAAAATGGACTCCATGATCGAGATAACTGTCACTGCACTGGTGAACGACTGGATATCTAGAATATTCATCTGTGACGCAGAGTAAATATTCGCTTGTCGGTATTGGGCCGGAGAAATCAATGCTCAGATTGATCCACGGACCTCGCGGTAGAGTAGTCATGCTTAGTGGCTCCATCTGGCGGCGGTTGGAGTTTACAAGACACGGAATGCAACCCATGACGACTGCTTCCGTGTCCTTGTCTATGCCTGGAAACCACACTTTGCTTCTGATCAGAGCTTTGGTCTTGCAGATGCCCTGATGACCCTCATGTGCCAACTGTATGACACGACTGTGAAGTGCTGTCGGGACGACAATGCGAGAATGTCGTAGCACAAAGTCTCCATTCTCTCCCAATATCAGTTCATCCCTCACTTTCCGTAATGCAGCAATGTCAGCTGACTCGTTGTTAGCTGTGTCATGCCAACGACCTGTGCGGATGACCTTGATGACCTTGTTTAAGGTCGCATCTTGTCTTGTGTGCACCTTAATTTCGTCGAGGGTGATGGCATTTGGCGTAGAGCTGTCAGCAACGTGATTGATGAAGTCCTCAGCCATACGCTGCGCTTGGCTGACTTTTGTTGCTGGATGTCTATACAGGTAGTCTGCTGGGTTGTCACGACCACATCTGTATTCTAGACTAATGTTGTAATGTTGTAAACGCAGTGCCCACCTCGGAACTCGTAGCGGCGGGTTTGGCTTCTGCCATATGCCCAGCAGGGGCCTATGGTCTTTGATTATTGTGCATGCAGCGCCATCTGTGTACATGTTGAAGTGTTCGCAACCCCACACAACGGCTAATGCCTCACGCTCTGTTTGTGAGTAGCGTCTCTCCACATCCGAGAGTACACGGCTTGCGTATGCGACTGGTTTGCATTCTTGTGTAAGTATCGCTGCAACGCCAACTGGACTGGCATCTACGAGTATCTCGGTTGGTTTGTGAGAATCGTAGTAGGCATGTGTTGCCGTCTCGGACAATGCGTTTTTTATTGCGTTAAACGCGTCCGACTGTGACTTCTCCCAAACCTATGGCTGGTCCTGCCGTGTGAGGACTCGAAGAGGCTCCGAGATTGTTGCAAATCTTGCAATGAATCTCGCGCTGTACTGTGCCATGCCGAGAAATTAGCGTACTTCTGATCGGTTCAGCGGTTGTTCAGCTTCTTGTAGATCTTTCACCTTTTGCGGGTCAGGTGAAATTCCTTCCTTCGAGAACACATGTCAAAAGAAGCCGATCTTCGCTTTGTTAAACTCACACTTTGGCAAGTTAACTGTTAACCCGGACTTGTTCAGTCTGTTGAGACACTCTGACAGTGCCCTGTCGTGATCTTCTTGGCTTGCACCGAACACAATGATGTCATCACTTATGTTAATGGCGCCACTCATGCCGGTCAACACCGTCTGAATTGTGTGCTGAAATACTTCGGCCGCCGAGTTTATGCCAAAACTCAGTCGTTTGTACCGATACAATCCCATATGTGTTGAAAATATTGTTATATAATGGCATGCAGGGTCCAGGACTAACTGATGGTAGCCAGATCGAAGATATATTTTGCTGAATACTGTGGCCCCTTGCAGGCCTGTAATCAGTTCATCGATTGTAGGCGTCACATGACACGTGCGTAAGATGGCTTTATTGGCCTCTCTCATGTCGACGCAGATACGTATTTCGTCTGGACTTTTTGGCTTTGGTGGCGTGACGATTCGCGACACCCACTCAGTAGGTCCTGTGACCTTCTCAATGACGTCTGCACGTTCAAGCTTTTCAAGCTCTTTGGAGACCTTGTCTCGCAGATGAAATGGCACTCGGCTGTGTTTGCGAGCTATCGGTGTGACAGACGTGTCAATGTGCAGCTTGACAGTGAATTTTTTCAGACTGCCTATACCCGTGGCAATGCCCGGATATTTTGGAATGACCTTGTCTGCTGTTTGTCGGTCGGACACGAAGTTGACTCCAACTCTCAGGGCCCCAAGCCGCTCAGCAGTAGCCCTGCTCAGAAGTGAAGGCTAATCTCCATGAACGAGAAGGAATTATGCGATTGTCAACTTGTCACCAATTTGCACGTCACACGTGACGAGCTTACGCGCCACGATTGGCTGCGATCCACATGGTCCGTTTGCATGCTTCAAACTGCTTGCCTCGCTATCGCAGCTGTTGATTATGTTGCATGATGCACCCGAGTCAATGATCATGTCAACCGGCCCACCTACAATGATTGCTGTGATCATGCCAGAATGAGGCGTCAAAGTAAATGCGTACTCATTTTCGCTGCTGTCGCTATGGGCAGCTGATTCTGCCATGTACCATATTGGATTGACTGGCTGTGCACGTTTCTTTTGCCACGTCTGTGAGCTGCGCTGTGACTGCTGCCTAGGTTTGCTTCGGCTCATGACAGCGAAATGTCCACGCACTCCACATTTGTGACACACTTTATTACGTGTGCACTTGCATTCGACATTTGTATGGCCCTGTAAGCCACAGGGAGTACATCGATCGTGACGTTGCTGAGTGTTAGAATGTCTGTTGACCGGTTTACGAGTGTGCGTTTCGAATGGTATGCGTGCTGACCTGTTGAATGCAGCATACACTGTGTTGTTTGCTGTGCCACGAGCCATGTCTTTAGCCTGATGTTCTGACGATTCTCTCGTTTGCGCTATCTCGATCGCCTTGTTTAGCGTGATATCCTTTCCTGTGGCCAGGAGTTCGGTACGCAACGAATCAGAGCGACACCGATCGATTATTTGATCTCTGATGTAGTCATCGACCTTGTTCCCGTAATCGCATGACGATGCCAGCTGTCGTAGCCGTGTTACGAACTGCCCGACGGTTTCGCCTTCATGCTGTTCAGCGCGATGAAACATGTGCCTGTTGTACGGGACGTTTGATTTAGGCGTGAAATAGTCCGTCAGTAGTTCTCTTGTCTTTTGAAACAACGACGACGTACCTATTTCTGTTTCGGGGAATGTATCATAAATGTCCTGTACGCCTTCGCCCGCGATGTGTAACAGCAAATCACGTTTTGCTTATCATCGGTGCATCCTGACGCACTGGCCATCCTGTCAAAGTTTCGTATCCACTTTTTCCAACGTTCAGCCGTTGTTGAAGGCTCGTTTTGTGCATTGAAGGGCGGTAGTTGGGCCACATTGATCGGAACAGCCATGGTGATTCGGCACGGTAGGCGGTTGCTTACTTGTATGCTTAGCAGGTTCGCTTAATTCTCGTCGCCATTGTAAGATTGCTGCTTTTAAATGAAACACTCCATTTATCAGACTGAACGAAACATGGCCGTCGTTTATTATCTGATCCGAACGACACCGGAGAAATCCGAAGTCAGTGGGATCCGTCCGTAATACATAGGCTACCTATATAACATGCAGGGAGCGACTAAATTACACGCACGTTTATTTAATCAAGTTTGTATTTACCAGTGAATCAACGTCAAATTTATGTTGTTCTATATATCTGCTGTAGAGTCCATGCCTCAAATGATATTCGTTTGCTCAACGTAGGTAGTTTTATAGGGTAGGAGGCCTAACGTCGAAATAGGAACAAGTGATGCTGCCATAGAGGCACGTTTTGCAATCTGACAACAGGCAGGAAACAATGTTGTATTTTGCGATAGGTCAGGTACAAGCACATATTTTTTTTAAATCCACAAATGCGAAATTTCTTGCGATGTCCCCAAATCCACGCTCAACACACTGACGAAGGGGTGTCATCGCCTTGTTCAGATTTGACTGCTAGTGAGTGATTCGAGCACCTCTGTACGGCGACATCAGACCGGGCAACAGCGGGTAGGCACGATCACCATTTAAGTAATACGGGTGCCCGTTCTGCATGGTCCACCTTGTTGGTTAGCTGCGGGAAGATTTCACTCTCCTGCAGCACGAATGCATCATGACGACGACCTTCTACTGGGCAAACAAATTGGCAATCAATCCACAAGGCACCATGATAACCTGAAACTTCAGGACATGTTGCCGTTTATGCTCACTGTCAAGAGGAGAAACCTTGTGGGTCACAGCATTGGTATATCTACGTAGATGGACAATGACTAGTCATTCGTTGTTAAGATCTGTGAGACATGCACTAAATCTCTCGTGATTTAAATCAATGATGACTTTGAATATAAGGCTAAGTTCTCGTGAAGACTGCGATGGTTTGGACATGTCTGCCGCACGCCAAACAACAACCTCATAAAATAGCTTTCAAAGAAGACTTTAAAGGACACATAAAACGAGGAGGGCCGCGGAAAAGGTGGACTGACCAAGTTAGACAGGTCACTGGACTCCCGCTTTTAACAGCAGAGCGGTGTGCTCTAGACAGTACAAAATGGAGGGGTGTGACACCCAGGAGGATAGTGAGGGATCAAGTTGGCCTAGGCATTTAAGTCAAGTCTGATGTGCCACGACCAAATATGTCTTCCAGGTCACACAAGCGGTTTGGGTATGCGACGTAGCATTATGCAAAGTCCTTCAATGCCATCGAAAATCGTCTTGTTTGGCAACCTCATCGAGTCGGGAATATGAGGAAGCACATTTCAGACGACGCAATTCATCTTTTTCAAACCTAAATATATTCCAACAATAATCATTGCTGGCACCATTGAGGAAAATCGTCGTTTGGCGGAAAGATTATCCTTGTCATCCAGATGTTGCAGGGCTGTTACCATGGCTTCGTCATCATGCGATAGAAGCGCTATAATATGAATTGCCACAGCTCAGAAATACCTACAGACACCTCCATTTTGTATTACATTAGACTTCTCACAGCCTGGAGATTGATCTGATATAAGGTTTGAAAAATAATTGGAATGACAGCAATGATTTGTTCTCAATATTTTGAATGTTCACAGCTCAAGCTGAATTAGGATAACATTCATATTATTTATTGATTGGTAAATGTATACGTCTATAAAAATAACATAAACAATACAACAAATAAACACGTGGTTGGCCTGCATTGTTTTTCGTCTACCCCAAAATTGGCTGAACTATAACTTACCCCGACACCCTTTATATCCCCATTTAACGTTTCGTCACCGACCAGTCATGCCTAAGCTTGCCCATTATGGTACCACGATGTGTTGTATGGAAACACCATTAGCCTATTGCATAACAGGACTCGAAACACTATTTTTGGTTTGTTTAGCCAAATCGTACGAGCTGCAATGATTGCGTTGGGGTTCGTTTGTTTGTCGTTCATGCGTTCTAAATTCTTCCTTCCTGCGATTATCGATTGCGGTAAAGGTTAAACTGTTCCGTTAACCCATTCATACGTATATCTATGTATTTCGTACATGTGTTTTATTGTTAGTAACTCACAGACAATCACCTGCGGTTATCGATCGTAAACCGCTCACTGCGCGCTTAGCTAAAAATGTTTTGCTTACACGTCGACGCGAGATGAGGAGTCGACTTCAAGTTTGACGTCGCGTTCAGATTTCGCGTACGGTTACCGCGCTTAATTGAGTTAGCTAAAGGTGTCTAATATCCATCATGGTGCCCTTGCTTAAATTGTAGCACATCCAGGCTGCTGCTCTCGAGCTCGAACAGATGTGCGTATTGGCGAATGACAACGACGAGTGCAGACACATTGAATATAACTTTTGCTGTGGAGCCAAAGTTTCGTCGTGGTGCATCTCGCTAGTTGCTGCTTGTGCTGCAGGTGATATATATAATTCAAATTCATGCAGGAATGTTCCAACTCTAGTCCCGCGATGAGCCGATATAGTAAGTTGAAAATACTACCCTTCAAAAACACTACTGTAGTGTTTTGAGCGTACTTTCAAAGCACTACCGTAATGTTTTGAGCTTGCCCTCAAAATACTACTGTTAACTTAAAAACACTACCCCTACATTTTTTTTTCGATTTTTCAATTTCTATGTGTTTGGGGCCATTCATAAAGTACATCTCGCTTGGTAGGAGGTCGGGGGGTCTACGGGCAAGCGATACGGAGCTTTACACGAGGTAGGATATCTTGGTAATAATGGTTACGTAAAGATGAAAAACAAAGCTATTGACACCACACTGGTGTTATTAATAAACGTCGTCATGTCAGCGATAAATTCATGGAGTGCATGAATTCGTATAGCTTCATTTTACTATTTTAAATTGGTTATCGTCGGCGGGGTGTGGACGTCTGGGGGAAACGTCCGGGGATGTTCGTATTCAAAATACGTGTCGAGTGGGCGAAGTTAATATCTATGGTGATGGAATTGAGGCTCATGTATGGCTTCGTTCCCTAGATATCCTAAATACTCCGCTGTAGGCTTAATCATATAATCATGTTAATGTAATTACTGGCTGGATAGATCTAAATTAGTAAAATGAAACATATATTTCGATATATTAGTTCATAAGTATAGGCATGCAATGAGGTCGTCGGTGTAATCGTTGGGAGCTTAGTGTGAAATGTCGTTATTAATTATAATAATAATTTTAACATTAATTAATAACGACATTTCACATAAACCGTCTATTCCCGTTATCTGATGGTTCCAGTTATTACCCTAGCCACAATCATAACTAGCTCCAATCATAACTAATAATAATAATCTTAACCCTAATGAATAATGGCATTTAACATTCTACAGATGTGGGGGCACGTGCCCCCAGACCCCCTAGATCCGCCTATGGCGTGCACCTGGAGAGCATGAAGATACTATCCCGTGCAGCGTTGACAATGTTCACACAAGGAAATTGTGTAGTGCCCAAACCGTCACGGTTGTTCTTCACAATATCCGTCGACCTGTTGCACACACAAAACACTACCCAATTTCAAAACACTACCGTCTATATATTTTGCAAGCCAATTACATTAGACAACTTTTTGAGAATCATCCTGTACATTAGCTTAGCGTCGAGTTCGTAATCGGAAAAAAATAGTTAGTGTAAATAACATAAATATTAATGATGTTTAAGGCCAGTATTATAATGAGTTATGGTTTGAGTTAGTTATCGTTGAGGTTCAAGTTAATTATAGCGTAATCGTTGGAACTAGTCAGACGACGGGAATAAACTCAACTCAGCTAATATGAAGTTGGTTCGGCCACCAGTGAGGTAGATATCAACATTATTCTCGTAAAATGAAGTCGTACAAAGCAAATGTTAGGAAATTCGGTGTCATCTTCTCCCTCGAGGCATCGGTCTCTACCCCGCTTCACCGGCGCTCTTTGTGGCACCAAACGTCACTTTCTGCCAACAGCTGCGGTGATTTGGTGAACATGTCGCATTCTAATGATGTGTGAAACATTCAGGTAGGAATCAGCCATGCCGCCAGTCGCTACACCCTCGTCTGCCAGGAAATCAGTGCACCCGGAACATTCTAGAATTTTCCCCAAATTAGACCACACGTTTCTCCCTGCTGAAGAATACAAACTTCCCTATTACTGCCATTTGACCTTGACATTTCCATGTTATTACCATTTGACATAGACATTCGCGGTCAATAACATAAAACATAATATTTGGATTCGACATGCATGCCTACAAAAACAGAGATGTTAATGAAACATATGCGTTTCATTATCGCTCATATTTGACCTTGACACTTAACAATTAAATACATTAGTCCTTGACATTCAATGTCAGTAAAACACTGTCTGAGTTGGATCCAATATGACTGCTTACATAAAACAAACATACAGAAACACTAGTGCTACTAAAAAAATAGAAAATTCATGATAATTGACATTTGACACGACAATGACACGTCATATGGCGGAGATCCGGTTTTAATCGGATTCTGCGAATAATTTTACATATAGGGTCCAATTTTCATGTTTTTATCCGGCAAGTATCGATTCGGCCAACAATTGGCCTTAACAAACCAGATGATCCTATTTCTTTGACAATGAAATAACTATACCAAACACATGATTGACCGAGTACATTGTACAACTTTAACCGATCGATATTCGTAATTAATTATATGAATCCGCTATGGAAATTCGCATCTTCCGGCCATCTCGACCAGTCCAGGAAGGTGTGAGGGAACGTCTTCAAACTTGAACCGATGATGGTATGAAATGCTCGGCTTGTGTCTTTTTGATATAAATGCATAATCACATCGTTTTATTCCCTGGGAGGGCTTGGACGATTGGTCATATGTGCAGCTCCACCACATCGATAATGGTCCACTAGTAACAATTCAAACACAGTTTGTGCTAAACATGACAAACCGCGTTACCGGATAGTGATAATCAAGACAGCGGCATTGTGCATTAATACCAGGATTCAATTAAAACGATGCGACTGAAGCGATCAATTTAGTAAATCATGGTGACAACCAAACCACCATACACGGATTCCCCCATACGTAATAATATATGTGTTGTATTTCACGAATCTATGCAACTAACCTTAAAGTGGTAACTTAAATGCTATCCAACAAACATAGTGAAACTAATGAAATCTGCAGCGAGGAAATGAAGGCACGACATGAGCGTTGTCAAATAAAAAATACAATCAATAATAACTCGGTGCCCAGACGGCAGCTGTTAACATTTGTGTTTTCAATTATTTAGTCGACGACAATGTGATTGCACCAGAAGACATGTGTGCCAACCCTCGCTTGCTGCTAGTGGCGACAGTTTGTGTTATTGCGTTATTGGGACGACACAGGCATTGTAATACATTCGTAACACATTAATTATATATGGTGCGACTGAGAGGCACACTATGCCGGATCGTCAAAGGTAGTGACAGTGGGTTTGTGTGTGTGAGAGAGATATATAGATAGATAGATAGATAGATAGATAGAGAGAGAGAGAGAGAGAGAGAGAGAGAGAGAGAGAGAGAGAGAGGCGAGAGAGAGTGTGATAGAGAGGGTGGAGGGCGTGAGAGAGAGAGAGAGGAGAGAGAGAGAGAGAGAAAGAGAGAGAGAGAGAGAGAGAGAGAGAAAGAGAGAGAGAGAGAGAGAGAGAGAGAGAGTCGTAGGGACAGTGAGAGTGGGTCATTGAAGGTGACCCAGGTCACAGGAACCCGCGTCCGTGAAATATCAACGAATCCAACAACCAAGGTCAGGAAACACAATGCAGCGTCGAACGATCCGTGTTTTGCTACTGACGATACTGATCGGCAGCACTAATGGTATATAATGCTCCAAGCTTTCCTAATGACGATACTGACAGGCAGTTGTAGCTGTAGGCAACTATGGCATAGCAACTGTACATATGTTATGTAGGCAATTATTGACAATAGTTATATATTTTGCATAGTATAAACCAATGTAACTATGCTTAGATAAAATCAAAATGTTTGGTTGTACCTGTTCCATGGACAGTTTTATATTAATATGACATGGACAGTTTTATATTAATTTCTATTGGTTCCGGTGAAATATTGTATATTGAACCAGGCATTACAATATTATAATAATTTATTGACCCTTGTGGTAATTTGAGTTTCTACCTATATTAGAGACTATATTATAAGATATTTGAGACTCCATATAATATAACAAGTGATCTCCATTCCGAAAAAAATTGCAGCAGTGTGGCGGTTAAAATACTATTTTCGTGCTATGATGACCCCGTCCAGTCACGGGCCGTCAACAGTGACAACGAGAGAAGTATTATGTTCATGATAATATTAGCTCCCTTGTGTAAGCCAGTAAGTAGTATGAGGGTTGCGACGGGTGCGTTCGGCACGCACCAGCGATGATGTTTAACAGTTCCGATTGAAGCAAACACAGTTCCGTTTGAATAGACGTGTTTTTGATGTTTCTGGTGAGCCATGCGGTGCAGTTGTAGGTTTTGATGATACTCGAGGGAAAAGGGTGCACGACAGCTGAATGTTTACTGAAGGGGTGCAATTGGAGGTTTTTGATGAGCTGAAAGGAGATGGAGTTGGTGGTTGTTGATAAGCCCGCAGTCGCAGGTCGAGAAAACAACCCAAAGAAATGTGCTGCGCTACGGGGCTGTGTTAGTGTGATACGATTTTTAGAACCACAAAAAATAATATAGACAAAAATAGGAGTTCCATGATTTCGTCGTATTAAAATGACTTCCCTCCGGTAAACCTAGTTGTAGACAGCAACATATTGGTGTGCAGTGAATGACTGTGTGCCAAGTAGTAATACAGGACACGTATGGGGGAATTAATTGCTATGACACAGGTAAATAGTGACCTTGCGATAAGAGAACGGAACTCTAAAGGGCATTACACATTATGTCAACCAAGCTGAGCAGTAAGGAATACTCCAGTATCCAGTGCAGTGAAAACTGCAAAGCACTAGTGCACTCTTGTTATATCATAAATACAACAATTATTTGTTAAGCAGGGTGTTAGAATAAATTAGGTACTGTTGATGGTGGTGTTGGTGTTGTTGATGTTAGTGATGGTGGTGTTTATGTTATTGATGGAGGTATTGATGTTGTTGATGGTGGTGTTGATGTTGTTGATGGTAGTGATGTTGGTGGTGGTGCCGCTTGAAGCTTGGAGCATTGTTACATTGGCAATTGTAGTGAAACACAAATTATTAATTATGTTTATAGCAACGACAATACTTTGGTGAAAGTTCACCAGGTGGAGTTAACCTGAATATCGCCTGATCGTAAACGCGCTTTGTTAATACAGTCCATTGTGTTTAAGGTTCAGCTCATAAGGACACTGCATCATTTCACGACGGCAGACACAATAGATATATTGACCTTTTGTATATACTTGACTAGCAACCGGTGAGGGATACAACCGGAAATCCATGAACGATGTCAAATGAGGTTTTGCTGACTTACTCAACTTTTAAACATTTGCTTGCAGATGGTTGCTTACAATTGGCTAACATTTTGACGATATATTTTCCAATGTAAACGATAGTAACGTAGTTAATATGATATAGTTCATATTCGACAGTTCCTTGTCTTCAAAAACAGAGAACTAGCAGTTCCTATTTAGAATGTCATGGAAACTTTACGCCAACAATTATGAATGAGATCTGTATAAAACACATAGTAGGATTAGCTTAGGATTTGGTAAAAATTGATGTATACAACCAAAAACCCATTATAAACAATGTCATTCCTTCTATTAAAAGCACTGGTGTTGATATTGATGCAACTGCAGACATGTCCTACTTTACAGTTGCGGTACCGCCTCTTAGATGCATACCATGGAATGTCCACCTCGTTGTTTGATGCTCTGTCGTCTATCCATATCTCTGTATTCGCCGTGGCTGCAGCAAGTTGGCTAAAATATGCAACTCGTCTAAATTCGGTAAAATACTTCATGTGTTTAAATATAAACATAAGGGCTTTCTGTTTAAGACGGTCAAATTTCTCAGCTCCCTGCTTGGGATTTACGTCCCCACTAGGCATAATGACATAGCTATGATTACATTGGTAGTTATCTTGGTCGACTTCGTTCTGTTTGAATGATTGTTGTCGCCCTCCACGGTGATTGTCTTTGTGGTGGGCGATGTTACAACATTTACAACATCAAGCTTTGTAGCCAGTGGGCATTTTTTGTGTTCTAAAAGAGGTCTTCTTGTACCTGATGTCCTTCCTCGACATGCCTATATCGGCCATTTTAAACGATGGCGCCCGTCAGAGTAAATGTGTTCCATATATCAGTAACTTCATAATATAGAGCAAAAAAATTGATGTCAAAAATATGTTTTTAGATGCGATGATTTCAAATATATTAGTTTTGACTTTCGTTGACATTCGATATCCGCCATTTTGAACGATGGCGTCCGTTAAATATATTATTTCCATATATCAAGAACTGCATAACATAGAGCCACAAAGTTGATATCAAAATGTATGAATTTGATGCGATGATTTCAAATTACTATAATACTTTTGACCTTCATTGATTTTCAGATATCCGCCATTTTGAAAGATGGCGCCATACAAAGATTGTTATCACCGTATCTTGAGATCGACTTACCCTACCTAGAATGAATAACAACACACGGGTTATTGGATCCGACGATGTTAAAGGTGTTACTTAGATATTGTCTAAAAGGGCCAAAGTCATTCCATACACTAGGGTATTGATATGGTAATGATGCCAACCCTCTATATCCACCGGAGGATTTCCAAATATTTCATACATCCCGCTGACATCAGCCGTATTTGCATAGCATTGTGCAGCGCTTGTTGGTTTTTACAGCCTGACAGTGTAGTATGCAAGCCTTTCGTGCACATACAATTGATGATCGCCGCACGTGAAGCTCTGTCTGCACGTTGCAGTATCGTCAACTGCACCTCCCATTCAGGCACGTCCTCCTTTCGAGTGCAGCCGATGTCTACTGAACTGGTCAGGTGTGATGCTTTCAGCAGGACTTTGCTCCAGACGTGGCCACTCTGTTAGCTCACTCGGAGCAGGTGTTGCATGACGGCATCCTGGGTTGGCGGAATTTGATCGGATCTCACTTCCTTTCTGTGTGAAGAGGACCTGTCTGGCGTGGTTTACGTCGACTTCAGAAAGCCCCGGTCGTACTGTACAACAACATACCTCTCGATAGTTGGAAGAACTTCTCTCAGGATAGCTGTCGAGGGACTGTCTGCAAGAGCACACAGCGCAGGCGTTACAGCACTGAAAGCACTCAATGAGGCCCAAGCCATGCGTTCGCATGTTTCAGCGAAACACGATGTGGTATCATATCCGGTCAGTGTATGGAAGACAGGCAATGGCTTGCACTTGTCAAGAACAAGCACATATGCAATAGCAGTCGTCGTATCGGAATGATTTCCCTGCGCCTATCGCTATTACAAGACTTTCGCAGCTAAGTATGCGACAAAGCTGACAGCTACCACGACAACGTCAGTGTCAACAGATCCTATGACAATCTTCTTTCTTCCTTGCTTGACACCATCTACAGCATGCAACAGCTTACTGGTGTCCGCTTCTTCGTGTGTACATGGTGATACCCATTCCACATTAGTTGCCTCTGAGCACAGCATCTCGTCTCCATGTGTCATCACCACCTTTCCAAGAAATGTTTCGGCAGTCATTCGTTCATTTAGCGGATGAAACAGTTCTATCTTGTTATCATTCTGTCGCAAGGACTCTGGCCTGTTTGCAGGTAACTTCTTACAACCCTCGTTTCGTTTCCTTGTCCCATTCCCTCTTCTTTTCAGTGTAGTAGTTTTGAGGCTTTCAGGTCTGTACACATAAAAACGCCGTCAACACTACAGACTGCGCCACAAAAATGTCATCTGACGTGTTCCATGAACAAGGCTGCGTAGTCTTCGAACGTTTCATACATAGCAGGCTTGAGGATGATAACAAAAGCTGCGCCGTCATTGATGATCATGTGAGATTCCCTCTGCGAGCAGGCACTGTCATTTTGAAGCACCAGGTCTTCTAGGTATTGAAGCCGGTCAGACTTTGTACCGAGCCTCAAGATGCCGAAGTTTAAAAGTCACGGGGGAAATAAATGATTCTCATATTGGAAGAAATCATTGTGGTCAGCTTCGCGTACTAGACAGGCCATGTAAAATGTTGAAAACAAGTTGCGGACAAAACTCGTTGTTGTGCGGGTGATTTTCCTTTCGCAAGATCTCGATTGAAGAGACGCAGCTTGTTCTTTGGGATTGTTTCGATGACTGTGTTTATGCGGTCCACCAGGTGTTTCTTGAAGAACCAACCCTTTGCGCTGGTCTTCTCCAAGTTTCTCCATCTTGCTGACGGAATCAACAACTGCTTCCTCTGCCAGAACATGTTTGTCAATAACTAACAGATCTCCACTTGTATCCGAGACAGGGATGCCCATCTCCTTCATTGTCATGATCAGAGACTTCGCATCTTTGACGAAAGCCCGCATAGCATGCGCACCCAAACCATGAACACGGTGACTTTGTCCATGGTTTCGGACTGGAGAATTTTGTTATGTGACTATGTATGGCATGGAGAAAATGGCGAATGTGAATGTCGTGGAAGATAAAATGTTAAATATTTGATATTGTCGCATCCCAAAACCTATGTTTTGACTTCAACTTCAAGGTTCTAGGATATGTACTTCTTAAGATATGGAAATAATAGGCTTTGACGGGCACCATCTGTACAAATGGCGGATATAGGCATGCCGACGAAGGTCACAAGTTACATTTCTTGAAATCGTTATCCATTAAGCTATTCAAAAACATAAACTATACAGGTCTGTCTATGTGACGTAGTTGTTAAGATATCTTTACATTTGTATTGACGACCGCATTCTTTAAAAACGGCTGATGTTAATGTCAGAGAAGTCCAAAGGTAAATAATTTGCAATATTTGACCCATAAAATCTACATCTAGACACAAAAATTATAGCTCTATGTGAAGCAGTGATTAGGATATAGAGAAATAAAATTTAGCGGCCAATTTAAATATGGCTGCCATTTCTGAACGCAGCAAAATATGGAGTCTTCAAAAAATTATTATTCTCTTGCTATGTAGAATACATGTGCGAAGTGTGTTGCTTTTATAAAAAAGGGCATAATTCCGACATTTGTCTGGACCTATCCGCTGGACTATTAAAAGGAGGATGGAACGCATGAACAACTATGGCCCAAATATAAGAACATACCGCGCGGTGGTTTGAGTCATGGAATGCCAGGCACTGCCGCACAATGTAATTCAATAGTCGACGCGGTATAATTCCCAGAAAACCTTCGAATCGTATACAAAAACATAACAACAGAAACATATAATGCACTGAATGGCTACTGGATGTACTATAAGTGTTAGTGAGCAACATAAAAAAACAGGTTATAGAGAGCAGGTTGAGGCTAGATTAGCGGCTTGTCGATATTCATTAATATACATGAAGTAATGACGCGTAAATTTGCTCGTGCTTCGTAGGCGACGAAACGGTTATTACTTCGCAGGGAGATGCGTAAGTGGGCATTCCCCTACCAAACTCAAATAAATAAAGTTACGCGTATACAGTCACTTTATTATAAAAAAAATCACTTTTGTGCCTGTTCATTTAACATTAAATACGCTTTGCAATTGAAATGTGGAATTACAACAAGAGATCTGGACGGATCCTGACGTGGGTCCAGGGGGTTGGACATCACTTTCGGCATAGACATGGGTATGCACAAGTTAAATTATATTGAATGGCTGAAAACCGGATTCCAGGTACACTTTGCACCTTTTCAAATGTTTTGCCTACAAAAGTGTACCTTCCCTGCCCATTGGTTGGTGCTTCCTTTTTGTTCAATAATTAAATTATTTGCACGATTTAGAAATGAAATATTTTAGGTTAAACATCAAAATATAAGCTTCAACATGCCTTCAATGCTTCATATTTGGACGTACCAACAAACAAAGCTGGATTTGTCCATGCATTAGTATTATGTAGACTTATATTGTAAGCTCTAGTTATATCTACTATTGACTGACATATTGTTGACATTCTAATCAAAATGAACTTATCGGCTGTCAGGTGAATGGTTACAGCAGTAGATCATGTGTATTTGTCGCCCAAACGGTCGGTGTGGCACAACAGTTGTATATAAGAAACACCGACATAAGTAACAACTTACCTGCCACCATGACACAGCGTAACTGTGAATATCAGAAAAAAACACCAACATAAGTAATAACTTACCTGCCACCATGACACAGCGTAACTGTGAATTACAGAACTTAATTTTGTGTACTGACTACATGATTTGCCTGGCTGGCATACGTAGGTAGCATAATAGCAGATAATAACATGTTCAAATACGTCTGTGTGATGTTTAACAAGATTTAACAAGATTGCCATCCAGAAAATTACTCTGGATGGCAGGTGGACAAGGAAGCCTTTTGGCTTATCGAGAGTCCAATACTTTTTATCTACATGTATCCCGCCTTTTTTAGGTGTGTGTCGATTTTATTTTTAAACATATTCACGCTACTAGCACCAACACAATCAGGAGATAATCTGTTCCATTCATTTACAGTCCTTTGTGAGAATGAGAACTTTCTTATATCTAATCTACACTGCTCCTTTACTAATGTAGCTTCATGTCCTCTGGTCCTTCTATCTTTCTTAACTGAGAAAAAAATGTTTCTATCAATATTTTCATAACCATTCAATATTTTAAACACTTCTATGTGATCTCCTCTCAATCTCCTGGTCTCTAGTGTTGTTAAACCACATTCTTTTAGGCGTATTTCGTAACTAAGATCCCTCAGATTTGGTATCATTTTAGTCGCTCTCCTCTGTACTCTTTCTAGCATATCTATGTCCTTCTTGCGATATGGCCTCCATGCTTGTATACAATATTCTAAATGAGGCCTCACTATTGTTTTGTACAGCGGTACTATTAATTCTTTTTTCTTATACGCTATATTTCGCCTAATTAATCCAAGGATTTGATTTCCCTTTGACGCTGCAATTCCGCACTGCTCTGAAACCTTCATATCAGCACTAATGGTTAACCCTAAGTCCTTTTCTTTTACAGTAGTACTTAGAACAGTACCCCCCATTTTATATTTTACCTCTTCATTCCCATGACCTGTGTGGAGGCATTTACATTTCCCAAAATTGAACAGCATTTGCCACTTTTCAGACCATTTGATCAACCTATCAAGATCATCTTGTAAATGCTGTCTGTCTCCATCACTTTTAATCCTTCTAAACACTTTTGTATCATCCGCAAATTTTAACACCTTGCTTGTTATATCATCGTCCAAATCGTTGATATATATTAAGAATAATATAGGTCCTAGTACTGATCCCTGTGGTACCCCACTCAATACCGATTTCCAGTTTGAAGCCTCCCCATCAACTACTACACGTTGTCTTCTGTCATTCAGCCTTTTTTCTATCCAGTTTATTATACCATTTCCTATGCCATGGGCCTTTAGCTTAAGGAGTAATCTTTGATGTGGTACTTTGTCGAAAGCTTTTTGAAAATCTAAATAGATGATATCTACTGGTGATCCCTCATCTACCCACCTAGTGTTGTTTTGAAAAGGGTGTCCAAGAGCAAGTTTGTAATACCTGGTAGGTAACGTTGAAAGCATGAAATAAAATACCACATATTAACAGGAATACACACTTTAAAATAACGTGACCTTGCATGCAAGTAAACAATTTAATATACTAACGTGACTTAGAAAAACGCGTGAATTTATGTTATAATATATAATATTTTATTTTGGTACGAAAATACCCACCCACATATCTCCTGCAAAATAATTACCGCTTCGTCGACGACAGAGCGCGTGCGAATTTACGCTTCAATATTTCATGAACATTAATGAGGAACGAGAAGTGTTGTTTAAAATGCTTTCATTGGCTATAAATAGTTGTAATTATTTTAATTTCACTTTTTTATTTCGAACTCATGTACAAATGATTTGTTGATCTATATAACGCTTACCTTGTATAATAAGACACCATGTTTATTGCTTTCTCGCAGAAATGTCTATCAATGAAGTAAATCGAAAGACAAATCGAACATTTACATCGATTAGATAGGTGCGACTAAAACCAACTTTCACAGAACAAAGATGGCGATACGCAGTGCTCTATCTTGCTGATTTAGGCATCGAACAAAATCGGTTTTTCAGTTTGTCTCATAAATGAGTATGTTTCTGTCACCATTAATGTATTCTTAAAAATGTAAGGGCAAATACATGTTCAAATGAAAATGCATTTGCATTTCAACCCAAGCCTGTTGCTTCGTTTCTATTGAAATATGTGCTCTTGTCTAGATATTGTGAAATCAATGTGTCAGTTTTCGACAACAAGCCACTGACTAAAATAAAGGAAACGGGCCCACCTGAACAACGCGTTTGTTAACAGTGCAGCTATTTAAGTAATACTATAGTATTATGTTGTTTACTGCTGTGTGTAAATGTACTCTGTGGCGGTCCACGACTGCCGTGTATAAATGTACTCTGTGGCGGTCCACGACTGCCGTGTATAAATGTACTCTGTGGCGGTCCTCGACTGCCGTGTATAAATGTACTCTGTGGCGGTCCTCGACTGCCGTGTATAAATGTACTCTGTGGCGGTCCACGACTGCCGTGTGTAAATGTACTCTGTGGCGGTCCTCGACTGCCGTGTATAAATGTACTCTTTGGCGGTCCACGACTGCCGTGTGTAAATGTACTCTGTGGCGGTCCACGACTGCCGTGTATAAATGTACTCTGTGGCGGTCCACGACTGCCGTGTGTAAATGTACTCTGTGGCGGTCCTCGACTGCCGTGTATAAATGTACTCTGTGGCGGCCCACGACTGCCGTGTGTAAATGTACTCAGTGGCGGTCCACGACTGCCGTGTATAAATGTACTCTGTGGCGGTCCACGACTGCCGTGTGTAAATGTACTCTGTGGCGGTCCTCGACTGCCGTGTATAAATGTACTCTGTGGCGGTCCTCGACTACCGTGTGTAAATGTACTCTGTGGCGGTCCACGACTGCCGTGTATAAATGTACTCTGTGGCGGTCCACGACTGCCGTGTATAAATGTACTCTGTGACGGTCCACGACTGCCGTGTGTAAATGAACTCTGTGGCGGTCCACGACTGCCGTGTGTAAATGTACTCTGTGGCGGTCCTCGACTGCCGTGTATAAATGTACTCTGTAGCGGTCCTCGACTGCCGTGTATAAATGTACTCTGTGGCGGTCCACGACTGCCGTGTGTAAATGTACTCTGTGGCGGTCCTCGACTGCCGTGTATAAATGTACTCTCTGGCGGTCCACGACTGCCGTGTGTAAATGTACTCTGTGGCGGTCCTCGACTGCCGTGTATAAATGTACTCTGTGGCGGTCCACGACTGCCGTGTGTAAATGTACTCTGTGGCGGTCCTCGACTGCCGTGTATAAATGTAGTCTGTGGCGGTCCACGACTGCCGTATATAAATGTACTCTGTGGCGGTCCACGACTGCCGTGTGTAAATGTACTCTGTGGCGGTCCTCGACTGCCGTGTATAAATGTACTCTGTGGCGGTCCTCGACTGCCGTGTGTAAATGTACTCTGTGGCGGTCCACGACTGCCGTGTATAAATGTACTCTGTGACGGTCCACGACTGCCGTGTGTAAATGTACACTGTGGCGGTCCACGACAGCCGTGTGTAAATGTACTCTGTGGCGGTCCTCGACTGCCGTGTATAAATGTACTCTGTGGCGGTCCTCGACTGCCGTGTATAAATGTATTCTGTGGCGGTCCACGACTGCCGTGTGTAAATGTACTCTGTGGCGGTCCTCGACTGCCGTGTATAAATGTACTCTGTGGCGGTCCACGACTGCCGTGTGTAAATGTACTCTGTGGCGGTCCTCGACTGCCGTGTATAAATGTACTCTGTGGCGGTCCTCGACTGCCGTGTGTAAATGTACTCTGTGGCGGTCCACGACTGCCGTGTATAAATGTACTCTGTGGCGGTCCACGACTGCCGTGTATAAATGTACTCTGTGACGGTCCACGACTGCCGTGTGTAAATGTACTCTGTGGCGGTCCACGACTGCCGTGTATAAATGTACTCTGTGGCGGTCCTCGACTGCCGTGTATAAATGTACTCTGTGGCGGTCCTCGACTGCCGTGTATAAATGTACTCTGTGGCGGTCCACGACTGCCGTGTGTAAATGTACTCTGTGGCGGTCCTCGACTGCCGTGTGTAAATGTACTCTGTGGCGGTCCTCGACTGCCGTGTGTAAATGTACTTTGTGGCGGTCCTCGACTGTCGTGTATAAATGTACTCTGTGGCGGTCCTCGACTGCCGTGTGTAAATGTACTCTGTGGCGGTCCACGACTGCCGTGTCAGTAAGCATCAGCTCCAGTGCATGGGTTGCATGAATACATGTGTTGTAGCTTCGCCCAATGTCGCCCTGAACCGACCGGCCTATCAGAGCTCCGTGTGGTACGGGTACGCCGCTGGCAGGGCAGTCGACGGCAACTCTAATAACGACTACCGGCACGGCTCCTGCACAGTCACCGAACCGTGTCGTAACTGCAGTCCGTGGTGGGCCGTCGATCTGGGCACGGCGCAATCCGTCGTCGCAATACAAATTGTAAACAGGGTCGACGGCTACAGTAAGTTGTTTCACACAAAAGAATAATGAATAATTATACAGCAAGACATAAACTGACTTTATAGCAAACGTTGAAACATATGCGACGTTTCAACTCATAAGTTTATTTCTCGCTGTCTAATGAAATCTTGGAGATATGGACAATATATTTCATATCATGGGTAATAATAATGATAATAATGTATTTATTTCAGACACTCATGATGTCCATATTTACAAATACATCAATAAAAGTATGTAAATAATAAAAAAAATACATAGATAAGAACAATATGTTTAAAAATTATATAAATCCCGGACCCACTGGTGCCGCAGTTTCGAAGTACAATACACGTCGCTAGTTTTAATGCTATAAATAATGGGATTCAAAGACATGTCAATCCTAGTCATTAAGCTAAAAATAGCCTTTCTGATTACACATTTACCCGAGCTGACATTAGCTGTAGCAAACATGTGGCTAGCACTACATCTCATGGGCAAATTGTTCAATATCCTGAAAGAGTTGTTATATGCAACAATGAATTGATGAAAATTAACTTTTCTAAAGTTCACCCATAACGCACACATATAGATATTACAAAAATACGCTGTAAATAGCTTATTTTTTACAGCAGTTGAACAAAAGTGAAACTTTTGACGTAACATGTTACTCTTGGCATACAAAAGTCTCACTTTGGCTTGCATGTCAGACTCATCAGACAAGTTATTAGAAATGACATGTCCAAGATATTTACAAGAGGTGGCAAAGTTTAACTTCTTTCCTCCTAATGTCATTTCTTTAGACAGATTTGACTTTCTAGATTCAAGGTACATGACCAGGGATTTACTCGCATTGTATTGCACGTCGTGCTCACATCCATATGAGTAACACATGTCTAGTAGTGTTTGTAGTCCTTTAGCAGAAGGTGCAAACAGAAGTAGATCATCGGCGTATATAAGGTGATTAACAACCATGTTACCAAGACTACAACCGATTTGTTTTTTGTGCAGTTGTATACTCAGATTATCCATATAAATGTTAAAAAGCAAAGGGGGTAACTTCCCACCTTGCTTAACACCATTGCCTACCGAGAAGAAGTCCGAGTAGGTATTTCCCCATCGTATGCATACACATTGATTATTGAATTCATTGCTGAGTATTCTTAAGATATAGTTCGGTACATTTCGTTGTTCTAGTTTCGTTATAAGTTTATATCGGTTGACACGATCAAACGCCTTTGATGCATCTAAAAACGCGACGTGCATAGCTGAACCATGTTCAGTGTAGAACCTTAATAATTCCTTAAATGCAAACACGCATAACTCCGTTCCATGTTTAGGCTTAAAGCCAAATTGATTAGGAGTGGTTTCCAAGTACATTTTCATTCTGTTAAAAAGAACAGTGTCTGTTATCTTCGAAAATATATTCGATAGACATATTGGCCTATAATTCCCTTTGTCGTTTACTCGTCTATTTTTTTCTTTAATAATTGGTACAATAACAGACTGTGACATTTCTTTTGGTAAATAACCATGCACCAGAATCGAAGACACAAGGATAGACAAAAGCACAGCGAGTTGATAATCAGCGAACTTAATATGTTCTGCACTGATACCGTCCAGACCTGGTGACTTATTTTTTGAGAGTCCATTAATAATATCCATCAGTTCAACTGCACCAACAGTCATTCCTGTATTGTCAGTGGAACAGTCATAACAAACTTTATCACATCGACTATCCTCCACATCATTAAATAAATGTTCATAATGATGCTTCCACATTGACCCGATGTTTACGTCACCGTGTATATTATCAATGTTTGTCGGAAGTTTTACTTTACTGTTCGTACAGTGCTTAATTTCTTTCCAGAATTTGCGGTGGTCTTTCTGACACAACTGTTCTGCAATGTTATCAGCAATGATAGTTTCTTTCTCCCTTTTACATTTTCTGATCGCCTGTTTGAATTTCATTCTGGGTAATTTCATAACATTAAAAATGTCACCTTGTCTAGGTTTACCAGTCTCTTTCCATATACAATAAGCATCACGGGCTGCACAATGAAGCTCTTTCACTCGCTCGTTCCAACCTGGTACAACATTATACTTATAAGCACCTTTGCGATTTGACCGGAGTGTGTGACCACACCTCTTCAATGTAATCACGATAGAATTGTAAAAGTCATCAAGATCATCATGATGATTACAGTTATGACAATTGGGATCATTGCAACTAACACCCGGTGGAACATTCAGTTTGCTCAATTCAACGTTCGTGCATTCTCTATATGCATCAATATCTTGTGGGTTTAATCTGTCCCACTGTAAGCCTTGCTTACTCTCATTAGTATTGCCACTACCACTAACGCATTCTGGTAGAATATCACTGTCTATGCTGAACGATATCGGGTGGTGATCAGAATAAATAACATCATAAAGTATGGACATGTTAGATAGGCAATCCTTCGCATCCGCGGTACATATGATATGGTCTAGCCATGATGTAGTTCCCCAGGCAGAACTAACGTATGTATATGTGTCTATTGGGAGAGTATCTTGATCACATATAGCCAGAGTAAATTCTTTGCAGAAATCAAGTAAGATATTCCCAAAAACTGATTTCTTGGAAATATCCGCGTTAAAATCACCAACAATAGTGATGCACGAGCTATTAATATTATTAACATATACAGCAATTTTGGACATATAATCATTGAACTTGTCCCTGTTTTCCTCGCATTCATAAGATAAATATACGTTTAGTAGATAATACTCCTTGTTACCCCAACAAATTCTTATGCCGCATAGCCAATCATAGCACTGGTCAAGAATGGTGATGTATTGATCAAGGGAATGTTTCCATAAAAAACCTACACCACCATACGGTCTACCAGTTAAAATACCACAAGATGCATCTACAGGAGAAACACCATAACCCACATAACCTTCGTGACAGGTGTTTAGTATATGGCAATCTTGTTTAGTGAGCATAAGCTCTTGTAGGCACAGTATATCACATTCCATTAACACATCCTTTAAGAAGGGCATAACACCTTTAAATCCATTACAATTAAAAGATGTGATGTTAATTTCCATAACTTAATGTTTCACAATGTTTGAATAACGTGCGCGACTTTTCATTCTTATAGTACCATTAACGACAACACTTAATAATTTGCATATTAAGTCACCTAAATTCTGACAGAATGTGACTTTGTGATCTGGTGCATAACAACATTTATTACAAATGTTCTTAAAACAATAGGCTATTTTGTTTAACTTTTTAAAGACAATCAAAATTTATTATCGTTTTACGCGAATTGAGTGACAACTTCTAATACATAGAACGTCATTGTAAAGTTCATATGCCCATCATGGTCTTAGAAATTCAACATATGTTGATTACGTGAAAAATAACTATCATACAAAAATCTGAAGTGAATAAATAACGACGTATCGTTCAGCTAAACGCCTACACGACTTCACGGTCGGCTTGACCGACACACTGTCCACAACACCGACACCTCCTGGCGATCTACTAAACCAAGTCTGTCTCGTCTACAATGGCACCTTTCCTGCGGCAACGAAACGATTGACGTGCACCAACGTCGCTAGGGGGCGTTACTTGTTCGTTCAGATCGACGGTAATGATCTATCAACGAAACAAGTCCTGACATTGTGTGAACTGGAGGTATATTGTGGTAAGTACAACTGCTCAGAATAATAATATGCTTTTGCCCAGCTAAATATGCATGCGAGATGTAATCATCACTCGATTTTCCCCGTCGCCAATCAGGTACGTTCATTTTGTTCAGACGTGTAGTACGTGAACAGTTGAACTAACATCTGCTTCTTCTTATGTTCGGCTCCGAACTCTGTATCAGCCACTCGTGCGTAGCTAGAGTATTGTCGCGTGTTGTCGAGCAGTCGGTTTCATAACACGGTGTGCAATGATGATAGGTGTGGTGACAATGAATATGAGAAGGAGGTGGTGAGTGACAATGAGAGAATGTTAATATAACAACATTTAAGGTGGTTGTCATCCCAAGCAAAATACCAGATGACATGTGATAATGTCAGTATCACAACAGTTAAAAGAAATAACGCGATTACCATCCAGAGCAAAACCCAGATGACGTGTGTGAATCAAGCATTGCAAAAACTAGACCTGTTGGTGTGTTGCATGTGGTATCAGCGTTAAGTAGATCAGGTGTCCCTGGGGGTAGAATGCGATAACGTGCACATTTGTCATCCACATTCTGTGCCGTTTGTATTACATTATTGAGTACGATTATGCACCACCAATGTGATAGGCATAACTAACATGTTGACGCTACACGCAGCGTCCAGCTACTGTTCAATCACCAGAATCTCACCTAGTGGAAAGGACATCATTGATTTTCTCTGACGGTAACGATTTCACAACTGATCACATTTGCCTAAGTTATCTTCGAAAGAATCATTATGTTTTAGTCACATTAGAATTTCAATAAAATTCACGCAGTATACTTTATATATACGCCATCTTATAATATCCTTATTTTAGTTAGTTACTATCTGCAGTTAACTACCGCCTTTCTATTTTCAGTAGTTAGAATACTTTGAATACCATCGTTTTTTGTTTCCTGAACAAAAGCAAGCTCATCTCCTTAAGCTACGATTCCATATGTATGGATACAGCATGCGGATGCGGCATGCGGCAAAACAATAAATATAGTGCCCGGTGGAAATTAACAGAAATAGTTCCAAACGTACACAGGCGGATGAGTTTTGTTGTGAGGATGCGGCTGCGGCAAATTGAATCGCTCTGTGTAGCGATTGGAATCGTATCCGCACACGAATCGGATAGGAAATTCCCAGTAGTGACGTCACTATAGAGGTATTCCCCATTCCGCTTGCGTTTCCGTATGCGTTTCCGTATGCGTTTCCGTACATGTATAATGGAATCGTAGCTTTATGCAGAAACAATTGGTGCTGGTCTATCTGTCTCTGTCTCCGTGTCGCTCTGTCTGTCTGTCTATCTCTCTCTCTCTCTCTCTCTCTCTCTCTCTCTCTCTCTCTCTCTCTCTCTCTCTCTCTCTCTCTCTCTCTCTCTCTCTCTCTCTCTCTCTCTCTTTCTCTGTGATTTTATATATCACTGACTCTTTCTGTATGTTATATCTAGAAAATATAAAATGGTTGCCTATATGAGCTATGACTTTTTTTTAACTTTTTTAATATGCTATGTGTAAAAGATTAAGTTGCTGAGCGATTTATTGACCGGTAAACATACCACGACAATTTTCTAGGGGCCGAAACTAATTAAATACAGTATACGTAATATATACATATATAATATCGTATATATATATATACATGTATTGTATTCATTACGTAATAATAATAATAAAATGAGTTTTTAGCGTGGAAGAAAGCTATGAATTAGTTGGCGCAACAAAATTAAGAATGACAAATTCTCATGTTCGTGTACAATGCGAAAGTCGTGAACAAATATATGGATGTGCAAGAAGCTAAGGGGGTAGACAGAAATAAAAAATAGCCTTATCAATAAAAAATATGATAACACATATTTTTTTAAATTCTGTCATGGTAGCCATCTTATAATTACAAATGGCTAACAGAATCAGAATATACTGCATCTACAGCTTATATCTGGACTTTCATGCCATGTAGAAGATTGGGTTTGGTAGCGAGAACCATTTATATATGGATAGGAAATTTGATTACTACAAAACAAGATTACTTAATGATTATATGTATACACGGAATGTGTTGCAGCTTCAGTGAACATCACCCTGGACAGACCTGCCTTCCAGAGCTCCGAATATGGTGATGGGAAAATTACCGCAGACCTGGCGGTCAACGGCAACGAAAATGGGTATTTCCGGAATTGTTCTTGTATGGCCACAGCCCATATCTTGTCCGTCAGCCCGTGGTGGGTGGTCGACCTAGGAACGACGCAGTTCGTCTTCCAGATACAGATTGCAAACAGGGTCGATGAGCTCCGTGAGTTGTTTCTAAGTAATAATAGTTACTTACCATCTGTCGTGCGTGTTGTTTCCTAAATGTCACTATATATATTTTATTTTGTTATGTTATTATTTATGTGTTTTATTGTATTTTATGCATACAGAACGACCCAACAGGTACACGTTTTGTGGCAGAATATTGTTTTGTGTAATCATGATGAGTCTCTTTGATGTAATTACGACAAATAGCAGTTGCATATTTTTTGACGTTGCTATATTGCGCGGTATCCAGACCTTATGACTGTTCAAAGAGCTTCATATTCGACACCCTGACAGACCTGCTCAAAGAGCTTCATATTCGACACCCTGACAGACCTTATGACTGTTCACAGAGCTTCACACTCCACACCCTGACAGATCTATTCAAAGAGCTTCACACTCCACACCCTGACAGACGTGTTCAATCGAACACCGTCTCAATTACTCTGGAAAGCATTCAGTCATTCTGTTGCGCAAAGATTGCGCAAATACTATTCGCATTCATTTATACAGCTGATTGAACTAATGCAATGTGGAGTGAACGAACTTGCTCAAGGTTCAAAACTGAGGCAAGAGCAGTCGACCTCGACATATCTTAATAGAGTTCAAAGTTATAACTACTGCGCCACCGCGCTCCAAATTATATATGACGTATTGCTAGATAAAGATTAATCATCCGCTATCGTCTATTAATCAGGAGGTTGCAGTATTATGACTGCCAACTTTGTTTACGAATGGGTAATGTTTGCGTCGTTATTCATAAACAATTATTTGTAACAATGCAATCGTTGTTTGTTGAAGATAATGCTCTGTTATTACGTAAAATAAATAACTTTTTGTTGCATTTAATTCAAGAATGAGGCGTTAGTCATGTGTGTGTGTGTGTGTGTGTGTGTGTGTGTGTGTGTGTGTGTGTGTGTGTGTGTGTGTGCGCGCGCGCGCGCGCGCGCGTGTGTATATATATAGTATATATATATATATATTATAAGCGCATGATTAGTAACATGTGCCACTGTATCAATGACGTCATTTCCTTCCCCTTATGATATTATTAGTCATTATTTACAGTACTACGAAATGTTATGTTGTTCACATCAATGTTTAGTGTTGCTTCTCTTTTTTATTGCGTTATCTTTGTGACTTTAACTTCAACTTTGGCGGTTTGTTCAGTTTCGCAAGGAATTAGACGCGCACAAATGCATTTAAATAGTTTACTATTGCATTTTTCGTCTAGCTGAACGTCTCCACGACTTTACAGTCGGGTTGACAAACATACTTCCGACCCGAACGACTGGCCCTGAGAAACTGCCTCACGTTGTCTGTCTAATCTACACCGGCGCGTTTCCCGCTACCAAGAAAACCTTAACGTGCACAAACTTCGCGAGAGGGCGCTACTTGTTCATCCAGATGAAAGGGACCAACGGCAGTGAGGAATTGCTGACGTTGTGTGAAGTGGAAGTATATTGTAAGTGCAACAGTGTGACATTCTTATTATTACTATGTTTAGTTACGTTAGTATCAACAAAAGCGCCAGTAAATAAACATAATTAATAGCGAGACTAATATAGTTCGTGGGTCCTGTATAGCGCCATCACCATAGGCGTTCACGCCAATATGTTTCTTAGTGTTTCTTGTAACACTGCCAACTGCCATTATGTTCCGCCCTTTTTGCATTTGTTATAAAGCAGTCTTCCCAACTTATTTGATCTTTGCTCATTTTCCTGCGACATCGCCGTTTCATCGGCTTCGCTTCATTTGGTAGTAGGTCTAAAGCTACCCACGGTTCAGCCTCCGAAGTTTTCCAGTTTTTCTCTGTTTTCCAACAGGCCAGCCTTCTACCCGCATTCTCTGCAGACCTATTTCTTCACACAAACATGTACTATTACTTTTATCCAGCCGATTCAGATAAGCACATGTTGCACGATGATTTAATACTTCCCGTTTCATCACACTTGTCAGTTAGTCTTTAAGTTAAGACTCACTCTACAATCACAAATACATTCGCTTCAATCTATATCCTACGGCATACTTCCAACTCCGACCGACCGACCTCCGTAACCATACGGCCGACGTAAACGCGTCAGTGCCATTCCGAATCTTTGCTTCTCCAACATCAACACTCTGTGATCCTCGAGTGCAACATCGACATTGATCCTCGAGTGCAACATCGACATTGATCCTCGAGTGCAACATCGATATTGATCCTCGAGTGCAACATCGACATTGATCCTCGAGTGCAACATCGACATTGATCCTCGAGTGCAACATCGACATTGATCCTCGAGTGCAACATCGACATTGATTCTCCAGTGCAACATCAACATTGATTCTCCAGTGCAACATCGACGTTGATTCTCCAGTGCAACATCGACATTGATTCTCCAGTGCAACATCGACATTGATTCTCCAGTGCAACATCGACGTTGATTCTCCAGTGCAACATCGACGTTGATTCTCCAGTGCAATATCGACATTGATTCTCCAGTGCAACATCGACAATGATCCTCCAGTGCAACATCGACGTTGATTCTCCAGTGCAACATCGACATTGATTCTCCAGTGCAACATCGACGTTGATTCTCCAGTGCAACATCGACATTGATTCTCCAGTGCAACATCGACATTGATTCTCCAGTGCAACATCGTTGATTCTCCAGTGCAACATCGACGACATTGATTCTCCAGTGTCGACAACAGTGCAACAACATTGATTCTCCAGTGCAACATCGACATTGATTCTCCAGTGCAACATCATTGATTCTCCAGTGCATCGACATTGATCGACATTGATTCTCCAGTGCAACATCGACAATGATCCTCGAGTGCAACATCGACATTGATTCTCCAGTGCAACATCGACATTGATTCTCCAGTGCAACATCGACATTGATTCTCCAGTGCAACATCGACATTGATTCTCCAGTGCAACATCGACATTGATTCTCCAGTGCAACATCGACATTGATTCTCCAGTGCAAAATCGACAATGATCCTCCAGTGCAACATCGACATTGATTCTCCAGTGCAACATCGACATTGATTCTCCAGTGCAACATCGACGTTGATTCTCCAGTGCAACAGCGACATTGATTCTCCAGTGCAACATCGACATTGATTCTCCAGTGCAACATCGACAATGATCCTCGAGTGCAACATCGACGTTGATTCTCCAGTGCAACATCGACATTGATTCTCCAGTGCAACATCGACATTGATTCTCCAGTGCAACATCGACATTGATTCTCCAGTGCAACATCGACATTGATTCTCCAGTGCAACATCGACGTTGATTCTCAAGTGCAACATCGACATTGATTCTCCAGTGCAACGTCGACATTGATTCTCCAGTGCAAAATCGACAATGATCCTCCAGTGCAACATCGACGTTGATTCTCCAGTGCAACATCGACATTGATTCTCCAGTGCAACATCGACGTTGATTCTCCAGTGCAACAGCGACATTGATTCTCCAGTGCAACATCGACATTGATTCTCCCGTGCAACATCGACGTTGATTCTCCAGTGCAACATCGACGTTGATTCTACAGTGCAACATCAACATTGATTCTCCAGTGCAACATCGACGTTGATTCTCCAGTGCAACATCGACATTGATTCTCCAGTGCAACATCGACATTGATTCTCCAGTGCAACATCGACAATGATCCTCGAGTGCAACATCGACGTTGATTCTCCAGTGCAACATCGACATTGATTCTCCAGTGCAACATCGACATTGATTCTCCAGTGCAACATCGACATTGATTCTTCAGTGCAACATCGACATTGATTCTCCAGTGCAACATCGACATTGATTCTCCAGTGCAAAATCGACAATGATCCTCGAGTGCAACATCGACATTGATTCTCCAGTGCAACATCGACATTGATTCTCCAGTGCAAAATCGACAATGATCCTCCAGTGCAACATCGACGTTGATTCTCCAGTGCAACATCGACATTGATTCTCCAGTGCAACAGCGACATTGATTCTCCAGTGCAACATCGACATTGATTCTCCAGTGCAACAGCGACATCGATTCTCCAGTGCAACATCGACGTTGATTCTCCAGTGCAACATCGACGTTGATTCTCCAGTGCAACATCAACATTGATTCTCCAGTGCAACATCGACGCTGATTCTCCAGTGCAACATCGACATTGATTCTCCAGTGCAACATCGACATTGATTCTCCAGTGCAACATCGACAATGATCCTCGAGTGCAACATCGACGTTGATTCTCCAGTGCAACTTCGACATTGATTCTCCAGTGCAACATCGACATTGATTCTCCAGTGCAACATCGACATTGATTCTCCAGTGCAAAATCGACAATGATCCTCGAGTGCAACATCGACATTGATTCTCCAGTGCAACATCGACGTTGATTCTGCAGTGCAACATCGACATTGATTCTCCAGTGCAACATCGACATTGATTCTCCAGTGCAACATCGACGTTGATTATCCAGTGCAACATCGACATTGATTCTCCAGTGCAACATCGACATTGATTCTCCAGTGCAACATCGACATTGATTCTCCAGTGCAACATCGACGTTGATTCTCCAGTGCAACATCGACATTGATTCTCCAGTGCAACATCGACATTGATTCTCCAGTGCAGTATCGACACTGATCCTTGAGTTGCGATTACTGCTGCTTCCTTCACCCGTTTCACTGTCACCTCCATTTCCCCATCACTGTCTTTCTTTCTCACTGCCTCTTCCAATCCCAGCAAGAATCTCGTCACATTTTTGCGCTTATGTGTGGTCTACTAATAGAATGGTATGTTAATATCTTCGTCTCCTCTGCTGTTGACCTGCACCATTGAGGCGTTTGTCGTAGGTACGTTCTTTCAATTCTGAATGAGTTTCTTCACGTTTGTTGTGATGCAGCATCTGTGAACATCGCCTTGGGCCGGCCGACCTACCACGTGCCCCATGTGAACACTGTTTGGGGGCCCAATTTGGCTGTAGATGGCATCGCAGAGGGAAGATTTTTAATACACCCGTGCACACACACACATATCACTACGAATCCGTGGTGGGCAGTCGACCTGGGCACTCAGCAGCTCGTCTACCAGATACAGGTTGCAAACAGGGTAGAACACCGTAAGTTCTTTCGAAGCTGCTATTATAAATCCATGTTGAGTTGTTATCGTGTTACAATGGTTAAATATCACACAAAACATAACTGCCACAACAACCCATCAGTTCTGTTCATTGATGTAAATATATTATTTGTTTTGATGCAGCTGTCGGTCACGCTATTGAACAATTCATATTTTTGACTGGTTACAGTCAGTATGATACGGGCCGTGCCGGCCTACTAGGTACTGTAGCACAAACCCAGGGAGCATCTGCCCAATACACTCGCATGTCCATTCAGTTCTATTATCGAACGACATCTGTGTTTGTTGTCTCCTTTACAAGTTCGTTGGCGAGCTTTACGAACAGCGTTTTAACATGGCTTCAATGGAAACAACATCGGCAAACCTGCCTGCGTCTCTGGAATCCCAAACAATACACTGCCTGTATACCATCATTGACAATTAGTCTTAACGACCCAACTACATATGCAACAAGAAGTAAGTAATTACATAGCGCAGTATCCAGTCCCTAGAACTGCTCAAAGCGCTTTACACTTTACTCCCTGGCAGATCGGTTCATTCAATCACCATTTTGATGTATCTGGGAAGCATTTAGCCTCGCTGCAATACTGCGTAAAACGCATTCGTACACACATATCCGCCACTGTCTATTGCAAGATACTCATTCGTACTGCTGAGTGAACTGGAGCAACGTAGAGTGAACGAACTTGCTTTGCTCTAGGAAGTTGAACTGACAATGCATTCAATGCGGAAACTGTGTAAAGCCCTCGTTGTCAACATGTTTTTCCTTTCCTGAAATAGGATAATATTATAAATAGCCGTTTGCATATAGCGCCATCGTTCACATACTTGTGACGACGCTCTGTCGCCTGTTGCCGTATCTATGACTGCGGTCGTGTGCGTGCGTGCGTGCGTGCGTGCGTGCGTGCGTGCGTGCGTGCGTGCGTGTGTGTGTGTGTGTGTGTGTGTGTGTGTGTGTGTGTGTATGTGTGTATGTGTATATGTGTGTATGTATGTGTGTGTGTGTGTGTGTGTGTGTGATATATATATATATATGTATAGATATGTGTATATACATATATATATATATATATATATATATACATACATATATATATAATTTGTGGCGGCCACTTTTGTAACCTTGTCAGACCTCGTTGCTAAGCAAAAGTAACGTAGTGAATCCGCCAATTGTCAATGGTTTTCAATAGAATCTTTTATTGACCGTTCAGATGAACGTCTACACGACTTCAAGGTCGGCTTGACAGACATACTGCCCTCCACAGCCACACCTCCTGACGGTCTACCGCACCAAGTCTGTCTCGTCTACTACGGCGTCTTTCCCGGGATTAGACAGACACTGACCTGCAACACACCAACCAGAGGCCGCTACTTGTTCATCCAGATAGCTGGAGGCAATGCGGTGTTGACCCTGTGTGAGGTGGAAGTATACTGTAAGTGTCTACAGTGTCTTGTATTGAGTAGCAGTTTAGTCAATTAAGAGTCGTACTACGGCAATGCGGCTGTTGATATATTGTAGTTGATGGACTTTGTCTTGATATAACGAAACATTTTAGAAGCTTATTAAGAAAGGTGACTAGTGACATTGTAGAATAAGGGTAAAGTTGTGTATGACTAAAGCGATGACGTATGGTGTCATCTCATCGATATTGAGTATGACTACAGCGATGACGTATGCCGTTATTTCATCGAGATTGAATATGACTACAGCGATGACGTATGGTGTCATCTCGTCGAGATTGAGTATGACTACAGCGATGACGTATGGTGTCATCTCGTCGAGGTTGAGTATGACTACAGCGATGACGTATGGTGTCATCTAGTCGAGGTTGAGTATGACTACAGCGATGACGTATGGTGTCATCTCGTCGAGGTTGAGTATGACTACAGCGATGACGTATGGTGTCATCTAGTCGAGGTTGAGTATGACTACAGCGATGACGTATGGTGTCATCTCGTCGAGGTTTAGTATAGCTACAGCGATGACGTATGGTGTCATCTCGTCGAGGTTGAGTGTGACTACAGCGATGACGTATGGTGTCATCTAGTCGAGGTTGAGTATGACTACAGCGATGACGTATGGTGTCATCTAGTCGAGGTTGAGTATGACTACAGCGATGACGTATGGTGTCATCTCGTCGAAGTTTAGTATAGCTACAGCGATGACGTATGGTGTCATATCATCGATATTGAGTATGACTACAGCGATGACGTATGGTGTCATCTAGTCGAGGTTGAGTATGACTACAGCGATGACGTATGGTGTCATCTCGTCGAGGTTTAGTATAGCTACAGCGATGACGTATGGTGTCATCTCGTCGAGGTTGAGTATGACTACAGCGATGACGTATGGTGTCATCTAGTCGAGGTTGAGTATGACTACAGCGATGACGTATGGTGTCATCTCGTCGAGGTTTAGTATAACTACAGCGCATATGCATTGTATGTTGTCAGGAGGTTGAGTACGACTCGTGAGATGACGAAAGGTGTCTCTCAGTGAGGTTCAGTACAACGATGACTCATCGTGTCCTTAAAGGGAACAATATGACGTATAATGTCAAAGAATCCGCAATTCATATAGCGAAAACTGCTCGGTGATGTTAACAAAACAAAATAACTCATGTGTACAAAGGAGATAGCGTGTCGTAGTTGATATACAAGTTCGATTATTGTTGATGCGCCCAAAGGAGACGAATTCGGAGGCAGATTAATACAGGGCGCGGTCAGTTAAGCAACGTTATTGTTACACGCGTATACCCGCATGCAGCGTTGGTGACACCTGCGTGACTGTATGCGCATATTTATATTTAATATTTTGAAAACATTGAACTATTTGAAGTTGTTGTTTTGTAGATTACTTCCAAACAAGCAAGATTGAGATGACGGGCTACCGCAGCAACTACAACGTGTCTGTCGTCACTGACCTGAACAACGCCACCTGTCAGCAAGTGACAACACCTGAGTCAGACAAGGCGTTCCGTCTTCGCTTCCACTTGCCGACCGTCCACAACCTTATCACTCTGACGGCCATGCTGGACGGGGGAGAGTGCCTCGACTTCCCGGCCACAATGGTATACACGGAGGGCGATCGCTCGGTCGTCACGTCCTACCAAGACAACCCTTTGTTCTGCGACAAGCAGCCCGGAAAATGCGTCTTCGAGTGTGACTGCAGCGACATGCCGTGTCAAGACGTCTACCTCGTCATCCTCAGCGCTCCCTACCGTCGGCGAAACTTGTGCGAGATATTCCTGACATGGACGAACCACTGGAACTAAATGAATGATTAATAACATCACGACTTTGAGGACAAAACGAAATGCGGGTACTTAGTTATATCTCAATACTATATAGTGTGGAACGCTGTAGACTTAAGACGACATTAAGGATTCGTCCGCCATTACGATAAAGTTAAAGAGTGCCCTTAAAAATAGCGTTTTGGTGTGATGTGTGAACTGTTTCGAGCACTTTTACATGGGACATGTTGGATCAGTGAATACTGAATGTACTAATGCATTAGCTCTTTAACGGGGTAGCAATACATATACGGTAGTCACTTGCGTATTCGCACAGAGACTATTTTGCAGAACGCACCCACTATTTCAAATTCGTCACCAGATTGTGGCAAAATTGGGTGGTATCGGGTTTTGGTGGATTTTTCTGAACAACGAGGTTTGAGAATGTCACGAATTTTCTACAACATTTGTGTCAGTGGACGTTAAATATGCTATGAAATGTTCAAGAAGATTGTTACAGAAACTGCAGGAAATGAAGGAAACGTTATAATGGCCGCTTGCGTAAAATATAATGTGGTCTACCCATGTAGAGCGCCAGATATGTGGAGAGTAATTTGGATACAAGCAGTTAATGTACATCCGACGGGAGGGTCGACTTGGATAGATTCGTCTGTGGTTATGCAGACAAGTGAAGAATCATTTGAATGGAGAAAGGTGAAACACTTTGAAGGTCAGTTTAATACAATGAGTTACTTAAAGTAGTTAGTTGTGAAAGCATGAGTATGTGTGCATGTTTCTGTTTGTGTATACGGATAGGTGCGTGCACGTTTGTATGAACATGCGGTCGATCATATGCGTGTAGTTTGTTTAAATGAATATGCTGACATCGACAAGTCGAGTGTTACTTACTTGACTTGTCCTTTTTATGACTTGTTGTGTATAAGGCTAGCACAAGATCTCGAATGTCGTATGGTCTAGAGTGGTGTAGTGTAGTGTGATGAGGTGTGGTGAGGTGTATTGTGGTGTGGTGTGGTGAGGTGTAGTGTAATGTGGTGAGGTGTGGTGGGGTGTAGTGTAGTGTGGTGAGGTGTGGTGAGGTGTATTGTGGTGTGGTCTGGCGTAGTGTAGTGTGGTGAGGTGTGGTGAGGTGTGGTGAGGTGTATTGTGGTGTGGTGTGGTGTGATGTGGTGTGGTGTGGTGAGGTGTTGTGTAATGTGGTTAGGTGTGGTGGGGTGTAGTGTAGTGTGGTGAGGTGTGGTGATATGTATTGTGGTGAGGTGTATTGTGGTGTGGTGAGGTGTTGTGTAATGTGGTGAGGTGTGGTGAGGTATAGTGTAGTGTGGTAAGGTGTGGTGGGGTGTAGTGTAATGTGGTGTGGTGAGGTGTAGTGTAGTGTGGTGAGGTGTGGTGAGGTGTAGTGTAGTGTGGTGAGGTGTAGTGTAATGTGGTGAGGTGTGGTGAGGTGTAGTGTAGTGTGGTGAGGTGAGGTGTGGTGTAGTGTAGTGTAATGTGGTGAGGTGAGGTGTGGTGAGGTGAGGTGGTGTAGTGGTGAGGTGTGGTGAGGTGTAGTGTAGTGTGGTGAGGTGTAGTGTAGTGTGGTGAGGTGTGGTGTGGTGTAGTGTAGTGTGGTGTGGTGTGGGTGGTGTAGTGTAGTGTAATGTGGTGAGGTGTAGTGTAGTGTGGTGAGGTGTAGTGTAGTGTGGTGAGGTGTAGTGAAGTGTGGTGGTGAGGTGTAGTGTAGTGTAATGTGGTGAGGTGTAGTGTAGTGTGGTGAGGTGTAGTGTAGTGTAAGGTGTGGTGAGGTGTAGTGTAGTGTGGTGAGGTGTAGTGTAGTGTGGTGAGGTGTAGTGTAGTGTGGTGAGGTGTAGTGTAGTGTAATGTGGTGAGGTGTAGTGTAGTGTGGTGAGGTGTAGTGTAGTGTGGTGAGGTGTAGTGTAGTGTAATGTGGTGATGTGTAGTGTAGTGTGGTGAGGTGTAGTGTAGTGTGGTGAGGTGAGGTGTGGTGTAGTGTAGTGTAATGTGGTGAGGTGTGGTGAGGTGTAGTGTATTGTGGTGAGGTGTAGTGTAGTGTAGTGTGGTGAGGTGAGGTGTGGTGTAGTGTAGTGTAATGTGGTGAGGTGTGGTGAGGTGTAGTGTATTGTGGTGAGGTGTAGTGTAGTGTGGTGAGGTGTAGTGTAGTGTGTTGAGGTGAGGTGAGGTGTGGTGTGGTGAGGTGTAGTGTAGTGTGGTGAGGTGTAGTGTGGTGAGGTGAGGTGTAGTGTAGTGTGATGAGGTGTAGTATAATGTGTGTGGTGTGGTGAGTTATTGATTGCACGCTGTATCTACAACAACCAGACTACCATTATCAGCGGTTTGCAATGACCAGTTACTCAGCTTATTTTCTTTATCAAACCATTGTCAACGCATATAAACTGGTAACAGCGTTGGCTCTGCTGCCTACCAGGATTCTATATATGGCATATTCTTCGTTATTCATTTAAGTTATGTATTATTCAATTCCGAAATAAAGCATTCGTTCATTCGTGTGATATAATGTTATGTGCAATGCAATAAATGTGTGTGTATACACAGAAGTTTAAAAATAAGAAGAAGAATAAATAAACAAATACAAAATCTTACTAAGATGGGGATTCGAACCAAATTGATTATCAGTGGATCGCCGTTTATAACGACCAGGGTATCTCTTCGAAACAACCAATATGATCACCTATATTGTCAACAAAATTACAAATAAACGCAAAAGATTATGTGAAGGGACATACGTTTTCTGGTCCACCACAAAGGAATATATTCGGTGAAAAATACCAACAACAGAAAGTATGATAAATAATAGCCTACAGATATACACAAATCAATACATCGGGTACAAATAAATATTTATTTTAGATGTGTTGTATAAAATAATGTTATAGTGCACGACACATTTATATAAAGACCTACCCCGATGGTAGTATGCATAACTATTTATCCGTATGCGTGTTTAGTAAAACTGCCAACGATTGTGTCGTGTAAATTGTACCTGGACTGTACCCAATTCCCTACTACTGCGTTCAATGCTATTGTTAGGAAACAAATTCCTATATACCCATAACTCAGAATAAAGGTAAGTTCTCATATAGCGCAGTATCCAGTCCCCAGGACTGCTCAAAGCGCTTTACACTTTACGCACTGGCAAACCTGTTCAATCGAACTCCATCTCGACGTCTCTGGGAAGCATTCAGCCACGCTGAAATTAATGCGCGTAGACTATTCGTACACAAATATCCACCACTGTCTGTAGCCAGGTACTTGTTCATACAGCTGAGTGAACTGCAGCAATGTAGAGTTAACGGACTTACCCAAGGTTCGACACCGCCGCACAGGATTCAAACCCGAGTTCTCGGGTTCTCTCAGTCGAGAGTCCGAAGCTCTTATTACTGCACTACTGCGCTCCACAAATCAGAAGAATCAATTTATTTGTTCTGCTTAGACACTCCTTTTGAAAACAATAATAAAACATAGATTATATGTGTATAATTTGTAATGTATTGCTCACGTATATGTATTTTCTACAATAGATTTCATCTAGACAGTTGTTGGCAGTTGCCAGTGTGCCGTTTAGTTCTACCCCTTTGGTAATTGTCAATGCCAGGTTATCGTTTTAGTATTACGCCGGCCAGAAAGGTCGCTTTGAAAGTGAGGCTGATGCGTAACGTAGCCACTAAAATGTTGTGTTCCTACGATTGTGTCCTCGTCTAATTCATGTCAACGTCAAACAGTTAGAACGTGACCAACAGTTATGTTTAAGTCGCATCGAAAAACAATTGTAAATCGGTCGTAATCAACAATAATATGGAAATGTCATATAAACGTAATAACTAGACGACAAAATAGCGTATTACAAAAATGCATTACCAATATTATGACAATAAATTAAAATTAGTTTATATACCTAATTATAACACAATATATGTAGACTGTTAATATTCTCGTCGCGATGGGTCAAGAGACTGGGCATTGCATCAGACGGTATTTGCATTGTTATCGCGTGCACTGACTTGGTCAGTGAGATCAATATCGCAGCGAGCTGTGAGCGTGCTGTTCTGTTGGAGTCGGTTCTCTGCAGTCTGTTGTTCGCTGCATGCGGTACAACTCCACAAGTGGACACGCCTGACTGTTTATGGAGCCAGGAACCAATTCTCTGCGGGAAGCTTATATCGATAGTGACGTTAGTACGTAACGACATCAGTGAAACAAGGCTGCGGCACGACGTTACGGTCAATGCGTACTAACAGGCTCCCACTCAGCTCCAGGTTCCCACTCAGCTCCAGGTTCCCACTCAGCTCCAGCTTCCCACTCAGCTACTACGGTTCCCGCTCAGCTCCATGGTTCCCACTCAGCTGCACGGTTCCCACTCAGCTTCACGGTTCCCACTCAGCTCCATGGTTCCCACTCAGCTCCAGGTTCCCACTCAGCTGCACGGTTCCCACTCAGCTTCACGGTTCCCACTCAGCTCCATGGTTCCCACTCAGATGTCATCTCCGGAGCACCCCAAGGCAGTCCTTGGCTCTGTCCTTTTCTTGTTGTATATTAATTACATTACCTATTCAATCAACTCAAATATCAGACTCTTCGCCGATGATTCGATCCGATACAGAGAAATCCAAACACCTGCAGACGATAACATCCTTCAAACAGACCTAAACAAACTAGACGACTGGACAGTCAAATTGCAAATGAACTTCAATATCTCAAAGTGTCACCTTCTCAGAATTACCCATAAACACAAACCAAGCCACTTCACCTACACCATCTCAAACCAACCAGTTTCCCAAGTCGATTCAGACCCCTATCTGGCATCACAATAGATTCTAAACTGTCGTGGCCAAAGCATATCCACACCACTGCATCTCATTCCGCTAGAACACTTGGCCTCCTTAAACGCTCTCTCCACGCTGCAACATCTAAAGTTAAGGAAACAGCCAGCAATCTGTTAGTAAGACCAAAACTAGAATACGGAGCTGTAGCCTGGAATCTATATACACAAAATAACATCGATACCCTCAAAAAAAAAAAAATCGCAGCTAGATTGACTTTAAATGACCACCGCCGCACAACAAGCGTAACCAGCCTCATAAACAAACTTGGTTGGCAGACTCTAGAAAGAAGACGATTACAACACCAACTTACCTTCTTCTACAAAATAAAACACAACCTCCTGAACATTACCCTAGCATAACATCTGATAGCCCACGCTCCCGTACACGAAACATTGATCCCAATAAAAAACATACAAATACATGCATGCATAAATGCATATGCATACTTATTCTATCATATAGTTATAAGAGCTTGGAATCTACTCCCCCTAGAAATAATAAGCCTGCCCACACTACACCCATTTCAATAACCTCTGAGTACCATCCACCTTGTCGCTCCAGCCCACCTTACCAGACTATAGATACAGACAAAAACTGTGTTTTTAATCTGCACAAATTATTGCACTTGGTTTACACAATTATTTGTTTTATTTTTATTGTTTAAACAATTTTTCAAATTCAGTTTCAGGCACCCTTCGCAATGCGCACTGCACAACTCCTAGGTTAACCCCAGAAGGGGTTGTATGGAGAAACGACACCTAAGACTTAAGGGTGGACGACATGTAGTTGTTATCTACGTCAAGCAGTAGACGTGTCATCTCTGGAGTTCGGTGAGCCAGGTTGTGTTCGAACCAGACAGTCCGCATCCATAGCTCCGGAGAGGTCAATTCTCCTTTCCTCCGTTCCCGCCTTTAACTGGAAGATTAACGTAGCAGAATAAATGACAGTGGATCACTTAAATGTGCATAGACTAGACTTCGGTTAGTCATGCCCGTATCAACCGCAGCTCCTACTTAGCGAATGGTAATGGTGGCCGCGCTTCTTTACTCCTTAGAATATGCTCCCTCTTAGTGTTAGATCAGTTGAAAATATTACAAAATTCCGTCGTCATTTAAAAACCGCTTATCCACCATAGCGCCTTAACCCATCTGTTGACAACTAGAATACTACTTATGGATTTTGTGAATGACCAATCCTTTTGTTTTGATGCGCCTCTGAGCTTGGTTTCCAAGGATTAGGCGCAATAGAAGTTATCGTATCTTATCTTAATAACGTTCGGTGCTTTATAGTCATAGTCATATTTATTAATTTCTAGAATTGAAAATATATTTAATCATATCACACCAAATTAAAACAAAATCAATCAAATGATTGTGCGTAGTGATATAAAAATATGATTGTTTTATGAGTAGTCATAGCTGTGTGGATCTAGCGTCAAGTGCAGCTTTGATTCGCAAAGCTGTGAACAGTCGCGAAACGATTTACGGAAAGTAACAACAGCCTCCAGTATCACTTCAATATGCAAAGGTATTCAACGTAATACTTAAATTGTATGTATCCCTAAAAATTATTGCTTTTTGTATAATTGTGTTGTGATTGTGTTGGTGTGTTAGCCAATATAACGTACACATGATGTGAGACGAGTGACGAGATGGGATGATTGGTCGAGTGTTTGTGGTGCGAACGAGGAGCAAGACAGCGGAGAGTTTGCGGGGCTGCGTCCATATTTTTATAATCAAAAATTGACACCTATGAGAAGAGACATGAGTAAGGCAATCAGTAAAGTGTAAAAAGTAAAGAAAGGCAACACGCAGCGATACTAGGCTGAAATAAAGACAGTTTGGAATTTCATGATTGTAAACATATGGTGGACCGATGTCGGTTATAGCGTCAGAATAATACGGAGTGAACGTTGCAAGATGTAACACTCGAGACCCCAAGACAAATGTCACTGCATGAACACTGTCAAATCTCATACTATCTGTAATCACTATTTGGCCCAGAAAGCTGTTAATCCCAAGTATTGTATTTAATTATTTACATGATGGCGACCACATAGGCTGTCTGCTGGTACCATGATCAAAGCTCAATATTGTTGGTCATGCATGACTTGTCTCTCACATGTGCATGAATATTGGATGTTATTGTCGTTACTATGTGACAGTGCCTCGCTGGATATACACCACACGTATCAGTGATCAGCAAACGTCCTCGAGTCCAACAGGCAAGACGCAAAAGAGTGAAACACAATGCACCGTCGAACGATCCGTGTTTTCCTACTGGCGATGTTGATCGGCAGCTCGAATGGTATGTTATGATCCGTGCTTTCATACTGACGATGTTGATCGGCAGCTCGAATGCTACGTTATGATACGTGCTTTCCTACTGACGATGTTGATCGGCAGCTCGAATGGTACGTTATGATACGTGCTTTCCTACTGACGATGTTGATCGGCAACTTGAATGGTATGTTATGGTCCGTGCTTTCCTACTGACGATGCTGACGATGTTGATCGGCAGCTCGAATGGTATGTTTTGATCCCTGCTTTCCTGCTGACGATGTTGATCAGCAGCACGAATGGTATGTTATGATCCGTGCTTTCCTACTGACGATGGTGATCGGCAGCGGGAATGGTATGTTATGATCCATGCTTTCCTACATGCGATGCTGATCGGCAGTTCGAATGGTATGTTATGATCCGTGCTTTCTCACTGGCGATGCTGATCGGCAGCTCGAATGGTATGTTATGATTCGTGCTTTTTTACTGACGATGTTGATCGGCAGCTCGAATGGTATTTATGTCTCTCGCTCTCTCTCTCTCTCTCTCTCTCTCTCTCTCTCTCTCTCTCTCTCTCTCTCTCTCTCTCTCTCTCTCTCTCTCTCTCTCTCTTTCTCTGTCTCTCTCTCGTTGTGTCTCTGTATCCCATGTATGTTACACATGCGTTTCCTACACAAATTTCATAGTAAAAGAGTCGATTACGATAGTGCATACCTCTAGACCAATGTTGGCCATTTTTACCTAATTAGCCTATTAAATCTCTGGAAAAAGTATGTAGGTTTAACTTCTGTACAAACGAACTAGCACTTCATGATAGACTTGACTTAATCAGTGTGAGTCAAGTTATGAGAAACAGTCGAACTCGGGTGAAGTGGCACCGGCCATCACGATGACGATGGCGATGACATCGATGATGAAAAAGATGATAACGATTGTGGTGATTATTTGCATAATCACTATGATACTAATGCCTATGATTGTATTATGGTGAAGGTGATGATCAGTGTTATGTTGATGGTGGTGGTGATGGGTATGGTGATGATGATTATTATGCAACGTCAGTTGTACAGAAACGAATCCAAATGTTTGCAAAAACCTACACCTGTTTAGCAGTTTATATATATAGAAATCAATCGATGTACTTCATTTGAATATAAGAGAGGTCACAATGTTATGGCCTGTCGATGAATTATTCATCTCACCTAATGGAAGCTGTATTATTCATAATTGTATTGCAGCGGCGAGTTGTGTTTGTGGGTAAAGGAACATTACTAGATCAGGGGCGGGGCACAATATTTACTTTCAAAATGTATCCTTCGTCTAATGTTCAATTATAGCATATTAATTATTTTGAATATATTAATTTTAATATTATGAAACTTTTAAAGCGCTACAGAACCAAGAATGCAACCATAAAGTACGTATATTTAAACTATGGGCACATTTTATCAAGTTTTAGCCCTGTCACATTTAAGTTAAAAAAAAGCCGTTAGCCAATATCAATGATTATCGCTCACTTTCGCCGGTCGGCAATGTTTAGTTTTCTAAATGTTTTCCTTTGTACCAGTTACACTGCTAAATGATTAAGTTACAAAATATGCTGCCTGTGGGTTTTTTCTATTAACCCTTTAGATGATCATTGATCTTTTATATTATTACAATAAAACGGTATTTAAATGGAATCACGGTGCAGTCGAGTTGTGAACCGATTTACTAAGCAATTACATTGCAGTCAGTTTCTGCCTGTCTAAGACTACGGCTAAGAGAATTAAAAAAATATAAATAGGCTCAATTTAGTGCCCCGGTTCAACGTTTTCTAATTAAATAATTAGGCTTTATTGCTAAAAGTTAGACTCTACTATCCTTATAAATGTAATTTAGTTTTTGACTTACGCGTTAACCTTAAGCTTAGCTCTGAGCTTAACATTCCTTACTATTTATTATCTAAATGATATATATAATTATATATAATAAATTATTACAAATTAACTATTACAATCTGCATTTCTTTGTTGATTAGACAAATAAAATAAATTTGTGAATTACTGTTGTGACTTGTTAAGTTGGTTTGTAACATTTCGGTATATTAATAGTTGTCTGCTATTTGTGGCACAAGGTTATATATGCCACTATTCAACATATACCGAATGTTTGTTCCAGTTATCAATATAGATGTAGGTTTTGTTTGACATATTTCAATTGAATGCGATTTTGTCTATAATAATGATGTCGCCCTTATCCCTACTGAGTGTTTTCTTCTTGTCCAGTTCATTTGCTGTAAGAGACAATGGCTTTTCTATATGCAAACCATTAAGTTTTGATATTTTTTATATACTATTTCCCGATTGCATTATGATACATCGTTCAGTCTCAAATTTGCACAGCTTGCCATGTCTCCATCTTTGTTACAATCGCAAACTGTTGCGACCTGGAGATCAACTAACCATATTACCGATATCAAATAGATCATGTGTGTGTTGGACATAAGTTTAAACGGTCGCTGCAGGATGTGAGAGTGAAGAGAGGGGTTGATGCTGCTTCTGATCACCGCAACACTCAAGCTCCATCTTAAGAGACATACAGCACAGGGCAGCAGCAGAATAACATGTTACAACATAGATCTACTGAAAGACATGGGGACGACAGAAACGTACCGGATCAGCCTCTGGAACAGATACCAGGTGCTGCAAGAACTATACGATAGCAACACTGAACTAGAAACGATGTGGCAACAAGCCAAGCAGATGTGGACTAGGGTTTGTGAAGAGACAGTAGGCAGAAAGAAAACACAGCACAAAGACTGGATGACAGCTGACACATTACTCAAGCTACAAGTGCGAAAGGAAAAGAAGGCGAGACTGAACAGCAGAAAAACTAGAGCAACGAAAGCAGAAGCCCAAGCACAGTACACACAGGCTCAGAAGGAGGTAAAGAAAAGTATCATAAGAGACAAGAGAAGCTTGGTGGACAACCTGGCAACACAGACAGAGGAGACAGCAACAAAAAGAAACATGAAAGATCTATATAACATAACAAAGAAGCTGGCAGGCAAGTATCAGCAAAGGGACAAACCATTTAAAGACAAGCAAGGAAAAACCCTCACCACGGTAGACGACCAACTAAAGAGATGGGTGAAGCACTTCACAGAACTATTAAATAATAAATAAATACAGTCCACGTGATCCCCCAGTCATCCCCCAGTCATCCCCCAGTCATCCTCCATCACAGACAGGTCTACCCTTGAACTAAGATAAACCAAGCAGAACAGAAATCAAGAACGTTATCAAGAAACTGAAGAACGGAAAAGCAGCAGGGCCGGATGAAATACCAGCAGAAGCGATAAAGGCAGATATTAACACATCCACAATATTGCACAGCCTCTTCGTGAAAGTCTGGAAACACGAATGAGTTCCAGAGGAATGTAGAAAAGGACTTGTAATTTAGCTTCCCAAGAAAGGAGATCTCAGAGAATGCAAGACCTATAGAGGAGTAATGTTACTATCAGTCCCGGGAAAGGTGCTGAACAGAGTGATATTAGAGAGGATGAAATAAGCAGTGGATGCAAAGCACCGAGAACACCAAGCAGGTTTCCGACAGGATAGATCTTGCAGAGATTATATCGCTACTCTGCGTAGAACAATCGCTGGAATTGACATACACTGGTAAGTGTATGTCAATTTCATTGACTATGAGAAAGTATTTGACAGCGAGGACAGACAGACACTCTGGAATCTGATGAGACACTACGGCATTCCAAAAAAGGTAATCTCCGTGATCCAGATCACCTACCAAGGGATGGCATGCCATGCAGTTGTTGCATGGAAGACGACTATCAGATAGGTTTGAAGTAAAGACAGGTGTTCGGTAAGGATGCTTGCTGTCGCCTTTCTTTTTCATCTTCATGGTCGACAGGATTATGAGGACCACCACGGACGGGAGACGAAATGGCATACAGTGGACACCATGGACTCAGTTGGAGGACTTGGACTTTGCTGATGATCTGGTATTACTATCACACACCCACAAACTGATGCAGGACAAAATTACATTCTTGGAAGCAACATCAGCAAATACAGGTCTGAAGATGAACAGAAGCAAAACCAAGATCATGAAAATATACAGTAGGCACGATTACCCAATTATAGCAGGCGGAGAGCCCCTGGCGGAAGTGGATTCCTTTAACTACTTAGGGAGTGTGATAAACAAACAAGGTGATACAGAGGCAGATGTTGCAGCAAGAGTGGGTAAGGCACGGACAGCATTCCTGATACTAAAAAACATCTGAAATTCCACAGAAATAAAAAACACAAAAAAATCTGGATTTTTAACTCAAATGTAAAATCAGTATTGTTGTATGGCTCTGAAACATGGAGAATGACAAAAACAACACTAGGCCTAATCCAGACTTTCCTTATCCGATGTCTGCGATGAATTCTACGCATACAATGGCAAGACAAAATCAGAAACAAGAAGCTATGGGAAAGGACTAGCCAAGAACCCGTCGCCAAGCAGAGGAGAACGTGGGGTTGGATTGGACACACCACGAGAAAGTCAACAACAAACATCTCAAGACCGTCTCTGACGTGGAATCCTCAATGAAAAAGAAGGCAAGGAATGCCAAAAAACACCTGGCAAAGAAATACGGCTGCAGAAGTACAAAGGAGTGACTACACCTGGACAAAAATTAAGAAGATCGCCCAAAGTCGTGTGCGCTGGAGAGTCGTTGTCGTTAGTAAATACAGACAGCCTGCTCCATCACTACCGAAACATGACCCACTATACAATCTCTGTGTTATATGTTTTCTAATTATTTTAAGGATAAAATTAGCCTTATTCATTCTTCATTTCCGAACCAATCTTTGAATCATGTTAACGTTGAAATTCCAAAAAATAAATTGTTTGCTTTCTTCCTTCACACCTGCAACAGTTGATGAAGTGAAACAAATAATTATGGCATCTCGAAATAAGTCCTGTGAGCATGATCCGCTACCAGCTGTACTGTTAAAAGCACGTCTTAACTCTCTACTAGTTACAATTACAAATGTTATAAATCTATCACTAAATTCGGGAATTTTTCCACACGATTTTAAACATACAAATGTAAACCCTCTCCTCAAGAAGACATCCCTTCCTAAAGATAACTTCAAGAATTATAGACCAGTTTCTAATCTCAATTTCATTTCCAAGATACTTGAAAACAAATTAACAAAACTCCTTGGATCTTACATTAAATCAAATGGTTTGTCTAATGAATTACAATCTGCATACAAACAGATTCATTCGACGAAAACTTCCCCATTAAAAATGCATAATGACGTTACTTTAAATTATGGATAAAGGTAAAATAACAGCGCTTACCTTGCTAGATCTGTCTGCTGCCTTTGATACAGTTGATCACGCCATTCTCATAAATCGTCTGTCTTTATGGCACAGCTTTAAGTTGGTTTTGTCATATGTAACACATAGGCATCAACCAGTGAAGATTGGGGATTGTCTTTCATCAGCACTCCTTATTTAATGAGGTGTTCCTCAGGGTTCTGACCTCGGACCATTACTTTTCACTCTCTATACTACACCACTGAGCTCAGTTATTAACAGTCATAAGCTAAACCATCATCTTTATGCAGATGATACCCAGATTTACATTTCTTTGTTTTACGCCTAATACGAATTCCTCCTTAGATCAGCTCAATAATTGTCTTAATTGTCTGGATGATTGAGAGTAGATTAAAGTTAAATGTTGATATAACAAAGTTTCTTATTATTGGTACACAGAGGCAGCGGGACAAAAGTAAAAGCTTTTTCTCACACCTGTGCTTAGCCAGTATGGTACGCCTGCACCTTCAGCACGAAATCTTGGAGTAATCTTTGATGATAATTTCAATTTTAGACGGCATATTTCTCAAACTTGTCGCTGCTGTTATATTATCATATTCGTGATTTACGACGTATTCGCCGTTATTTGCCTCTTTCTGTTGAAAAAAAACTATCGCAACTGCACTTGTTACTAGTAGGCTTCACTAATGTAATTCCCTTTTTCACAATATTGCCCTTAAGGATATCACTAGGTTACAACGTGTTCAAAACTGCTTAGCTAGAGTTGTGACTCGGTCTCCGCGGTATTCTCACCCAGTGCCTCTTCTAAAGCTTTTGCACTGGCTTCCTGTCCGACATCGTATTATTTTAAAGATCAGTACCATTACCAACCAGGCACTTTCATGTAAGCAACCAGCATATTTATATTCATTGCTTACTCCTGTAAAAAAGCCTATCCAGCTTCGATCATGTAGTTGTTCCTAGAGTCAATACTAATATTGGGACTAGGGCATTTTCTATTGCTGCACCAACTCTCTGGAATATACTCCCTCTAAAGTCCGCCTCACACCGCCCGATTGTCTACGCTGCGGCGCATCTCGACCGTCGCAGCATAGACAATCGGGCGGTGAGCGGCAACCTTTAGTGTTAGATCTTACTTAGACTTACTTAATTCCTCCTTTCGGAACATCGGGCGACGAGCTTTCTCCATCTACTACGGTCTTTCGCAATTTCTTTGGCCTCATTCCAGGTGATTTCCATTTCTGCCAGATCTTCTTTAAACATCTTGCGCCAGGTCTTAGTCGGCCTTCCTCTCCTTCTGTTTCCACCTTCAGGCACCCATTCCATTGCTACATGTGCAGTTCTCTCTCTCTTGGTAAGCGTAGGATATGTCCCGCTAGTCTTCGTCGTCGAGACTTAACTATGTGATGCAGGCTATCCAGACTTGCCCTCCTCATCACTTCTTCATTGGTGATGTGTTCTCTCCACTATATGCCCAATATGAACCGGAGACATCGTCGGTGAAATATGTTTAATTTTTGTGATATCCTCTCCGTATTCTTCCACGTTTCACATGCATATATCGCTGTTGGTATTACGATTGACATGTAAAGACGTAGTTTTATGTCCTTTCTGATGGTGTTACTGGACCATATTGGACGTAGTCTTTGGAACACTGCTGATGCCTTGCCTATCCTTGTTCGTACATCTACTTCCGCGTCGCCTTTCCTAGAGATGTAGCTTCCGAGGTAAGGGAAGTTCTCGACGCATTGCAACTCTTCCTGACCGATCACAATGTGGGGGTCAGATCCATCACCAGCTGACAATGTTTTTGTCTTCCCATAGCTGATTCGTAATCCGACCATCTCTCCATTTTCGTTTAAAGTATTGGTCATCTCTTGTAGGATCTCCGGCGTGTGGCTGAGCAGTGCAATATCATCGGCAAAGTCAAGGTCTGTCAACCTATTATTTATCCATTTAATACCAAAGTTCGGATCTTTCATCGTTTTCCTCATGATGAAGTCGATAACAACAACAAAGGGGAAAGGGGACAGGATGCAACCTTGACGTACACCTGTCTCTATATCGAACATGTCTGTGTAGCCATCGTTGGTCTTGATGCAGCAGTTGGTGTTTCGGTATAGCGATTTGAAAATGTCTATATACTTGCTTGGTATGCCGTATAGCTTCAGGATTTGCCATAGCGAATCTCTGTGGACACTGTCGAAAGCCTTCTTAAAGTCAGTGACATTGACTAAAAGAGATATCTGGAATTCTCTGCTTTGTTCGATGATGTTTCGCAATGTGAAGATCTGCTCAAAGCATGACCTTCCTCTTCGAAAACCAGCTTGTTCCTCCCGGAGGTGCTGTTCAACTGCTGTCTTCAGCCGGTTTAGGATCACACTGCAGAACACTTTTCCAGGTACTGACATCAATGTTATTCCTCGCCAGTTATTGCAATCGTTCAGGCACCCCTTCTTTGGTAACGTCATGATCACTCCTCGTCTCCAATCATCAGGAACTTCCTCCTCAGACCAGATCAGATTGAACAAGTAGGTTAACTCGTCTACAACCCCGTCCTTGCCATGTTTCAATAGTTCGGCCGATACTTCATCAAGGCCCGCTGCCTTGTTGTTCTTGAGGCTATCGATGGCTTTGGAAACTTCTGCCCTGGTGATGTCATTGGTGATGACATCAAGCTCTTTTGTGTTTGGTTCCTGTTCGAAGTTGAAGAGTGTGGTTGGTGTTGGTTGATTTAGTACTTCTCGGAAGTGTTCAATCCACCTCGTGGCTTGTTCCTCGCTTGTTAGAAGCACTCTGCCATCTTTGTCTTTTATTGGTATGTTGGAATTGCTTTTCGCGGTAGTTAGCTCTCTCACAATCCTATACAGCGTTTTCGAGTCATTCCGTTCTGCTGCTGTTTGTGCTTCTTTACCTTTCTCTTCTAACCATTTCCTCTTATCTGTCCTACAGCTCTTTTTTACTTCTTTGTCCAGTTTCCTGTATTCTTCATCTGATGATCTCCATTGTTGGATGTTTCTAGCTGCTTGATCTCTTTTGATCTTCATATCCTTCATTTTATCAATCAGTTTCCACGAGTCTCCAGTAATCCACTGTTCTCTGTTGGACCCTCTTCTCCTTCCTAACACTACATTCGCGCTCTCCTTTACGGCTTGAAGGAATAGCTGCCATTGTTCTTCTAAGTCGGTTGAGTGTTGTAGCGCTTGGAATCTGTTCTTAGTTTCCTCGTAGAATTGTTTTGATGTGTCTGTGTTCTTTAAGTTATCTGTCGCATATGGCCTGACTGTCTTCACCGTCTTGACTCTCTTTAACTTCAAGCGGATCTTACCAATCACAAGGTTGTGGTCAGAGCCAACATCTGCCCCTCTGTACGTTCGGACGTCTTGTAGAGATGTACGCCATCTACTACTAGTGCAGATGTAATAAATCTCATTCGATGTATTGCCATCTGGTGAGATCCAGGTTTTCTTGTGAATGCGTTTATGTTTGAAGAAGGTATTGCCAATGTTGATACCACTGGCGGTGCTCATCGAGAGCAATCGTTCACCGTTATCATTCGTATTTCAGGCTGAACGGTGAGGTCCAACCGTAGTATACATTTCTCTACTGTCTCCATCCAGTTTCGCGTTAAAGTCTCCTACCACCACTTTTATGTCAAAGCTTGGTATCTCGTCAAGCACGTTCTGGAATTGGTCGTAAAAGGTCTCCTTTTTCTCGTCTGTGGCGACTTCGGTTGGGGCATATACTTGCACTACGGTGACTTTGACATGTCTGGTGTTGAACCTCGCTGTGATGATGCGTTCACTAACTAGCTTCCACCCTATCAGTGCTTTTGTAGTATCCGTATTCAGGATGATGCCAACTCCATGGATGTGGTGATCTTGATTTCCGGAGTAAAGTACAGTTTTATCTCCGCTGTTGAAGCGTCCCTGTCCTGTCCATCTCATCTCGCTTACACCTAGAATATCTAGATGGTAAGCCTTCATTTCCTTCAGCACTTGCTCCATCCGCCCGCTCTGAAAGAGCGTTCGAACGTTCCATGTGCCTACTCTGGTGTTAGTTTTGGTGTTAAAGATATGGCTCGTCGGGGGTCGAGCTTCCTGACGGCTTTCACTCAACCCTGTCATAGATACATCTGTAGGTGTAGATACATCTGTAGATGCAGATGCATCCACATTTATGGATGTGCCTTCTCTTCTTCCCCTTGAAAGTGTACCGGAATGGCTTCTTCTCGTCGTTTCTGTAGTAGGAATTGTTTTTACGCGGTAGGGTTACTGGCCCTACGCCCAACCCTCCTCCTTTTTCAACCTGGCTTGGGACAGGCTATGGCGGAGTTTAAGTATTAGATCAGTTGAATATTATATAATTTCCCCGTCATTTAAAACGTTACCTTTATAACTTGCGTATCCACCTGAGCTCCCTGGCGTATCGAAGAAGAAGTTACCTTATTATTATTATTACGGATTGGTTTTGTATTCAATTCATGTGTCATATGTTAATAATATGGTCTTTTATGATTAACCATGTCCAGTGAGACATGTAACTCGAAATGTCGCAATGTTAGTTGCAATAACATTGGATAGAATGTTGCAGATAGAACTGTAATGTGTGAGGATAAAGTGTACGAACTTAACATTGACCTTTATTACGTGAGAATTGACGGTCATAGGGTAGACCAATTTAACACTGGTCCTGTCAAGTCAGTCTTTACAGTCATGGAGTAGACCAACTTAAGACTGCGCGGCAGTCTTTACGGTCATATAGTTGTCAATTTAAGACTGCATCTGTTATTGGAATCCTTACATTCACAGAGTAGATCAACTTAAGAATGGCCCTGTTATTGGAATCATTACGGTCATAGCTGGACCAACTTAAGACTGCTCCTGTTATAGGAATCCTTACATAGATTGTCCCAACTTAAGTATGGTTCTGTCATGGCTATCTTTGTTATATACAATCATCTCCAGCATGTTGTCGGGTGTATGGTGAACTTCTAGGTGTTCTATTGTTTGGCGGATGTATGATGCACTCCTAGGAGTTATATTGTTTGACGGGTGTATGATGCACTCCTAGGTGTTCTATTGTTTGACGGGTGAATGATGCACTCCTAGGTGTTCTATTGTTTGACGGGTTTATGATGCACTCCTAGGAGTTATGTTGTTTGACGGGTGTATGATGCACTCCTGGGTGTTCTTTTGTTTGATGTTTGTATGATGCAGTCCTAGGAATTATATGTTTGATGTGTGTATGATGCACTCCTGTGGATTCTATTTGTATTAAACAAGGTGTGTTGTACTACTGGATGATGCGGGCCTTTGTAAGATGACACACAAATAACATATAATTCATTCAAAAGGCAGACGAAAATCAACCCTCGTGAATACTTTAGCTGCATGTACGTAACCAGTTATGCCAAATTCTAGTGAAATCCAATCAATGTCATTGGCGTCGGAATGTAGTGAATATTAATGGGGGAGGGCTGAGCCGCAGCCCGAAGCCGGGGCTTCAGCACTTCGTCGCTATCGAACCTGACATCGGAAGACGGGGGGTGGACAATGTTGGAGATGTGTCGCTGTTCGAGGGGGTTCTGTTGGATAGTTTTCGCCAACCTCCAAATGCACCAACCTTCACGCTTACCAAAAACATTCAAACAATTCTAAAATATTGGGGGTTCGCAGCCCTCCATTGTAATTTCGGATGACTCAGCCATCAAGCCCCGGCGCCTATAAATATAATATTGTGCCTGTTTATGATAATATATCTTTTGGTCCTGCGCGTCAAATCAACCAATGTAGTTCATCGCACAGAATTAGTTGTCATTTTATGAAGTTCTTTTAGTAGTGTGGTATCCGGTGGGCAGCTGGTGGGCAGCTGGTCGGACGTGGAGTCATTGTAATCAACGTTGACCAAACGAAGAACTAAACGTCGCTTATTTCGAGGCATCGCAACATAAGCCCTTCACAACAGGTCTTCATCATGTCGTACACAGAATAATTAGGATGTTAAATAATATTCCACAAATGTAGTTGCGGAATATAGGGAACAATAAATAAATTTAAATGATCTTAATTAAAATTATTTCCCAGTTCTTGCAGTGTACCGCAAGAGTCAATTCTTAGTCCAATTGTCTTTATAGTGTATTATTATTAGAGACATTTCGTTGCAGATTTCGTTGTATGTACGCCTATATTGTAACGTTTTGTACGATGTAGACATGTTGATTGGACGCCAGTTCAAATAGATTCATTTCAATGCAAATATGCACGACGCTACTGTGCGAGTGTACACACTGAATGTGTCTCAGGTGCACTGAATATCGCCCTGGGTAGACCGGCCTACCAGAGCTCCGACTGGCAAGACCATGCCGCCGCCCTGGCGGTCGATGGCGACGGTAACGGCGACTTCAACAAACATTCCTGCTCGAGCACTGACGACCAATTCAAACCGTGGTGGGTGGTCGACCTGGGAACGATGCAACCTGTCTTCCAGATACAAATAGCAAGCAGGGAGCGACAGAGTAAGTTGCATGACATTTGTTTAATAAATAGATAAACATGCTGATTATCTAGCATTTTGTCGTATGATTTCTTAACGCCTTTCCATGTACACAACTGGCACGTATTGCCACAACGTGTGTAAATAATCATTTTCCAAATGTATTCGTGTGTCAAGTACATTAGACCTGCTACACAGATATTAATGAAAGAAAGAGGAAAAGCATGTTGTTATTTAGAAGAAAGAGTGCATATGACCCAAATCTTATGGACGAACGGAGATTACCTTACGCAGTTTGAATAACATAAAATTACGAAGATCCAAAAGTGCAACAAGTGAGACTCGTTAAGAACGTCTTGAAGACGGACGCGAAATAGTCAACTCCAGGGCCAAGGAGGGCAGCAGATTGAGGGTGGAATGCTATTTGGAATAAATATGTTTTTTTGTGTTTTCCGCAAGGTAACTATAGTTTCAAATGATTTTAAATTGGTGATTCAGTTCATGAAATTGGTGAATAATTAAGGAGGCATGATAATGTGCAGTAATGGATTTACAAGATTGCATTATCAAGCCAACGATATTTCAAAAGATATATAAATAAAAGGTGGGTTAATGTCATGTTAACATAAGTGTATTCAAATGAACTGGAACGCACTATATATTGTTGATATAAACTAATCGAATTAAACTAGATCATTATGAAACTACATGTAAAATAATAACATATTTTCCATAGAAACAAAGCTATTTCCACCATTGATAACACTGTGACAAATTAATTGTATAGGCTCACGTCTACACAATTTCACGGTCGGTTTGACTAACACCCGGCCTTCGGCAGAGAGTGGTCCAGAGAGGTCCCCCTGTGTTGTGTGCCTCGACTACCCTGGCATCTTCCCCGCCACGAGGAAAACACTAACATGCACAAACTTCGCTAGGGGCCGCTACCTGTTCATCCAGATCAAGGAAGACGGCAACAACTTCCTGACGCTGTGTGAAGTCGAAGTCTACTGTAAGTGTAATAATCTTAGAGTGATATTAGTCTTTTCAGTATTGTTATGCAGTAAACAAAGACACACACAAAATGTATAGGTGCCTAGTGTTATATTGTTATTTAATATTATTGAAGACCATTCAATTCAAGTATAGTGATACACATTATACCCAATTTATTGTACATAGTAATAATAATGATAATAACATTAATAATAGTATATGTCAATATCCGCCAGGTGAAGCGAACTTGTATATTGATTTGGGTTCAGAGATAGGCTAAAACTCGACAGAAATATCTAGGCAAGGTAGAGATTTCCATAATTTATCCACCCGAACAAAACAAACATTTTCATAAATAACCTTGGGAGAATATAAACTTTTCGTAGCACCTTTAAAATACTCCTTATTGAGACTCGTCAGCTTCATACACATTCTTATCATCGATAGGACATGAACATATAAATATCTTCCAAGTTACCTCTTATATATGCAAATTGTAAAAATCCCTCCATCAGAGTCAACCCAAACAATCATGACAGACAAATACAACCTTATGCGATCACTATATTGAAATGTCTGGGTACTGTTACCCTCTAGGCCAGCGTAATGTAAATACAATTCGAAGAATGTTCGTGTTCAGCGATACCCTACTTTGACATTGATGTCGACCTGATTCAGTTCTAGCCGTCTGTAACCTTCCGAAGTTGACTCAGCTCAAGTTGAGGGAACTTCACTCTTCTCGCGGGAATTCAATCATGACGCTGATACCGCCTATTCGCGTGTAGCCTCGCCTCAGGTCTCTTGACCTCACGAACAAACGTGTAGACGTTGCTGGCCGTCACTCTGACCCGACAATAAATACAATAAATGTTAACTACAATAATATAATATTCTTATTCAGCGGTGTGAACTATACACCCCTCTGAATATGATGTTATTTCCAACAACACAATAATAATACCTATACATATCTTCGACGTATACGTATCAGAGCAAACTATTCAGTTTGTCTTCACTAAACAGTCCCACCACCAAAAGTATTTCGCATTTTATCAATCTATACACCCATGAATATCATCCGTGACAACAATATTACCATCTACATTCGATTATCGTTACTACATACAAGTCGCATAGCTGAGCAATGATCCGCTATCCCGTATAATATGCGCGACATCAGTATCGTCGCGCTAACCAAGGTTCATTTATTCTCGGCCACACCCTTTTCAACCTTAACAATATAAACCAGATAACCAATACAATACCTATAAGCTAACATTCACTCAGGTGTACACAGAACATGTGTTTAACATAGCTCCAGTATTCTCTTCTAGAATGGGCAAGGATGTAAGTCTTTGTTGTCTAGTTACGCAAACGCTCGGTATGACTTCTCTGTCTTGGTTTGACCACCACCCTGTAAAAATATCTGGTTATAATGGAGAACAGGCTACATCCTCCTTTCTATGCGTAACTCTGGACTGGTGTGATCTATCTGTCTCAACCACTAGTCTGTGAACAATATCCTTCGCATCTGTCATGTGAACCCCGCTGATGCTGATATCATTGTAAGAATTCCACCGTAATACAATAATTCAACATGCATATAAATCCTCATTATAGCGACAATCCAATACGCTGTGAAATTATTCTACATAAGTTTTCATTCGTACCACAGTTCCTACTCATATATAGCTGCCTTCCATTCATCAATTATTACAGGTTAGATTCAACTATCCTCTAGTCTACCCTAACTATAATGTAATTTTCCCCGGTTCTTTAAATCATGACCCTATGCCGCCTCCCCAGTGCATTCACATTATTGCGCAAGCACTAGTCAGCAGTCAATACTATTATGTAGTTTAGTGTGTTTGTCACACATTGGACTGGTTACTAAAAGACAGTGTTCTTAAATCGAAATCGGCTGGTGTGTGCCTAGCATTATCACACCAGTTTTTACGCCGACTAATCGGTTGGTGTGTGTCGAAAATCGGCTGGTGTGTACCTAGCTAGGCACACACCAGCCGATTTTCGGCACACACCAACCAATTAGTCGGCGTAAAAACTGTCGGCCGACGGCAATCGGTTGGTGTGTGCTGAATTTAAGCCCGACGGTCGGTCTAATGCTAAGCACACACCAGCCGATTTTCGGCACACACCAACCGACTAGTCGGCGTAAAAACCGTTGGCCGACGGCAGTCGGTCGGTGTGTGCCGAATTTAAGCCAGACAGTCGGCCTTATAGCGTCAATTAACGCCGTTTCGAATGTTGAATCGGCGGTCGGCGTTAATCGGCAGTCGGCGTTAGATAAGGAGGTAACCGTTGACAAGTCGGCGCATATCCGATGACGAGTCGGCTGGTGTGTGCAGGTATTTTGTCATAACACGACGGATGGCGGTAACTTGGCCAATAAGAAATCATAGCGCGATCATGTGATAGGCCTCGATATAAGGCTAAGCCCGGCGTCTTTTTTGAGTTTTCAAGCCAATTCGGGCCACAAGTTTTCATTTTTTACGTTCATATTTTATTGACCTGGCGGGTAACCAACGTTTCAGAAAGTGGTAGATTATTTTTTATCTTATTGCCATTGACATCATCGTTTTTTCTTGCTTGTTCTTAAAACAGGCGCCACAAATAAACCTAATTTCCACCTGACTTTGTTTCCCACTTCCGATAGGAATCGCCATTTTATCTTGTGAAAAACGCTACCTCTGGTGGCGCCGCTACCGGACGCATATATATCAAGTCTTAAAAATCCGCAAAGCGGCGCTATCGGTGGAAAACGTTTTTGAGGAATTCGTTGGGTGCGATTGATTACACTTCAAGTTTCAACATAACTGTTAACTGAAACGGCTAAATATAACGTTCTGCGTACTGTCATAAAACATAGCTCGACGCTATGCGTTTCTTTGCTGGAGGATATGCTAAATGCTCAAGCCATATCGTCGTGAAGGCTGACGGCGAAGCTCCGACTTACTATGTAACAAGTTTCGTTTTCCTGATATCTCGAATAAACACCAAAAGGTTAAACATATTTATCAGCGTATTTATAGTGGATTTGTTTTCCACAAGGATCACGTCGAGCGCCGACCGTCGGCGCGAGTCGGTTGGTGTGTGCGGGCAGAAGTCGGCGCTAGTCGGCGGAACTAATTGGCGTTTAGCGCCGACTGCTTTTTGCGCCGACTGGCAACCTAGTCGGCGAAAGTCGGCTGATGTGTGCCTAGCATAACAAGTTTCGTTTTCCTGATGGCCGTTTTGGCCTACTTTTTACATAGGTTTCATGTGTTTATTGTAGGCGTATCGAAACACTTTGTTAAGTCCGTAGTAAACACGCGTATTTATAGTGGGTTTGTTTTCCACATGGATCACGCCGAGCACCGACGGTCGGCGCGAGTCGGTTGGTATGTGCTGACTGGTGTGTGCGGGCAAAAGTCGGCGCTAGTCGGCGGAACTAATTGGCGTTTAGCGCTGACTGCTTTTTGCGCCGACTGGCAACCCAAGTCGGCGTTAGTCGGCTGGTGTGTGCCTAGCATAACTCTTGTAGACACTACACAGGTTGCATGCCATAGCAGTGGCCAGATTAATAATGTGTCATTGATGGGCACTGGACTCCGTCTTATAGGATGCTGTACTGTAGTAAACAGCCAGACGCCAAAATAAAGTTGTCATGTAAACTAGTACCACTGCATTGAGTATTGCCTTCGTTGTTATTGTATGACACAACATTACTGCGTATCAAGTGATTACGTAACAAATACCCGTACAGGGTAATACCTATTGTAGTCTTTCACAGTCGATAACAACCTATACTAGCCACAAAAAGAAACTGTGCATAGGAAGAAAGGCACCGAAATGTAATGGAATGGATTGATTTTTCTCAATGTCGATTAACATGAAACAGGGACATGTAGACTATACCATAACATGACTTTCATTGGAAAGTTACATAATGCAAGGTCAGACAACGCTATTGTGTGAAAACAAAGAAAATGCTCCAGTATGATGTCGCGTCAATTGACGCGACATACTACTTTCTCCTGTACGTAACAGGCATGGTTACATAAAGCAGACGTTTGGAGAGCTGCTGGTAAACCCCACTGGAAAAACACTCGAAGCACAAAGTAAAGCTGACAGTGCACACCGTGTACCATGACAAGATTGAGTCTTGGCGAACGCCAACAGGCTATCGGAATGTTGGAGGCTGGCATGAGCCAGCAAGACATCGCAGCAAGGTTCCATTGTCATCAGAACACCATATCCGCTCTCCCCAGACGCCACAGACATCAAATGTTCACGAACTGTTCAGGGATCTCCTAAGGATGTGGGATGACATTCCACAAAGGTTCCATACCCACCTGATTTCACCAATGAGGCCCCTATGCACTACAATGATCAACGCAGATGGAGGACACACTCGTTATTAATCTTGTGACGTTCAAGTTTGTCGCTGAAACTTTGACCCTAAAGACTAGACATAAACGTTAAAGCCACCGTGTTACTGTCACATGAAAATAATGGCACACATGCCACACTTACATAACACCGTTTAACATGGACCGTTTAACCCACTTTTGTAACAATATAATGAAATTTGTATCATGCACAGATTCCTTTTGTGGCTAGTATATGTTAAGTTCTCAAAACCAAACCAGGACAGTCTAATAGTAATAGTCTAGAGTAACTTAGTCATATTCAAATAGAAAATCATAGAAGCATTTCCTTCAACATGAAAAAAAATGATATAATATATATTTATAAGTGATAAGAATGCAGTGTACACGTTAGTATTGGTGAAATATTACAAATATAAATTATGTATTATGTATAATGTCGTCGACATCTATCTATGTTTACATAGTTAATTTAGCAGTCCACTAATACGGATGCCGATGGGTGTATAGGAATTGTGTTATGCCAGACGCGAAGGCGAGGTAAGCGTGCGAACACAAAGTAACTAGTGCTGCGTTCCAATGGGCTCGTTTATATCATAAACACGACTTGGCGAACTGGAAAGTTCACGGGCTCCTCGTGTTTAACACTTGTAAAATTATGCAACAGGGTGTAACGGTATTGCTCGTATCTATGTATTATATAATATACAAACAACACGTCGAGAAGAATATGTTTAATACGTTATTATCTGGATACACAGCTGCACTGGTCTAAATCCTAAGGCCAGACTGATTCACTACACTAACAGCGGCGGCAGCCCCCACTACTCTATATGCTAATTAGAGTGCAGAGGTTGCTGCAAGGCATTCAGTCCAAATATACCGTCCCTGCTGGGCATCAGCTGGGGTATCTCGTGACACTGGGTCAAGTAGGGGTTACGAAGTCGTATTCTCGGTATACACGAGGTGATTGAAACGCAGCATAAAGCAGGCATTACACCAGGTGACGCCGTGACGAGGCGATGTTGTCGTCATTAGGAAATATCATGGCCGAATGATATCGCTAGCAACATTTAGCTCTTTCAGCGGCTTTGAGTGGGTGTCGTAATGTCGTTGGTACTTTCGTTTTCGTCGTTCGATTGCATCGCTGACATTTCTTCCTTGGATTTTTGGTGCAAGTAGACTGTTTCGCGTCGGCAACAGTGTCTTAGTCCGGCGTGACATCAAACGTTGCACGGGCGAGCTTTGCAAGCCTTCTGTTGGTGTGTTGCGCCATTCCAGAATAGCTTTCAGTGGGTCGCTTCCATCCAGTTTGGCCTTCTTGAGCAAAGCTTTAGCTATTTTCACAGCGTTCTCCGCTTTCCCGTTGCTTTGCGGGTAGTGCGGTCTTGATGTTATGTGCACAAAGCCCCACTCACGAACAAATTTCGCAAATTCCTGTGACCCATACTGTGAAGCATTGTCACTGACCAAAATTGAAGGAACTCCGTGACTCTGTTGCGACCTTGGCCCATGGCAGATGGGGGAACTCGTGTGTTTGCAGCTTCTCACGGCACGGTCGGTGTGCGTTGCAAACGTCGCACTTGCTGATGTGGTCCTTCACCTCAGCGTTCATGCCGGGCCAATAGATGACTTCGCGCGCCCTGCGCAGGCATCCCTCTATTCCAATATGGCCCTGGTGTATCAATTTCACCATTCCCTGTCGCATCACATGGGGGATTACTAATCTGCCTTCCTTGAAGATTAATCCATCTTCAACTAACAGTTCATCTTTGAACTGCACGTACGGTTTTAGTGCTTCCTTACCGGTATTCGCTGCTGGCCACCCTGACTTGATGGCCTTCTCGAGTTCTCACAACACTGCGTCTTCCTTCGAGACGTGCTGCAGCTCGATCAATTTATCTTCAGGCGGCATGATGTTGTCGCTGTACATCATCTCGTCTAAGTCGTCAACTTTATTGATATCGGCATTCGTTTCTTGCCGAGTGTCTCGTTTAGCCTACGTGTTGTACGCTCGGCTCAATGTATCTGCAACGTACATTTCCGATCCTTTCTTGTACCTCACTTCGAGTGGATACTTCTGCAGTCGTAATCTCATGCGCTGCAGACGCTTCGGTGCCATGTGTATTTCTCTCTTGAAGATAGTTTCTAGCGGCTTGTGGTCAGACTCCATGTGTACTACATCTCGACCATATATGTAGTCGTTGAACCGCTCACACGCGAACACTATCGCTAACAGTTCCTTCTTGATCTGTGCGTAGTTTTGTTCGGTATCCGTCATGGCTCTGCTTGCGTAAAATATCGGCTGGCCGTCCTGCATGAGCGCAGCTCCTAGGCCTGTTTGCGACGCGTCTGCCTGGATTGTTACGTCTTTATTCACATCATAGTAACGCAGCCCTGGGGCGTTACTGAGCTTCTCGTGTATCGCACACACTGCTTTGGTGTGCGACTCGTTCCACGTGAAGTCGCTTTCCTTGCGTATCAATTCTCGCAACGGAGCTGTGAGGTCGGTCAGTCCCTTCACGAACTTGCCTAGGTACTGCACTGTACCAATTAGGCGGCGTACTCCTTCTACGTCCGTGGGCATTGACATCTCGATTATGGCCGCTATTTTCTTCGGGTCAGGTTTCATGCCCTCGTCTGTCAGCAGACATCCCATGTAGCTGACTTCGTTTAGCTTGTAGCGTACCTTTTCCGCGTTGAGGACTAGGCTTCTCTCACGATATCTCTTGAGGAACGCATGCAGATTGACGTCATGTTCGTCGTCGTCTTTCCCCGTGGTGAGAAAATCATCTGCGATTACTTCGATGCCCTGTAATCCTTCGATGGTCTCATGCATCTTCCTCTGCCAGATTTCCGGTGCACTGGAAATGCCAAATGGCATACGCTTCCATCTGTAGCGTCCAAACGGTGTGTGTTGAATGTTGTGAGTCGGCTGGATTCCTCATCCAATTCGACCCGCCAAAACGCATTTTTGGTATCTATGACAGTGAAGACACGCGCACCGCTTAGTCGTGTGGCAATTTCCTCTATCGTTGGCATTTGATAATGCTCTCGCTTGATAGCTCTGTTTAGATCCCGTGGATCCATGCAGATAAGCAGTTTTTCTTGCTTCGACACGAGCAACAAGCTGGAAACCCAATCTGTCGGTTCACTGACTGGCGCGATGATGTCATCGTTGACCATCTCACGCAGCTCATGTTTCAGCTTGTCCCTCAGACGCACTGGTACTCGTCGAAGGGCGTGTACGACAGGATTGACGTCTCTGTCAATCTTGATGTGGTACGGGCCTGGTAATTTTCCAAGTCCCTTGAAAACATCTGCATACTGGTGCTGTATGTCAGCGGTGTCAAAGCTAGGTATCTTCGTTGCCTGCTTTGCATCAACGTTGTTTACGCTCGGTGTCTCCGGCGATCCCTCTAATGGCCGAATGGCATCCACATCAATCCACTGCAGCGCACCGATGCCAACGCATGCCTGGCGGCTGAGAAGCGGTTGGCGGTGTTTACCGCTCATCACTTTGAAGTGCAGATTGTGTTTACGGCCGTTTCTGTGGACTTGAAGTGTTGTAATCCCCATCACTTTAACTTTCGTCCCTCCATTCACAGTCAGTATGTCTGTGACTCGTGTCAGATTCTGCAAGTTAGTATCTCCTGTAGCTAACTTATAGTCACTCAGCGGCAGGATGTTACATTGGGATCCGGTATCGCACTGGAACTGGACCTTGTGCGACCCGATACCAAGCGTTATGTATCCTGCGTCCGTCTGCCGTCCGTCCACGCGGTTAACTGAGTGTCGAGTAGCTGAATCGTCTATCAGACTACTCACGTCATATTGTTCTGTCCCGATTGTTTTGACGTTTCTTCTGACTTTCAGTTTGCGACACTTAACGGCGAAGTGGTTCAGGCCCTGGCAGACTCTGCATTTATGTCTCCAGGCTGGACATTTGCCTCTTTCATGTGTCTTTCCACAAAACGAACAGTTCACAACTGTGCTTGTTTTCGCGTACATTTTTTCTCGAGATCTTGCGTGATCTGCCTCGCTGCCATGCTTTGCGAACAGCCTCGTTCTTGTGTTTTTCTTCATCGAGTGCACATCTACGTCACCGACGGAATTCCATGCCTTAGCTCGTTCAGCTTTCACTTCCGAATTTCTGATGATGTTTAACGCTTTCTCCTGTGTTACATCGCGTTTTTCGAGGAGTTGATTTCGGACTCTCTCGCCCATAACACTCGAAACAAGATGGTCACGGTAAATTTCATCCGTCGTGATCTCATCGAACACACATTTTGTTCCGATTCGCCGCAGCTCGTTATACCACGTCATTACATCTTCCCCACCCCGCTGTTTACGAGAATAAAAGATGTGTCTCTCATACGGTATGTTCACCCTTGGCGTACAGTAGTTCTCGTACATTTGTAGAACTGGTTCTACTTCGTAGCGATGTGCAGAATCATTCCACGGGTGATTCTGCCAGATGTCTTTTCTTTTGCATCCTGGCCGATCACTGACAACAACGTACTCACGCGTTTCCGTTGTGTCTTTTCATCCAGATCTGTGGCGACTTCATATTATATCCAGGCGCTTTTCCATAGACGCCAACAATTCGCAGCAGTTAGTGCGTCGATTTTCAACGGCGGCTGTGGTGGAATACTGCTGTTTTACGTTGTCACAATACGATTAAGTGGAGGCGATGTTGGCGACGGTGGCGTAGCCAGCTCACTGGACGGAGGCGTTGCCATCACAGTGTGCTTCACACTTAACGGAGTCTAGCTGATCTTATCAGGCACTGTTGTCGCAATCCCGCTGAACCGGTAATTCAGCGATCATCCAGATAACGTAATCTAATTAACACGTAACGGTAAGTCACTTCTTGACACCATGTAACGGTATTGCTCGTATCAATGTATTATATAACATACAAACAACACGTCGAGAAGAATATGTTTAATACGTTATTATCTGAATACACAGCTGCACTGGTCTAAATCCTAGGCTAGACTGATTCACTACACTAGCAGCGGCGGCAGCGCCCACTACTCTATATGCTAATTAGAGTGCAGAGGTTGCTGCAATCAGTCCAAATATACCGTCCCTGCTGGGCATCAGCTGGGGTATCTCGTGACACTGGGTCAAGTAGGGGTTACGAAGTCGTATTCTCGGTATACACGAGGTGATTGAAACGCAGCATAAAGCAGGCATTACACCAGGTGACGCCGTGACGAGGCGATGTTGTCGTCATTAGGAAATATCATGGCCGAATGATATCGCTAGCAACATTTAGCTCTTTCAGCGGCTTTGAGTGGGTGTCGTAATGTCGTTGGTACTTTCGTTTTCGTCGTTCGATTGCATCGCTGACATTTCTTCCTTGGATTTTTGGTGCAAGTAGACTGTTTCGCGTCGGCAACAGTGTCTTAGTCCGGCGTGACATCAAACGTTGCACGGGCGAGCTTTGCAAGCCTTCTGTTGGTGTGTTGCGCCATTCCAGAATAGCTTTCAGTGGGTCGCTTCCATCCAGTTTGGCCTTCTTGAGCAAAGCTTTAGCTATTTTCACAGCGTTCTCCGCTTTCCCGTTGCTTTGCGGGTAGTGCGGTCTTGATGTTATGTGCACAAAGCCCCACTCACGAACAAATTTCGCAAATTCCTGTGACCCATACTGTGAAGCATTGTCACTGACCAAAATTGAAGGAACTCCGTGACTCTGTTGCGACCTTGGCCCATGGCAGATGGGGGAACTCGTGTGTTTGCAGCTTCTCACGGCACGGTCGGTGTGCGTTGCAAACGTCGCACTTGCTGATGTGGTCCTTCACCTCAGCGTTCATGCCGGGCCAATAGATGACTTCGCGCGCCCTGCGCAGGCATCCCTCTATTCCAATATGGCCCTGGTGTATCAATTTCACCATTCCCTGTCGCATCACATGGGGGATTACTAATCTGCCTTCCTTGAAGATTAATCCATCTTCAACTAACAGTTCATCTTTGAACTGCACGTACGGTTTTAGTGCTTCCTTACCGGTATTCGCTGCTGGCCACCCTGACTTGATGGCCTTCTCGAGTTCTCACAACACTGCGTCTTCCTTCGAGACGTGCTGCAGCTCGATCAATTTATCTTCAGGCGGCATGATGTTGTCGCTGTACATCATCTCGTCTAAGTCGTCAACTTTATTGATATCGGCATTCGTTTCTTGCCGAGTGTCTCGTTTAGCCTACGTGTTGTACGCTCGGCTCAATGTATCTGCAACGTACATTTCCGATCCTTTCTTGTACCTCACTTCGAGTGGATACTTCTGCAGTCGTAATCTCATGCGCTGCAGACGCTTCGGTGCCATGTGTATTTCTCTCTTGAAGATAGTTTCTAGCGGCTTGTGGTCAGACTCCATGTGTACTACATCTCGACCATATATGTAGTCGTTGAACCGCTCACACGCGAACACTATCGCTAACAGTTCCTTCTTGATCTGTGCGTAGTTTTGTTCGGTATCCGTCATGGCTCTGCTTGCGTAAAATATCGGCTGGCCGTCCTGCATGAGCGCAGCTCCCAGGCCTGTTTGCGACGCGTCTGCCTGGATTGTTACGTCTTTATTCACATCGTAGTAACGCAGCACTGGGGCGTTACTGAGCTTCTCGTGTATCGCACACACTGCTTTGGTGTGCGACTCGTTCCACGTGAAGTCGCTTTCCTTGCGTATCAATTCTCGCAACGGAGCTGTGAGGTCGGTCAGTCCCTTCACGAACTTGCCTAGGTACTGCACTGTACCAATTAGGCGGCGTACTCCTTCTACGTCCGTGGGCATTGACATCTCGATTATGGCCGCTATTTTCTTCGGGTCAGGTTTCATGCCCTCGTCTGTCAGCAGACATCCCATGTAGCTGACTTCGTTTAGCTTGTAGCGTACCTTTTCCGCGTTGAGGACTAGGCTTCTCTCACGATATCTCTTGAGGAACGCATGCAGATTGACGTCATGTTCGTCGTCGTCTTTCCCCGTGGTGAGAAAATCATCTGCGATTACTTCGATGCCCTGTAATCCTTCGATGGTCTCATGCATCTTCCTCTGCCAGATTTCCGGTGCACTGGAAATGCCAAATGGCATACGCTTCCATCTGTAGCGTCCAAACGGTGTGTGTTGAATGTTGTGAGTCGGCTGGATTCCTCATCCAATTCGACCTGCCAAAACGCATTTTTGGTATCTATGACAGTGAAGACACGCGCACCGCTTAGTCGTGTGGCAATTTCCTCTATCGTTGGCATTTGATAATGCTCTCGCTTGATAGCTCTGTTTAGATCCCGTGGATCCATGCAGATAAGCAGTTTTTCTTGCTTCGACACGAGCAACAAGCTGGAAACCCAATCTGTCGGTTCACTGACTGGCGCGATGATGTCATCGTTGACCATCTCACGCAGCTCATGTTTCAGCTTGTCCCTCAGACGCACTGGTACTCGTCGAAGGGCGTGTACGACAGCATTGACGTCTCTGTCAATCTTGATGTGGTACGGGCCTGGTAATTTTCCAAGTCCCTTGAAAACATCTGCATACTGGTGCTGTATGTCAGCGGTGTCAAAGCTAGGTATCTTCGTTGCCTGCTTTGCATCAACGTTGTTTACGCTCGGTGTCTCCGGCGATCCCTCTAATGGCCGAATGGCATCCACATCAATCCACTGCAGCGCACCGATGCCAACGCATGCCTGGCGGCTGAGAAGCGGTTGGCGGTGTTTACCGCTCATCACTTTGAAGTGCAGATTGTGTTTACGGCCGTTTCTGTGGACTTGAAGTGTTGTAATCCCCATCACTTTAACTTTCGTCCCTCCATTCACAGTCAGTATGTCTGTGACTCGTGTCAGATTCTGCAAGTTAGTATCTCCTGTAGCTAACTTATAGTCACTCAGCGGCAGGATGTTACATTGGGATCCGGTATCGCACTGGAACTGGACCTTGTGCGACCCGATACCAAGCGTTATGTATCCTGCGTCCGTCTGCCGTCCGTCCACACGGTTAACTGAGTGTCGAGTAGCTGAATCGTCTATCAGACTACTCACGTCATATTGTTCTGTCCCGATTGTTTTGACGTTTCTTCTGACTTTCAGTTTGCGACACTTAACGGCGAAGTGGTTCAGGCCCTGGCAGACTCTGCATTTATGTCTCCAGGCTGGACATTTGCCTCTTTCATGTGTCTTTCCACAAAACGAACAGTTCACAACTGTGCTTGTTTTCGCGTACATTTTTTCTCGAGATCTTGCGTGATCTGCCTCGCTGCCATGCTTTGCGAACAGCCTCGTTCTTGTGTTTTTCTTCATCGAGTGCACATCTACGTCACCGACGGAATTCCATGCCTTAGCTCGTTCAGCTTTCACTTCCGAATTTCTGATGATGTTTAACGCTTTCTCCTGCGTTACATCGCGTTTTTCGAGGAGTTGATTTCGGACTCTCTCGCCCATAACACTCGAAACAAGATGGTCACGGTAAATTTCATCCGTCGTGATCTCATCGAACACACATTTTGTTCCGATTCGCAGCAGCTCGTTATACCACGTCATTACATCTTCCCCACCCCGCTGTTTACGAGAATAAAAGATGTGTCTCTCATACGGTATGTTCACCCTTGGCGTACAGTAGTTCTCGTACATTTGTAGAACTGGTTCTACTTCGTAGCGATGTGCAGAATCATTCCACGGGTGATTCTGCCAGATGTCTTTTCTTTTGCATCCTGGCCGATCACTGACAACAACGTACTCACGCGTTTCCGTTGTGTCTTTTCATCCAGATCTGTGGCGACTTCATATTATATCCAGGCGCTTTTCCATAGACGCCAACAATTCGCAGCAGTTAGTGCGTCGATTTTCAACGGCGGCTGTGGTGGAATACTGCTGTTTTACGTTGTCACAATACGATTAAGTGGAGGCGATGTTGGCGACGGTGGCGTAGCCAGCTCACTGGACGGAGGCGTTGCCATCACAGTGTGCTTCACACTTAACGGAGTCTAGCTGATCTTATCAGGCACTGTTGTCGCAATCCCGCTGAACCGGTAATTCAGCGATCATCCAGATAACGTAATCTAATTAACACGTAACGGTAAGTCACTTCTTGACACCATGTAACGGTATTGCTCGTATCTATGTATTATATAACATACAAACAACACGTCGAGAAGAATATGTTTAATACGTTATTATCTGAATACACAGCTGCACTGGTCTAAATCCTAGGCTAGACTGATTCACTACACTAGCAGCGGCGGCAGCGCCCACTACTCTATATGCTAATTAGAGTCCAGAGGTTGCTGCTAGGCAATCAGTCCAAATATACCGTCCCTGCTGGGCATCAGCTGGGGTATCTCGTGACACTGGGTCAAGTAGGGGTTACGAAGTCGTATTCACGGTATACACGAGGTGATTGAAACGCAGCATAAAGCAGGCATTACACCAGGTGACGCCGTGACGAGGCGATGTTGTCGTCATTAGGAAATGTCATGGCCGAATGATATCGTTAGCGATATCCATCGCGAGCGATATAGGTTGTTTGTATACACGACGCAATGTAGTTGCTTGAGACGGGAAGCGTCACGTGACCACAGGGAGTCACGTGCCGTTACGCATTAACGCAGCCATTATTTCCAAGGAAGGCTATTCTATTTCTATATGCGTCACGTGTGTTGACTATAATTGGACAGATTATATGCAACGAGGCGACATTCGCCTGGGAATTGAGCCAGTTCTATCGCAAGCGACAGCGTCGGGGCAACGAAGAGATGGCATTGTAAGCAATACAATCGCAGCTATGTAGTATATACACGAGGTGATCAGACTGCAATCAGGTTGCTTGCGACAGCATTGCCTCGTCTCGGCGACGACGTCGTCTGGTGTAAAGTCAGCTTAAAAGCACCTAGTACGACTGAGTCATGAGAGACAACCGCTTTCCGGGAGTCTGGGTGGCAGAGTTTAACAACACATTACCGGAATGCAGGGAAGGATGTTCCATCAGGTTGTAGAATGCCCCGGTCTACTATTATTTCGCTTTGTCGCATCTGCCTATTCAGTTTGTAGACTCTGTATTCTAATTTGGGCACATATTGCAACGTTCTCCATCTGTGTTGATTTCCAAGACAATTTAGACACCGACCTACTCAGTTCAGCCAATGTAACACTGTCTAATAGAAATTAGATACTCACAGAGGAAGATTCTCGCAGAAGACTTTCCATTGTTCGTTTCAAGAACTGTAATACAGAAGTTAGCACGATACAGATCAAACAGTACAACAAACAGGCCTGGCTTCCGTGCGCGCCAGGGCGTGGAAAATTACATGGCGAAGTAGCAAGTCTACTCGCGCAAGTTTCTGCAAGTTCTTTCCCAATCCTCTCTCAACCGCGCACTACTCTTTCTTTAAATACTCGCTACTTCCCTCTCTTGTCCAGCGTAGCTATCTTTGCACACGACCTGAGCTAAACCTCGGGGAACCTCCTGTATCTCTATCTTCATGTCCTCTAGTCCTTCTATCTTTCGTAACTGAGAAAAAAATAATCCTATCAATATTTTCATAACCACTCATTATTTTAAACACTTCTATCTGATCTCCTCTCAATCTCCTGGTCTCTAGCATTTTTTAGGCGTATTTCGTAACTAAGATCCCTCAGTTTAGGCATCATTTTAGTTGCTCTCCTCTGTACTCTTTCTAGCATACATATGTCCTTCCTGCGATATGGCCTCCACGATTGAATACAATATTCTAAATGAGGCCTAACTATTGTTTTGTACAGCGGTATTATTAGCTCTTTTTCCTTATACGTTATGTTTCGCGTAATTAATCCAAGGATTTGATTTCCCTTTGAAGCTGCTCTGAAATCTTCATATCAGCACTAATGGTTAACCCTAAGTCCTTTTCTTTTACAGTAGTACTTAGTACACTACCCCCCATTGTATATTCTACCTCTTCGTTCCCAAGTCCTGCGTGGAGGCATTTACATTTCCCAAAATTGAACACCATTTGCCACTTTTCAGACTATTTGATCAACTTGTCAAGATCAGCGTTGAACATCACTGGTCCAAGTACTGAACCCTGAGGCACACCGTGGTAGATGGGGATTGCGTTCGAAGAAGACGAACCAATCGTGACATACTGAGATCTGCCGGTCAAGCATGATCTAAACCAGTCAAGTGCCATACCGCTGATGTCGAATCGTGAAACCAGAGTATTCAACAATTCGTCAATATTAATCGTGTCGAATGCTGCATTCGTGTCAAGAAGAACCAGCTTGACACTACGTCCCGAATCAAGATTGCGCACGATGTCGTGTTGTACTTTCATCAGAGCTGTTTTTGTAGAATGATGTTGTCAATAAGCCGACTGCAATTCATCATGCAGCTTATTTGCTGCCATGTGCAGATTCAGGCGTTTGAGGAAGACTTGCTTGATCAACTTTCCTATGAAAGCGAGGTTGGAGATGGGACGATAGTTCTCCAGTTCGTTCTGGTCAAATGAGGCTTTCTTCAGTAACGGCGTCACTAGGGCAGTTTTCAGTTCACTAGGAAACACTTTTGTGTTTAGTGACGCATTTACAATGTTGACGAGTGTGGGTGTATCGGTTAAAGTAGTTTTAAGTAGCCATGTAGGTAGCACATCAAGTGGACAACATTTCGTTGGTCTGGACATGATGGCCGTTTGCAGCTCTTCAGCGTCCGTTGAACAGAGATTGTTTAGACCTTGCAATACAGGTGGAGCAGCAGGCAGGAGTGGCATCATGATAGATTCTGTTGTCACTTTCGCAAGCGTAACATCGACGACTTTTTTGGATAAGTAATTACTAAGAATTTATGCATAGCTTAATTCCGTACATCTCCCCCACAACTAATATATATTAATCCACGATTAATATCGTACGAGCCAAAAGAAAACAACTAATTACTTAATGTGAACTGCTCGTCTACCACAATAGGCTGAATACACACTTCAAAGTCAAAAGAAGTAAACCAAACACACAATAACAATGTGTCCTCTGTGAATCTCCCAGTTTCCTGCATTAACCTTACTTAATTAATTAACACATACGAAATCTTTTACGATTCTTACAGATGCCCGTCAATAAAAAAAAAAAAAAGAGTGTAATTAATTAAGAAGAAACGCAAGACGGAATAGTCACAAGAAGGAATCCGTGAAGAACAAACCACAAGGTAGACGTAACATGTAAATGGTGAGAAGTAAATAGCCAACAATATGCAAGACACTTCACAACAATGACTTACCACTCCATGCCAGAGAAAGTGAATACAATAACACTAGTTCAACTACAAAGAACTATAACCATGCCACTAAATGTCACTATACGTCACTGGTGAACTAATCCCTATGTCACTTTGCGTCGACAGCAACAATAACCGCACCGACCCTCCTGGGGGGCACCTGCTAGGGATCCTAGCTAGGACAAAGAAGGGCGGGTTGGACATTGGAAGCTGTGAGTGTATAGTGGACATCCGCCACTAAGAATTCTCCCTGAATAAACGTTATTAGCCCACAAATGCTAAATTAAAAAACATCAAATCGGTAATGAGAATACCACAATACAACATCCATAATAACTGAGTGAAAAGCAGTTGCACAGTGCAACTCTACGATAATGTATGTGCAAATCAAGTCACTACTCTGAAACAATCTAAGGCAAGCTCAGTAAACGTCGTGTGTAATACCACAAATCACACAATGTTCCCTATCTCGTTTCATAGAGGAACTTAGCAAACACGCGCTACAAAGCATCGATTTCACACAATGGCATCTTATGCAGCATTTTCTGACGTAACCATAATTACGGAACCTGTTCATTACAGGAGAATAAACCCGCCAAAATAGCCTAGCAGCAAGTGACTTGAGTTACCACCTCCTACACTTTATGGAGTGGATTTTTGTGCCATACCTACAAATCAACCTCAAATTACCCTTCGCAATAAACAGTGTTGCATTCATTTTAATGTTTATTTCCGAGACTTACACACATTTACCACTGGGATCCCTACTTAGCCTCCGCGACAAATAGTGGCATGATCACTTTAATGTTTATCCGGGAAAACCTATCTATATCTATATAGTATCTACCATTCGACATAAACAGCGGCACGATCGCTTTAACGTTTATCATGCCAGTAACTAAACCATACTCCTTTGATGGATAGCCCAGAGACCATAACCCGTACAAAGACAGCTGCCGCCCTACAACTCAACGCTAGTATGGCATAGCGTTCCTACATAACAAATAATCAATTGCAATTCCACACTTCAGAATGCCTGTATAACCTTAGACATGAACAACTACTACGTTTCAGAGAGAAAAACTCATAGGTAGCTAAGTATGCCGCATTAGGCCGCGCGTTCGCTGTGAGGTACTTGAACATCTGAAACTAATGTAGTCATGTCAGGAATTACAAAAAATGCCAGACGTCTGCTCCCATCCATTCCTCTATGTCCTTCTCCCATTGTCTCCCAGGTCTTTTTAATATTATTTTAGTATTAATATTATTACTAGCATTTCTATAGCGCCATATCTCCGGGACCAGCCCATTTCTATAGCCCCATATCTCTGGGACCAGCCCATTTCTATAGCGCCATATCTCCAGGACCAGCCCATTTCTATAGCGCCATATCTCCGGGACCAGCCCATTTCTATAGCGCCATATCTCCGGGACCAGCCCGTTCATAGATGCGTATACACATTATAAAACGTACGTGGAAACAGATGTAAAAATATATATGTATAAATATGCCGGTAAATATAATAATTATTAAGATTTACAAGATTGTATATATATAATGTGACTAAAATACATAACATATTTGCACAAATATTAAGATAATTAAGTAAAAGAATATATATTATGATATATAAAATTGTATTAAAAGATCAATAATAATAAATTAATTAAAATACATTATATAATAGAAATAAATTAATTGATTAAATACATGTTCATAAAAAGTGTCCTACAGCACAGTTCCCCAGTCGATGTACGCCTGCTTAAATTATATACGTTTTAAGGCAAGTTTTGAATTTATTCAAAGTCTGTATTTGACGAACGTTCCAGAGCGTAGGTCCAGACACGGAGAAAGCTCATCTGCCGTAGCCCTCTAAGTTGTAGCGCGGGACTATAAACAGATGTAGATCAGCAGATCGGAGGTTGCGGGTAGGCGTGTACGGTATTATAAGATATTGGTTATACGCTGCAGCAAGACCATGTAAAGACGTGAAAACAAGGACCAGCAGTTTGTATTGGATACGTCAGCGGACTGGAAGCCAGTGCAGTTCGACCAGCACAGGTGTTATGTGCTGGTGCTTTCGGTGTCTTGAAATATGTCTTGCCGCCGAGTTCTGTACCATCTGCAATGTGTTCATAAGTGCCTCGGTGATGCCGTGCAGGTCCGCGTTATTGTAGTCCAGCCACGATGTCACCAGCGCGTGGACTAGTGTCTTACACGCATCAGTAGTAAGACAATGTCTTATTTTTGAAATTGTGTAGAGGTGGTAGTAAGCTGACTTGCACATCCGTGACACGTGTGACGACATTGTTAGTCCAGAGTCAATTGTAATCCCGATGTTGCGGATGGTCGGTGACGGAACAATGTTACATCCACATACACTAACACACGAAACGTCATGCAGGTGTTTACGATTTGGTGCCGTGATGATAATAGCCTCGGTCTTGTTTTCGTTCAGCAGTAGATTGTGGTCTGACATCCACTGCTTCGCTTCTTCGATGCATCGCTCGATGCAGTCAACGGCATCAGCGGCTTCTCCATCCCGCGTTCCACTCAAGTCAACATACAGCCCTGTACAATTGGGCGTCATCTGCATAAAGATGGTATTGCAGCTTGTGCCTTCTGAAGATAGCACCCAATGGCAGAGTGTAGATGGAGAAGAGGTCTTCCTCTGCTTCTGGTGCCTACCACTTTTCCTTCAATTATTAGTTTCGCTAGAGATTGATGCCGTTTCACATGGCCGAAATAACTTAGTTTCTGTTTCTTTATAAAGTTCAATAAAGTCCCGGGTATAACACCAAGCTCTTGTGCGATGGATTCGTTAGTTCTACGTTCAGTCCACGAAACTCGTAATATCTTTTTATAACACTAGTTTTCAAATGCATTTATACGTTTAGTAATGTTCTTATTAAGAGTCCAAGTTTCGCATCCATACGTAGCCGTTGGAAATATGCAGACTCGGATAATTCGTAGTTTCATATCTTTGTTCGTTGCTTTCCACAGCTTGTTCATCTCCGTCAACTTTTTACTCGCCATTGCCAACCTCCGCTTGATCTCTTTCATCCCATCTCCACCCGCTTCTATCAGTGACCCCATATGTTCAAAACTTTCCCTCGTTCTATTTCCTCGCCACCTACTGTGACTTCTGATGATTCTCGACATCCCTTCACATCCATAATCTTAGTCTTCTTTATATGTTTAGTTTAAATCCTTTCATCTCGCTGTGCTCTTTAACAGTAGTTATCAGTTTATCCAATCCTTCTTTCGTATCTGATATTAACTCTTTCCATTCACTTTCAGTCCATTAAAATGCTTGCTTCTAGTGTCAGTCTCGACCTCTTTCATGACATTCTCTGTGTATAGACTGAATAGATGGTGTTCCACTTTTCCATATTTTATTGCATAATATGTGATAGATATCCACGCCTGCTTCGCCACTTGCTTTTATTAGCTCTGCAGTGATGTCATCAGTGCTAGGTGATTTTCCGTCTTTTAGACTTTTTATTGCCCACTCCACCTCTGAACGCAAAGGCTCAAGTTCATCTTCTGGTTCTGTCCACTCCCTACCTTCATCCATGTCTACCTCTTCTGTTTCTTCTTTCTTAAGCATGTTTTCACAATATTGCTTCCATCTTTCGAGTATGTCATCGCTTTCTGACAGAGTCATTCCCGTTTCATCTTTAATAACGCCAAGTCTAGGTTTGAACGATTGACTCATAGACTTGATTTTCTCGAACATACTGCGACTATCGTTCCTTCTCATACTTAGTTCTATCTTTTCACAATTCTTCTCTAGATATTTGAACCCTAGACTTTTTAAATGACATAATCAAGGGACAGCGTCTGTCCCAAGGTTACATATTTAGCTGTATATAAGGAGGGCTTTAATGAGGATCAGGGCTGGCTGATGGGGAATGCAGCCAGACAGTGCGAGGGAGCTGTTTGTTAGAACAGGCCCGAAGATGCATGCTGGAGCTGTGTGTAACACAGATCAGTGATGTAGATGGCGACTACTGGGGCACACTGCCGGAGGAACGTTTCTCGTGAAGCACTGTCACCGAGCGCCACGCGAAAAGTACTAAAAGACTATCGCAGTTCACCCGTGAAAATCTGACTCGATCAGTAACTCGGTTCCTGTGTATAAGCCGCCGCCGTCCGAACTTATCATTCTGACATCTATAATTCGGTTGCTGTGTATAGGCCGCTGCCGTCTGAACTTATCGTTCTGACATTTAGAATATATCGGTTACAATTCGGTTGCTGTAATAGCCGCGGCCGTCTGAACCTATCGTTCTGACATTTAGAATATATCGGTTATAATTCGGTTGCTGTAATAGACGCCGCCGTCTGAACCTATCGTTCTGACATTTAGAATATATCGGTTATAATTCGGTTGCTGTAATAGCCGCCGCCGTCTGAACCTATCGTTCTGATATTTATAACTGGGTAGTATTTAGCAGACATAGCCATACATTGTGTATTAGATCTTGTATTGGTAGAGTTTTTTCCGCATATAATAAACTGTGAAAACGTGAAAACGTACCTGACTTATCATTAGTATGACTGAATGAGTGAACGTATGCCCGTATGCTTCCCTGCCGACCGCCTCCCGCAAACGCTACAATAATAGAGCAAGTGTAGCCAACATATGTTTGGTATGTCTTGCAGTGTACTCTACGATTGATGCGTCAACTGTCGGACTTGAATAGCGTCCGTGTTTTCATGTCGACGACATTGGATGGTGTTCCGTGTTAGTTTTACGGCTTGCCAGTAGTATACTGTCGCCCTCTACCAGATAAGGCTTATATACAGCTTACTCAGTTCCGCTGTCTAACAGACAGTGTTACCACCACATGTTTCCTCCAATGTCTTGTTCAGCCGCTGCCACATTAGCATAACTAGAACATATATAATACGTTTCACAAATACGATTTGCATTCAACAATGCTATCATACATTATATGTGCAAGTTCACCTGATGTGGGACCCAAAGCGTTTGCTACAATGTTTTCAGGTGTTTTGGAAATAAGCCACTGTTTTTACCGGAATTATTTTGTATTAACTTTAGCCACACAGTGATCTTCATGAGAACTAGTTTTACACGTAGTCAGGACGATTAACAACTTGATGGGGACAGAACGAATAAAAGCACCATTTTTTCCCCACAACTTCCTTGAACAATAAGATGTCACTTTTTGATTGGAGTCAGCAATTTGTTTGGGGGGGTCCATTTTTTTCAACGTCCTTATTTGACATCATGCCTGATAACGTCTCACGTACATTGGTGCGCGGTAGTCTAGTATCGAGGGGAGCAGGTCTTGAGTCTACGTCTTCCCTTTTTGACACTTGGACTATTTTGTTCACCCCATGTTGCCTGTGTCTTTCGGAAAGTATAATAAAAGCCGTTGATCTATTCTAGTGTTAGAGCCAGGGGATCTACAAGGTCCCGCACATGGACATGGATAAAACCTGTCGTTGATTCACAGAGCCAGTGGTGTCGACCTACAGAAACTCATACGGGTGTTGTATTAATTGCTGCCAAAACATTTCCTTTAATAGTATCATAAGTAGGTCCGGCCTAACCACAACGATTGTTTTGTAGAAATTGATACGGGCCCTATGTAAGATCCACGGTGTACCCATCCTCCAGATGGAATAACGGGGTAGTTCGTACGCGGCTCTAGTGGTTGGATGCCGAACAACCAACAGTGATCACGTGGGCGCTACATCCGCAGCAGCGCTGGGGACGGTTTCACGATATCACTGTTATTGTTCATACCTGACGTCTGACGAACATAACGCAATTTTTAACAATTGTAAGCAATGCAACGCGTATTTCTATGATTATTAGGTTATGAACCGTCCTGATCACTTGGGAACGGATTATGTAGACACAAACCGTTGCCAGTTGTAATTTGACTGTCCATTGAAATGGTAAGATCTGATTCAACAATAATTATATCAACCTTTAGTGCTACAACAATACCGGGGCCGGTTTCGTGAGCAGCTAACAAAGTTGTTAACGCGCTAAGATGATTGTTTTAGTAAACTACGCGGTTTTTTTAAATAAACAAACGTATTAGGAGTTTATACAAACGTGTGACGCAAAGTAATTGCCCAACTTTAAGTAGACTTCATATAACACGCCCGTGAACGTCAAACAGAATGTTTGCTTTTAAAGCTAATATGATTTTCCTAGTAAGTTGCACTAAGTAATACTTATTGCATAATAGGTTTCATGCAACCGGCACCTGAACATGTGAAAGCGTCTATACAACATGCAGTCATTTTCCCGGTGTTCTAGGAATTACAACATACATTACGACAGTAATCAAGTAAAGAAGCCTACTTAAAGTTAAACAAATACTTTTATTAGCGTTACACATTTGCGTAATATAATATGTTTACTTATTAAAAACAGCGAAATAAATTATATCCTAAGACATCTTAGCGTTAAAGGGATTCCTTGAGAATTTTAGTATCTTCGTAATGTACGCAATTATTAGGTAATCCTGTTAATATAATTATTTCATGTAATTGTATGCCTTTATTTCATTAGAATTATGTTTTATTAATTACTAATAACCCTGACAATATATTGATAAAGTAACTCGCGGAGTTTCTACTTTGGGCCCACCTTCACGATCCGTATAAGGCATGCTAATGAATATTCGGAACTGTCCGTCAGACTTCAATTAGCTACGCCGATTTAATAGATGCAAGAAATACGTCATTAACATGTGTGTATATGGATTAGCCACCGCCATGCGAATGAGTCGTGACCGATAAAAATATCAAAATTAAACGTGGGCTAGGTGCTGTTTATGCCACAGATTCAGCAAAGGAAAGAAGGAAAATATATGGAATAAACGGAGAATGAACATAGCGACAGTTCATGACAGACGGATTGATTTAAAAGAAAAAACACCACCTCTCCATGCACGAAGCCGCCGATGTAGATATATAAAGAGTATAACATTATTGTCGACAAAATATTAAAACATATTGCATCAGTGTAAAAACATGTTTTATTTTGTACTGGGAGTGCAATAATTATTTGTTCTGCCCATCATTTAGAGTAAAATATATTGAATGTGTTTCTCTCGAACTCCTGTTTCGATAACAAATAATAAATGGCCATTGTATGATGGAAATAAAGTTATAAAATTATAAAACTTTAAAAGTAACGCATATTTTAAAACACTGTTTTCAATCATCATTGGTGTATTTAGCTCAAGAAGATCCCTAAACATTTTTAATGTTGTGGAACATTTATATATTTTATGAATTTTTAAAATTATTGTAAAAACATCTTTGTCGACACCTTTTTATACACTACTCCCAGTATAGTTCACTTAACACAAACTTGTTTCAACAAATTTTGAAGAATATGCTGTAGAACACAATCCAAACATGATGAGCATAAGAAAGCATAAATGTTATTATGTACTCCTACTTTGCAACATAATGACGGGATGATGTGCATTTGGATGCACAAATCGATCGATTGCACAAATCCATTTGAAACGTATTGATGTACATATTCCCAGCAGAAGCCTCACGGAACTAATGTGGCAGAACAAAGTCAGACATCTTCTTCAATACTGTGTCAGTTAACATATTGTCCTATTAATAGCACTGCTATGCATTTTGATACACAAAGCTATCAGATGCACACATCCATTTGAAACAGTAAGTGATGTACAACTTCCCACTAGATGTCGCACTGAACAGAATGGGGCAGAACAAAGTCAGATATCATGTTATGTCAGGTGACCCATTGTCCAATTAATGGCACTGTTAAATAGAGCTCTTCAATTTCCTCTTTCCATCAGCTCAGCTATTTCCAATGTTCCTGCAAATAAACAAAGTTGAATTTAGGAAACTGAGCCTAAATATGAGTTAACTATCTATCTCAACACTGTGCAGATTAATTCAGTTTAGATATTGGATTATGGGACTTATCACCAAGTGTACAGCTGGCTAAATGGAAAAGAAATACAAGAGAACCTTGTTATGCCCATTCAGTCAGACTAAAATCCCAATCCATTACTTTGGCCAACTTTTAATTTGCTTCTACATAATTAACTGTATGCATTGGTCATATACACAGCACTCCAGATAACTCGAACTCACATAAGTGAATTTTCGCTAAGTAAAGTCAATATTTTCCACGGTCCAGGGCAAAGGTCCCAATAAGAGGACCTTCTGATAACTTTCTAGTTATCAGAAATTCCACTTATCAGTATTGTCATGAGTCCCTGGAAGTTCGACCTTATCCAGAGTGGACTATATATTTTCCTTTATTCTTGCTCGAATAATTAATGTTGTGTATAATTATACATATGGGCCATCCTCGTGAAAAGTGTGCAGTAACGGTAAAGCAACATGTCAAAAACAAATATTTAATTTGTTTTAGCGAGTACTATTATTATCAAATGTGCTATTCACATGAAGCAGCGCAACTTACTCTGATCTACTATTAGATAAACAAATATTCATGGATAAAACTTATATACTAGAGAGCAGATCTGCTGGTGTCCAAAATGCGTGCAAATTCCGTGGCAACATGGTATTGTGTACTTTTTAACAAACCTAAAACGTTTACATTGAATGATGACATGCCAGCCAGGTTTACTAACAATCGTAGCTGTAGCATTAACAACAGTCTGTGAACGTATGAATCTCACATTTTTATATTTCGGTTCAAATAAGTGGGGAAACGGGGACTTTTCTAAAACGACTGACTGGAATTTGGAATGGCAAGACCCGTAGATACACATACCCAAATCCCAGATTTAGGCAAAAAAATTACATCCACGACCAGGTTAATCCTCTTGCTATGGTTGCACGGACAATACTGGACAATGCAGTTTTACTAACTAGAATGGCGAGACCCTTGCCTCTAAGTCTAGGTTACTTACTATAGTAGAGGCTCGACGGACTCAGTGACAGTTCCAGCGGCAGCTGACACCGACTGCAGCCGTCCGCGTCAGCGGACGTTATAATTCTATTTAATCGAAACGTTATTCGGCTGACGGCATTGGGGATCAGGATAAATAAACAATGCATACGCTTCCTACACTTATAAAAATAGCTCTCAATATACATGTCTACAAATTGCTTATTTACAATGCCATTGCTTGAATCAACTCACCTCGGAATCAGACATGTTAGGCTGTGTGTGTGACGTCAACGGTCTTTGTGTGGTACACTGCGCGTGCTTGAATATTCATTATACTCGGGCTGCAGAATTAATCATCCACGTGGCAACAGGCTTAAACTTATTCGCGTTAACACAATTGTTTATTGGCTTTTTGCGCAGATAACACCCAAATTATGCATAAACATGCAAGACATAAGTAGCAGAGAAAATACTTATGGGAAATTAATACGTTTTGATATGGTACACCTCGAATGTATATTAGCTTACAAAGAATCCCTTTAATTAAACGTTCTTAACCGCTCATAAAACCAGTCCTCTTGGGATTAATAAAAGCACTTTCCACTTTCCCCTGACAGTCTTGTTCAATCGAACACAACTTGAAATCTCTTAGAATAATTCAGCCACGCTGCATTTACCGCGCGAAGACTCTTCGTACACAAATATCCAGATACTCATTCATACATTTGAGTGATCTACACCATCGTAGCATAAACGAACTTGCCAAAGGTTCGACACGGCAGGACATTTGAGAGTCCGACATTCTGAATTGTAAGAACAAAGTCATCGCACCCCGTATTAGGATTAGAAAGAGGGTATACATGTTGAAATATTTACTACAATATCAAGCTAGTAGACTTTAATGTGCCTTGAGAAACTCGTCGTGGTGTACAATATGTTGTTGGTTTGTTGTGATTCAGCGACCGTGAACATCGCGCTAGAGAGACCGGCGTTGCAGTCGTCAACGACAGGGCAGTGGGCGGCGTCTTATGCCGTCGATGGCATCGTCGGTGCCATTCTAAAGACGCACTTCTGCGCACACACGGCCCACCACCTCTACCCGTGGTGGGCCGTCGACCTCGGCAAGGAGCACGTCGTCTCACAGATACAGATTTCAAACAGGGTGGACTACGAGCGTAAGCCTATTAATAGTCGATAGATGCAATTCCAAATATTTTGGTTTCGTTCACCTTCCTAATATGCCACTTGAAAATGACATTCGATGTTGTGACATAATCAAGTGTATTCGCGCGTTTGATGTTGCAGCGTGATCAAAACGGGCAATTTAAAGTTGCTAACAGGCCCCCTATTAGGCAATTGTTTACTGTAAGAATATGCACAAATAAAATGTGTTGGTTTATAACATAGGCGGAGAATATTGTTTAGGAACACACGCAAGAAATACTAAGTCAAACAAAGCGGGTTGTGTGTCTCGTCTAGCTGAGCGTCTACACGACTTCATGGTGGGACTGACCGACATCCTGCCCTCGCCCACGCGATCGACTGACCCTCACAAGTTACGGCACCAAGTGTGCTTCTTGTACGACGGCGCCTTTCCGGGGAGCAGAGATACTCTGACGTGCTCCAAGCCAACCAGAGGGCGCTACTTGTTCATCGAGTTACTTAGAAACGATGCCAACGCCGTGTTGACGCTGTGTGAAGTGGAGGTCTATTGTAAGTGCCGACAGTCTCTCGCAATATCACTGGCGTCGGAACGTGGAGACTATTGGAGGGGGGGGGGGCGAAGCTCTCCAAAAACACGATTTGCAACCCTTCAAGGCTCGCCAAAACACCCACCTCGATACTCTACAAAAACATAAATTTGCAACGCCTTTGAGGCGCACCAAAATCCTCAAACTGCACCCCAAAAGCAATTTGTGTGTTTGTGTGTGTGTATGTGTGTGGTGTGTGTGTGTGTGTGTGTGTGTGTGTGTGTGTGTGTGTGTGTGTGTGTGTGTTTGAGTGTGTGTGTGTGTGCGTGTGTGCGTGTGTGCGTGCGTGCGTGCGTGCATGCGTGTGTGTGTGATATGCTTATGCGTATGCATGTATGCGTGTATGTGTGTATGTAATATGTATGTATGTATGTATGCATGTATGTATAGCTGAATACATGCATTTAGACTTACTTGTAGAGCTGTTGTTTTGTAGATTACTTCCAAACAAGCATGATTGAGATGACGGGCTACCGCAGCAACTACAACGTGTCTGTCGTCACTGACCTGAACAACGCCACCTGTCAGCAAGTGACAACACCTGAGTCGGACACGGCGTTCCGTCTTCGCTTCCACCTGCCAACCGTCCACGACCACGTGACTCTGACAGCCGTGCTGGACGGGGGAGAGTGCCTCGACTTCCCGGCCACGATGGTGTACACGGAGGGCGATCGCTCGGTCGTCACCCCCTACCAAAACAACCCTTTGTTCTGCGACAAGCAGCCCGGAAACTGCGTCTTCGAGTGCGACTGCAGCGACATGCCGTGTCAGTACATCTATCTCGTCATCCTCAGCGCCCCCTACCGTCAGCGAAACTTGTGCGAGATATTCCTGACATGGAAGGATGTGCCAGTAATGCAAACTAAAAGATGAATAACATCACGACTTTTGAGGACAAAACGAAATGCAGTTGCTTAATTGTTCTCAACAATTCACTGAGCTATATAAATGAGTACTGGGTCTTGACGCTGATTGATGCGACTAAACGAATTGTATTGGCGCAGTAATTACATCGTAGCTAAATGCTTCAGGGAGAAGTTTAGTTGGTGTTGGAAAGAACTTGGAGGGTAGTGGCAACTAGAGCTTCGGACTCTCGACCGAGAGGAGCCGGGTTCGAATCCTATGCTTCGGTGTCGAACCTTGGGCAAGTTCTTTCACCATACGTTGCTCCAGTTAAATCAGCTGTGAGAACGAGTACCTGGCTATAGACAGTGGTGGATATTTGTGTACGAATTGTCTTCGCGCTTTAATTGCAGCGTGGCTGTATGCTTCCCAGAGAAGTCGAGATGGTGTTCGATTGAACTGGTCTACCAGGGAGTGAACTGTGAAACGTATAAAGTAATCCAACATATTGCCTACTGTATTTTATAAGAACCTATATTAATGTCGTAGTCTGATTGATAATTATAGTCTGTTTCAGCAAGTCACACAGTAAACTATACTCCATGGCTTAGCCAACATTCGTTGGCTTAACCAATATTACCGTCTTATTTGCTGAATAATAAGGTTGTGGTGAGTGAAATCACTCCAACAACATATGCGTGATTGTTTGTATGTTTGATATCTTAACTTGTTTTTAAGAAGAACTCTACTAGGTTGCACATTCAGCTGAACATTTACGATATCGCATTATTACCCAGACACACGTCCAACTCCAGAAATATTGTGGAAACTCATTGGGGTCTGTATAGAGAACCAACCAAGTAGAATACAATTGCAGAGGCATGTAGTGGAGCTGACGTGGACAGTTGTGAGGAACTTAAACAAAATGACTGACACCAGTGGATAACACCTGTGAACAACACGCCCTATGGGCAACTAGATCAGGATAAACAATAATACGTGAATTGAATTCGATAACGATGAAATTGGAACTGAACCTAGATACCTTTTCGTGTACGGTTCGCAGCAATGTGTGCGACAATCAGTATGACAATATACTGTCTCATTACGTGGTATTGAAATGTGTGAGATTAGTTAGAATACACAATGTGTGTAGCACTTGTTTGATACTTGCTGGATAATTCGCGGTGTGTTGTCGGTATATGAAACATTTGTACAGGACAACAGCCAGTCGAGCCTGTGACTCTTGTGACTGTTACCCGGCCGCCAACGCTCGAGTAACGTACACACACACACACCGCGTGTTATTTCCATTATGTATAACGGCAACTTAACGCTCTGACTTTTGAATATATGTTTACACCCATTATCTTTGTAAACGTGAACGTTTTGTTGCACAACAAGGCCGCAGTTCACCGTAACTATCAGGGTTCGCGTACGTGTGTTTGATGAAGTTTACATTGGTTTGTACGATTGTTCGCGGTGTTCTGTTATTTACGATTGTTTAAGTAACGAGTCCACGTAATGTGCAAAACTCGTAAAAAGGCACGAATGCACAAAAATGACACTGTAGTTTGAAAGTGGTTGAACATAAAATGTGTGAAATAACTGGATATATATTATTTTGAAAATGTAGATATCAAGACAGCAGGCCTATTTTAGCGTAATATAATTGTATCACATAATGACACGCGCAAATAAAAAATTCACCAACGATATGATTCAAACCTATGAGGGCACATCCCGCCTAGTAATGACGGTGTGGCTGACTGTTTCCAAAGGAAATCGAGATGATCATGATATCGGAATGAACAGGGCTGACAGGAGTGAAATGTAAAGCATGGTCTGGGTCTACATCATCATGTACTCGCCAAAACAACCCACAGCATCAGAAATGTCAAGACATGTACATTCAGGGTGGGAGCGCGGCAGCGTAGTTGTTAGATAATCGATTTCTCAGTCGAGAGAACGCGTCTTCGAATTAGTTTGCTACCGTTTCAGAATTTGGTAATTTCCTCATAGAATTCGCGCTGAAATACATGGGTAGGTATACGGAAGTCGAAATTGTGTTCAAATGAATAGGACCGCCAGGCGATGAAGCAGAAAATTATTTGAATAGTGTATTTTTTATTCTAGAACATGTTGAATATTATCTTATTGTCTGCTTAGCAATAGTATGATACTGTCTGTGTGGTTTGAAAAGACATAATTAAATGAAGTATGACGTGTAGTAATATGTTTTAGTATTGGCTTACATTATCTAACTATAAAAAATCTAGCGTATGTATCGTAAGGTTCCCCTCTTAGATGGCTTGAACCTCGTGCACCAAACTTGCAGGGATTAATCAACGACCCCTCAGAGCCATAGCTAGCGGGGGGCAGGGGAGGCAGCAGAAAAATAAAAAAAGTGAGATTTTAGTTTAAGAGTGCCCTTTTTGTATAGCCTATATCATTGACGTCATTGCTGTCTGCCCTCTTTTTGG
>CM034544.1:30991784-31059284 GCA_020002185.1 Paraescarpia echinospica
ATTTTCACAAACATCAACATTCACACAGACGGGTCACCGTCCACCTGTCAGCGATCGAGACGCGTCCTCACAAGCGGCAGCCCTGTTTCTAGGACGACGGCGAACAAAGCCGCCCTCACGCCGTGGGTGTTGCCCCGCTGTGCCACAATCAACGCTCTCGTCGGTGTCGCTGGACGACAGGAATGTCTACCAGCTACAGGCCGTTATAACTTCACAGCCACCGTCGACCTGCTCCAGTGGCCGTGCTCGCGACACTACGGGACCGTGTGGGTAGTCTGCACAAGCGTGCCTCAGAACGGCGGCCGAGTGTGTCCATAAAGTGCGAATGAAGTTTAACTGAACCCAGTACAGTTGACGTATAGTCGGTGTTCTTTCTCTACGACTGCCCGAGCGGCCACTGAACTGCCTTGTTTACTGGTGACAGTGAGTGCGATTGCGGCCGCACTCGGTATGAAGTCTCGGCCGACTAGTGCGACCCCGCCATGGACTGCAGGTGAGAATGTACCTACGGCTGTTTAGTTTATTGTTGGGTGTTTGGTGTATTGTATTGTAGACTGATTCAGAGTTTAGGACACGCTGCCTACTGGCTCGTACATAGCCCCCAATAAGCCGTTATGGTTTCTCATTATATTGAAGTGAAGTTCTTAAACACTGTTACTATTACGCACTCCTTGTTAAGGTCACTGCATTGTTCGACTCTGGAAGAACTCAAGCAGTAGGTCCACTGTACAGCGGCGTCGTACATAGGTTTTATACAACTCCAGTGGGGTACGTTTTTGCGCAGTGTAATGTAGTGCATTGTAATGTAGCGCAGTGTAATGTAGTACATTGTTATGTAGGGTAAGGTAGTATTTTGAATCGCAGTGTGATATTGTTATTAATATTCACATATCCGTCCACGGCTTTTCGTACCAATTAGTCATCTACCCTATTAATGTTTTATAATTTACTCCGCTGGTGCATAATGTATTCCCCTTTATCACCATTCTAATTAGTACGTCACACACACACACGCGCATGCACACACACACTGACTAAAATTGACTGACTAGACTAATACTAACTAAATGTTGTGTGTACCGAAAGAAACAATACAAACGTAGCCAATCAATGTCCCGATAGTTTACATCAACTTGTGCTTAGTAAACGACTAAGTCATCATCTTTGTGTAACAAATGACTCGCAGCTGACGAGAAGATGATCACGACACGAGAGAGCGCGAGAGTGTAGCGTTTAGCACACCCATCTGGCATGTAAACGCTATGATTTCAAAACCCGGACTGTGCAGGCGTGGTATATTTGGTATAAAAACGTGGCTCTCAACATTGGGGACTGTGTATCTCTCGTGATTCGGAGATCAAGTCGGACAATTGATGACGTAAAAGAACGACATATGACGACATGCACCTTGGCAGTGATCACCATCAGTGCCAGCATATAAAGGTCAGTTTGGCGATAATGTTCTGATAAAGACTGTGCCGAGTGCTGGAAACTAGAACTAGAGTGACACTGGGGACGACACTGTCCACTGCCTGATTGTTGATTTGTCAACATCGGGGCAGACTTCTCACTTTGTAAGATCAATAAGACACCAAAGCCATTTGTTTCCTCCAAGGTCTGAGCGACTATCTCTTGTGGTCATAAATGCATGCATACGTGTATAACTATTATAATTATATAGTACAGTGTATTACGAAATACCTGAATCATTGCTATATCACAAAGAATGATATTAACATGTATGTATGTGCGGAGTGTGTCCGTGTGTGCGTGTCCATGCGTGTTCATGCGTGTGTGTATGTATGTGTAGACGTACATGTGAATGTGTGTGTATATTACATGTATGTATATAAGTATATAAGTATGCATGTATGTACGCATGTATGTATGCATGTATGTATGCATGTATGCATGTATGTATGTATGTATGTATGTATCTATGTATGCATGTACGCATGTACGTATGTACGTATGTACGTAAGTACGTATGTACATGTGAATGTGTGTGTATATTACATGTGTGTATATAAGTATATAAGTATGCATGTATGCATATAAGTATGCATGTACGTATGTACGTATGTACGTATGTACGCATATATGCGTGTACGCGTGTACGCATGTACGCATGCACGTATGTATGTACGTTCGTATGTATGTAATTGTATGTGCGTGTGTGCATGTTTGTATACCCGTAGACAAACCATATGTAAACAAAACATGTAGTTGTTACGTCAGGCCTCGAAGTTAACAGTCTGAGCTAGGAGGGTTGCGCTCCTAAAGTGAAATATTTATGAGCAAAATATATATTTTAGGAGCACAAATGCGTTGACAAATTAAATACAAAACTATACATGTCATGACATTTTATTGAACACAATTTTATACCAAATAATCAACACTACGTACATCGTTCAGAATTATCATCTTTGCTATTATACATAACATTTTGTTTGTAACAAATTCCACATACAGTTATATAATTTAACCTAGCCATGCATGCTACCCCGTAATTGTTTTGATATTTATATCTACAACCATAACAATTATTTAAGCGATTGAATGCTTTTACATTATCTTATAATAATAATAATAATAATTATTATTATTACATTATGCATATTTATTTTGACTGTGTATACATACCGTCTTCACACAAGGAACATGATCCCCTATATATTCTGACAGGCATTATATTGAATTCTGCTTAGGCACACACTATTTCAGTTTAAACTTTAAAAAAAAAACAGCTAGCTGGTTAGGAGTTTGCTGGTTGCCCAAATCATCAAGTGATACAAGGGTGGACAATACAAGGGTGGACAGTACAAGGGTGGACAGTACAAGGGTGCCTGCATAGGACTATGAACTCATAACCTTAGGCAAAAAGTCATCAGTCACTTGCTACAATTTATCAATATTTGCTGCTGTAGGGGTAAGCAGGGGCAGAGAAAGGGGTTAAAATGTCATCATTCACAATTTGTTTGATGGCTAATACCTTTTAATATATTAACACAACGGCCCAAATGGTCAGTTGCCTGTCAGTAGTTAATGAACAAAGTTCTAAGTCGCTCATTGCAACTAAAGCAATTTATCTAGTCGCAGGCGTAATATTATACTTGCAAATGCGACTAGGTAGTCGCAACTTGGAGCCCTGTACACATTGCCTTTATTGGCAGCATTAATATTAGTTCGTGATATATTAGTTGTGTTCGATCGCTTATTGCAAATTACACGCGTGCTTACTAGAACGCTTGCAGTGCAAACATTTGGTATGACAGCCATCCAGGGCGATACATATTATGTCAACCTGGTGCATGCATTCCTTTGTCAAGACCATGTAAAACCCCAACAGTGGATGACAGGACGATCTCACACCACTGAGAGCCTTGATGTTCCAATCCACTTACTCAATTAGTTCAAAGCTTTGGCATTTGTGTTAAGTCCCGATTGGCCAATTTGTTCAGCTGTGTAAATAGATACTGTGAAGCGATCACGTCTCACTCCAATCACAGTGTTACTGCCCGGTGCTTGCAATATCGGTTGAAACAGTGCCTGAGGCAAAGCGACTTGCACTGAACAACAATTATTATCAATTGAACGCTTTGTTTGTGTATCGTAATCACTGCCATTGATTTCCTCATATCATGTTAGTTAGCCCACTATTGAATTATTTGGGATGACAGTTCAACTCTATGGACTAACCACTTGCGTCTGTTTTTTCTGAACATTGGTGTCAAGGAAAAAAAATACGGGAAATAAGCCCGCAAATCGAGTGGGTAGCTTCCGGTAAGCTTGGCCATGTAATAACATTGTATTATATAATAGGCGCATTCTGGTGTCTTATTCGGTATTCGCGCTATGTATTTTGGTTCACTCTCTGACAAAACTTTCCATTCCTGCACAAGAACGACGGAGATGTGTATATGTTGCATACGCTGCTTGATGTGTTTGCCTGCGTGGACCCCATGATTTGCCTCTTCCCTGTGACCTGTCTGTTTCCCACGATCTGTCTGTTTTCCATGACTTACACGTTACTCATGACATACATGTTGCCCATCAGCTGCGTGTTACCCATGGACTGCCTATCTGGCATGACCTGCATATTATAAATGACTTGCATGGTACTCATGGCCCGCGTGTTGCCCATCGCAACGATCTTCAGTTTGTTGATCAGAACAAATGTTGCTGAACGACAGGTTCAACAGAGACGAATTAACGTTAACAACTGTGTTCAATGGTTATGCTGTGGTTGCTGTGTTATATACTGGACAAGGCACCGTGTCGCGTTTATAGTGCCGTGTTTACCGGGTTATGTTGTTGTAACGACCGACTCGGTGCAGGTGTTCGTCTGTTTATATGGTAGGGGTGATAGGGCCGTGGTCTCGGTCGACATCGTGGGGTGTCGAAAATTCGTCTTATACAACTGACTAACAGTTTTATGTTTCAAGTAGTGATGATTTAAAAACAAATACTACCATATACATCATGATGTTTCGGTATAACACTACAAAAGTAGCTCACATAATTTACATTAAACATAATAATTGAAGCTAACAGGTATAACAAAATAAACGGGAAGAGTGCAAAAACAAATGAGAATCACAAGAAAAGAGAAACTGGACATACGAAGAATGGATGACCAGAGTCGGGGAAGAGGAAAGGTGGAACGATGGGGTTCTTATATGACGCAGTGTGGAGCAAGAACGAAAAGAGCTGTAAACCGATGCAGTACCTGACGCTCACCCCTGTAGAACAGACAACAACGAGGAATAACATATAGTTAGTAGTATCAATACATTTGAATAATAATTCGAGGTTATTACGATAATAGGATAATAACAATGGGACCTGGGATCAAGTTACCTATTAGAACCGTAGCTAGTTACAAGACGCCTTAGTGTTTAACACAACTCTTACTTGATATAGAGAGGAGGGTAATACTATCCCCACGGGTTAAAGGTGACGCCATCAAAATGTATTCGTGTACAGCTATTTCTAGCCGCTAGTCTGGTTTATAGAACGATGTAAAGTGACTCGACAAGCGCTACTCAACTGGTGCGCGGCTTCACCTGACCTTGTCTGCGGCCAGACGTCGCCTTCCACGTTTTCTGTCTGGGCCCCGGCGCAATAAAACCAATATGATTAGACTCCGTTTCACCAACGGATATACGTGTATAAGGTGTCACATTTCCCCACGAGTTTTTATATTATACTTTTGTATCCCAAATTGTATTTTGCAATTACGTTTGACGAAGGTTGATCCTGTAAATTATTGAAATTTCTTATGTATCAAAATAAAAAAACCTGTACAACTGGGACAGCCACACCAATCAACTGAGTGATAAAATCGGAAATAAAACTTAATTTTAAATAAATGTATCATTTGTTATTGTCTTTAATACAACATTTATATCAATTACATGTATTTTACATCGTCCACTTATAAAGTTTGGTAATTCCACATGAATGACATCGAAAGGTCCAACAAATTTAAAACTTCAAACAAGATTTGTGGATGCTGCTCAGTTCCCATAATTCCGTGCGCGCCCAAACACAGCTTATCAGCGCACCTACGACTGTTGCACACCGGGTCATGTGACCCGACTCTTTGACTGGTGTAGGCGGGCTGTAACTGTGATGACTGCGTTGGTGGTACAGCTCATGTGTCGTCCATTGATATCTGCTGTGACGTGTCTCGACTTGCTAATGAACGAGCACACATTCTTTGTTTTTGTATGATTTAATGCTAAATCTGCCGAATCTGTGAGTGCATCAGATACTCCACCTGACAGGTTAATTGTCGGGTTGACATGGAGATACAATCGATAACATCGTGCACAATTACACGCTCCAGTAAACGACGATAAATAGACAGTCGCAGACATCCGCGATATGTTTGAACATAACATAACATGTGAATTGAATGTTTATATATGAGAAGACGTCTCAAAATATTAATGTACGATATTAAATATATTGGCTTCGTTCCTCAGCTGTTACGAACAACTCGGTCTTCTGGCGGACCCGTTAGTAGTATATTATTATACATGTATATGTCTTGAGTAGTGTTTTAGGGTGGTATTTTGTTGGATGATATGGCCAAACAGGAGAGCTTGCATCGTTTTAATTCCGGTCTGATGATGGGGTAGTCTTTCACCAATAGACACGGTTATGTTGAGCTATGACATTTCTGTGGGCAAATGATCATACTTCTGGAGAAAATCTCCTGTCCAAATTGTGTCGTTGACTTTTTATAGTGTTTTAGATGACTAAATATTAATAGTATACGATGATGTCAGCATGAAGTAACGTATGTGATAAGACATACGATGTTGTCAGCATGAAGTAGCGTGTGTGATAATACATACGATGATGTCAGCATGAAGTAGCGCATGTGATAATACATACGATGATGTCAGCATGAAGTAGCGAATGTGATAATACATACGACGATGTCAGCATGAAGTAGCGCATGTCATAATACATACGATGATGTCAGCATGACGTAGCGTATGTGATAATACATACGATGATGTCAGCTTGAATTAGCGCATGTGATAATACATACGATGATGTCAGCATGAAGTAGCACATGTGATAATACATACGATGATGTCAGCATGAAGTAGCGCATGTGATAATACATACGATGATGTCAGCATGAAGTAGCACATGTGATAATACATACGATGATGTCAGCATGAAGTAGCGCATGTGATAATACATACGATGATGTCAGCATGAAGAAGTGCATGTGATAATACATACGATGATGTCAGCATGAAGTAGCGCATGTGATAATACATACGATGGTGTCAGCATGAAGTAGCGCATGTGATAATATATAACATGATGTCAGCATGAAGTAGCGCATGTGATAATACATACGATGATGTCAGCATGAAGTAGCGCATGTGATAATACATACGATGATGTCAGCATGAAGTAGCGCACGTGATAATACATACGATGGTGTCAGCATGAAGTAGCGCACGTGATAATACATACGATGGTGTCAGCATGAAGTAGCACACGTGATAATACATACGATGGTGTCAGCATGAAGTAGCGCATGTGATAATACATACGATGATGTCAGCATGAAGTAGCGCATGTGATAATACATACGATGATGTCAGCATGAAGTAGCGCATGTGATAATACATACGATGATGTCAGCATGAAGTAGCGCATGTGATAATACATACGATGATGTCAGCATGAAGTAGCGCATGTGATAATACATACGATGATGTCAGCATGAAGTAGCGCATGTGATAATACATACGATGATGTCAGCATGAAGTAGCACATGTGATAATACATACGATGATGTCAGCATGAAGTAGCACATGTGATAATACATACGATGATGTCAGCATGAAGAAGTGCATGTGATAATACATACGATGATGTCAGCATGAAGTAGCGCATGTGATAATACATACGATGATGTCAGCATGAAGTAGCGCATGTGATAGTACATACGATGATGTCAGCATAACGTAACGTATGTGATAATACATACGATGATGTCAGCATGAAGTAGCGTATGTGATAATGCACACGCATACATATCGATGATGTCAGCATGAAGTAGCGTATGTGATAATACATACGCATAAATATCGATGATATCAGCATGAAGTAGCGTATGTGATAATACATACGCACACATATCGATGATGTCAGCATGAAGTAGCGTATGTGATAATACATACGCACACATCGATGTTGTCAGCATGAAGTAGCGTATGTGATAATACATATCGATGATATCAGCATGAAGTAGCGTGTGTGATAATACATACGCACACATCGATGTTGTCAGCATGAAGTAGCGTATGTGATAATACATATCGATGATATCAGCATGAAGTAGCGTGTGTGATAATACATACGCACACATCGATGTTGTCAGCATGAAGTAGCGTATGTGATAATACATATCGATGATATCAGCATGAAGTAGCGTGTGTGATAATACATACGCATACATATCGATGTTGTCCGAAGCTGCATGTATAGGGAACGTCTCGAATACATGGGTTCTGATACTTTGACATGGCCCCTGACATTATTGCAAGCTCGGCGACGAACCAGTTGAAAGTATCACGTTATTATTGCCAGTAGACGCAGTCGGCGTGACAGGAACATGGCGGGAACCAGGGAGAGCGTGAGAAGTTTACTATCAACACGATTTCTGACAAAAAGAGCTCATGAATATGGAGAAGAATGAAACGACGTCGCCTCGTTCACTGAATGTGAATGAGGCGACGTCGCTACCCGGGCACATCTCAGACGAACGTTGCTGGGTTTCACGGCTTATTACGCAATGCATCATGCATGGAACTGTGCACAGGACGCCAATGGGATTTACTATTAAGAGTGCGTAGGATGACAAATGAATATAATGGTAGCATTATAATAAGTGTGCACATGAAACATGGGAATATAATAACAATTATTATAATGTTCCGTTCGTGATAGACGAATGGTGAATAGTTATTGGTTATGTCCAATCGTCTCTATGGTTTCTATTCATCAGAGCCCTGCACAATAAAAACGCACACAGCAAACTAGTGAACTAAAGTTCACGTATTCTGTGCACAAACAATGCGGGTTGGCAGCACACGGAAGCGTCAGTAAGTTGCCAGTAACCATCGCATTAAAATATATATTGCTTCTCAGTAGGAGCTAAAGCAGAGTATTACGTGCAAACCCCGATAAGTGTATGGTTCCTGAGAAATCTCCAAATTACACAATCAACATATACTAATGTTACGGTTGTGGATAACGAATCTGTGTTCATGCGTCGTTTAATAAAACAACTTTCTCCATCTGCATTGGAAAATACCTTCGCACTTCTCACGCACGTACTTGGTCATCATTCGTACACTCCCTTTTACGGTGTGGGCGGCAGCTGTGTAGCCATGAGTGTGTGTGGGGGTGCTTGTACGGTGTGTATGTGTGTGTGTGTGTGTGTGTGTGTGTGTGTGTGTGTGTGTGTGTGTGTGTGTGTGTGTGTGTGTGTGTGTGTGTGTGTGTGTGTGTGTGTGTGTGTAGGGGGGGTGCGTGTACGGTGAGTGTGAGTGTATGGTGTTACCAATACGTGGCAGTCGCGGTTTCTGACAATGTGTTGAGCGATGTCTGCGCTGGTGGGTGTTCTGCAGTGTTAACATTTTAGTGAGTAACAGCGGCATGCCTTTTCTATGACGCCGTCGTGAAAACTCTGCACCTGTCTATGCACGGGATTGTGTAAGGCGTAGTTTATGCAGTGCGGCCAACTCTTTTTATACACTCGATAGCATTATTCGGCAGTACAATGGTAATTTGCTCGAGGGAACCGTTATCTGCATATTCACGGAAAGACATTGTCTGCAAGGTAAATATAGATGTATAGATGAAATGTTTGCCAGGATTGAAACAGAATAGGCCGCTTGCAAGCCAACTTCACCTGACAGTAGGTGTGGACTGATGTATGAAAGGGGCCTGTCTAAGGAGTAGTACCAGAGTCTGTAGTTTGCAGGTGTGTGCCGTTGATTGAACAGGCCACGACAATTTAACATTTGTTTCTACAGTTTATTCCGTCTTACGTTATGTTTCGACAAATAGGTAAGATCTGATAGCGTCGTAGCCAGTCCATAGGAAGGCTCCCATTGCTTTAGGCTTCACCCCGCGGCAGACATCTTTGTGTGAACACCATCCTCAATTATGTCATTGCTTTTAACCTGCCCAAAGACTGTTCAATCACATAATTATATCCAACAATATTTATAGCTAGGTGCTCATTTACGCAATTAGTGAACTGAGGCATCTTGAAGTAAACGTAATCTTCAAAATGGCTGAAAGAAAATGTGATCTGGATTATCTTGATTCTGAGCCCGATGTTCTAAACAATATTCCACCGCCCAGTACAGACTGCCGTGTTATGAACATTATAAGCTCTGATTTATAGCAGTTAAGAAAACAGAGTGTAGACCACTTTGATTCTGTGTACATAGCAATATTGTTACTCTCTTATAATGAATGTTTTCATGAATACAAACACACTTGTTGATGAAAATGAATCCAGCTGTATCGCCAAGATCATGGGTATATGTAATGGATGAAATATATGAACGATTTCTTGTGTGCAGTAATTACTGCATGACTGACTACTACAAACGTGCTTTTTGCTGAAATTGCGCAAGCTTCGAATTAGCATCAATATAATGCAACATTGTTCTCTTGAATGATTGGTGCAACGTTACAGACACTGCTACGGCGTCCCGCCCACGTCGTGGGGTGGGTGTAGACGTCGACATGTCAAAGATCGCTACACTGAAAAACTGTGCATGTTGTTCTTGGATTCCGTTCTCGCTACTCGCGGGTTCAGTCACAAGACGAGGAGATTTCGGAGAGGTGACGGGATTATACCGACACACGCGGTTTGTCTGCCTGGCAAAGCGGTCCATGTCGAGCACATCGTATTGACACAGCTGCTTCAAGTAACGTTCTTTGGTGGCGTATTGCTAGTTGTGTGCTGAACACTGGTGACAAAAGCGAATATACATATATTATTCGGTCCTTTGCAATGTGATTATGAATTTCTGCTTTACCCAGCACGCAGAGTTACATACGTAGAAAGAAACTATAATCACAACAATAATATTTGGTAAATAGTCACATTATAGGAATTGACATTGAGTGCACGGCAACACCACATACTGTGGGTGTTCTCGTGGATTAGTCACCACGCGGGGTGACGATTCTCTTTGCTTTGTTGATGATTATTAAATCCAAACATTCGCGCCCAATTAATGTTCTTGTGTATGACACGTCGCTGCGGCCCTTCTGTGTACATTGTACATTGGTGCAGCGATAATACACGTAAACGTAAACATACGAGGGCGCGTGGGATCAGTTCTTACCGTGTATACACATTGCATGCAGTCGGTACTCACACAGACTAGACGGTACTGAATAGAGTAGATACTGAGGTTGATAAACTAACAAATTGTGTGTATATACGATTAGTTAAGTATAATATAACTCCAGTAATCGGTACGAACACCCTCTCAACGTATTAGGCCCTATTCTTTATCAACATGAACATTGTCTCCGGGTAGATCAGTGTATCGACATTAACGTTATCGTCAAGCAATGTCTTTATTGATAATAATCCCCATGTAGTATTGTTGGTTGCTACGAACACTTTTTCCAGGTAGTATCTTTTGTTGGCACGAATACAACATGCTTACACCGATGCGAACATCGTGTGCATTTATAGTATTCTTTTTCGCACGAACTATATCGAGGAAGCATCATTCGTCGACGCGCCTACTTTATATCCAGCGAGATGTAGTAGATGTCAATTTCCGCCTTGTGTGACAATGTTTCATCAAGTCGGGCAATTGCCTGCGTATTTGATCTCTTGGTTAGTCCGGTACGCCATGTTGTTTGTACCACACCCAGCTGTAAGACAGATACACAATAAATACTTATACACTTGACAATTGTTTAGTGAAACCCATATTGGTGAATTTGAATGTTGTTCGGTCCTGGTAAACGCTATTCTGAGTCTGTTGTCACCGCGTAACGGATCGAGAGTTTTACTTTTTCAATTTATGTAGACTCGTAAACTTAAATGTATTATTAGCGCAAGCGATCTGAGTGGGAACTACTGTTGGCCCCTTCACCTGCTTCTGACACGGGATGCCGCTGGCCCGGGACAACCCTGCCAATAACCTGGTGTAGCGCCTCGCTCCGATTCTGCCACCACGTCGACAATCTGTCAGACTACATCGGTTTATTACTGAGAGTCTGTCCATTCACACCGACGACAAAATTATGTGATATTGTCCAGGCTCATAGACGGCTGGTCGGCGTCATTCGTTTCCCGCAGCTTTGACCTGTCATCTGTCACGTGACCATGATGTCCAACAAGGCATAACCCAAGACCTGTAGGGCTTGTGAAGTAGAAGTGTCAATAAACACCAGCATGGGCCGAGGAATCAGAAGCTAAGCCCTGGCATTAAACTCCACCATTAGCTTGAGGAGATTTGTGTAAACAAAGCCGTGGTAGACTCGTGTGGACGGCGATACATAAAAATATCTGACCAGTTGTAACAAGATAATGGACGGTGATCACTGCATGCAGGTGTAACACTCTGGATAAGGTTGTGTGTGAGAGGACGTTGACCAACACCGTCCACAGTTAACTATCGAGGTCAGTGAGCTATATTGTCATGCTCGTTGTGTTTTCCCCTGGACGTCCTCAGTCTTGTTGCTAGACGAGTAGAGGCTGACATGTCGATGTGTCGTCTCTCTGGGTGGCACACATGCCGTTGGTGTCTCGTCTAACGAGTGCGTGCAGTCGACCAGTGTGTGTGAATGATTGATTGATTGATTGATTGACTGACTGAATAATTAATTGACTGATTGGGTGAATGAGTGAATGGCTACTGGGTAAGAAATAAGGAGAGAGAGGTTGAAAGAGGGGTGGGGAGAGGGGGAAATAGACGAGATAGATATAGTGAGTGAGTGTGAGTGAGTGAGTGAGTGTGAGTGAGTGAGTGAGTGAGTGAGTGAATGAATGAATGAGTGATTGAGTGAGTGAGTGAATGAATGAATGAATGAGTGATTGAGTGCGTGTGAGTGACTGAATGAGTCAGTGACTGTGTAAGTGAGTGAGTGTGTGTGAGTAAGTGGGTGAATGAGTAAATGAATGTGTGTGAGTGAGAGATTGATTGAGTGAGTGACTGTATGAGTGTGTGAGTGTGTGTGTGAGTGTGTGAGTGAGTGAGTGAGTGTGTAAATGAGTGAGTATATGTAAGTGAATGAGTCAGTGAGTGTGTAAGTGTGTAAGTGTGTAGGTGAGTGAGTGTGTGTGAATGAGTGAGTGGGTGAATGAGTGAGTGACTAAATGAATGTGCATGAGTGAGTGGGTGAATGACTGAGTGAGTGAGTGAGTGTGTGTGTGTGGGGGGTGAATGAGTGAGTGACTGAATGAGTGAGTGAGTGAATGAGTGAGTGAGTGTGTCAGTCAGTCAGTTAGTGAGTGTACACCATACATAGACGTTGGTACACTTCTCGGTCGTTGTGTGCGTGCTAGGTAGCCTGCGGTGTTTGGCTGTCAGATCTCGGTAGGTATTCTAAAGTAATATATTGTCGCCTGTTGTGTTACTACCATCATGTGATGTTTATTGGTTGTACCTACGTGGTGTGTAACCGGTGTTCTCATTACCAGACTCGCCAGTAGGGACACATAGGCATAGGCGCCGGAACAGAGGGGCAGGGGGCAGCTGTCCCATGGAATTTCTCCGGGGGGCAGACCTATGGTTCTGCCCCCCCCCCCCACTAAATATGAGAGCTGATTGTTTGTTTTTGTGGCGAACGTCAATGGCGGGAGGAAATATAAATTTTACGAGACGATTAATGTATATTTGTGTCGACTGTGAAAGGTTTGTGCAATTGGAGGCCAGATGTGTGGTTTTCTGCCCCCCCCCCCCAGTAATAGGCGGCGCGGCGGCGATACATTTATTCAAAGCAACCCCCCTCCGTCTTCGGATGTTTCGGATGTTGTTTCAACCGAGACAGCGGAGAGAAGCGGGAGGAGAAGGTAAATTGACAGCAGCGGCGTAACGTAAAAAAAGTGTTGTCAACAGCAATGTCCCCCCATGCTCGGATGTCTCATGAGTTCACAGCCGAGACAGCAGAGAAGCTGAAGTTACAACGGTGCACCGGCGAAATATTTCCAACAGCATCATGTGCAAGGATTGGTTTAAAGATCAATCCCGGAAAAAAACAAATACATCTAATTCAACCAATTAAGAAACATCAGCATCGTTGCCAGGGAAGGAGCTATTTTAGAGAAGGTTGAAGACAACAAATACCTTGGCTCCTGGGTCTGCACAACAGACAAATACATCAAAACCAGGAATGCAATGGCGAGGAGAGCACTCAACCAACTAAACGTAATATGGAAATCTACACTCCCACGCAAAATCAAGCAGCAACTGTTTATTACAAAAGTAGAGTCTGCGCTACTATATGGATGGGAAACATGGACAATGACAAAAAACCTTGACAAACAACTAGACGGATGTTATATAAGAATGCTTCGAGCTGCATTTAACATTCACAGGCAACAGCATTTGATAAACATAGAACTATACAGTGGAATGTGTAAAGTCACTGATAAAATAAGAAGAAGACGATTGAAATTTACTGGACAATGTTACAGACATAAGGATGAGATGGCATCTAAGACCATCTTGTGGCAACCGACACATGGAAGAATCAAGGCAGGAAGACCAGCAGCAACTTTTTATATCGACTGCTTAAAGGAAGATGTGGGTTTAGAGAGGGAGGAGCTGAAGACGGCAATGACAGACAGAGGGAACTGGAGACGGATGATTGAAGCCACTAATGTTCGACCCCTGTGGCCGACATGAGTGAGTGAGTGAGTGAGTGAGTGAGTGAAATATCGAAATGTCAGTGGAACTGAAGTCGCCGTGCATGGTGTATTACCGCGTTTGGAATGTTCACTAAACATTTGCAATCGATTCATTAGTTGTATATCCCGACTTGCCTTTGACTAGCGCGGGTAACTGCTGGGCCGTCTACGTGTGTGTGCTGGTGTGAGATTGTAAATGGACCGGGTGGTCAATTTATCACAGCGATGTATATGGACCCCCATGTGAAATATGGAACTACTATGTGTTTAGTGATTAAAAAAATATAGACATGGTTTGCTCATGTCTAAACATTAAGATGCACTATTCTGAAAGGAAAATGTGCACCATCAAAATTGTCAAAACAAAGCAAACAACCGTAAAAAGATACTGAAATAGACATTGTTCATTTATCTCAGTAAGGTTTGGACACATTTTTGCATAATTTTGTTTTTTGTTATAGCACGCATATCATTGAACCACTGTCAACTCCCTCAACACATTGACAAGATGTGTTGAGGGAGTTTTGCAATATTACACTGGCGCCCAGCTCAAGTTATTCTGGACTCGTTCGGTTGCTTGAACTCTACAATGTCATGATCATAGCTCTAACCACTTCTTGCGTGTGTTGTGCAACATTCACTCATGGCCGATACTGGCTTAAAGGGCTGGATTAAATTCCACACGCCTTCGTTCACTTAAGCGTGTCACTGGCAGCAATGGAATTACTTGATTGAATATTGTTGAATGGAATATACATGGAAAGTGTGAACAGCGACAAGATGTTTACTGATCAGATATGACATTCAACGTCGTTGAGAAATATACTACAGATGTATATCATATCACACATTGAGCAAACCGTCAACAAAGAATAAACGTGTTAAATGATCATCGATGCAAACAAATTATAATACAAAATAACTACCACCTTTCACTGATGTGTAAATAACTACCACGTTTCACTAATGTATTACCTGTTGATAAACAACACTGCAACGTACGTGAGTAATTGGAGTATGTTTCAATGAAACTAAAACACGATGAAGAGCATAACAGAAGCGACATTCTTTCAATGGTATTCTAGTGCGAGGTTCGCTGCCGTCATGTGGTTGAGAAATGGGGTCCAAAGTAGGTTACATATTTGCCCTCTGCGTGGGATATTTATCTTATCTGACATAGGCACCAGGTTGAAGGTACCAACAGCTTCACTGTCTCTTGCGAAAACAATTGCGACATGCTTCACGTGTGTGTTGTGTTGACCGATTGACAGTACGATATCCAATACGTTAGATACATGATGTGGGTCAGAAGCAGGTCGCATGTGCTCGGCACAAGAACACGCCGCGTCAGGTCGCTGTGATTAATGCCCTCGCATTCATCACTACGCCGTCCGTCAGCTGGACGTCTTTATAGAGTTGTTGACAATATACACGGCTTGGCGATATACGCTTTCGTAAGAACAAGGTGTGTTAAATACCACACGTTGGATTTGTTCGTAAAGAATGCCTATATAGACATAATCAGGACGTAGGAAAGTGGACTTATGAGATTATTTGGTTAAGTGCCACTGTGGACTCGAGGTGTGTTAATGGTTCCTTAGAAATTGTTTTTTGATGCTAACTGTTGCCGCGTCCAATATTGAGATCAAGGCATGGACAAAGGACGACGGTGTTTTTGGCAACCAATAGTAGGTACTGTTTGAGCGGGTCACATGGAACATTATAATAGCAAACAATGAACCGATCGCGGAGTTGTGTTCCATGTAGGCCTGTTAACGTTGGTTTGGTCTATGGGCACAGGGTAGAGAGAGTAGGTTGAGCGGTAGACAATCAACAGCCGCGGACGTGCTGAGGTGACGGACGGTAGACGTACTGACAACAGAATATAACTGCCGTGATACACATAATCCGTTTATGCTGTGTGTTGTACTGAACAACGTAAACGGAAGATTTAGACTATCCCGTAAACAATAGCAAACGTTATCAATCACCGTTAATACATAGACATCAAACAACTCGTGCGCGATAAATGTTGCAAAAGACCGCGTTTGAAACGAGGACCAATTTGCGATGACTTTCAGACAATAATTCACATACAGACATCTGTGTTTCAGGTGTTTGTCAACGTTGGGCCCTCGGGGTATGAGTGACGACTCAACGATGTGTCCACAAGGGCCGAAGCGACTCAAATACAACGCCTTCGGTATCCAGTACCTGAGCGAGAAGACACGGAGCGAGCGACTGGGACTGCCAAGTTGGTGCAACAACCTCTGTTTGCCCAGATGGACTCGCAGACTCCGGCTGCCGAGGCGGTGTCGGAAACACCACAAGCCGCAATGTGACTCGAACTCAGAGCAGCTGTCCCGCAATGACAGCAGCGAGTGCCAGCTACTCTCGCCGCCGTCTCGCGAGACTCTCGGAGACGACTATGTGGAGTACGATCTCGAGAACATTGTGATATCAGGCGGAGGCACCAAGGGATACGCCTTTGTTGGCGCATTGAAGGTGAGAGCACGGACCATATTGTTTTTGTTGATGCTGTTGATGACGATGGTAATGGTAATGGTGACGGTGACGAGGGTGATGCAACTGATATTTCCACCAAATACACTCTATGTTGTTTTAGTGATAGTTCTAGCCACAAGATCTACTGGAGTTTATAGCTATATGGTCCCTATTTCAACACAAGCTTGCCACGAGGTATATTGCATTGCACTGCATTTAGATATTTCTCTGATGTTTGTTTGCAACAAAATCTACTGTAGTTTAGGTCTTGTTCCTGTGTTGGCGTTTGGTCGGCGAGGTCTGCTGTAGTTTAGGTCTGGTTCATGTATATGCTGGCCACGAAGTCTAGTGTAACTTAGGCCTAATACGTCGCCAACGTATGGTGTTTGGTGTAGATTAGCTCTGGTTCCATACAGATACGAAATATTCGTGGTTGGACGGACAAGATAATTTGTATGATTTTAACATCATGTTCACTAACAACCATTGATTTTGTATTAAGCTGTCAACGATAGAATTGTTGTTAACTGTACTCACAACTAGTTTGTGGTAGATGCCAGTTCACACGTATGTTATTTGATGTGCGCCCATTGTAAGAAACCATTCGTTTGTTATTGTGTGATACCGACATTATCATATTAATATAATATTATTTGACTTGGACTTGTTGTTGCTCGTATCACACCGGTTTTGATTGAACGAATGTACAGTGAGAGAAACTGGCCAGTCACAGTTCACAAACATCTACAGTGGTACACTCCTCGCTCGTTCTACGGTTAGCGTTAAGACGTTATACTTTTATTTATAAGCGTTTCGTATTCGAAACTTCTTCGGCCTTGCATGGTCGATCCGACCCACAGAAGCGATCTGTCTCTAACACGTTTCTCGGAACGTGACGACATGTGAACACAATATCAGTGTGTATAATTTGATGAAGCGAATGGCTGTTAATATTAATAGCCTGACTGTGTGTATTGACTGCTGTGTTCCGGTCTTGTATTGTTGGTTAGGACACGTATTTTCGTATTATTGGCAGTTTTGGTTGTTTTCCTTAGAGCCTAGTTGGTCGTATACAATACACCAACGTCGCCACATAATCACCTATCCGAGTTAGAGAGATAGAGTTTATTTGTGGAAGTGTATAAATCATACACTCAAACATAAACAACATATATAATTAACAGTAAAGGGACACACAATATACATAATTCCGAGTTGACAGCGGAGGCATTTAAGGTTGTAACTATTTGGTTTAAATGAGTGGTAAAGTAAGATTAAGGAATCATTCATTCATCCCGCTTGTCCCACGTAATGAAAAGTCTGATCACGGTTGATGTTTCCTGTGAGGGTCGTGTTGACGTTGTGGAATGTTCTCCTCCTTGTCCCCGGCTGTCCATGGATGAGGGTCACGTACAATATTTCCGAACCACTCACGGTGTTCTTTTCTTTCCTTAGCTCCCTCTCTCCATGTTTCGTCCTCCCCCGCTCTTTTCATGTCCCTCCTCGTGCAGTCCCACTTCACATTCTCAAATGTTTAACTCTGTAGAATCGGTTGGAATATTGCAAAAAATTGACTGGGTGCATTATCAATATATTTTGATTATATATTATTATATTTTTATTATACACATCTTTAATTCTATCGGTATTTTTTGCAATACAGTCTGTATTTAGCAGCCCCTTGGGTGGGCCTCAAGGAGACAAGTTTGGGAACCCTTGCGCTAAGGGACCAGGCCACAATTACGCTTCCATTATATAGAATATAAACATTGGCATGTTACCCGATGTATTTTCTATGTATAGCCTGCCTTGAATTTGGCCAGCAGTTCACTACTTTGGAAGTGTTGACCTTTCGCAATGAGATGTTGGTTTAAATGAGTTGTGAAGCAGATTGGAAGAAGGATAGATATTTTGATAATGATATTCGTAAATCGCCGTTACGTGGATTTATATGTTGCGAACACTGCCAATTGTGGGCTAAGCGCATTGGTGACATGATTAAATGTGGTCGAGGTTTTGAAGAAGCTCCTTCAGCCCATTGGCACCGTGGTACTAAATTGATAAAAATGTGTTCATATGTTGAAACATAAATTATTGAATTCAGAAACCTCGCATTTGATTTATAAATGTTGGATGTGCACAATTTACGCTCCTTTCGCTAGGAGTCGCCACGGTGTAACACGTTGCCAAGAGTTGGCTTCACCGTAGTCTCGTTTAACCAACTCTCGCCCGGCTGCGTGACTTCGCCGGGAAATAGAACGGTAGAACGGGAGCCCTACGGTGCTCCCATCTCGCGGCGGCTGGATAATCGAGGATAGTTTCAACAAAAAAGGAAGCCATTACACACTGTTCATGCACAACAACGATACTATGTACACGTAGACACTCCGGCCTATTTCATCCCGACATGACGTTCATCGATGTGGCTTCCATGCAGCAACCTGCTCATTGAAGCACATTCAGCGCTACTGCTGTTGGCGAAACGCTGTTATTTTACGTTGCGTAATCAAAACCAAAACGAGGCCACATACACGCTTGGGCGAGTTGCATTTCAGATATAGCATTAATTCGCTTACAAAAACACAACACGGCTATTGTGGCAACGCCTGGTTGTCGCTGGCTTGATTCGTTCACCAACAGCGAATGTTGTGAATCACTAATTAATTAGTTAGCAGCAAGCGACGGAGAAGCGGCTGAGTTAATACGTGACTGGAGACTCGCGAACTGACTAGCCCGGCCGACCAGCCCGGCCGCCGGGTATTGATCAGCTGGCTCGCAGCAGCATTGGCACTGCAACGGCGCGTTAATATTTGCGTAGTGACGGACGAGATCGGCTTGGAGCTGACCGACTGTTATGTCGTAGCAACGTCGGTGGTACACACAGTTATTCCAGGCCAACATGGGATGCCTGCAGTCGCTAGCTGGACTAGGGACGTCGACAGCAGACGGCGATGATCTGGCCATACTAGACAGGTATCGAGGCGACGTGCAGCCCGCCAACACGGCGAGGAAAGACATGTGGCGCTGCTACGATTACGAGTTTGAGAACGTCGCCTTCTCGGGCGGCGGCATGAAGGGATACGCGTACATAGGAGCGATGCAGGTGGGTGAGAGAGGCTAGGCTCGCGGCTATACTCGTCCCAGCACCGACGTGTCCCGGCAGTTCGCACTCCGACTTAACGATATTCTAGGCTTTGTTCGTGTTAACCCTCCAATCCCTGTACCGACCGTGCTCGCCATGCCTGTGTGAATGCAGATGGCCGCCGGTCGTTTGTGCCCACTCACCTGTGACTTGTTAGGCCCTTAACCCTAGTAACCTCATTGAGCGATTATGTGGTAGTCGAATATGTATACAATGGTAGACATGTTCTATCGTACCCACTTATACACATGTTCATAGTTTATAGATACACAAGTGCGTATACATGTAAACATACATTTATACGTTTGATAGTGTGTACGATAATACATAAATAGCATGTACGTTCATACGTACACACATCTAAATACCAACATTTACGCTCACACACGCAGGCACGCACGCACGTGTGCATGCACACAACCGCTGTATGTTTGTCTATATGTGTGTGTGTGTGTGTGTGTGTGTGTGTGTGTGTGTGTGTGTGCGTGCGTGAATGCGTGCGTGTGTGTGTGCGTGCGTGTTAGGTGACACACGAACTACGGACTAACCTCATATACGTACAATGTACACCAAAGAATGAAGGGAAATGATGCTTGCAAAAATTATTGCCGAGTGTCAAGGGTATTCTATTTAAAAATGTGTGCAATATTTAGTTAGGAACATCCATAAATACTACACTGTACACTGAATATCGCACCTTACATATATTAGATATACCCATTACGAATACCACTAACTAGTCCACTTACTATGGCATTTTCACTGAGACAGTGTTGTCTAACATCGGCCGTCACTTTGCCTGGATAATGTATTAATAATTCATGCCAGATTGACCTGGTCTTGCATCGTGCTTTTATGTGATTGGGAAGTGTTGCTCAAATGATCAAATATGAAATAAAATAGTTTCAGTGAAATCCTCGGATAGAATTGCTAGATGATAATAATGCAGTACGTGCGCTGGGGTTGCGATGTTCCGTGTTGTATGGGATTGGGGTCGACCGTTGCCACGAGCGCTAGCAACGGTGCGTCAGATTGTTGCTGTAATCTTCCGCCTCAGGTTCGTGTCCACACTACCGTTCGTTAATCTAATCGCATGCACTCTCAAACAGTGGCTTAGATTTCACCTCTACAAACTAAACCAGTTTCCCTCTAGATTCATTCATTCAGACACGGAAATGGCATGCTATTTAATCTACGCTTGATCATTTGTATACGACATTTATTAGGTAATTAGTTAATTTATTATTTACTACTGTCACATTTCATTTGTTACATCCTTAACAAATATCAAAGGCTACTTTGTATCCGCTAAATATTGTTAAATATATCAAAATAGTATTAATGACTTGGGAGCAATTGTTTCGGAATGGCATTCTGTAGAAGTGATTTGGCTACAATTGTTTACAAATGACACTATATAATTGACTTGGGTGCATCTTTTATTAAATGTTACTTGGTACGAGTGACTTGGTCACTTGATTTTATTTTATTCAGATACAGACATATCTACAATAACTTTCATGTAGAAAGCGGCAGATTACCGGAATGAAGCATATGTTAAGGGGCGCACAAGTTCTGGTTGCTGAACAGTTATCATTATAATGCAGCATGCTTATACAATAAACATTTAAAACTAAAATGGCATGTATAGTTGATAAATGTAATACTATAGGTTATATTTAATAAGAATGTATTAAAGCACACTTATAATTAAATAAAAAAAATAAAAAATTAGACATGTGAAAATATTCTAGAATTAAATACTAATAATACGATAATATTAAATATAATAAGACTCAGCAAATGAAAAAATAAACCAAGCATGGTAATAGCATTTAAAATGTCACCTCTACCTTGGATAATCTAAAAACCAGCTGCTTTGTTTCCGTTGGGGTCCATTGGCACTCGGTAGATGTGACTTGGTCAACATCATACACACAAATGGCACTCGATTGAAGTGATTTTGTTACAACAATTTCCAAATGGCAATTGGTAGAAATTATTTCGCCACAACCATTCCCAAGTGGCACGCCGCTAGATTGTTTTAGGTATAATAATGGTCTAGTAGCGCAAAGCTAAATTGATGTTTGCTGTCCGCAGCATTGATTGCCGATTACAATAATCGATACAATTTATGTAATGGACAGAAAATAGAATAGCAGGCGAAGGATATCGAATAAGAGCAAAGTGAAAGGGATAATAATGTTCGTGTTATTCCGGCAACACTATCCACAGCCAGCTCAATATAGTTTGGTGTTATTAAAGTCGAACTGTAAAGTAACAAGAACGTAAACATATTGTCAGCAAAGTAGCGCAATAAAGTTAAACGCGGTATACGAACCGAACTTCACTGAACATGCGGAAATAGCAGTTGTGCACACTGGAGTGTAGCGGTTAAATCAAGCGCGATGGTTCTGACAAGACGTTTGGCTAACGAGTGCTTTTACTGTATCGTGCTCTAGTAATCACATTGTTCTGACGGCGTGTGAGCAACTGCTGCATCCGTGGGTGACCAACTGCTACACCCGTGGATGCGTCGTCGCTTGACTTGACAGCACTGTCCGGTGTTCGCTGATTGCGTAATTACCGTTTATTGGACGTTGTTGCCCTGAGGCATATTTGATAAATAAAACAATCAAAGCAAAATCAATGCTGCCATACCAAGTTAGTGTGTATAAATATTTATTTCATATTTTTTCTGTATATGGTCTGTTGAATACAACATCGTAGCGTAGGTGGTGAAGAATGTTTATTTGGAAAAGTTGAATTAGTTCACCCAATTAAGGGAAACATTCAGCCGCACTGTATTTACCACGCGAAAATTGTATGTAGCTAATCACACATTTTCGTGCCAAATGAATTGACGTAGTGTGGAACGAACACAATTGTTAAATCTTCAAAACAGCAAAAATAGATTCGACACCCGGTCATGGCGCTGTACCAACCTTTGACCTGAGGCGGGATACCAGAGCTGTGGAGTGAGTAAGACGCGGGCACCATGGACGAGCTAAACACGAAGTGCAATGCACATCACGTACCTGGCTGCATACCGACAGCACATAACCAGTCAGGTTGTTCTGTCGAGTCGAACGATCGAACACGTACATTCGCTTTAGCTGAAATACATGCCCATAAAATTGATTTATAGTGAGTATTGTTGTTGGTGCGGATAGCTGATTTTTGCAAATAGTTACGTAACTTTTCTAGCAATGACTGTCAACGGTGACTTATAGGTTCGCTGGAGCCGTGTGCCCAGGTAGAGCCTAGTACGATATGTAGTGGTTGCTTCTCAGTTACGACGGGTTCGCAGAAGCAACATGTCTGTAGATGTTGGCATGTCAAGCAATATTTGTGCAGCATTTGTAATGAGAACGGCATCGTTTACCCTGGGAACTGTCCATATAACCTTAGTTAGGCGTGGCTCACGGGTTTTGTTTGCACCGACGACCCTTTGATCAATGGAATAATGTATAAACTGGTATTCTGTAGTGTTGCTATTTGCATTTGTGTCAAATATTATTAAACAACTATCGGTAATACGCGTTTGTATACGTCTCCTGTTGGCACCAAATGTTGGTCTCCTGTTGGCAGCACCTATAGATAAACTTACATGTGGGCGCGCGATAGTGTAGTGCTTAGCATATCCGCCTGACATGCCGGCGACCCGAGTTCAATACCCGGACCGGGCAGGTATGGTATATTTGGTGTAAAAACCTGGCTCTCAACATTGGGGACTGTGTATCCCTCGTGACTCGGAGATCACGTTAATGTCGGTCCCGTCTCAATTTGGGACGTAAAAGAACCACTGAGGACGACAAGCACCCTGGCAGTGACCACCCTCAGTGCCAGCATAGAAAGGACGGCTTGGCGATAATGTTCTGAAAAAGGCTGACTAGTTGAATGAGACCTCATAAGATCATAACATTGTAACCACACAATATACAGACTAGTCAGTTAATAGAACGTTGCCGAGTGCTGGAAACAACTAGAACTAGAACTACATGTCGTGTTATTTATTCGTTGTGGGCGACAATAAGGGAACAAGCCGTAATCTGGCTGCCACACCAGTGTGTTCAACCGTATCCTATGCCAACCAAAAGCTCTCCCTCTAAGTCCATTATAACACAGTGAGCACTGCTAAGCGACCGTGTGTGCTGCATATACGTAGTATTCTATTTATTTTATCCACATACTGTTCACATGTGGAATACTATCCCAGCAAATTCCAGTAGGAAGGAAGGAACCACCAGGAGCCGTTGTGTCGTGAACAGGGAATGGAGGCAGCTACGTGATACATCAAACGTGACGCTGATGTCACGAGTGGGCGTACCTCGACGCCCGTAACGATGACGATGACGCAGACGGTGTCCTAGTGACGTGTTCCGTTGTCTCGGCGCTTTAATCTCCACCGCCGACTGCCAAGGCAGACATGCGGTATCGCCGTATGAAAGGGTATGCAAATCACCGGCTCCCTCGACCAGATGGCGATACCTGTTTAGGCATTTAACAGACGGGAGAGTAAACCGTAGCCATAATTGGCGTGAACCGGGACAGCAAGAGACTGTTTACATGGAGACTCCACCAGCTTCTTGAGTTCACGATGCGTTACGTTGAATTATATAGACACTTGTCCTTAGTTAGCTGTGCAGCGACATGAACAGACCATGCACATGAAAACAGCTACCATTTGCACTTGTTATTTACATCTTATTATAGTTTTATTTTTATAGTATTATTATTTTATTCTAGACTACTCTACGCTTCACATATTTTTGACATGTCTGATTTAAATACATTTTCTGATTTAATTATATTTATGCTTTAATACTTTCTTATTAACTATGACGTGTAGTATTACACGTATCAACTACACATGCAAGGTTAATTAAATATGTTATGTATACTGTATAAACATGCTGCATTATAATGGTTTGAGGTTGCTGTTCAACAACCCGTACTTGTGCGTCCCTGAACTTACGCTTTATTCCGGTTACCCGGCGCTTTATAAATATAGGTTATTGTTACCACTACAAATGTCAGGTTTTTTTTTATAATTTCATATACGTAATTATAATTAAATACACACATTATTGGTGTTTGATTATGCTTACGATGGAGCCCGTCATTGTGAAATTATGACCAAATTAAGTCATGCATGGCAACGTTCGTCAAGTGCAGTACCAGCTGTAGTACCAGCTGTAATTGTTTTGGCTGCTGCATGGAGACCCGGTCACAGGTGAATGAACACCGCGGTCACGGGTGACTGCACTTGACTCTCTACAAATAGTCAGACAAAGGCATCTAACGGTGGGCAATGACTTGAAGGAACTGGGATGGTGCTCTATAAATATGTCTAATCATGAGTGAAAAAGAAAAGAAGCATTGTTGCAGTGTGGCCGTACTGACTTAATGGCTGTGGAACGAGTTAGGATAAGCATTGTGACGTCTGGCTATTTCGTCGTCCATAGCAATCAAATGCGTGGACCCACACAAACGTGAATATCGTATTACTGAGACATTGGTTTGATGTGCCTCGGACATGTGTATATTTATACAATGGAACTAACATTTATATTTATACAATGGAACTAACATTTATATTTATACAACTAACATTAAATCAATGGTTGCCTACATTTATTTGACAACACTAGCACATATAGTAGAATTTGGGGAACGGTTAAAATACAATTCGGAGAATAAATTAATAAAACATTTTCTTTGAACACAAGTATTATATAATCACATTACTTCAACATTTATAAGTCACATAATTCAGTTCCCGAAAATGGCAACTGATAAATACAGAAACATTGATGTGTGACAACTGAAATAACATGTCTAGTCCTGTAAAGTTAAGGTTTGTCTGACGAGGTTGCATGTTTTCCATGTAGGCGCTCGAGGACGCCGGGGTGCTCGCAAAGATCCGTCGTATTGCGGGGACAAGCGCCGGAGCGATCTGTGCCGGCTTGTTGTCGGTGGGCTGTACGCCACAGGAGATAGCGAACATGTTCAAGGGGGACGTCAAGAAGTTGTTTCACGGTAAACTCGTAGCAACAGTCTAACACACCCACGCACACACGCATACACACGCACGCACACGCGCGCACACACACGCACACATACACTTACTTACGCCCTTCGCTCCTTGCGGAGCATAGGCCGTCGACGACGAATCTCCAGCGCACACGACTTTGGGCAATCTTTTATATTTCTTTCCAGGTGTTTATTGGCATTCCTCGCCTTCTTTTTCATTGAGGATTCCTTGTCAGAGATTGTCTTGAGATGTTTGTTGTTGACTTTCTCAGTGTGTGTCCAATCCAACCCCACTTTCTCCCCAGGATCAGCTTGGCGACGTGTTCATGGCTAGTCCTTTCCCATAGCTCCTCGTTTCTGATGTTGTCTTGCCAGTTTATGCGTAGAATTCATCGCAGACATCGGTTAAGGAAAGTCTGGACACACACACACACACACACACACACACACACACACACACACACACACACACACACACACACACACACACACACACACACACACACACACACACACACATACAATACACACACATGCGCACGCACGCACGCACACACTCACTCACTCACTTCACTCACTCCCCCCTCACCCCCCACCCCCACACACTCGCAACACAATGACAATACTCACAAAACACGTTGACCGATAATATAAACATGGTGATCTGTTAGTTCGATACATTTAATATGATACGTCCTGTTATATTTGCACGATTCATTTACTAATTTCGACCCTTCATGAATAACAATTATTTAGTACAATCATATCATGATTGTTGGTAGGGTTAGTTACTATTTAGTTAAAGAAAACGACTATAATGAGCGAGCAAAACTGAATTTTTACATAAGAATTTTGAAAATCATATTCACTTTACAGAAGCTGTTGTAGTCGGTTTATTTAATACATTTCTTGTAATCATATCCACATATTAATTCACTGTTTTAATAGTTTTATATTCTTGTCTTGGTGGCATCATCAGTAAAACTAAGTGATGGTCTGGTGACGTCATTGTGTATATATGGGAGCTGCTACAACCGCTCGTCTGGGTTTACTCTGCAGGGAACTAATAGCTCCACACTATGACGTCATCCGATCTGGGCGTCACTTGTACTTATGCAGCCGTCTTATAAATATAAACTTCCTGTTCTTGATAAGAAGGACGAAAGAATATATCCGTAAATTAATGTTTGGATATGATAGCAAGACATGTATTCATTGAAATGACCTGTCCCGTGGAGTGTCGTGTACTCACATGAGCCGGTTGTTGACGCTATCACAGACCAGAGCTGTATCTGCTGCTGCGGACTGCCCAAGATCTACCGACGGTTTGGCATCAACGCCGCTGAACGCTTCAAGCGGATCTACGGTGAACACATTGCCCGCAAGACTGGAAACCCCAACATCACATTTGGCGAGGTGAGCAATACGGGTACCAGCACCATTGTCCAGCATTATGGTCCAGCACATTATTCGAACTACGAAGCAGGACCATAGACGAAGGATTCTGATTCGGTAGAGGGATTACTGTGAAGAATAGTGTTCCATTGAACCATACCTAAGGGTCATGATCAATGGATGTGATCGATAAGTATATCATATATCATATATATATATATATTTGTGTACATAGTTCTTATATTATAAGACCCATACACAACGTTCATGACCACGATCTTACACTAGATCCATGCTACTGGACCAGTAACTAGGTGAGGATAAAAAAACCACAACAACATTATTATTATGTTTATTAACGAAAAATAGTAGAAGTTGACATGATGGAAGTGCGGCATGTGGCCTGTGGCCGTCATTGCTGTACTTACGGTGATGTCTGTGTTTGTTGTTCGCAGTACATAATATTATTATGTGGAATGAGTGATCGCCGCTTACAGAACTGTCACGACAAAGCTTGCACGAATGTACGCACGCACGCACGCAATCCATGAATTGTCTACCAACAGGTGTACAAGGAATATGGTCGCGAACTGTGCATCGTCGTAACGAACCTGTCCCAGATGCGGTCCGAGTACTTCCATTACACAACAACACCTGACCTGCCCATCCGCGTCGCCGTCAGGATGTCAATGTCATTCCCGGGTACGTCTGTCGTATGTGGATTCCATACTATCAATGTCGTTCCCTTATAATTTCAGAGAATATTGTAGTAAGAATGTAATTCCCGGGGTAAGTGCACAAGATGTTGCAGTCATCCTTCCTCCTTGTTCTCTCTTTTACAGTGCCAAGTACAATATTTGTATCGCTCTTTCTGTTATTTTCCTCGAGTGCATCCTAGTAGCTGCCGACTCACCTCCATCACTCATCAACCTCCGGTCTTCTAAAATCTCTCTTCACGCATTCCTCTCAACTCAGCAGTGGTTTTCTTTTTTATCTGCGTCCGTCCTTGGTGTTTTCCTCCTTTGCTTGCTTCGCTAGTTTGCCTACATCCATCCCTACCAAATGGCCTGCCTATCTCATTCGCTTCTACCAAAACGTTCCCACCAGGCTGCACTGTAACCCCGTCTCTTTCCTTAGGTCATTCATCATTCTTCTGTCCACCCAATCATTGTTGTTCTGTCAGCGCCACTCTCGCACAAGACAACACGCTCTCCCCAATATTTCGCCGTATGTCTGTCTGTCTATCTGTCTGTCTGTCAACCCCCCCCCCTCTCTCCCTTGTTGCACCCCATCCTTCTAATGCCCATCTTCTGTATCAATTCCTCCAAGGTACAGAAACCCATCCACTTGCTTGATTTCCTTTCCATCTATCCTGATGCCCAACTCCTCTCTATGGTGTCTAACCAACATAATGTCTGCCTTTTCCATTCTCCTTTTTAGTCCGTGTTTCTTGACTGCTTCCTCCATTCATTTAACAGTTCCTATTGTTCTTGTTTGCACTCTGCTATTATGGTCATATCATCCGCATGTCTCGTATCCCCGTGGACATATACTTCATGCCGATATTCCTGCTGATTAATTCCATCACGGTACTAAATAATAAAATGTCCCGGGCTCTTCTTTGCCTCAAACCAATGTTAACTAAAAACTACACAACTTTCCCAATTCCAACCACAAGGTTTCTATTTATTCTTGCATACATTTCTTCCGCCATCCTGGCTTCTGCTTGCAGCACTCCCATTTACCTCATCTGCTAGCTGCATAGTGCAAACATCCCACCAATCGTCCCTCTGCTTTTTCGGAATCCCTGTTGTTCTTCACCCATTGTTGCCCTGTTCTCTTTCCAAGTTCCCCATCCACGATCATTGCTATCAGCTTCATTATCTGCAAGGTTTCATTTCCTCCCTGATTCAGTAGCTAATTGAAGAAGCTGTTCCAGACATTTAACAAGGCTTGTTGGTTTGTTACTAACTTCCCATTTATGCCACTGATCACTGCCCCACTTTACTCAAGCCATTTTATGTCATCTTTTTTCCATCATCCTCATTTAGCTTTTTGTACACGTCAGCTTCAATATATCTCCGCATCTTAACAACTCTCTGACGTTTTCTTCTTCTGCCTATATGTGTACACCAACCTTGCTTCAGGCTGATCACCTCTCTCCTTGGTTTTCTTCTTCTGCCTATATGTGGACACCAACCTTGCTTCAGGCTGATCACCTCTCTCCTTGGTTTTCTTCTTCTGCCTATATGTGTGCATCAACCTTGCTTCAGGTTGGTCGCCTCTCTCCTTGGTTTTCTTCTTCTGCCTATATGTGTACATCAACCTTGCTTCAGGTTGATCGCCTCTCTCCTTGGTTTTCTTCTTCTGCCTATATGTGTACATCAACCTTGCTTCAGGCTGATCACCTCTCTCCTTGGTTTTCTTCTTCTGCCTATATGTGTACATCAACCTTGCTTCAGGCTGATCACCTCTCTCCTTGCTTTTCTTCTACTGCCTATATGTGTACATCAACCTTGCTTCAGGCTGATCACCTCTCTCCTTGGTTTTCTCCATTTCAATAAATACTTCCTTCTTTTTGCATACTGCCTCTGCAACTCCGTTTGTCCACCATCTTTGGTTACTGCTCTTTGACACTCGGCTCTTTCCCGATGTTCTCCTATGCAAATCCTGTTATTATTGTTATCACGATAACCAGTGTGTCATAAAACGAAATAAATTAAATTATTTGTCCCAATTCATTTTTTCAGCTTGTTTAAAATAGTGCAAACAATCTAGCATCTTTATTACCCACTACGACATATTGGGGCATTTTGTGCAAATGTGGTATTTAGTTTTAATAAAATAATTGGACAAACATTGACATTATTTTCTAGTGGGTCCAGGCACAATTCAGCGAATACTGGCAAATGTTCGGCAACGCTGCCTTTGTTGTCTAACATGACTATTCTCACGTTCACAACTTGCCCTATATATACGGTTGAAGACATTCGTCGTTGAAATAACAAGTGATAGTAAACATAGTCTTAATCTACTAACACATGTACATGTCGTAATAAATATTTGACAACCAGCGAAACTAATTAACGATACATTAATCAGGATAAACTTTAAATATCAAATGTTCACTAGAGTTGTTGTTGTTGTTGTTATTGTTGTTTTTGTTGTTGTTGTTGTTGTTGTTGTTGTTGTTGTTGTTATCGCCGTCGTCGTCGTCGGCGTCGTCGTCATCTGTTAGCAGTTTTCATTCAAATAAATTGTTCCATTTTTTCACGGGCGTCCAACTTTTATTGTTGCATTACCGAAACGGTTTCAAATTAGAATATCGCCAGGATGTAATAGGAACATTGGAAATATCACGTCCAATTTGTTTGTTTTTTTATAGTTATTTTCGAGCCAATTTGGTGCGACGTAAACGGCACGCTAGACCTGTATTCAGACGGCGGGGTGCTGAATCAATACCCCATCCACTGCTTCGATGGTGAGTACGTCATCGCAAGGACAGAACAGGGTAACACTTATTATACACCCGAGAACGATTCTTTCCGTAGGTGGATTATGATACTGGGTAGGGAGACGTTATTGTTTGCTGGAGACAGTTAGCGAGCATTGTGTTCTAGATAGGTCACGTAACCACACATGCATGCAATCACGCACGAACACGCACGCACACCCACGCACACCCACACGCACGCACGCACACGCACGCACGCACGCACATGCACGCGCACGCACACACGCACGCATGCACACGCAGGCACACGCACGCACACGCACGCGCACGCACACGCACGCACGCACACACATGCTCACGAATGCACACGCATACTCACGAACGCACACGCACCCACACACGCATGCTCACAAATGCACACGCATGCTCACGGACGTACACGCACACGCACGCACGCACACGCACGCACACGCATGCACACGCACGCACACGCACGCACACGTACACACACACGCACGCACGCACACGCACGCACGCGCACACACACGCACGCACACACACCAATCGGTCGACGTGTGTAGTTGCAAATGCTTTTATTAGTGCTGACAATCCAATAATTCACTGAAATAGTTTCCCCGCAGACAGGTATATTCACGTGTCCTCGAGCCTCGACAATGTGTCGAAAGTGTACCGCGCGGCACACTCTAAACTAGGTGTTGATCACGCGTGGCCTGAACGCATAAACACGTATAGGTGTGTTCGTTGTTACCTGCACACCTCCGTTTGAACCACATGAACACATAGGATCGATATAGTGTTTACATCATACAACCGTTGCCGGATGATATTTTTCTTAATGTCCAAAAAAATGTAATTTACGACGACATGGTCTATTGCCAAATGGTTACACTTGTTTTGGCATCGAAATCATGTTTTTTATTGTTTTGGTTGCAGATTGTGTCCGCGCTGGCGTTGACTGATTATTAGCACACAATATCTGAACAGTAGAATCGTTTGAACTAAACTAATAAATGCTAACATATTTCATATTTATAAATAAAGCCGCTCACGAAAATAAGCAACAGTTATGTTCATATTTAGAATAGCGTTTATTTTGTGTCATCACTTGCCACGTACAACGCAGCCAGTGGTTGTATGGTGTTTCTTGACCTCTGTTGCAGGACCTGACCTCGAGCTCAACCACAACTCAGAAACAGACGAAGTCCGAACAATTAATGAGAAAACGATAGGACTTTATGTCGTGAGTATAATTATAGCCGTTGCCGTGATACTGTGTCTACGTTACCACGTGACAAGCAGTGGCACCACCTTGCGAATGACTGTTGAACAAGCATCGAAGCGAATTTAGGATTGCTGTATCCGTTAATTACATTGCGCATCACGAACTACTATCCTTAAAGTACGTCAGGCCTGGGAGTGTCGGGGATCTCCGGGTCAGCGTTATTCTCCCTCCCTCTCTCCACTTTTCCTTTTTGTCTAAAACTCTCTCTCCCTCTCTCGTTAGCTCTCTCCCACTCTGCCTCCCCCTCTCTCTCTCCCCTCCCTCTCTCTTTCCGCCCACCCACTTCGTCACTCGCAACCCTATGTCTGGAATAATAAGACCCTACAAAGTATAATTCAAGTGTCTTATCTCACACGAACATATAAACTCGTTAGTAACAATTACTTCTAATCGGTTGTTTATGTCACTCCCTCCGATGACGTCAACGTATCTACCAAGCTTTTACAAGGACACATTGTAAACATACAATGTGTGACCGCTAATGTGTGCACTATCATTGTTGGCCGCAAGTGATCATTTCATCTTAGTCTGCCTTCCACCTGCTGGCGTTTGGCTCGCATAATCACCGATGTTTTCCTCCAGTCTGGAGTCCCACAGTGCCTGCAGATGCTGGGGACATGTATTAGGTTATGGCTATTATACTGATTTGATGAACCGTGACATTTAAGCCGTTATGCACATTAGGTAGAACATAACCGGTTCACACCCTCTCTGGATCCGCCCCAGGTAACATTTGTTTGTATTATTAAAGGTGTCTGAAAGAGCTGTCGACCACAAGATCTGGCAACAACTGTTTGGCGAGAAGATTCCGACGAAGCCGACCTACATTCCTAACACGAAACTGGCAAGGTTAGTTGTATGCCTCGCGCTTCCTAGTGTAGCCAAAATATCGCACGATGTCAAACTTTTCACATGAAAATTATCTTTTTAATACTGCATTGTTGAAGACTTTTATTATGTACATGATTTGAGAAAGCTTAATCGTTTGGATTTATTGCGCCAATCAGCTCAGATTTTCCGAGGATAATGGCACTTTAATGAAGTCATTCCATTATTAGTATTAGTATTAGCGTTATTGTAATGAAATCTAAAGATAAGTAAATGGCTTCTGTACACGTACGCATTCATTTGGTGCAATTGTTGAATATATAAAGAACAACATTGTTGTAATTATTTTATAATTATTATTTAATGTAGAGTGTAATATCATATTATAAGCGTAAAGTTCTGTAAAAATAACCCTGTTGCTATGTATCTCAATAAGAACTGGTTTACACATATTAACAGTGTTCGCGTTGATGGTTCATGTTTGTGTGCGTATGCACAATAGTCATGATTATGTGTTTTTGTTGAATTCAGAACACGCTTAAACGAAGAACTAGCTAAGTGGAAACGAGTGCAGAAACTAAAAAAGGTTGACAAAGAAGAGGTATGTTGCAGGAATCGGTAATAAAATCATCATATTATATATTGTGTAGTACACCATACTCGACGCCTTTTATTCAGTCCATGCATCAAAACTCGATACTGTGTTATATGTTAAATATCTATACTCGTGTTCCAGGCCATGCGTGCCTATGTTTATTGTGTACTGTGTACAGCAAAATTTAGTGTAGCCGAGTTGTAAAACAATTGTGTACAACAAGTGTATAATATATGTGTTGTAGAACAACTGTACTGCAAGTGTATGTGTGTTGTAGAACAATACTTGTGTCTGCGTTGGATATAAAATAGTATTTATGTTTCTTATCTAACTATGTGTTTGAGATAGATGATAGATGAAGTTTGTATGTTTTGAAGATCAAGTATGACTTTTGTCTGTTAAACAAGACTTATGCAGATGATGATTGGGTAACTTGTTTTGTAGATCAAATCTGAGTGTGTTGTAGATTGGATCTGAGTATACTTTTGATCAAGTCTGAATGGGTTGTAGATGGAGTCTTGACTGTGCTGTAGATGGAGTCTTGAGTGTGTTGTAGATGGAGTCTTGCATGTGTTGTAGATGGAGTCTTGAATGTGTTGTAGATTGAGTATTGAGTGTGTTGTAGATTGAGTCTTGAGTGTGTTGTAGATTGAGCCTTGAGTGTGTTGTAGATGGAGACTTGAGTATGTTGTAGATTGAGTCTTGAGTGTGTTGTAGATGGAGTCTTGAGTATGTTGTAGATTGAGTTTTGAGTGTGTTGTAGATCGAGTGCGTTTGAATTTCAGATCAAGTCTGATGCTCGGCAGCAGAAACACGATGCATTGCAGCAAAATATCCACTATGAGACTATCACAACAGAAAGTGTTAGTATTGGACACTTTGCGGACTTCATGCAGGCGACGTTAGAGACGATCTTAGTAGCACAGAGGAAAGCTTCAATAAAGGTGGGTTAAACTGAGCATTATGCTATTAAAATGTCACCTGGCAGATGGTGCCCTATAAATATGTTCTTACAAGTGTAGTTAGTAGAGCAGTTGCCCAATCATTGCAGTAGTTGATCAAGGTCGTATACTGTATACCAAATTGATGAGCTCTTTCTCCCAAAATGTACATTTTGGTACATAGTGTCATGGTAATGCTTGCTAAGATGAAGAGTGCAGTATGATCTCTATCACCTATTATTGTCTAAAGATTCAAACTGTTCACGTCCTACTTCAGACAAGGCAGTGACAGAGGTTTCAACATCCTACAACACACCTATATCGGAACCAACCTCCCAACATTTAAAATCAATCTACCACTTATTGCTACACGCACTGGTTATCTGTAAATAAACCGCGAAAGACAGACCGCAATAGTGGCGCCACACGACGGACATATCAGTACTAATCAATATCTCGATAGTGCAACTATATTCCGGGGTGAGTCAGCACCTATGAGGAGTATATTTTACATAATTCATTGGTTGTTGCATTCCTTCTGAATCCCGCACGCGCTGTCCCGGTTTACCGGACATAATTAGTAGTGTCCAACGTCATGTTATTGCTTCAGCCGGAGGATCTGCGCCGTACAGTTGCCATCAACTGCGGCTACATCGGAACCAACGATTACGTCATCGAGCCAGGAGACCGCGAGTTCATGATACAGGTATTGGTGGCGTTATGTGCATGTATGTGAGACGACCTGTTGATCAGGGAAGTTGTAGCAAAAAGATAATTGCCAGTTTAGAATTGTTTCCAAACAAAATGTCCATAGCTTAAATAATGCAATGCACATAAACACGTGTATTTACTGACACATAAACTGAAAGAAAATGACTTTCTTACGTGTTTTTTATGAAACCTGAAAATATTATCAACTGCAACGAAGCGGTAAGTTCTGGCTTGTGCCATTGACCGAAAAATAACGAACTCACACACTTGAACGAGTATTAATCGTTGCCAGTAAGAAATGTTTCAAAGTAAATTTTTGTTATTGAAAAGGGCCTCTTAATATAATGTTCTAGAACATTATAAGATAACTTATTTATTGTGATAATGAATGGGTAACATTTCTGTTTCGGCTATGTCTATATTGTAATTATGTATTTCTGAAATATGTAATATTTTAATGTAAGTTTAGCATCAGCTAATTATAAACTGGTATCCAAATTACAAACAACCTTTTTGTTCTGGTGTTCTTTGTGGCAGTTAGTTGAGTCTTGTGAGAAAACCATATCTTGAGCCCTAATAACCTAGTAATGAAATTAGTTTTTTATACAACGACACAATAATCGCATGGATCCATGCAAGACGAACTAAATTCGTTCATAAGAGACATTGAATACTTTACGTTGCGTGTTTGGTTGCAGCAAGGGTACTTGCACACTGTCGACTACCTCAAGGACTACGTACAGAGGGCGCGCAACAAGCAGCGAGAGGGATGCCACCTGGCGAGAAGCAAAGGCAGCACGGGCACCTTCAAGTCATTGTCTTCCGTTCAAACCGTCGTCTGATTGGCACCTGATCAAACGAACAATCTCGTAGCAGAACAAAACTATCGTCATGTTACCCGTAACGAGCACGAGCTTAATCAAGAGTATTAATGCGATCAATTCACACGAACGGGATCAACACTCACAAATGCGATCAACAGTGACACGTGCGATCGGCCTTATAGTTGAACTCTGCTTTCAGTTGAGCTTAAGGAACGGACTCGTTTAGTGCAGTTCCCCAGCCAACGCTAGATCGCCACATTAACAATACACTGTAGTCAGCTCAAACATCCGCCTGGTACATCAACTACTACAGCAGCGTCATGCGTGCATTCGTGCAGTGGAAGCTCAAACATCCGCCTGGTACATCATCTACTACAGCAGCGTCATGCGTGCATTCGTGCAGAGGAAGCTCAAACATCCGCCTGGTACATCATCTACGACAGCAGCGTCATGCGTGCATTCGTGCAGAGGAAGCTCAAACATCCGCCTGGTACATCATCTACGACAGCAGCGTCATGCGTGCATTCGTGCAGTGGAAGCTCAAACATCCGCCTGGTACATTATCTACTACAGCAGCGTCATGCGTGCATTCGTGCAAAGGAAGCTCAAACATCCGCCTGGTACATCATCTACTACAGCAGCGTCATGCGTGCATTCGTGCAGAGGAAGCTTAAACATCCGCCTGGTACATCATCTGCTACAGCAGCGTCATGCGTGCATTCGTGCAGAGGAAGCTCAAACATCCGCCTGGTACATCATCTACGACAGCAGCGTCATGCGTGCATTCGTGCAGAGGAAGCTCAAACATCCGCCTGGTACATCATCTACGACAGCAGCGTCATGCGTGCATTCGTGCAGTGGAAGCTCAAACATCCGCCTGGTACATTATCTACTACAGCAGCGTCATGCGTGCATTCGTGCAAAGGAAGCTCAAACATCCGCCTGGTACATCATCTACTACAGCAGCGTCATGCGTGCATTCGTGCAGAGGAAGCTTAAACATCCGCCTGGTACATCATCTGCTACAGCAGCGTCATGCGTGCATTCGTGCAGAGGAAGCTCAAACATCCGCCTGGTACATCATCTACGACAGCAGCGTCATGCGTGCATTCGTGCAGAGGAAGCTCAAACATCCGCCTGGTACATCATCTACTACAGCAGCGTCATGCGTGCATTCGTGCAGAGGAAGCTCAAACATCCGCCTGGTACATCATCTACGACAGCAGCGTCATGCGTGCATTCGTGCAGAGGAAGCTCAAACATCCGCCTGGTACATCATCTACTACAGCAGCGTCATGCGTGCATTCGTGCAGAGGAAGCTCAAACATCCGCCTGGTACATCATCTACGACAGCAGCGTCATGCGTGCATTCGTGCAGAGGAAGTTTAAACATCCGCCTGGTACATCATCTACTACAGCAGCGTCATGCGTGCATTCGTGTAGAGGAAGCTCAAACATCCGCCTGGTACATCATCTACGACAGCAGCATCATGCGTGCATTCGTGCAGAGGAAGCTCAAACATCCGCCTGGTACATCATCTACTACAGCAGCGTCATGCGTGCATTCGTGCAGAGGAAGCTTAAACATCCGCCTTGTACATCATCTACTACAGCAGCGTCATGCGTGCATTCGTGCAGAGGAAGCTGAAACATCCGCCTGGTACATCATCTACTACAGCAGCGTCATGCGTGCATTCGTGCAGAGGAAGCTCAAACATCCGCCTGGTACATCATCTACGACAGCAGCATCATGCGTGCATTCGTGCAGAGGAAGCTCAAACATCCGCCTGTTACATCATCTACTACAGCAGCGTCATGCGTGCATTCGTGCAGAGGAAGCTCAAACATCCGCCTGGTACATCATCTACTACAGCAGCGTTGTGCGTGCATTCGTGCAGAGGAAGCTCAAACATCCGCCTGGTACATCATCTACGACAGCAGCATCATGCGTGCATTCGTGCAGAGGAAGCTCAAACCCAGCGTGTGCTGCCTCTTAGCACTGATTACAGTTGATGGATCATGCGTGCATGTATCATGCGTGCATGTATCATACGTGCATGTATCATACGTGCATGTATCATACGTGCATGTATCATACGTGCATGTATCATACGTACATTACGCAGGCCCCGTGACACAGAGGTCGTGTGGTAGATATCATACAATAGCAGACACCGCCTGGCGAATTTGAGGTTAACTATGTTCTATATTTGCCGTTTCGAGGTTACTTTGTCGTCATGCGTCGTCACATGTCAATCCACACCAAAGGGTGCCGACAGCTGAACGTATCGTCGACAGAAACTTAAGATGTCTTGAACTGTCACTGTATCCCCCCCCCTCCTGTCTAAACAGTTGCGGTATCAATTGACACGTTTGTTGTGCAATTGTCTGTAATAGAATACTTATCTGATCTACACCCGGGATTGATGTGAATATTTCCGCCCATTCCAGTCCCACAGTCTTAGATGATTTCTTACAAATGCAGGCGGGCTGTCGAGTTCTAACCAAGAACACAGGTAGTTGCACAACATTGCCAATGGAGGACACACACAACATTAGCTGCATATCTTGAGGAAACACTTAGGGGTGTTTGAGATACTGTTTAACATCCCTGCACTGGAGTGACCTGCAACGATACTGTTGAAAAAGACGATGATGAAGCAACATTTGCAATGACGATTGTCGCAGTGAGGACGAAGCATTGGCAAATCATTCATGACGACTGTAACAACAATAGTTTTTATGTTGATGGAGACGACACTGCATATGTGCTATTGGTGTCATTCAGTCGTAGCACCTGTAGTTGTGCCTAGCATGTTTTAGACTGCTGCTCCGCGTCATGCATTGGTGTTTCAGTACATATGTGTATGCCCCGAAAGGAAGATGAACGAAGACAAATCTACAGCACTTCGCATGACAATAGTTATGACAGTACCAGCGACTTGCGAGTGTACTACGACACCGTCATATAAATTGTTGACACGACATTCCATGTTATGCATGACTGATGACATTCCTTATCTTCTATTTTGTACGCCAGCTTCAAGCAATGATAACTGATAGCTTGACATTGCAGGGAGCTAACATACACACTTTAATGAAGACACACGCACACGCACACGCACACGCACACGCACACGCACACACACAAGCACACGAACACGCACGCACGCACACACACACACACAACATGCACACAATATATTGTCAGTGATAATAATATAAATTAATATTGAAGTTTGTTATTTGGGGTATTTCTTTACATTAGTCTTGATTTGTTAAACAGTCAATACAATATTTTCAACTTTGATATACATTTAACACCTGCGGTCCGTCAAGGTCACATGTCTAGTTGCGAATAGGGTAAGAGTGTGTATGCAGAAGGGGTAGAAAACTCAATAATTTCAAATGCTTTATTGTTTGCATATTGTGTAAACACTGTTGCGCAACAGCTGCTATACAAATTTGGAATATCACTGCAGTAAAGCTGTGTTACTATCATATATGTCGTCATACTTGCGCGTTAAAGTAAACTACAACGATGCGGTCACCTCATTTCGGTGCAAAAGCGCTCTGTGATCTTAGAACAATTCCAATTGGCATTGCTAGAGAAAGGTTGGAGAAGGATTCGGCTTATTCCACGAACGTTTGTATGTATCGTCTTACTGACATACAGTTTACATTATTCACGTTGCTGAACGCATGCAAATGGTTGTAATAAAATCGAATCATGATTGAAAAGGCTTGTTTCCATTATTATTTAAGCGAACCACCATGTATTTTGACCACCATGTATGATTATGACCACCATGTATGATTTTGACCACCATGTATGATTTTGACCATCATGTATGATTATGACCACCATGCATGATTATGACCATCATGTATGATTATGACCACCATGCATGATTATGACCACCATGTATGATTATGACCACCATGTATGATTTTGACCACCATGTATGATTATGACCACCATGTATGATTATGACCACCATGCATGATTGTCATTGACTATTACAATTTCTTGTTCACAATGTCGTTCACAATTTCTTGTTCACATTGAACATTGTACAAATATTACGTCTAAGCGCACTTCTGAGGCTTAGAATATGGTAATTTACGTAAACACATTTTAGAGACGTGCACAAGTTGGCAGCACTAGTGCATCATAAATCGTAACAATCTATGGTGGTGATAGAAATATAGTTCATGTTTCACTTTTAGCAAAGATAAACGCAATTACTGATAATATTAATCACAGGAAGGTTAACGAACAGTCCCGTACGATTGATTTAACAATGCTCTGCGGCTTACCATCTCGCGGCGCCTGGATGGTATGGAAGCACCGTAGGGCTCCCGTTCTACCGCCTGGATGGTATGGAAGCACCGTAGGGCTCCCGTTCTACCGCCTGGATGGTATGGAAGCACCGTAGGGCTCCCGGTCTACCGCCTGGATGGTATGGAAGCACCGTAGGGCTCCCGGTCTACCGCCTGGATGGTATGGAAGCACCGTAGGGCTCCCGGTCTACCGCCTGGATGGTATGGAAGCACCGTAGGGCTCCCGGTCTACCGCCTGGATGGTATGGAAGCACCGTAGGGCTCCCGTTCTACCGCCTGGATGGTATGGAAGCACCGTAGGGCTCCCGGTCTACCGCCTGGATGGTATGGAAGCACCGTAGGGCTCCCGGTCTACCGCCTGGAAGATAACACTGGTTTTCACTTTGCGACACTGATCTCGGTTTACCCCGAATCCGGATAGAGGCGATGATTGGCTCCCAGGCTAACAATCCAACTAAAATTTAAATAACGGTAAATTTATATAAGTGTACGATGCGCATTGGAAACCTTGGTTATATTGACACAAGTGATAAACAGATAAGTTAAATCCTAATTTATTTTTGGATTAAGAATCTCGATAACGACGCTGATTAGCTGCTCGCCCAAAACATTTCCTGCTGGCAAGGCACTGAAAGTTGGTAAATCGGCTGTAGCGGCTGCGCGCGCAATGCATAACGGAAGGGGATGCGGAAGTAATTTGAACATGACCGCGCAGGTGGGACAGGTAGTAGGTAATGATTTGCTCGTTTTAATTCATGTGTCCGTCCACATTTTAAAACTAACTGTGCGTGCAGTTAAAATTTTTTTTTATAATTCTATTAGTTGGTCACGGTTACAGTGACAGTTGTTTTCTATACACACTCTCACTATACACACTCTCACTATGCACACTCTCACTATACACACTCTCACTATACACACTCTCACTATACACACTCTCACTATACACACTCTCACTATGCACACTCTCACTATACACACTCTCACTATGCACACACTCACTATACACACTCTCACTATGCACACTCTCACTATACACACTTTCACTATACACACTCTCACTATGCACACTCTCACTAAGCACACTCTCACTATGCACACTCTCACTATACAAACTCTCACTATACACACTCTCACTATGCACACTCTCACTATGCACACTCTCACTATGCACACTCTCACTATACACACTCACTATACACACTCTCACTATACACACTCTCACTATGCACACTCTCACTATGCACACTCTCACTATACACACTCTCACTATACACACTCTCACTACATACCCTCTCACTACACACACTCTCACTATGCACACTCTCACTATGCACACTCTCACTATGCACACTCTCACTATATACACTCTCACTATACACACTCTCACTATACACACTCTCACTATGCACACTCACTATATACACTCTCACTATACACACTCTCACTACACACACTCTCACTACGCACACTCTCACTATACACACTCTCACTATACACACTCTCACTATGCACACTCTCACTATGCACACTCTCACTATACACACTCTCACTATGCACACTCTCACTATGCACACTCTCACTATGCACACACTCACTATACACACTCTCACTATGCACACTCTCATTATGCACACTCTCACTATGCACACTCTCACTATGCACACTCTCACTATACACACTCTCACTATACACACTCTCGCTATACACACTCTCACTATGCACACTCTCACTATACACACACTCACTATACACACTCTCACTATGCACACTCTCACTAAGCACACTCTCACTATGCACACTCTCACTAAACACACTCACTATACACACTCTCACTATGAACACTCTCACTATGCACACTCTCACTATGCACACTCTCACTATACACACTCACTATACACACTCTCACTATACACACTCTCACTATACACACTCTCACTATGCACACTCACTATACACACTCTCACTATACACACTCTCACTACACACCCTCTCACTACACACACTCTCACTATGCACACTCTCACTATGCACACTCTCACTATGCACACTCTCACTATATACACTCTCACTATACACACTCTCACTATACAGTCTCACTATGCACACTCTCACTATATACACTCTCACTATACACACTCACTATACACACTCTCACTATACACACTCTCACTATACACACTCTCACTATGCACACTCTCACTATACACACTCTCACTATACACACTCTCACTATACACACTCTCACTATGCACACTCTCATTATGCACACTCTCACTATATACACTCTCACTATACACACTCTCACTATACACACTCTCACTATACACACTCTCACTATGCACACTCTCACTATACACACTCTCACTATACACACCTCACTCACTCACTCCCCACCATGCACACTCACTACACACACTCCTCACCATACACACTCACCTCACTATGCACACTCTCACTATACACACTCTCACTATACACACTCTCACTATACACACCTCACTCATGCACACTCCATCACACTCATCACACCATCACCACATACACACCTCACCATGCACTCACTACACTACCATACACACTCTCACTCATGCACACTTCACTATACACACCTCACCACACACCTCCCACATACACACTCACCATACACACTCACTATGCACACCTCACCAGCACACTCACCATACACACTCACCACACACTATGCACTATGCACACTCTCACTATGCACACTCTCACTATGCACACTCTCACTATACACACTCTCACTATACACACTCTCGCTATACACACTCTCACTATGCACACTCTCACTATACACACACTCACTATACACACTCTCACTATGCACACTCTCACTAAGCACACTCTCACTATGCACACTCTCACTAAACACACTCACTATACACACTCTCACTATGAACACTCTCACTATGCACACTCTCACTATGCACACTCTCACTATACACACTCACTATACACACTCTCACTATACACACTCTCACTATACACACTCTCACTATGCACACTCTCACTATGCACACTCTCACTATACACACTCTCACTATACACACTCTCACTACACACCCTCTCACTACGCACACTCTCACTATGCACACTCTCACTATACACACTCACTATACACACTCTCACTATACACACTCTCACTATACACACTCACTATGCACACTCACTATACACACTCTCACTATACACACTCTCACTACACACACTCTCACTATGCACACTCTCACTATGCACACTCTCACTATGCACACTCTCACTATATACACTCTCACTATACACACTCTCACTATACACACTCTCACTATGCACACTCTCATTATGCACACTCTCACTATATACACTCTCACTATACACACTCTCACTATACACACTCTCACTATACACACTCTCACTATGCACACTCTCACTATACACACTCTCACTATGCACACTCTCACTATGCACACTCTCACTATACACACTCACTATGCACACTCTCACTATACACACTCTCACTATGCACACTCTCACTATGCACACTCTCACTATGCACACTCTCACTATACATACTATCAACAAATCGTTTTGTCTCATGTTACATCTAATAGCAGTGAATAGTAAATAAATCGTAATGTTTTTGGAAGTGTGGGTATTGGAGTGAATTCCAGTGGATTAAAATTGACACAGTTGGTGGTAGTCTGTCTTGCATTGCTTAATTCCACAACGTAGGCGTATGTTAGAGTAGCATGGTTATAATCAGCAGTCAAAACACACAGGCAGTAATCTTGTCGTTTGTCTTCCTGTGATTTAGGTTCACACGCAAGGCCAGTATCGTCTTTGTGTACAGCTTGGATCAAGCCAAGGGAAGCACAGTCTAAACACTGACAGTTATCTTGTTGTTGTTGTTGTTGTTTGTTTGTTTGTTTGTTTGTTTATGTGTGATTTTACAGTCGCTCCCGAGGCTAAGACCATGTGGATTTGAGTGCTATCGCCTTTGTGTACAGCATGGATCAAGTACACCTGTAAGTGGATATTATGCATCTGTCATCACCTAGGGCTAGGCTAACACCTCTGGACTGTAGTCTAGTTAGGCTCCTACACGTCATGTACGATTTCATTTCAGCCAACTGCATGGTCGTTTTGTAACACACAACAGTGAGTGTATTTTGAATAGATTGTTTCTTGTTCCAACTTTCAAGTGGCAATTGTGCTACAAGACCATGCATTGGTGGCCACATGCCTACGTCTATATATACGCACACGCATAAATAATTATTACCTCGGATAATAAAAAAGAAGAAACCCATTTGAGGCACGAAATCGTACAAGTCGCGTGACGTAGCTGGCTTTTGAGTATTTCGTGTGACGTTACTTATGTCGCCGCCACTGTTCAAGTCTGCGCGTTTACTATTACGTCACACCGACGTCATATAGAAACAGTGCTGGAGGTCTCGGGCCAACTGTGCCATGGACCGATGTAAAACGGATCCGGAATAATATCACTGACGCAGTCACTGGGTCGCCATCACTGCCCAGCGCAGGTTCTGTTCACAAGAGACCCTCAAGGTAGCACAAGCCAGGTTTTCCCCTCAGTTTAATTGCCAAAATGATGCGAATTTAAAGCCGAATATAAAAATGGCGCTGTACTAAACTAAAGTTCCCGTTACGTGAACGCGAGTAGCCGCTAACACGTTTGCTAAAATGCCATCGAAAAAATAATATGAAGTATATTCGACTAGCAATAGTCTCTATGCTGCATCCGAGTTATTTGAGGCTGTTGAACATACCACATTTTAAGGACGCATTCCATCTCTTGCAAATGTGTATGTTCTGTGTTTAGTCCTTAGATAATGATATTTTTGGAGATAACAATGGGTCATTAAACCTTACTAAGGACCTTATTTCACACGGTAGCGATACGGAGAAAGCGTGTTGCGATAAAAATCGCTTTGACTTAAAAACCTCAGGGTCAATTACACATCTCGTAGAGCGACACATTAGTACGGCAAATTAGGCCTCTCGCTCTGTTTTGAAGGCAAAGCGATTTTCCAAAAAGCCGGTTGTTTGCTTTTGTAATATTCCACCTTTGTAATATTCCGTTCGTCTTGCATAATAACCGTGGTCGTTTTCGGAATTTTCCCTTCTAATATCTTGAACCACGTGTCAACAATTTGCATAAATTGCCGCGGCTTTCCACCGTATCTGCAAGAGCAAAACACCGGCGATATACCGTTGGCCTTCGAGGTTTTCCGTTTCGGGCATTACACAGAACTGTGCATGCATGCACATCAATCATGAGTGACTTTATATTGTGTATAACAATACCCTGTGAGCACGACTTGAAACATTGTACAACTGTAGTGAACATATTACTTTTTACAGACCATCGCAAGTCTTCAGACAACGACCAGAATGGGGAAAACAGGTACGTTAGAGTTCATTTGTCGACTCTCCTACCTTACACCTTACCGACTGTACAGCGATGTTGGTAGTCCGTCGTATCCGACGATGACGATGTTGTGCTAGTCATCTGTGGTGTATGTCCTCAAGTGGCTATGTAGACCAATTCTGAACGCACATAGTCTCTTGCAAGTCGGGCAAGGGAAACCCGTTGTGGCTGGTGCTGACGATGCTGCTGCCCAGTATCGTCTGTCCCTGTCATCTTGCAGGCGTTGGCAGCGTCTTTCCTCAAAGGCCTGGCTGCTGCGCTCTCGAGTTCGTTTGGACGGATGCCACTGCACTTGAGGTTGGCCTTGATGCAGTCCTTGTATCGCTTGCGGGGACGTCCCTGGTGCCTGTGGCCTTCAGAGAGCTCGCCGTAGAGAAGCTGTCGGGGGATCCTTGTCGCATCCATACGGATGACATGCCCGATTTGAATGACGAATAACACACAACTCTGCGTGAATGCTAGTAAAGTGGGAACGACGTTGCAGAGGGGCGGTCCCATTATCTCGGCCGCAGAAGCCGGGTATCAGTGGCCCAGAAAGGTGGTACGACTGAAGACTTCCTTGACTGCAGTGTATGGCCATGACATCTTCCGTGGTCTGCCATGCCCTATGCACTCCACGGTGCACTGCTGTTCTGCCTTCTTGGAATCTAGATTTGATTTCCTCCGCCCAATCCGCCGCAACATTCTTCGCTTGCTGGGTGAGCAAGTCCCTAACTCACCTAGGGTTTGAGACCCGTCGGTTACCCTCACCTGGTGTTGCCTGCCTGTTGAGGCAGTTTGCCGGGGTGTGGGCGCTGCGCATGCTACAGCTACTTGGAGCCACAGGTGAGAATTGGATGCCAGGTGGGAAACAAAGCGGACGAACTACACCGAAGAGCACGACATGCTCCCCCGTCAGAGGTACTATCCCTCCCTGACACCACATAACCCCTGTACAATGACAATACAGTAATAATATAACATTTTGTCTGCATTATTTAATCATTCATATATTCTGATAATATTCCACCGTTGGCTAAAACCACCGAGGTCGCACCTGTTCCTAACGCCACTGTCCCGTCGTGACCGTACGTAGGACACGTGCGATTTTTTGGACAATTCTCATAATTCCGTTTGAAACTAGAAAAAAGTTTACATATGTCAGAATTAGAGTATATATTAATATGAAATTACATATTTCCGAGATTCAACATAATCTTAAACACCTTAGTAAACTTCGTGACATTAAAGATAGCTGATTAAACGACCGTAATCTTCGGACGGATTATAAACCTTTATTGCTAGATGGTCTTCGATGTATTCATGCTGGTCTACTGACGCATTCATTTATTAAGAGCAGATACTGGTCTTAGCTCGAGTGTTAAAATGTTGATTGATTATGCTGTGCGTACTTTGTTAAATTTGTATAGCGGTCCCGCGCGTTTGTATGACTCGTACAGATTGTCCGTACTGTGGTTGTGACATTGGGTCAGTGCTGTAATCCCCTCTTTTTGATTGAGGAGTGCATGCAGACAATCCTAAGAGTGTCACTCTATCCCTGTCGTCATAGCCATAGAGTGCAGACTTCATCAGACTGGCCAGCGCACATTGCAGACTACATAAGACTGAACAGTGTTAACTGCATAACAACAGTCGTAGTAACTTGTGTGCGCGCTATTCCTGCTCACTGTATGATATGTGCTTCTAAAATATCTGGGGATGGACTCTCAATACTGAACATTGTTATGAGAGAATATTTTATGTAGCCGGCTGGACATTGATTTTAGTACGCAGTAGGTCTTCGACACCACGATTATGGTCCAACAATGGGTGACGCATTCAAACATACACAGCGATAGTTTTGTTCAGTCATTTACTTACGTGTTTATGATATGTTACGCTATTCGGAGTGTCATGCTCCTGCCCAATGACACTGACTGGTGACAATTATCGAGATGGCGCCACCGTAAACGAGTGGTTTGCTGTGTGTTTCTCTATGGATCAGTGTAATCTTGCTTATTACTATCATTGCATTATTATTATGTTGCACGGCTACTTCACAGATGCTTAGACTTGTTTAACTGTTCAGCAACAGAGTAATTTTCTGTTACACGTTTTCACAATTAAGTCAGACGGATGTTTTGTACAATGGAAGAGTTCGTTGAAGTTGTTGTTTCGTAACTGAGTGACGCTGCCTTGCCTCTGCCAGATATACACATCCGCACCCACTACAAGGTGTACAATGACAGCCACAAGATCGCCGTCTGCGGCAACATCGAGGAACTGGGCATGTGGGTAGCGCAGGAAGGCGTTATAGGCGAGGAGTACCCCATAGGATCGGGTGAGTTGAAATAAAATGATAGGATCGATTGAGGTGGAGTACCCCTTATGGTCGAGTGAGCCCCATAAGATCGGGTGAGTTGGAATACCCCATAAGATCGGGTGAGTTGGAATACTCCATAAGATCGGGTGCGTTGGAATACTTCATAGGTTCGCGTTAGTTTGAGTACCGCTTAGGATCGGGTGAATTGGGGTACCCCAAAAGATCAGGTTAGTTGGAGTAATCAATAGGATCAGATAAGTTGCAGTACCCCTTAGACTCGGGTGATGTTTAAGTACCCTGTATGATCGGGTGAGTTGAAATACATAATAGGGTCTGGTGCATTGTGAGTACCCTTTAGGATCGGATGAGTTGGAGTACCCCATATAATGGGGTGAGTTGCAGTATTCCCATAGGAGCGGGTGATTTTAAGTACCCCGTAGGATCGGGAGAGTTGGAGTACCCCTTAAGATGGGGTGAATTGGAGTATCTAATATGATCGGGTGAGTTAGAGAATCCCATAGGATCGGGTGAATCACAGAACCCTATAGGGTCGGGTGAGTTTGATTACCCCATTGTGTCGGGTGAGTGTGATTACCCCATTGTGTCGGGTGTGTTGGAGTACCCCATATGGTCGGCTGCATTGATGGAGATATTGGTGTGGTGACAGGAACGTTGGAGGACACTACATAATCGGCCAAATTACAGTACATCTTCCCATTATGTAGGTGATGGTGAAGTCCAGTAAAAATGTATGGGGGTGAATGTCCTCAGTGGAACGGATAATTTGGAATTCGTGTTTGTTTACTTAATTAGGCCACCTGGAGTATAGGCCGTCGACCAATGACCTCAACTGTTGCCTGTCAGTAATCATTCTTTGCTACTCCTTGTAACTCATCCTGCTGTAAGCAATGTAGGAAAGGAATACATGGTGACATCATATGAGAGTAATTGCACTACCACTTATACGTAAACATGTTCTAAATTCCCCTTAGCAAATTGTAGTGCGTCACATTCAAACTTGACGATGCCACTACCACTTGACGATACCACTGATGGTGGTGTGTTATGTTCAATATTGACGGGGCCATTGTAGGATGGTGTGTGTGTGTGTGTGTGTGTGTGTGTGTGTGTGTGTGTGTGTGTGTGTGTGTGTGTGTGTGTGTGTGTGTGTGTGTGTGTGTGTGTGTGTGTGTGTGTTTGTGGGTGTGACATTCTAACTTGCCAGCACCACTGTAGGTTGTTGATGTTTGAAATTCAAACATGACGGCACCATTGTTGGTTGGTTGGTTGGTTGCATGTCACGTTCAAACTTCACAGCACCATTGTAGGTTTGTTTTATGTCACGTTCAAACTTGACGGCCCTGCTTCATGTTGGTGGTATATCACATTAAAACTTGACGGCGCCATTATAGATTGGTGTGGTGTGTCACGTTCAAAGTTGACGGCGCCATTGTAGGTTGGTGGTGTGTCACGTTCAAGCTGGAGGAGGAGAGAGACGCGACGCAGCCGGTTACCTTCAAGTTGGTTCACCTATACGACGACGGTGACGTGATGCGCGTCATCCGCTGGCAGGGCGGCCCCGACCGGGTGTTGCCGCTCTACGAGAACGTCTTCTGGTAGGTTGCCATACCAGTCACAACACTCATACGTGGATATACAAAACTGGTAGCCAGATATATGTTATATATCATTGTGTACGTGTTTGGTTTCGCATTTCAAGAACGTACTTGTATTTTCATGTAGTTATCGTGGATCCTCTCGAATGGGAAATGTTGGCAGAAAATTGCAAAAGTGTCACTGTCCGAGACAACATAATCATGTTATTAGCCAATAGTTCTACAACAGTTTAACGCGATATTGCACTGAGTTGGTCTTTTCGGATTGTTTGGTGCCATATATAACTACACTGTATAATTAGCGTAGTGTCATCTTAATCTACAATGACAAGGTTCACGTTCATTCTGAATAGTCGTAACTAGCAACACTGCCATAGATGGCGCTAGATATACACTGACGCAGAAGATGGTTTCCCGAAGTATTCCTCCCGACGTTTGTTATAACGCATTTCTTTGTACCGCAAGTTACCCAATTTATCAGAGTAGCTCGCGATCTCGAACAATTGCAAGAAACACACGTAACGTTGTGAACAAATGGTTAACGTTCGTTTAATGTCGGAACGAACCCTTAGCCAAAGGAAAATTTCAGAATAAATAGATGGGCTCTTTTGTTCCGAGCGGTTGTACAAACCTCTAAATGGTTCTGCAACCGATAAGCAAAACAACTAGGAGAAAGGGATTGACACGCACACACGCACACACACACACACACACACATGTTAGCTATATTAAAGTTAGGTTGAAAAAGGAAATACTACCTAAATTTTATACAGGTAAATCACTAATGTACAATATAAATGCATTATGTTATAAGGTGATTTCAATGTTTACTTCACTAGCAGTGTACCGTGTTACGTACGTTACACGAGAGTACATTTGGTTACAAAGATGCAACTTGTATTACGATTGAAGAGGTACTTCTTATCAAAATAGCTTCGAATATCAAAATGTTGTTTTAGCTATCTTTCTTGTTGTTATTATTACTGCTGCTGCTGTTGCTGCTGTTGCTGCTATTGCTGCTGCTGTTGCAAATACACAATGTCGTATGTTACGTTATTCGACGGTGTCGTCAATTGCGTAGTGCATGGGCTGGCATGCCGTACCCGGATAACATTCTCGACATCGATTTGGGTCCAAACGGCAACCCGTGTGTATTGACATCACCAGCCCCGGGAGAGAAGTTCAGCAAAGCTCCACTCTTCACACTATTGGGAGGTGAGTTCGACCAACGACGTCAGAAAATGTGGCGTACGTGAAGGGGAACGTGGCTAAGATAGTGACTGCTGAAATGTCCTCGAATATAACTGAGGTTGACTTGTCTTGGTGCCTGTGGATGTCGTGGGTGCTGTGGTGGAAGTGTCTGTCGTAACGTGAACGCTTGCTGTCATCGTTGTTGTGGTGGTATTGGTGGTGGTGATGTTAATGGTGGTGGTGGTAGTTTTGATGGTGGTGATAGTTGTTGTTGAGTTTGTGTCTTTGTGGTGGTGATGATAATAATTATGGTTTGGTAATAATTTTGGTTGTAGTGGTGTTGATGGTAGTTGCCGCATTAGTGATGTGGTCGTGATATTGTGATAGTGTTGGGGATTGGTTGTGTTAGTAACGTTATATATTGTAATGACGGTGGACACAATGATGTTTGTTTCGACAATGGTTGTTATTGTAGTGATGGTGATGATACTGTTAGTAGTATTATTGATGGTGTTTAATGTAGTGGTAATTGCGGTGCTAGTAGTGCTAGTAGTACTAGGAGTGCAAGTAGTGCTAGTATTACCTGTAGTGGTTGATAAGACTGTGATAAAAGCACAGGTGTTGCTCTAAATTTTTTACTTTTATTAATGCAACACTCTTAATTATTAGCACAACAACTAGCGTTTGTGTGATTGTTAGATTATTTATGTTTTGTACTAATACGTCTCACCTTCATTGTTATTAGTTGTTATCGTTGCTGTTGTTGTCGTTGGTTGTGATGGGACAGTTCAACTAATTAAGCATGTCAACAATGTTACATGTAACGAAATGTTGTATGTGTGTTATCAATGTATATTACATAATAATTGGTATTACAGTTTTGGTCCTTGTTCGGTTTCGCACGGACAATAATGTCAACATTACGCGATAGCAGCAAAATGCTCAAATAATGACATTTGCTTCAAAATTACGCCACGATCAAAAGTACAAAATCCGTACACGAATAATCATTGTTCCTAATGTTATATTTCAGACAAATGTTCCTTAATACACGTTGGATAACATTAATATCGGTGAATCATTTTTATTAATACTAATATTATCACCTATTGTCAATGTATGAAAGAACAGCTGCAGAAACAGTATTAACAGTAGCTTTATGAGACGCATCAACAAGAAGACAGCAGGAAATTTGGATAAAAAAACCAACAAGACATTTACTAACGATCATATCAATTGGTAACGTTGTTTACCTCAATCTGGTGTACATACACCAATGTGTTATATAATATGTTAACTATTGTATGTGTGTAGGCCCAAACAATTGTATTTTGTTTCAACTCAACATGATCTTTGTATCAAACCAAAACGTTTTCCAAATATATATCTTTGTGCATCCAAGATTATTGTCACCTAACAAGACATATGTTAATGAGGTAATTTCATGGGTAATTTCCCAGTAATCACGCGTGTTTTCAATAGTTTTTATCCGCCTATCTGACAAAATTATCTGTAATTCCAGCACATTCCTCACTAGATTCATCACCCCGAAGTAAATCATAGACAAGAGTGGCTTTTTACGACGTAACCAATCAGAGTCAGACAGAATGTATAATAGTCGTCACGAATCTTACGCGTTGGCATTAATTAAGTATAAACGGGAATTTTCTGCGTTCAAAAGCTGATGGCCTGCCGTGTTGGATCGGTGAGTAGTCCTGTCTCCTGCTTAGTATTAGTATTTTGAGAATCGCTGGTTTGACGAGCCTCTGAAATGACGTCATGCGGATATGTTTGCTGTTGCACCGTCAGCTACTGTCGTGGAGTCAGACGAAGACATGGCGTTCACGGATCTCTGTTTACCGAGACCTCCAGAACCCGGATGTACGTAGTCACTTCATGGCTCCGCGCCGGTCTCAGTTACACATAAATATGCTCATATATACGTCTGATTTGAAATCATAGGTGTGTTTGATATGGCATGATAGTGGTAACAATGGTTACATTGTTGTTACCTTTCAAATAATGTCTTGTTATTTCTTGTGCGGGGGTGTGTGTATCCCACGATACGAAGATGACACTTTGGGAGCGTGCGTGGGCCCGCGTCCATGATGTAAATACATTGCTGAAACAGCATACACACTGCCGTCTTGGCATTCACAGACACTATAGCTGCATTGCTAATGGATATAAATCAAGCAGTAGATTTTAAGGCTGCTCTTTGTTTCAATGTTAAAACTGCCACCTCAATTCATTTATTCTTTCGTCTCGTTTCATTGTCATTTCTCCAAATAATAGAATATATATATATTGTCCAATAAAATATGTTTGTCATTTGTACAATTGTTTTTTTTAATGAAACTGTCGGCCAAACTAACACGTTACGTTTCACTGTCCACAACGGAAATTCTGCAAACAAGCATAGTTATTACCCACAATTATAGTGAATTCTGATGATTTACACTCTCTTTTATGAAACCGACTACGCATAATACTGAAACAATTCATACACTACACATCTGAACGTAATGATCACGACTTGCGGAAACAGCTCTAAGTAAACATGTAGCATAAGTAAAGACAGTCTGCCGCCTACCGATGTCGTGTGTACGCAGGGACTGGCCCGTCACCGCCCACCTCGCCGTGCTGCAATGGTGGCTTCCATCAGCAGACCAGGGAACAACCAGTTCCCCACCCGAGCCAGCAGCATCAGTACGTCATTTCTCCCGCCGTCTCTCCTTTCCGCACGCCCGTCCGCTCCCCTGCCAACACCCCCGTCACCTCCCCGGGACCTTCTCCTGACTTCGGCACGGCCTCCCGCGGCGACTACTTGGCCAAAGAGCTTCCCGGCTCTTCTTCCACTCCTGTGTCACGCCCAGTGTCCGCGTTCAGAAGCGTGTCCCGGGAGACGTACATTGTGGAAGGGGGATGCTTCGACAGTGTGTCGCGTGGTGCTTCCCCGGCGAGCTTTCAGTCGCACGTGATCATCCCAGACGGGTTGTCTAGGCAGTCTTTCTCTGTCGACGAGCCGGTGCCACTGGTGCTGGGGGCGATGCAGTACACGAGCTCCGGGGACATCCGCCCCATCGACCGGGAGGAGGAGGAGTACTGGGAGGAGCCTCCCGTCATGCACCCACTGCCCGGGGAGCATCACGTCGAGCCAGAACCCGTCGTTGGCCGGTTCAGACAGCAGACGCAAACAGCCGAGCAACTGTTCGACTCGGCCGAGAAAAGATTGCAGGGTGAATCGAAGCGGGCGGCGCCACCTGGCGAGCCGGATAGTGCGAGGGCGTCGCTCGTGTCTCGAACATCCCGCCTGTCGAAGCTGGGTGAGTCGGTCGGGGATGGATCGTCGTTTTATTTTCTGGTTCACGTCTGACGACTATTGAACTCGGTGAATTTTGCAGACAACTTGTTTGTGAGAGGGGTATTTCCAAATTCATGAACGCCACAACTTATTATGTAAATATACTCCACTACCAAAGGCTGGCGTCGGAACATGGTAAATATCGGCGGACGGGGGGGCGCTTGGACTCTCCACGTAACTACATTTGCACCCCCATTGTTCGCCAAAGGCAACCTTCCGGCTCTAAATATCCAGACCCCACCTCACATATTGGAGTCCTGAGCCTAAGTTACCTGTTTCCGATGCCTGTCCTTAGTAATTGGCAGGGGCTATTTGCCCGAGTCAGTGACTGTATGTCGCCTTCCGTGTACAGGCATGACTTGTTTCAGATACCAAAACACGAGCAATATCCTGTACGTTGATTTTCCGAAGAAATTTCACAATGTGACGATTTATTTCCAAACGATCAACTAAACAATGTAATGACGTGTTAGATGTTCAATATATTGACAACGATCAAGTCTCTCTTGAACTTTACTCGAGGGAAAATATCTATAACAGGATTTAACAAGATTGCCACCCATAGAATTAACTCTAGATGGCAGGTGGACAAGGAAACCGTCTGGCTTATGGAGAACTTTTTTTATCTGCGTATATCTCACCCTTCTGAGGCACGGGTCAATTTTTTTTTAAACATATTCACGCTACTAGCGCCCACCCGATTAGCAGATAATCTGTTCCAATCATTTACAGTCCTTTGTGAGAATGACAACTTTCTTATATCTAACCTGCACTGCTCCTTTACTTATGTAACTTCATGTCCTCTGATCCTTCTATCTTTCTTAACTGAAACTGAGAAAAAATATTTCTATCAATATTTTCATAATCGTTCAACATTTTAAAAATTTCTATCTGATCTCCTCTCAATCTCTTGGTTTCTAGTGTTGTTAAACCACATTCTTTTAGGGGTATTTCATAACTAAGAATCCTCAGTTTTGGTATCATTTTAGTTGCTCTTCTCTGTACTCTTTCTAGCATATCTATGTCCTTTTTGCGATATGGCATCCATGCTTGAATACAATATTCCAAATGAGGCCAAACTATTGTTTTGTACAGCGGTATTATTAGCTCTTTTTCCTTGTACGTTATGTTTCGCCTAATTAATCCAAGGATTTGATTTCCCTTTGAAGCGGCAATACCGCACTGCACTAATGGTTAAACCTAAGTCCTTTTCTTTTACAGTAGTACTTAGTACAGAACCATCCATTATATATTGTACATCTTCATTCCCATGTCCTGTGTGGAGGAATTTACATTTCCCAATATTGAACAACATCTGCCATTTTTCAGACCATTTGATCAAACTGTTAAGATCATCACTTTTAATTCTTCTAAACACTTTTGTATCATCCTCAAATTTTAACACCTTGCTTGTTATATCATCGTCCAAGTTGTTGATATATATTAAGAATAATACAGGTCCAAGTATTGATCCCTGTGTTACTCCACTTGAAACCGATTTCCAATTTTGAGCCTCCCCATCAACTAATACCAGTTGTCTTCTGTCAATCAGTTAATCAGTTAATTATACCATCCACTATGCCATGGGCCTTTAGTTTAAGCAGTAATCGTTGACGTGGCAACTTTGTCGAAAGCTTTCTGAAAATCGAAGTAGATAATATCTACTGGTGATCTCTCGTCTACCCACTTAGTGATATCTTCAAAAAACATGACATATTTTTTAAGCATGATCTCGCTTTTAGAAACCAATATTAAGATGGATTTATCTACTTATGTTTAAGAAGAAAATCGACCATGTGATCTTTAATTAGTCTTTCAAATAATTTGCAAATCACATATGTTAAACTCACTGGTCTGTAGTTCTCCGACTTGTTTCTCGAACTTTTTTTAAATAATTGTATAATATAATGTTTTCTCCTTTCCATTCTAAAGGAACCACTCCCTCGTTTAATGACAAGTTGAAAGCTGTTATGCTTTATAAAGCAGCATATTGCTTGTTTAATTGGAACTGGAAACACTAGACATGTGCAACTCGAATTTGACAGGAAGACAACAACCCTTTTATTACCATCAACGGTGTAAGAGCTCACTGTAGTAAGTAGCTGTATAACGTACCAGTTATAACGATCCTGATACATGACATCCCTCCTTTAAGACTAAAAAAAACTGTATTCATAAACTCAAAAACACATTCATCAGCTTTAACGAATGTTCGCTGTGGATAAATCGATATCAAGCGAGTAGCAAACTAGGCTAAAAGTCACATTATATCGACTATAAAAAAATCACATAGAATGTCACATAATGGTTACTTGCGAAACAGATCAATAATACTACCAATGTCAAATAGTATTGAAAAACACAATTAAATGTCAAATCGCATAGGCTTTCTGATTGCATGACCGTATCTAGAGAATCGTTCATTCTGTGGAATCTCTTCTTGCGGAGGTGGCTCAGCGACGACTCTTCGTGGCGGCACAGCGACGAGTCTTCGTGGCGATGGCACGTCTGGCGGTACCGGCATCTGAAGAGCGTTGCCTTCTCCTCGAACGTCGGGATCGTCCATCTGAGGAAGAATCAGCGGCGATTGCGACGGAGTTCTCCTCCCTCATGCTGGATCACGTATGACCTCGGACTCTCGTGTGTCCGCTGAACGATAGCGGGATCCCAGCCCCACTTTCTCTGGACTCGTACTACATCACCAGGTTTCAACGGCTTCAATGATGTAGCACCGTGGTCATAGTCTTGTTTGAACCGTGTCTGTCTGTCTGTCAAGTCCTGTTTCGCGTTTACGACTCGCGGCTCAAGAACGGCTTTGGTTGTCGGCAACTTTGACCTCAGTAGTCTGCTCATTGTCAGTTGTGCCGGTGCATAGCGGAGTCCACTGATCGGCGTGTTCCTGTATTCTAGCATCGCTATGTAGGGATCACGACCCTCTTCGTCTGCCTTCTTGAGGAGCGATTTCAACGTTTGCACGACTCGCTCTGCCTGCCCATTCGATTGAGCATATGTTGGGCTCGATGTAGTCACTGTGATACCCCAACTCTTCGCGAAATGCTGAAAACTATAGCTACCAAACGGTTGGTTGTCTGCTACGATCTCTTCGGGTATTCCATGACGTGCACTGATGCTCTTAACATGCGAGATGACAGATTCGCTTGTCTTGTTCTCGAGCAGTGCCAACTCGGGATACTTCGAATAATAGTCAACCACTACTAGGTAGTCTCGACCTTTGAACGACATAATGTCCATTGCGACTTTCCGGAACGGGCCGTCTGGGATTTCGTGTGCTATCATAGGCTCCTTCTGATTACTCCGGGCGAACTGTAGGCATGTTTTGCACCTCGAGACAGTGTCCTCGATTGCTCTGGACATTCCCGGCCAGAAGATAGCTGATCTAGCTCGAGATTTCGTCTTCTCCATCCCCATGTGTGGTTCGTGCAGCACTTCCAGCATGTCCGACCTCATCGACTCTGGAATGACAATTCGTTCGCCTGCAAACACGAGTCCGTCATCTGCACTCATCTCATCTCTCATGTTCCAGTACGGTCTCACGTCCTCTGGTACAGCTGCCCTCGACTCTGGCCAGCCGTTCATCACGACCTGAAGTAGTCGCTGAAGAGTCACGTCATTGGCTGTAGCACTTCGGATTTGCTCGAGTCGCCCTGTACTTGCTGGGAAGTTCTTTGTAACGCTGTGGACCATAATCTCAATATCGTCAATGAGCTCATTGTCTGGCTCACCCTCTATGTAAGCACGTGAGAGAGCGTCGGCTACGTACAGCAGCTTCCCTGGTACATATGACAGGTTTATCTCGTATCGCTGTAGCTTCAACATCATTCGTTGTACGCGTGCCGTTGCGTTTCCGATCGGTTTCTTCATTATAATCTCAAGCGGCTTATGATCAGTCTGCGCTTCGATTTCCTTGCCATAAATGTACTGATGAAACCTGGAAGTCGCGAAAACGACCGCTAACAGTTCTTTCTCCAACTGTGCGTAGTGTAGCTCTGCACCGACTAGTGCCCTTGACGCATAAGCAACAACCTGCCCTTCTTGTAGAAGACACGCCCCTAGTCCACTCTTTGACGCGTCCGACTGCAACGTTACTGGTTTGTTCACGTCGTAGAACCTCAGCACTGGCAAACTGCTTAGAATTGTCTTCAACTCGTTCACTGCATCTGTATGCTCTTGTGTCCAACACCACGCCGCGTCCTCTTTCAGCAGCGCACGTAGAGGACCAGTGATGTGCGACTCTCGCGGGATGAACTTTGCCTGATACTTCACAACGTTCAGAAACCTCAGGACTGCGCGCTTGTCCTCAGGCAGTGGCATATCGACGATGGCTCTCACTTTGCTAGGGTCTGGGCTGAGGCCTGCTTCCGATACTATATGTTCCATGTGCAGTACCTCATTGACCTTCAACTGCACTTTTGACGAATTGAACTTCACGTTTCGTTCTCTTGCCCTCTGGAAAACAGCACGCATGATGGCATCGTGATCTTGTTCATCATCCCCCGCGACGATGATGTCATCGGCTATCACGTACGCTCCTTTGATGTCACAAAACGTTAGTAGCATGCGTTTCTGCAGTACTTCACTGGCTGAACTGATGCCAAACGGCATGCGCAGAAACCTTTTTCTGCCCCATGGCGTGTGGAACGTGCAGAGGTAACTAGACTCATCCGACAGTCTGACGTGCCAGTACGCCATCGACATATCTATCACTGAAAATACTTTCTTTCCAGCTAGACGCGACTGCACATCCTCAGGAGTCGGGATCTCGAAATGTTCACGCTTAATCGCTCTATTGAGTGGTTTCGGGTCAAGACATAATCTCAACGATCCATTCCGCTTCTCCGTTATGACCAAGTTATTCACCCATGGTGTAGGTTGTTATACATTTGCGACGATTCCATCCCTCTCTAACTTGTCTAGAGCCTTCTTTAAACTCTCCACTCTGGTGTATGGAAGTTTCCTGGTTGCCTGGACTACCGGCTGTACGTCCTCTTTCAGCTCGATATGATACGGATGCTCAAGTTCTCCAACTCCAGTGAACACGTCTTCATATTCGTTCATCAGAGTGTCACTCGTTAGTGGCTTCTCACGCGACATCTCGCCCACCCGTTTGACAAGTCCCAATGACTCGCACGCTCGACATCCAAGTAGTGGCACATTGGTGTGCGTAGTGACAAAGAACTCGATCAGTGTCGGTTTGTCCGCGTTCTCTGGTATGCACAGAAGCTTGACCGTGCCGGCTGGCTTAATTTTGACGTCATTCACGAATGCCGACAGTATCGTCTTTGTAGGCTGCAAGGCTGCATTCGGCTTTAGTGTCTCGTAGATCGTCATAGGAAAAAAAATTCGCCTGTGCGCCAGTGTCCAACTTGAAGCTTATCTGCTGGCTGCCAATCATCATCTTCGTCATCCAGTCATCATCATGAGTAGTGTGTGCATGCACGTCCAAGAATAACGAACCCAGATACAGACATTCATTACTCTCACATTGTTCATTGTTCACCATCCGCACCTTCCTATCGACTGTAGCAGTGCGGTGGTGTTCGCACATTACTGCGAAGTGGTTCCACCCCTTGCAACGGTTACACTGTTTACCGTACGCAGGGCATGACTTTGGTGGGTGTGACCTGCTACAGAATTTGCAGTGAATGCTTCCCTGTGTAGCCCGTGGTCTCGGTGTACTATTATAACCACCCACAGTGTCATTGTTAGTTCCCTTGATACCCCTGCCAACTGCATGGGAGCCCTTGCTAAACGTGCTTGAACGAGATCTCTGCTTCACTACATTCACTTTAGCTTCTGGCTTTCCTTCAGACGCCATGACCTTCAGTTGCGCTCTTGTCGTCTCGGCTGCATGGCACACATCTAATGCCTTAGCTAGCGACAGATCTGACTCTCTCAAAAGTCTCTCTTTAACACGCTCGTCATTGACGCTGAACACTATCTTGTCACGGATCATCAGATCCTCCTGGTCACCAAATTCACACATTTTAGCTTTCATTCTCAAGTCCTTGATCCACTGATCCACTTGTTCCCCATTGCCTTGATTGCGAGACCAGAAACAATATCGTTCGTAAACTGTATTTTTACGTGGTTTGCAGTAGTGACGGAATTTGTCTAGCACCGTTTCCCAGTTGTCTCTATCTTCTGCTGGTGGGACGTTAGCAGGTCCTGCTGGTTTGAACTCAAACTGGTTGAATACTTCCTGGGCTTCCGGTCCAGCAGTATGTAGTAGTATGGCCACTTGGACAGCTTTAGGCTTCTTGTTCATTTCACACGCTGTGTAAAATGTCCTAAACTGCTGCTACCAACTTCTCCATGCCTCATCTAAGTTGCTGGCATCGAACGCAATACTACTTGGTGGCTTGAAAAATTCCATTTTTCAGTCGTTGACAGTGACTCGACGTTTTGACACACAGTTCAGTTCAATTTTTTAGTCGTCACTTCAAACTTCACCAACACAGTTTTTTCCGACCAACACATCCTACCCTAATAGTTTGTGTAGTTTGTCTTCTGACACCATGTTATGCTTTATAAAGCAGCATATTGCTTGTTTAATTGGAACTGGAAACACTAGACATGTGCAACTCGAATTTGACAGGAAGACAACAACCCTTTTATTACCATCAACGGTGTAAGAGCTCACTGTAGTAAGTAGCTGTATAACGTACCAGTTATAACGATCCTGATACATGACAAAAGCTATTGCAAGCGGTATGCTAATTTGTTCTACAATTTCAAATAGTTGTATGGATGGAATCCCATCCACTCCGGTTGATTTATTATCCTTCATTGCCCTTATTTTCTTAGATACCATTTCCGGGGTTACAATTAACTGACCTAAATAGTCTCATTCCGCTTCCTTGAACTTAGCCTCTGGCACTGGCAATGGACTAATATCTTCCCTGGTAAACACCGAACTAAAGTACTTGTTCAGGTCTTCTGCCATTAAGAGGCCCTTTTATATTATATTCCCAGCACTAACTTCTAAAGGACCGACCTTATCCTGAACTTTCTGTTTGCTCCGAACATATGCATAAAAACTCTTTCTGTCATGTTTTATATTACAAGCTAATTTTTTTTCATAGCTTCTCTTTGAATTTCTAATTTCAGTTGTATCTTGGTTAAGTGCTTCTTTATAAGTGTTGTAGTCTTCACTGTTTCCAGTACGTCTATATGACTTCCACATAATTTGTATAATGGCTTCTTTCAATAAATGTTTCTTTCTGGACGGTTTCCCTTGTTTTTTTAATGGGGGCCGCGCAATAGTGTAGTGGTTAGCACATCCGCCTGACATGCCGGCGCCCCGAGTTCAATATCCGGACCGGGCAGGTATGGTATATTTGGTATAAAAACCTGGCTCTCAACATTGGGAACTGTGTATCCCTCCTGACTCGGAGATCACGTTAATGACGGTCCCGTCTCAATTTGGGACGTAGAAGAACCACTGAGGACAAACACCCTGGCAGTGGCCACCCTCAGTGGACTAGTCAAAGCTTATACAGACTAGTCAGTTAATAGAACGTTGCCGAGTGCTGGAAACAACTAGAACAAACTTATCGACGATGCTCTCAATTTCACTCCTTCAGATATTCCAGCATTCTGTTGCTGACTTATTCTTAAGTGTGTTATTCCAGTCTATCTTTGTTAAATATTTCCTCATGTCCTTATATCTTCCTTTGTGGAAGTTTCTCCTGTATTGCTTTTTATTATTCCTTTCTGATTTTACTTTGATGGTAAATGGTATCTGCTCGTGATCACTACTCCCAAGTGGCTCACATATCTTGACATTGTCAACGAATTCATTCTATGACGGTTTAAGCCCGAAGGTGTCGAGAACCTACTGGTAATGGAAGAACTTTACAACGACATAATTAGGAAGAGCTGAGTAAAATTATTTATACTGTTTTCTGATGCTAAGCCTAAGGCTAAGCACCAGGGCCCGAGGTTACAAAGCCGTACTCGGTGCTCAGAATTTCATGCTCAAGCCTCGCTTTCACGCCATGCTCATACTCACGGAGGTTATAAAACTTTCTGAGCACGAAATCGTTCTCAGACTTGAGCATGAAACGTCTAAATTCTGAGCTACGGACCTTACTCAACGCCGTATTCAAACAAACAAAGATGGCAGCTCACGTAGAAATTAGTCGAATTCGTTGTCCAAGTTCGATGTTTACGAGAAGACAGCAGCTGGATATCAGCGTCCGAGTCGCTTCCGAGATGTAATCAATCCATTTGAAGAAGTGGTTCCACGAAATTAGTGAAAGATTCCGTTTTATGCTTCAAACTGCACTGTTTACTGAACATTTGTCAAATCTAGCGGGAAACAAACACAACGACACAATGTTACAACGTTTATGTTTTGTGCACGTTTTTTGACGACGGGGACCGTTCGTTTATTGCTAGTGCTTGGCGATACAATTTCACAATCAGCTGCCGAGCGATTCGTACAAAACGTTTCTTCAAAACAGTTTCGTTTAGCTGGACGATTAATAAAGTACCAACCGAACATTAAGCCACACCGATACAACATGTGTACATTCACAATAAGACAAAATAAAATCTCGGGGCCATAAAATTAACCTGTCAATACAGCCATGTTATATGCCATTGCCTCAAACTGTAAATACTATTATTTGTAACCTTTTTTTTCTAAATTGGGAGTAATGGAATGTAATAAATAGTACAGATTAATTATATTGTAAATATTGTCGTTTGTCTATATATTAATAGAATAAACAAATGTTGATGCTATTAGCCCATGCACAGTTGATAATATAATTTGTAGACATACCCAATGCTGGATGTCAGGATATTTCATTATTTTGCTACACAAGGCGGGGGCAAGGATAGGCTTTCAACACACGAAGTATGACCCTTCCTTTGGAAGTTGACTATACACAAAATATGCAATGCATCCTGGATACGTTTTTAACAAATTAAATTCATATAATAAATTATATATAGCATCAGCAAAATGAACACTCGTAAACTATTGTTTTCAAGGTGTACAATTAGACAATTAATATGATCATATTAACCAGGCAACCAAAAATTAACTAGGTTGAAATGACAAACGACTTATTGTTTATAACTTTCTAATAAATAGGGGTAAACCATTTTTTCCAAATTGAAGTTAGACAAACTATGCCAATTATAAAAACAATGAAGTCTTCCTTTTGTGAGTGGAAGAGCGATGTACTAAAAAGCCATAGAGAGGCTAAGGGTCATGCTAAACATCTGGCTGAGATTGTTATTGCATAAAGACAAATACAGGACAGACAACTTTGTGTGTGCAAACTATTTAGATACAACTAAAAGTGTTGCTATTGTACAGTTTGGCATTTATCCTTTTAAATGTATAGTTGTACATCAAAATATCATAACATTACTTTTGGCACTACTATATATTTTATATCATTATTAATCATTACATTAATGAACACTATACCGAGTACGTTATAATAAAGTATCATGAAATGTGGTTATAAATTAACTTCTGCAAAACTCTTGCACAGTACTGTGTCAAGTGTGGCTACAACGGCACAGTGTTAGAAAATTTGACTCTCAATTTAATTAATTCGGTTTCGAAACTGCTTGGCTGCTGTTTCGAAGTTTGGGCATTTTGTTTATTCCACGTTGGATCAGTTCATTCAGCTGTGTACATCCATACATGGCTATGAACAATGGAAACGAATAGTCTTCCCGAAGCAACTGCAGCACGGCTGCCTTGCTTTCAGAGAAGTCGAGATGGTGTTCGAATCGGTCTGCCAGGCGGTGTAGTATAAATCCGTTTAGATACAGTGCTGCAGAAAGCTATTTTTATCTAAAGTACAATAGACATTATGTATGTGTATGTATTTTCTTCATGTTTACACATGTACAGTAATATTAATATATTTATGTGTATCTTTATTTAAAAAAAACAGTTATTTAATTGTATAAGACGGATTTAGTTCCAAAAAGAAATAACCATTTTGAACTTTTTTATTTAAACTGTTATGAAGTTATTATTAAATGCCACTGAATTGCATAACGCACGAATTTGGGACACGCAACGATATATTATTATAATTGGACGTGGGGTGAATTTCAGATTAGACTATGTTTGTCTCCCGAATCCTCCGGTACAGCAAATAAATAATGGCGGCTCCCTCACAAGTACTTTTCAAGACTTCTTACAAAGTAACAATGTTTATGCCAAGAACATGAATTCAATAAATAACGTGTGTGCTACCATGGCATAGGAAATAACAGTTGATCAGATTGACAAGATAATAAATTGTAACACAGGCAAGAATGCCGACTCAAAACGACGTGTGTACATGGTACTTATTTATTATAAACAACGTAACATCATATATTCCCAATATTATATGGCAATAGGTCTATCTCTGGTAACATCAACACCGTCCAACCCGCGGTCATCGTACTGATATACAATGCCAATGAATGATACATTGATACAAAATAACAGAAATAATACATCGTGACCAATCTGGCAATCATGTTACTAATGATTTTACGATATTTTATCTTTTGAATTGTCTTGTACCATGTTGCATTGTTGGTTCCATCGTGCACAGTGAGGTACGCTCCTTTAGCATTATGTTATCGATGTTCCTCTGCGCATTTCACTACAGAATAAAAACATGTCACAACGGCAAAGATCTCCGCCTGTCATCGTTTTATAATCGGAAGTTGATGTTGTTTATACATAAATGTAGGTTTGTTATCTTCGTCAACGAGAGAGTTCCATCTGGCCGCTTGTGTATTTGAATAAAACAGCGTCGTTGCGTCTAAGGAGCTCTTTCTTTCGCTCTCGTACTCAAGACGGCGTACTCAGTTGAGCACGTACTCAAGAAGTTTTATAACCACCGTGAGCACGGATTCTCCGGTGAGCATGAAATCTCGAGTCTGAGCATGGAGTTGAGTATGAGCACCGAGTACGGCTTTATAACCTCGAACCCTGGGCCCGAGGTTATAAAGCCGTACTCGGTGCTCGGTGCTCGATGCTCAGAATTTCACGCTCAAGCCTCGCTTTCACACCGTGCTCATACTCACGAAGGTTATAAAACTTTCTGAGCAAGAAATCGTTCTCAGACTTGAGCATGAAATGTGTAAATCCTGAGTATGCTATAGAGCATGCTCAACACCGTACTCAGACAACCAAAAATGGCTGCTCACCTTCGACAATTTCGTAGGCAGGTTCGATTTGGTAACATTAGGCGTCCGCGTTACTTCAAAGATAGGTCAAATCCTTTAGAGGAATTACCTGAGGTTAAAGTATTTAGAAAATACCGTTTTCGTCCAGGCACAATTTTGTACATACTACAAATAATTCCGAACATCGCTTCCGAGACACAGCAGCGCAACAACCCTCTGCCAGCGTTGTTACAGTTGTTGGTATGCCTGCGTTTTTTGGCCACAGGGGCCATTCACACAATCATCGGCGACGCGACGGAAATTTCCCGATCGACCGCTGGTCGCTGCATCAGAAGAGTATCCAGATTGATATGTGCCGCATCCAGGCAATTTATTGTTTTCCCCACTGACCAGCGTGCACTCGATGCAAAGAAAACATTCGCCAGAATTGCAGGTAAGCAACAAAACGGAAGTATCCCAAACCCCGGTAATACCCCAAGATGCGGCACTAACTGACGTGAGAGTGCCGCCGTCTGTTAGATAAAAATTATTTACGTGTCATTACAATCTGCAGCATCCATGCTAGGTAGGTACACAAATATATATTGCAATTTATGGTTACTGTTTCATTATGCAGTTTCTGTTGCATACTGTGAACTGTCATAATTAAATACTGTGATGGTTTCTCTTTCACGTTTAAATGTACAAAATATACTGTAAAGTGTACTCCCAAATGAGTTACATTAACTTGATTTAAGCCAACTATGACGGTGAGATATATTAGCTCTGCGATAGAACGTTTGATCGGCGTTCTAAAGGTTGTTAGATCAATACCCGAGGTGTCAGTGTTTTTTTGTAATTAATATGTTTTTTATTATTTGTTTTTATTTTAATAATAATCTTAAAAATTATCGTCGAATCAAGTGTGAAACTGGCAGAAACAGGGAAAGTGCAATTGCACATTTTTGTTGCGGCTCAGCTTACAGCCCTGCAAGACAATTGATCTATATACGGCCTATTGTATGTATGGAATTTTTGTTTTAAAGAAAATGTCAATATTGTTAAAAAAAACCATGTCATGTCATTGTAGGATTCCCGAATGTCCTTAGCTGCATCGATGGCACGCACATCCGCTTCCAACGACCACACAACAACGAGTCCGACTACGTTAACAGAAAGGGTTACCATTCCCTGAATGTGCAGGTAAAGAAAAAACTGTAAAAAAGAAGCTGCACTGCAATGCAGTTTTTATTGAAACACTAGTAATCACAACATACTTTGTACAAAGAATAAATGAATATGTGCAAAGGAAAGCATTAAATAGATGGTTTACCCAATGCCAATCACAAAGTTCATCTTCACATAAATAGCATTTAGTAAAACTTCATAAAAATTATTGCATCATAATGTGATCCAAATGCAGTAAATATAACCAAATAGTAATTTATAGGCTATGTGAAATATACAAATAGTGCATCACATGAAATACCATGTCCATGTAATTGTGTTTGCATGTAGATTTGCTCTGATGCCACGTACAGAATAACCAGCTGCACTGCTAGATGGCCAGGTGCGGTGCTAGATGGCCAGGTGCGGTGCTAGATGGCCAGGTGCTGTGCACGACAGCCAGATCTTCCGAGGCTCCGATCTATGCATACAATTTGAAAATGGTAAATATACATTACTGTAAGGATATCCTGTTAAATGTTTACATTTTGACATTACATAATTGAAGTGTGTTTACTTTTTATAACACATATTTGTGTAATGTTATTAAACAATAATTATTTAATAGTTCATATATAATATTGTCCACATTAATTGTCAACATTTATATTAAGTAATATTTAATATATAATATAATAAATTAAAAAAATGTATATTTAATATTTGT
>CM034544.1:31064284-31114284 GCA_020002185.1 Paraescarpia echinospica
CGTACTCAAACAAACAAAGATGGCAGCTCACGTAGAAATTAGTCGAATTCGTTGTCCAAGTTCGATGTTTTCGAGAAGAAACGCAGCTCGACACAAGCGTCCGAGTCGCTTCCGAGACGTAATCAATCCATTTCAAATTCAAGAAGTGGAGCAACACGAAATTAGCGAAATATTCCGTGTTATGCCTCAAACTGTACTATTTACTGAACATTTGTCAAATCTAGCGGGATACACTACGACACAATGTTACAACGTTTATGTTTTGGTGGCACCTTTTCGACGATGGGGAACATTCGTTTACCGCTACTGCTTGGCGATACAATTTCACGATCAAATGCCGAGCAGTTCATACGAAACACTTCTCCAAAACAGTGTTGTTTACCTGGACGATTAATGAAATACCACGCCAGACATTAAGCCATATCAATACAACATACATGTGTATACCTTAAAGAAATATAAAATAACTAATAAAATTACGAGGTCACAAAGTTTACCCCTCAACACAAATTTTTTTTGTCATTGCATGAAACTGTTCTTAATATATCATTATTATGTAGTGCCGTTTTTTCAATTGAGAATAATGGAGGAGTACTACGTAGTATAAAACATATATTATTTATATTGTTTCATCGTTTTTAATATGAATAGCATACTAATAATGAAGCCCATGCAACGTTGATATAATTTGTAGCCATGTCCAAGGCTTTGTGGATGTGATATTACAAATTTGTAATGCCTATGATTTTGCAATCCAAGGGCAGGAATAAGACTTCAACACAGAGGTAGACGATACACAACATGTGCAGACATCCTCGATAAGTTGACAACTTAAATGTAGATATGATTATACTGGCATTGGTTGGTCATTCAGTCACTACTTTTGTTAAAGTGAACATTTAAAAAATGAATATGATCACATTTATAAGGCTACCAAAATTTAACTAGTTGGATGAAGTAACAAGCAATACATCGTTTATATCTTTCTAATAAAATGGTTTACCCTGTAATAAAAAAATGTTTTCCGAATAAAAATTATACCAATTATACTGAAGCAAGGAAGCCATACTTGTTGAGAATCGAATATAAGATGTACTAAAAATGTAGCCATACAGTGGCTATGGGGAATGCAGCACAGCTGACTGAGATGGTTATTGTATCAGGACGGAAGACCATAACATAACTGTGTGTTTGTTTTATGAGCTCAAATCCAGCATGGTGGTGTAGATAGTGACTAATGTAATGCAGTTTAACAAAGTAGTATTTCAAAGATGCAACAACCGAATATGAAGCAAACTTTGTGAAGCAACTTAAAATGTGGTTATTATACAAGTATGGTATGTGTATATAATTATTATTATCCTTTTTTATCATAATATTATATACACATATATGTATAAAAACAACAGTTATGTATCATATGGATTTGGGTCAATTATATATATAAATAACTATTTTGAACTTTAGGCTTTGGAAATAATAATTATTGTTTAATGAAACAGTTATGAAATTATTGCCAAAGTATTGCACGAATTTGGGACACGCAACAATATTATTGGAGGTGGGGTGATCTGAATTTCAGATCAGAGTATGTATGTCACCGAATCCTCCGGCAAAGTTTATAAGTAATGGCCGCTCCCGTACAACTACTTTGTCAGTTAATTTGTTGCAGATAATGTAAGTTGTATCACAAGTACGAATGCCAACTCAATTTGATGTGTGTAAGGTATTTATTGATTATAAACACGGTAACATCGACGCCGTCTAGCCCGAATTCATCGTACCTACTTACTGTTACAATGATACAAAATATCATAAGACATAAATAATACAGCGTGACTGACCAGTGGCAGTGCATGTTACTACTGTTTTACGCTATTTTATCTTTTGAATTGTCTTGTGTCATGTATGTTTCATCGTGCACGGCGAAGTACTTTTCTCGCAGCGTTAAGATTTGTTATCTTTTTGAACAAGAGACCTCCGAAAGAGCTCTTTGTTTTGCTCTCGTACTCAAGACGGCGAACTCAGTTGAGCAGGTACTCAAGAAATTTTATAACCACCGTGAGCATGGATTCTCCGGTGAGCATGAGATCTCGTGTCTGAGCATGGAGTTGAGTATGAGCACCGAGTACGCTTTATAACCTCGGGCCCTGGTTATGTTGGCATGCCACTTGACGTGATCAGGTGTGGTGGCCATCACTGTTACGTTATCACAGCAGTCTTCTCTCCGTGTGTTTGACACAAAGTTCAGTGTCCCAGGACATGCAAATAATGTTACCTTTACACCGCTACACATTGGTTGTGCGAAGCTGTCCAGAAGATAGGAAGATCCGTTTTGACCAGGCGTAAGGACTGGATACTGCGCTTTATAAGAACTTACTTTTATGTTTTTACTTTTGTTGTTTTGTCGACCATCAAATATGGCTATGAGTATTCAACTGTGGGCACAATGTTGCAGTGGGTGTGGCGTTAAGACGATGTCGTGTGTCCCTAGGTGACGGCGAGCAGTACTGGCCGGACGACGAGTTGCTGGAAGAAGACTTCGACGACGACGACGGCGAGGAGGCAGCGCCACCTGTCGAACCGGACAGTGGGAGACAGTCGCGCCTGTCTCGGGCGTCTCGTCAGTCGCAACAGAAGGGTCAGTTCTAAGGTTCTAAGCATAAACGGAACGGCAGAGCAGCTATGTCGGCCCTTAGTCCTAACACAGTCTGGTAAAGTAGTTGTTTATTGATACACACGTCGTAGATGTAAAACATGGAGTTTGAGAATTAACTGTTGTTGCACCGACAGAAGACGTATTCACATGAACTTCTTTGGCGCCTTCTGTTTAGAAATGTTCTGCTTCGTGTCATCACGATTAAATTACCTTAATCAACATCACCATTATCATAATTACTATGACGTTGCTACTCCGAGATACGTATGCCATCAAAAAGCCTGAAGAAAGCCCGAAGAACACAGACACTAGGTCGAGACAGACAGATTACATTTTTGACAAGCAGGGTAGAGAAATACAAGACCAAGCTGTGATCATGAAACGAATGGAGGAATTCTACACCGAGCTATACGACAGTGAACAGAGTACCATAATCCACACCGATCCGAAAGAAGTACCAGAGATAACACCATGGGAGGTGGAAACAGCGCTAAGAGATATGAAAAATGGGAAGACACCAGGCAACGACCATGTCAACATCGAAAAATTAAAAGCAGGAGTAGGTACCATCTCGAAGACACTGGCTAAGCTGTATACTAAATGCTTATCAGAAAGACGAAAACCCACCGCATGGCACAACGAAAAGATGGTGATAATCTTCAAGAATGGAAAAAAAAAGACTTAAAAGAACTACGTATCGATATATCTGTCACCAAATATCTACAAATTACTCATATAGATACTAACGAATGGCCTGGAGAAGACACTCGACAAAAACCAGCCACAAGAGCAAGCAGGATTCCGAAGCAAGTACTCAACGACAGACCACATACACGTCGTGTACCAACTGAAAGAGAAAGCTTTCGACTCGGTGCAAAGTCATGCAATACTGACCTCCCTTGAAGAACAAGGGATAAAAGACGTGTACATCGAACTCCTGAAAGACATCTACACCACCAGCTCGGTGACAATCCACCTACACAAAAAGAGCAACAAGATCAACATCAGGAGAGGAGTACGACAGAGTGACACCATTTCGTCCAAGCTGTTCACGGCAACACTCGAAAGCATATTCCGAAGACTGATCTGGGAAACCAGAGGCTTCAGGATAGACGGAGAATAGCTCAGTCATCTTCGCTTCGCCGACGACATAGTCATATGAGCTACTACACCGCAAGAACTACAAAACATGCTGCAGGAGCTAGATGATGAAAGTGAAAAACAAGGTCTGAGGGGGATGATTTTTTCGGCAGGACACGAAAAGCCGTTGGTACCAGGCGGCACGTCCCTTTTATTTAGTGCCTACGCCAGGGGAACTAAAATATCCCACACGATACAAATGTGTAAGCTGTCGTGGACTGACAATGTGGTGGTATCTATCTCTAACCCTCTAGAACTTGCTCCCAGCGGCCGGAGTTGCTTCCCGGTCGGACGTGTGACGGACGTCGAGCAGGCAGTCTATACAGGGTATACACTGTATCATAATGCTACCTCCCGTACAGCCGACATGTTCCTCCCGCCACAGGTGAATTAGAACAACGATCGTCGATGGACGTGCCGGACGAAACATTCAGACCGTCGTTGACGACGGCCGAGCCGTACATGGCCGAGGGAATCACACGACAAGAGGTGGCAGCGATGTACCCCGGTGAACCGGACGCCTACAGGCAGTCGCGAGTATCTCGGGTTTCTCGCCAATCAGAGATGGGTGAGTTACATTCTGCGATGTACATCGCTCCAGACGGAAAATATAGTAATAGTTTATCGAATGTAATATACACAAATTATAGTTTTTTAATTTCAATTTTGAAATTTGTATTTTTGTTTCAATATAAATGTACATTGGAATGAAAGTCAGACATGTCGACTTGTTGCTAGACATTGGTTGACATGTTTCGGTGATTTAATTCACCAGTATCTGCCTGTAACAAAATTAATAGTGTGTGGTGAGACGGCGGATCTGATTACATGTGACGGGACACAGATTCTGGCGGAATAATATGGTTGTTACAGGTCATCAGTGCGTGAACAAGATCCGCTGTAGACGGGTCGAAACGTCAGTTTTCTTGATGTCTAATGGAATCTTGGAGCCAAGATTAATATACTTCATATAATTATACGATTTTATCATCATCATTATCTTCGTTGCCGTCACCATTGCTACCACGACGGACACAGTCCGCTGTAGTAGTGAATACTTAACACCAAGCCGTCCACGCGTATGACGGTGTCAGCTGTGTGCGCAGGAGACAGTGCTGAGGCCGACCCGACGCCGGGCGTCGAGGGGGACGTAGGTGGCGGCCAGCTTCGCTGTCGTAAATGTGACCGGTGTGTGCGTTGTGAGAAGTGCGAAGGTGAGACAGAAATGTGCGAAGACTGCATGATCGACAACGCGTGCACGTGTGTACACAGCGGTACGTACGGCGGTCATCTCGTGTCAGACGTACGTGCATGCACACACTCACACGTACCTACACGCACACACACGCACGCACGCACAAACACACACACACACACACACTCACACACACACACACACACACACACACACACACACACACACACACACACACACACAGATAAACGCTCCTTCTCTCTGTCTCACTGACTGTCTTTGCCTGTATCCGTCCGTTCGTCCTTCTGAATGTTTGTCTGTCTGCCTGTATGTATAAATACATTATATATATATATATATATATAAGTAAGTATGCATGCGTGTATGTATGTATGTATGTATGTATGTATGTATGTATGTATGTATGTATGTATGTATGTATGTATGTATGTATGTATGTATGTATGTATGTATGTATGTATGTATGTGTGTATGTATGTATGTATGTATGTATGTATGTATGTATGTATGTATGTATGTATGTATGTATGTATGTATGTATGTATGTATGTGTGTGCGTGTATGTATGAATGTATGAATGTATGAATGTATGAATGTATGAATGTATGAATGTATGTATGTATGTATGTATGTATGTATGTATGTATGTATGTATGTATGTATGTATGTATATATGTATGTATGCATATGTGTGTATGTATGTAGGTGTGTATGTATATGTATGTACGTACGTACGTACGTATGTATGTATGTATGTATGTATGAATGTATGTATGTATGTATGTATGTATGTATGTATGTATGTATGTATGTATGCATGCATGTATGTATGTATGTATGTATGTATGTATGTATGTATGTATGTATGTATGTATGTATGTGCATGTATGTGTGTATGTGTGTGTATGTGTGTGTATGTGTGTGTATGTGTGTGTATGTGTGTGTGTATGTATGTGTGTATGTGTGTAATAATAATATTTTTATTTAATATAGCGCCAGATCCAATTATAAATTGTTCGTGGCGCTTTACAACATGTAGAACCTAGATAGAGATAATACTGATACCTAAATAATCATGCATTTTCTCAAAGAAATTGTTATAAAATTAATATTGGTAAAATACAAATACATACAGTAATTAAATAAATACTAAAATAATGATCTTAGCTACAGTTCTATTTAGAAATAAGACATTGCCAATTCATTTAATTGAACTAATGTACATGTAGGTATAAAATAAATATATAAATAGGTTAATTAATACATAAGAGATATAAAATTAATCAATGCAGAGACTAAACTATGTCACATTGGACAATAACGAGAGTCGAAAAAAAATGAGTCTTTAAGCGTGCCTTGAAAGTAGAGAGACAACGTTTTAATGTCATTTGGCAAAGTGTTCCACAAAGTCGCCGCCGCGGCCGCAAACGAACTGTCCCCAGCTTTGACATGAGTCCGCTGGACCGTTAACATGTTATTGTTGGTAGAGCGCAGGGCTCTTGTTGGTTTGTATGGGCATACAAGGTCGCATAAAAATTTCGGGGCATCGCCATGCACAGCTTTATATGTAAACACTAATAGCTTAAAGTCGATTCTGTGTGCTACAAGCTACCAGTGAAGAATGCACAACAAAGGCATGGCGCTGTCGCAGTAATCGTAACACCTCCTGCGCGTATCACACTGCCGCCAATAAGCGCAGCGGCAGTCTTTGGCACTACGGGAAGATATTCCGTTTTATTGTTGTTCATGCACATGTAGTTTGAAGTCATCCACTGATTGACAATATCTAGACACTCCTCCATACGTCGCAGAGTAGCAGCCAACGCAGTCGCAGTGAGGTCAAAATGGCGGTACAATTGCAGATCATCCGCATAATTATAAAAACAAAGTCCATGCGCCCTGATTATGTCGCTAATGGGTGGTACGTACAACGAGAATAACAAAGGACCCAGCACCAAACCCTGTGGGACACCCGATGTCACGCAAGTTGTATTCGATGACGCATCACGAATGACCACACGCTGGGTCCGGCCCTGCAGATAGGATTGCAGCCAGCCAAGCACCTTGCCAACAATGCCATAACGCAACCGAAGGCGCTGGATCATTATCTTGTGATGGATTGTGTCAAATGCCGCACTAAAGTCAATAAGAACTAGTGCCGTGCTTTGTCTATTGTCTATAGCGGCTTTCATGGCATTTGTTATACACAATAGTGCGGTTTCAGTTGAATGATTCTTCCGGTAGGCTGATTGGAAACAATCCTCCATTCGCTGATCGGAAATATGAGAGATGGTCCTTCGCTCAATAACTTTCTCTATGACATTTGACTTTTTTGGCTTAGGTTGCTAACTGGACGGTAGTTGTTGAGTATGTCCTTGTTGAGTGATTGTTTCTTGAGCAATGACCGGACAACTGCGTGCTTAAGCAGCACAGGCATGACTGCATCCCCGAGTGAGGCGTTTACAATTTGTGTGATGATAGGCACGATACTTTCCATGTTGTCATTTAGTTGGTAGTGGATCAAGTGAACATGTCTTATCCGTAGTGCCAAGAATATTAGTGATTTCGGCTGTAGTAGTTGACTCGAACACTTGAATTGGGTCAGTAAAACAACGTGTCTCATCCTCTGTCGGGTCAACGGCAATGCGGTAGTGCAAGTTAATCAGTAATTTCTCGATCTTTTTTTGGAAGAAACGTGAGAATTTATCTCATCCTTCCTTCACTGAATACAATTCAGGAAGTTGCATTTTGTGTACGTCGAGTGAATTCAGAATGCGAAACATGTTCTTGTTATTAGCGTTGTCCGCGATGATATTCGGTTTTCTTATTGGCTATCATTGTAATGCAGTCGTCGCGAGCGGCGTCGTATAATTGGCGGTGTGTTTCAAGTTTTGTTCTTCTCCACATATTCTCACATGTTCGCCTCTTCTCTCTTGCTTCGTATGTATGTGTGTACGTGTGTATGTGTGTAAGTGTGTATGTGTGTATGTGTGTATGTGTGTATGTGTGTGTGTGTGTGTGTGTGTGTACGTATATACGTATATACGTATGTATGTGTGTATGTATGTATGTATGTATGTATGTATGTATGTATGTATGTATGTATGTATGTATGTATGTATGTATGTATGTATGTATGTATGTATGTATGTATGTATGTATGTGTGTATGTATGTATGTGTGTATGTATGTGTGTATGTGTGTGTGTGTATGTATGTATGTATGTATGTATGTATGTATGTATGTATGTATGTATGTGCTGCATGTATGCATGTATGCATGTATGCATGTATGCATGTATGCATGTGTGCATGTGTGCATGTGTGCATGTATGTATGTATGTATGTATGTATGTATGTATGTATGTATGTATGTATGTATGTATGTATGTATGTATGTATGTATGTATGTATGTATGTATGTATGCATGCATGTGTGTATGTATGCATATTTGCATGTGTGTTTGTGTGTGTGTGCTTGTGTATATGCGTTTATGCATGTTTGTGTGTATGTTTGTATGTATGTATGTTTGTATGTATGTTTGTGTCTCTGTCTCTCTGTCACGCGCAGTCTTTTTTTCTTGCTGCCTCTGTCGTCTATCTCTGTGTCTCTTTCTCGTCCTGTCTTTATACACGCATGAGTTTAGGTGTTCTCATTTAGTTAGCTTTTGAACATTAATCGATTACGTTAGACCAGCGATCTAGTGTCATGCAGACTCAGGGATATATCAAAGTAACAAGCTGTTCACAGTAACATATACCACAAATTTTTTTATGCAAACTAAAATCGAAGCAATGGTAGAATCTCAATAACGGCTTCCTTGTCCACTTTCTATCCGATCTTGTTGCTTTGTACGACAATCTACCCCATATTTAGAGTGAGCGCGTTAGTGTAGTGATTAGCCTGGCATGGCAGCGCTTTGAGTTTAAAACACGGGCCGGGCAGGTATGATATTTGGTATACAAATCTGGCTCTCAACATTGGGGACTGTGTATCCCTCGTGACTAAGAGGTCACGTTAATGTAAGTCCCGTCTCAATTTGGGACGTAAAGGAACCACTGAGGATGACAAGCTCCCTGGCAGCGATCACCCTCAGTGCCAGTATAGAAAGGTCGGCTTGGCGATAATGTTCTGAAAAAGGCTGAATCGTGTCATGTGTTGTTTGACGGACAGAGATGGACGAGTTCGGAATGGGCGGATACCCCCGGGACTATGTCATCTACAGCCAACAGGGCCGCCCGTCGTCCGGCAGTAGGTCCCCAGGCAGCGTGGCAGCGCCCCGACCCCCGAGTGGCACCCGGCCTACGAGTGGCACCAGGCCCCGCAGTGGCACGTTGTCTGGGACCAATGTACGGCCGACCAGCAACTCAGCCATCAACGCTCAGGCCCGGCAGAGTATAAGGCCGGGTAGCGGGGTGAGATCGTCCCGGCCCGTCAGTGCTGAAGGTGGGTACATCCGCGCTCAGGCTCATGTCAAATGACTAACAGGGCGACAGGTGGCGTGCATATCATCAACCACACAATGCAAATACAACATAAACTACAAAGATTGCTTTGATGTAATAGAAAGATTGCGAATACATATCTCTTAGCTGCTGCTTTCACGGGATCCGTTGTCAACAATGTGTTCTTTAGTTACATGCGGTTTATGTGTTTTCAATATTCCATATGTTAGAATCTTATGATATTTAATTGTGATGCTTCAAATTGTTCGTCGATTAAAATAAACGTCGTGATACGTCTATGTGCATGGTTGATTGATATCATATCAAAAAAATGAATAAATAGACACCTTAGAAATCCCCTCGATAGTTCTGCGTTGCGCCTAAATAATACCTAAATATCGTATATGTGACAACATACATTAAAGCTTGTTATACGTTATGGGATCGTTAGTTCATCCAATGTATGCGTTTTGATGTTAACGTTTGTGACTTTTGTTATTAGCAGTAAGTGCCATTGTTAGTGTGATGTTAACGTTTGTGACTTTTGTTATTAGCAGTAAGTGCCATTGTTAGTGTGATGTTAACGTTTGTGACTTTTGTTATTAGCAGTAAGTGCTATTGTTAGTGTGATGTTAACGTTTGTTACTTTTGTTATTAGCAGTAAGTGCTATTGTTAGTGTGATGTTAACGTTTGTTACTTTTGTTATTAGCAGTAAGTGTCATTGTTAATGTGATGTTAACGTTTGTGACTTTTGTTATTTGCAGGAAGTGCCATTGTTAGTGTGATGTTAACGTTTGTGACTTGTTATTAGCAGTAAGTGCCATTGTTAGTGTGATGTTAATGTTTGTAACTATTGTTATTAGCAGTAAGTGCCATTGTTAGTGTGATGCATTTTTGCCAAATACATTGACGAGATTTTGGAGTACGACCTAACATGTGTTGTTGCCCATGCGTCATTGTTTTGCAAACCGGTTCTGGAGAAGTGTCACAGTCATTTGAAGTAGTCTCTAGTAAATACAAGTACATGCAAACGATACATCAGGGGTTAGTTTTTATTAAAGGGCAACGATTTTTATAAACATATGTGGGGTAAGTGACGACTTATAATAATAATTTTAATATTTTCCAAATAAAATTGTATAGAGGTCTTAACAAGAAAACTTTATAAAAAAAACAGATATTGTATCGATACATTTAATAAAATTGTACTGGGCTATATGATTTCTTTCCACATATGTTTATTAATATATCTTTACAATAAGAACACAATTAAACCAACGCAATGACATTAGCATTGGGAGCTAAAGCTATTTATTATTAATAACATTCATCGCTGTAGCTCCTAGTTTGTCAAGGCATCCCCTTCTTGCATTCAAAGGGTATCCCAATCAGGTGACCCTTTGTGAATTGTCTGTCAATAGGAGGATTGTGTAGAATACAAGGCCCTACATAGTGTTACATATAAGGCTCTACTAACAAGCAGTCTGATGTTCGGTGTATTTTCGGCAGTCATGTAGTAAACACAACAGTATTCGAGAATGATCTTGTATATTAAATATATATATGTGAGTATTACAGGTTGCCTTCACATGTGGAGGTTGACAGTGATCGTTTCTGTGTTATTTTGACCTTCATCGCTTCCATCCTTTAATATCCAGTAGTTTTCGTTAATGATCGATTATCATTATTCTCCAATATTTTCGAATGTCCATTACTGGTTGTTCCAGTTCACTCAGGTGTATATGCCGGGGAGTGATGCATAAAGCTCTTTAATCAGTCACACTGACTGAATAGCGCGTAACTTACCGTTATTGTAGTATATATCCATAATCTTTAACGTATAACTTAATCGTAACTTAAACGTAATCTATACCGTATATATCTTTCAATGATGGGAAATGTATTTCCGTATTTGATCCGTTCGTCTTTGATCGGCTGTATCCATCAGTAATACGTCTGTCAGTGATCGGGCCCATCCGCTCGTGATCGGGTATGTTTGTCAGCGGTCGGTTTCGTCCGTCAGTAATCGGGTACATGCGTACATGTCCGGTACACCCATCAGTGATCAGTGGCTTCGTCAGTATTCGGGTACATCCATCGGTGTTTGGGTACATCAGTTAGTGATCGTGTACACGCGTCAGTGATCGGATATATCCGTCAGTAATCGGAGCGATCCGTCAGTGATCGGGTAGGTCTGTCCCAGGTGAACGTGCACGTGGTGTGTTTCAGGACGGAGAGACACGAGTGGCATGCCGTCGGTGGAGGTACCGACGATCGAGGTACCCGATGGAGATGAGTTCACGGACAGCGCAATACATAATGCGTCGTCTCAGACAGGTACGACAAGGGCGCCTGTGCAGCGGCTGCTGGGCCAGTGTAGGACGCTCAAAAGACTGCCCCGCTGAAAACACTGTTTTGAGCGTACCTTCAAAACACTACTTTTAAGTTCAAAACACTACCCGTCGTATGCTCAAAACAGTACCCAATTTCAAAACACTACCCGTCGTACGCTCAAAACAGTACCCAATTTCAAAACACTACCGTCAATATATCTTAACACCGTAAATCAGTCACCTTTGGAAATTATTCTATCCCTAGGGTCGAGTTAGTAATCGTTAGAACAAATTAGACAACGGGAATAAATAGTTACTGTAAAATCTCATAACAATATTAATTGAGCTTAATGTAATTATTATAATTAGTTATGGTTTGAGTTAGTTATGGTTGGGGCTATGCTTAGTCATAGCGTAATTGTTGGAATTAGTCATACGACGGCAATAAACAGTTAGTGTGACAATCAGACGAGGTGAATAAATAAGTATTCATTAGGGCTAAGGTTATTATTATTATTAGTTATATTTGTATTCAGTTATGGAAGGTTATATATATATACACATATATTATATATATATATATATATATATAATATTTATAGCGTTATAAACAGTCATACGGTGGCTATAAATAATTATTTTGAACTATCGTTATTAATTAGAGATAACATTATTATGAGTTATGGTTGGAGTCAGATGTGATTGGGGGTTTGTGTAATCGTTCGAACCAATCAGACGATGGGAATAAATACTTAGTGAGATTATTAATTAGGTTAAGGATATTATTAATTATACGGTTATAATTATTACTAATATTAATGCTTACGCGCGCGTGCGTGCGGTTGTGCGTGTATGCGCCGGCGCATATGTGTACGTGTGTATGTGTATACTATTTGTGTGTGTTGTGTGTGTGTGTGTGTGTGTGTGTGTGTGTGTGTGTGTGTGTGTGTGTGTGTGTGTCTGTGTGTGTCTGTGTGTGTCTGTGTCTGTGTATGTTGTTTATAAAATGGAGTACACACACGCACTCACGCGCACAAACAAACACACACGCACGCACACACACACAATCGTAGGCTTCTGACCGGGAGTTCGAACATAGCCTACTATGTTGCCAATATTTCCACAATTTCTTTAAAATACATTCGCAGGTTTCGTTATATGAGCCTCAAGTCCATCTCGGCAGCCATTAACTTCTTTCACCCCACACAATATTTCACATTCCACGGACGCCCCCCCCCCCTAACGTTCCCGCCGCCTGCGATAAAGAAATACAAAAATAGAATGACGCTAACTTACTCGAACTCGTGCACGCCATGAACTTATCGCTTGAACGTCGAGGTTTATTAATAACAGGAGTCTGATGTCAATAACGTTGTCTTTAATCTTTACGTAACCCTTATTACCAAGATACCCTACCACACATAAAGCTTCCTATCGTTTGTCGGGACACCCCGACTTCCCATCAAGCGATACGTACTGTATGGATGGCCTCAAACACATAGGAATTGAAAAAGCGGGAAAAAAGTGTAGGTGTAGTGTTTTGAGGGTACGCTCAGTATATATATATATCTGTATATATATATATATATATATATATTATAATTATATATATATACACACACACACACACACACACACACACACACACACACACACACACACACACACACACACACACACACACACACACACACACACACACACACACACACACACACACACACACACACACACACACACACACACACACACACACACACACACACACACACACACACACACACAAAAACACACCTACATACGTACATACATACATTGACATACATACATAAAAACACACCCACACGCACGCACACACGCACAAAAGCACGCGCACAAACACACACATGCACACTTCTTCACTGTTCGTCCTTCCCATTCTTTTTCTTGTGTATCAACTAACTGCCGCTTGTAATCCACGCCAGAAGCCTTTTATCTCCAGACCGAGTGTGGATATCGGACGGCGAGGTGCCAGTCACAGACCTTCCCGACAACTGTTACTACAACGAGCGTATCGACCTGCGGGCCGTCTCATCTCAAACCGGTACGACTGGTTCGAGATGTCGCCTTGTATATGGCATGTATTTACAGCGGAACACCACATGCTCACACTGCTGTCTTCGAGTAGTTCACAGCCGAACATTACACGCTCACACTACTGTCATAGTGTACTCTACAACCGATATTACACACTCACACTACTGTCTTCGAGTGGTCTACAACCGAACATTACACGCTCACACAACTGTCTTCGTGTACTCTACAACCGAACATTGCACGCACACACTACTGTCTTCGTGTACTCTACAACCGAACATTGCACGCACACACTACTGTCTTCGTGTACTCTACAACCGATATTACACATTCACACTACTGTCTTCGTGTACTCTACAACCGATATTACTCGCTCACACTACTGAATTTGTGTACACTACAACCGAACATTACACGCTCTCACTACTATCGTCATGTATTCTACAACAGAACTTTACCCGCTCACTCTACTGACTTCGTGTACTCTACAACAGAACATTACACGCTAACACTGCTGTCTTCGTGTATTCTACAACCGAACATTACACGCTCAGACTACTGTCTTCGTGTACTCTACAACAGAACGTTACACACTCACACTACTGTCTTCGTGTACTCTGCTACTGAACATTACACGCTCACACTACTGTCTTCGTGTAGTCTACAACCGAACATTATACGCTCACACTACTGTCTTCATGTACTCAACACGCTCACACTACTGTCTTCGTGTACTCTACACGCTCACACTACTGTCTTCGTGTACCCAGCAACTTATATTATACGCAGACACTACTGTCTTCGTGTACTCTACAACCGAACATTACACGCTTACACTACTCTCTTCGTGTTTTATACAACCGAATATTACACGCTCACACCCCTGTCTTTGTGTACTCTACAACCGAAATTACACACTACTGTCTTCGTGTACCGTACAACGGAACATTACACGCTCACACTACTGTCTTTGTGCAGTCTACAACCGAACATTACACGCTCACACTACCGTCATCGTGTACTCTACAACCGATATTACACGCTCACACTACTGTCTTCGTGTACTCTACAACCGATATTGCACGCACACACTGCTGTCTTCGTATACACTACAACGGGACATTACACGCTCACACTACGGTCTTCGTGTACTCTACACGCTCACACTACTGTCTTCGTGTACTCTACAACAGAACGTTACACACTCACACTATTGTCTTCGTGTACTCTACAACCGAACATTACACGCTCACACTACTGCCTTCGTGTACTCTACAACCGAACACTACATGCTCGCACTATTGTCTTCGTGTACTCCACACCCGAACATTACACGCTCACACTACTGCCTTCGTGTACTCTACAACCGAACATTACACGCTCACACTACTGCCTTCGTGTACTCTACAACCGAACACTACATGCTCACGCTATTGTCTTCGTGTACTCCACAACCGAACATTACACGCTCACACTACTGCCTTCGCGTACTCTCCAACCGAATGCTACATGCACACTCTGCTGTCGTCGTGTACTCTACAACAGAATTTTACACGCTCACACTACTGTCTTCGTGTAATGTACAACCGAACACTACACGCACACACTACAGCCTTCGTGTACTCTACAACAGAACATTACACGCTCGCACTACTGTTTTAGTGTAGTCTACAACCGAATATTGCACGCACACACTACTGCCTTTGTGTAGTCTACAACCAAACATTACACGCTCACACTACTGTCATCGTGTACTCTACAACCGATATTACACGGTGACACTACTGTCTTCGTGTACTCTACAACCGATATTACACGCACATACTACTGTCTTCGTCTACATTATAACGGGACATTACAAGCTCACACTACTGTCTTCGTGTACCCTGCAACTGATATTATACGCTGACACTACTCTCTTCGTGTTTTATACAACCGAATATTACACGCTCACACCCCTGTCTTCGTGTATTCTACATCCGATATTACACACTACTGTCTTCGTGTACCGTACAACGGAACATTACACGCCCACACTATTCTCTTTGGGTAGACTACAACCGAACATTACACGCTCACACTACCGTCATCGTGTACTCTACAACCGATATTACACGCTCACACTACTGTCTTCGTGTGGTCTACAACCGAACATTACACGCTAACACTACCGCCATCGTGTACTCTACAACCGATATTACACATTCACACTACTGTCTTCGTGTACTCTACAACCGATATTGCACGCACACACTGCTGTCTTCGTATACACTACAACGGGACATTACACGCTCACACTACTGTCTTAGTGTACTCTACAACCAATATTACACGCTCACACTACTGTCTTCGTGTACTCTACAACCGATATTACACGCACATACTACTGCCTTCGTCTACACTGTAACGGGACATTACAAGCTCACACTACTGTCTTCGTGTACCCTGCAACTGATATTATACGCTGACACTACTCTCTTCGTGTTTAATACAACCGAATATTACACGCTCATACCCCTGTATTCTACATCCAATATTACACACTACTGTCTTCGTGTACCGTACAACGGAACATTACACGCTCACACTACCGTCATCGTGCACTCTACAACCGATATTACACGCTCACACTACTGTCTTCGTGTACACTACAACCGATATTGCACGCACACACTGCTGTCTTCGTATACACTACAACGGGACATTACACGCTCACACTACTGTCTTAGTGTACTCTAAAACCAATATTACACGCTCACACTACTGTCTTCGTGTTCTCTACAACCGATTTTACACGCTCACATTATTGTCTTCGTGTAGTCTACAACCGAACATCACACGCTCACACTACTGTCTTCGTGTACTCTGCAACCGATATTGCACGCACACACTGCTGTCTTCATATATACTACAACGGGACATTACACGCTCACGCTACTGAATTTGTGTACACTACAACCGAACAATACACGCTCACACTACATTCTTCGCATATTCTTCAACCGATATTACACGCTCACACTGCTGTCTTCTTGTATACTACAATCGATATTACGTGCTCACACTACTGTCTTCGTGTAGTCTACAATCGATATTACACGTTCTCTCTAGTACCTTCTTGTACAGTATCCGAATATTATACGCTCACGTTACTGCCTTCGGAATGATTTTGATGCTCACCAACCTTTTTGTCTTAATGCATCTCCGACCTTCGTTTCCAAGTATTTAGGCGCTATAGAAATTACATTGTTATTTTTTTTTTATAATCGGGAAACAAGCAACATATTTGTATAATGCACCTAAAATAATTAATACAAACTAACTATTTGCACCTATATTAAACATTTTCACATTAGTGGTTTACTCATAATTTGTTTTCAAAGTGGAAGGTTCTCATGAAAGTTTTGATTTCCTGAAGGCTGCCATATTACTTACGACGCAAATAAACAGCCGTAGTAGAGCGGCCAGAGAAGAGTTACTTTAATTAACACGGGCTGTTATGGGATCAAGAGCGCTGTCGTGGTGACCTGGAGTGTTTGCATTTAGCCTCTGTGTTGTTTATTTTTTTTCGTCAGTTTTAATTCAAGGATGTTATGTACTTTCGGCAAGAAGTAGTATGAAGATGTTGTGCGGCAGAACAACAAAAGTTTTGGCAGTTTTATGGACCATTTTACTCATTGCGTGTGTGAGTGGTGAACCGATTTGGCAAGATGGCAGATTCAAGACTTATTCACATGACGCGCTGTTGGCCTTGCGACCCAGTGTCACTGACAATCTTTCTGGTCAACTCCTGGATTTAAATAACTTTACAGTGCTCTCGGACACTAACAATAAAAAACCCGCGACGCAAGCGGGGCAAGAAAGGCGGCGTACGCCAGAGACTGAATATAAAGAAGGTACGCACCCTCCCCCTACCCTCGACCATGTTGGCTAATGTCCAATCATTATGTTCGAACATTTACGAACTTCAGGCCAATGTTGCGCTACAGTGGGCCTACAAAGAAGCTTGTTTGGTATGTGTGACTGAAACCTGGTTTGATGAAACTTTACCAGCCAGGACAGTGAACTTTAAGTTGATGGCTTTGGTACCCCAGTGAGACTGGACCGGGACAAAAAGTTGAGTGCCAAATCACAGGGTGGAGGGATCTGTGGGTACGTCAACCAGCGCTGGTGTAAGTCTGTCATGGTGAAGGAAGAATTGTGTACACCGGACGTGGAGCTATCGACAGTGTCGCTGCGTCCGATTTACCTACCCAGAGAGTTCGGACAGCTATTTTTTAACTCTGGTCTATGTGCCACCGTCCATGTCGCAGCTGATACAATCATTAGCTGTGTGCTCGGGCGTGAGACAATGTCACCAGACTCACCAAACATTATTCTTGGAGATTTCAATAGTTGCCAACTAGACAAAACATTGTATGTTTACCAGCATTACGTGACGTGTTAGACACGCGGTAGTAACACTCTCGATCTTTGTTATGGCAACATCAAGGGCGCGTACAAGTCCGTGAAAAAGATGGCACTCAGTACAGCTGACCACAATGTGGTACATTTGATCCCGGCGTATAGAACTAAACTGCAGAGACAGAAAGCAGTGCAGAAAACTGTAAAAACGTGGGACTTGAACTCAGCCAACGCCGTCAGGGGGTGTTTTGACTTTACCTTTTGGGATGTTCTCACTGACTCCAGCTCTTCGCTTGAAAAAGCAGTTGATGTCGTCACAGAATATTTTAAGTTTTGTGAAGAGATGATTGTCACACAAAGACTGTGAAACTCTTCCCAAATAACAAACCGTGGGTAAATAAAGAACTGAAAAAACATAATCAATGAGAAGAAGAGGTCTGTCATGTCTTAGAACCGCACCGAAGCAAAAAGGATCCAGTGTACTCTAAAAAGGCATATCAGGGACGCTAAACTGGAATACAAGGACACAATTTACGCCTGTTCCTATACGGCAATATGCGCAGGACATCGCAGGGACTGAACACTGTGTCCGGTGTTGAGTCCGGCAAACATGTCATACAAACCTCAGAGTTAGCGTAAGAGAGTCTTGTAAGTTCGCTAAGGACTTGAATTCCTTCTTTGGGCGGTTTGATCGTCATGACTTCTCTCGTGAGCGTCAGGAGGCGGTGGACGACATTGAATCTCAGCTCACAGAAGATGACACCCCGGAAACAACTCCTGATGACGTCAATAAGATCTCCAAGCACCTTAACCACACAAGGCAGCTGGGCCTGATAATGACAGTGGTCGGGTCCTCAAGGAGTGCCATGCTCAGTTGGGTGCAGCGTTCAGCATCCTTTTCAACTGGTCTTTGAAGCAGCATCGCATCCCCCTGGCCTGGGAATCGTCAATTATCTGTCTTGTCCACAAGAAATCTGTGCCATCTGTTCTCAACGACTTCTCTCCAGTGTCGCTTACCTCATTCGTCATGAAGTGCTTTGAGCGATTCGTACTTCGTCCTCTCCTGCAACATGTTGGGGATCAACTGGATCCCCTCCAATTTACGTAAACGCAATAAAGGTGTGGAGGATGCAGTCCTCACTCTATGTCATAGTGTGTATACTCATTTGGAAAAGCCCAAGTCGTTTGCCAGAATAGTTTTTAATGACTTTTTTTTTCTTTTAACATCATGATGAGTAAACTTGTCAATATGCATGTGAACCCACATATCATTTTGTGTGTAAATCAGTTTCTTACTGGGCGTAAACGAGTAGTGCGCTATAATGGTGCTGTGTCGAGCCCACTCTTCACTTTCATCGGTGCCTCCCCTGTTCTGTTCACACTCTACACAGACGACTCCCGTAGCAGCCAGAAGAGCGTCAAGTTCATCTAATACAGTGATGACACAGCTATCGTCGACCTATCCGGCTCTAATCAAGTGTGTGCGAGCGCTGTAGCTGATTTCACAGTGTGGTGTGACAATCATTTCCTAGACGTGAACGTTCGTAAAACTGAAGAACTCATAATAAATTTTAGGAAGAATCCTACCCCTCCCAAGGGACTATTCATTAAGTGTGTCAGGAGAGTAGAGCAATACAAGTACCTCAGCATTATCATTGATGCCAAGTTCACATTTGGTGAACATACAGCTGTAATAATGTAAGTAATGTAAGGTTCATTCAATATCAGCACACATGTTCTTCAAACTTTCCACAGATGCTACATCGATGTAGTACTGCGACTTGAGTATTGTGCATCGCAACACTCTGGCACGAACCGTCAGGACTAGTGGCAAGATGGTGGGAGAAAAGCAGACCAGTTTAGAGGATCTGTACAGGCAACGGGCAGAGAGAAAAGGAAAGAATTTCTTTTGTATTTTCAACATTCGACTACCTTGGTATCCCCACACCATAATGCAATAGTTGATATGTGATAAAAATAACGTATTATATAAGATACTTTTAATTTCTAGGGAAAAGACATATTTTAGTCTGTTTAAGATGCCGACTGTTTTGGAACACTTGTTTGATACTTTTTCAATGTATTTATTCCAATTTAAATTTGTATCTAAAGTAAGTCCTAAAAAATTAAATTCATCTACTCTTTCAATGTTTATACCATTTATATTGAGCATAAAGTTATCGACATCTTTATTTTGCATGTGAAAAATCATATATTTGGATTTGTTTCTGTTTAATGATAATTTATTAATGTTTAACCATTCAATTATTTTAAGGAGTTCATCGTTTATTGCCGATTCTATATTTCTATTTGGGGAGTTACCTTGAAAATAATTGATGGTGCTAAATAAGGTGGTATCGTCGGCATACATAATAAAGTTAAACATTTCGCTAGCTTTAGGGAAATCATTAATGTATATTATGAATAATAGGGGACCAAGAATAGATCCTTGTGGTACACCAATTGTGATAGGTAGAATATCAGAACTTTCATTTTGAAATTCGGTGTATTGTCTTCTATTGCTTAAGTAGCTATTAAATAGATTCAGGGTAGGACCCTGTAATCCATAATATCTTAGTTTAGTTAATAGTATCGAGTGATCAATTGTATCGAAGGCCTTAGAGGTCAAGAAAAATACTGAAAGGAACATAATTTTTATCAATTTGTGTAATTATTCTATCTATTAGTTCAAGTGATGCATACTCGGTAGAGTGTTTTTTTCTAAAACCATATTGATTTTTAACAAATATATTAGAATCATTAAAGTATGCTGTTAGTTGACTAGATATTATTTTCTCTATCACTTTTGAAATTGTTGGAAGAAGAGATATGGGTCTATAATTTTTTTAATCAGATGGGTCATCTTTCTTAAAAATAGGAATTACTTTAGCGAGTTTAAGTGTATCGGGAAATATACCAGTATTTATTACTTGATTTATTACCAGGGTTAATGGTTTGATGATGGAGGGTTCAATTATTTTCAAAAGTTTGCAGGAAATACGTCATTCGTCATGAAGTGCTTTGAGCGATTCGTACTTCGTCCTCTCCTGCAACATGTTGGGGATCAACTGGATCCCCTCCAATTTACGTAAACGCAATAAAGGTGTGGAGGATGCAGTCCTCACTCTATGTCATAGTGTGTATACTCATTTGGAAAAGCCCAAGTCGTTTGCCAGAATAGTTTTTAATGACTTTTTTTTTCTTTTAACATCATGATGAGTAAACTTGTCAATATGCATGTGAACCCACATATCATTTTGTGTGTAAATCAGTTTCTTACTGGGCGTAAACGAGTAGTGCGCTATAATGGTGCTGTGTCGAGCCCACTCTTCACTTTCATCGGTGCCTCCCCTGTTCTGTTCACACTCTACACAGACGACTCCCGTAGCAGCCAGAAGAGCGTCAAGTTCATCTAATACAGTGATGACACAGCTATCGTCGACCTATCCGGCTCTAATCAAGTGTGTGCGAGCGCTGTAGCTGATTTCACAGTGTGGTGTGACAATCATTTCCTAGACGTGAACGTTCGTAAAACTGAAGAACTCATAATAAATTTTAGGAAGAATCCTACCCCTCCCAAGGGACTATTCATTAAGTGTGTCAGGAGAGTAGAGCAATACAAGTACCTCAGCATTATCATTGATGCCAAGTTCACATTTGGTGAACATACAGCTGTAATAATGTAAGTAATGTAAGGTTCATTCAATATCAGCACACATGTTCTTCAAACTTTCCACAGATGCTACATCGATGTAGTACTGCGACTTGAGTATTGTGCATCGCAACACTCTGGCACGAACCGTCAGGACTAGTGGCAAGATGGTGGGAGAAAAGCAGACCAGTTTAGAGGATCTGTACAGGCAACGGGCAGAGAGAAAAGGAAAGAATGTCTCCTCAGACCCCGCACATCCCTTGTTTCCATGTTATAAACTGCTTCCTTCTAAGATTGAATGTGGTTAATATTCAATGAATAAATAGTTGTGATTACTTTCATCATTGTTTGGGTTTAGTTAATCAAACATGATATTCGTTTTCCAACAACAAAATGTTGTAGTTGAAGCCAGAACTTATGACGTAGATTTACAGGCCAAAATGGCGCTGTCCATGAAATACGGTCGCTATGTTTTCAAAGTTGTTTTCCTAACGCTGACGTTAAAAATGTTATTGTAGTTGCAAATGGTTAGTTTGCATTAAGTCTTTTAGATGTATAACACAAAAAGATGCCTTTTGTTTCGTCCTAACACTACGTTCTTAGCTTCCAGTGCATAGTGGGCTTTAAGTGTGTACACTGCATGCATATTGTGTGGCAGGCACAACAACAACATCGATAACAAGTTAGTACACTGTCTAAGCGTAATATTTAATTCTTTGAAAACATTGGATATAATAAGGGTATAAATATACTAATTATGAAATAAGTCTACAACTAATTCGCATATCAAAGTTGGATATTTTGTCATACCTGATAGAACACAATGCGAGGCTTGCCGTCACGGACAAAGGACAATCTCGGTTCCATTTGCCGCCGTTTAGAAATTGGCTAACTTCGGTCCACCCTATGTGCATATTTCATTTGGAAGTTACAGTGTACACTCAAACCTTTTGGTTCCTTCAAATATGTGTCGAATCGCCGACAAGCAGAACATTATTCGGACGGAAATGGGAAAGCCTATAATGGACTCACACTAGCGAAAGAAAACTAAAGCAAATACACTCTGATGTTATCCATAGACTCAGCGTTTTGGAGTTAAATGTCACAAGTGATTATATGCTGGCTATGTTTTGCGTTGTGTTTCAGAGGACGTACAAAAGACCAGGCCGCCAATCACCGTGAGAGAAGTGGACACGACCAGTGACCATTTCCCGCCGTCGCTAATGCTCGATCCACCATTGCATGACAGTCTCGCACACAAGTCGTCTCAGACCACACAGAACAGGTCGACCAATGTAGGTTCATTTATCACCACGACTTTTGTCCTCGCATTTTTGTACTAATGGTGTTCACCTTTCTCTGAGGTCAGAACGCTAAGGATCAATTAAAGTATGTATCAAGGTTTACTTTACGCGGTTGTTAATATAATATGGAGGTCACCTGGCGAGGTGCCTATGCATATCCTATACAACGGACAATGATTGTACGTACACACTGTATTATGAAGAAACATTATCTTTTGATCATGACGGACATCATATAAACAATATACGATCCTTGAGTTGTGTTTGATGTCGTCTGAGGATCATCGTCATTGGTTCAATACGGACGTTGTCTGGAGAAAAACCACTGTCATTGGTTCATAATGTGTGTCGTCTACAGAGATTTTACCTTTGTTCCATGACGAATGTCGTCTGAAGGAACATTATCATTCATGCATTACTTGTCATCGGTCCACGACAATTATAATTATGACGGGTGTAATTGAACATACACGGTCATTGTATCAGGATGATCCGGTCTCAAGAACAAGATGAACAAGAACAAGAACAAGAAAGTTTTATTTAGACCCCAATTACAATATGTGTATAATATGAAATTAACGTAACATGAACAGGCATATATATACAAATGCAGTGTAATTTCAAATTAGATGGGGTCTGTGACTCCTATTAAGACAATAACAGTCGCTCTCATAGGAGCCACAGTAAATAATTTGTTTCAATTTAATTTTACCGAAGGAAGTGCAAATGTAAATGTAAAAGTAAAAGTAAAAGTGCAGGAAAAGAAAAGAAACCGAGATTACTTGATTACATATATGCATGTACTGGAGTATTAAAGGTATGTTAAAATAAACAAATACTAGTTGTCAATAGTACACTTTAATATACTTGATATGTATGTGTATATGCACAAATACAATATCCATATGCTGATTTATATATATACAATACATACATATCACATGCAATAATACAGTTTTAATGACTATGATAGCATGTATAGCAGTTTAATATTCTACACGTATCTACGTATTTTTCTAATAAATTGTTTTTGGCATAATTACCAAAACTTCTGAAGCTATGTGTTCCAATCTTCTCTGTGACTAACTTTGAGGTATTGTTAATGACATGTGGCAAACTGTATCTAAGACATCTTTTGGCAAATTCATGTTTTGTTCTGAATGGGTGTAACTCTGTTTTTTTCCTTGTGTTGTAATTGTGTACGTAAGCATTTGTAATTATTTTCCAATTTAATAGGTAAGCAGGGAGGTCATGATGTACATATTTATAATAAAACTTAAGTTCATGTAATTTTAACATGTCATCAATTTTTAAGATATTCAATTTTTTGAAAAGTGGCTCAGAGTGTGAATTATATTTACTTATAGATAAAATTCTCATAGCTTTCTTTTGTATTTTCAACATTCGACTACCTTGGTATCCCCACACCATAATGCAATAGTTGATATGTGATAAAAATAACGTATTATATAAGATACTTTTAATTTCTAGGGAAAAGACATATTTTAGTCTGTTTAAGATGCCGACTGTTTTGGAACACTTGTTTGATACTTTTTCAATGTATTTATTCCAATTTAAATTTGTATCTAAAGTAAGTCCTAAAAAATTAAATTCATCTACTCTTTCAATGTTTATACCATTTATATTGAGCATAAAGTTATCGACATCTTTATTTTGCATGTGAAAAATCATATATTTGGATTTGTTTCTGTTTAATGATAATTTATTAATGTTTAACCATTCAATTATTTTAAGGAGTTCATCGTTTATTGCCGATTCTATATTTCTATTTGGGGAGTTACCTTGAAAATAATTGATGGTGCTAAATAAGGTGGTATCGTCGGCATACATAATAAAGTTAAACATTTCGCTAGCTTTAGGGAAATCATTAATGTATATTATGAATAATAGGGGACCAAGAATAGATCCTTGTGGTACACCAATTATGATAGGTAGAATATCAGAACTTTCATTTTGAAATTCGGTGTATTGTCTTCTATTGCTTAAGTAGCTATTAAATAGATTCAGGGTAGGACCCTGTAATCCATAATATCTTAGTTTAGTTAATAGTATCGAGTGATCAATTGTATCGAAGGCCTTAGAGGTCAAGAAAAATACTGAAAGGAACATAATTTTTATCAATTTGTGTAATTATTCTATCTATTAGTTCAAGTGATGCATACTCGGTAGAGTGTTTTTTTCTAAAACCATATTGATTTTTAACAAATATATTAGAATCATTAAAGTATGCTGTTAGTTGACTAGATATTATTTTCTCTATCACTTTTGAAATTGTTGGAAGAAGAGATATGGGTCTATAATTTTTTTAATCAGATGGGTCATCTTTCTTAAAAATAGGAATTACTTTAGCGAGTTTAAGTGTATCGGGAAATATACCAGTATTTATTACTTGATTTATTACCAGGGTTAATGGTTTGATGATGGAGGGTTCAATTATTTTCAAAAGTTTGCAGGAAATACCGTCATAGCCACTACTGTTTTTATTGGGAAGGCTTTCAATGGTTTTCTTGACTATTTCTTCATCAACATTTAGTAGACTGAAAACGGAATGGACATTATCATTTAAGTAGTAATTGTAATCCTTATTTCCATTGTAATGAATGTCTTGTGCTGTCGACTGACCTATACTTGTAAAAAAGTTTTTAAATTGGTTTGCAATAACCGTTTTATCTGTTATAGTTATACCGTTACTTTTAAACAAAACAGTGTTGTTTGAATTGTTTTGGAGATAAATTCATTTATGGTTTTCCATGTATTTCTGATGTCATCTTTATATCGGTTAAAGCGTGACTCAAAGTACATTTGTTTGGCAGTACGAATATTTTTCTTTAATATTGAGTTATATGTTTTTAGGTTAGTTAGAAGGACTTCGTACATAGGTAAATTTGGATTAGACAAGAGATATCAAGAGATATGGAACTTAACAATGAATACATACTAGCAACAGCGAGTGTGACTGTTGACGCTGCCTTCACTGTGCTCCAGGTGGACAGCAATGCACAGACGACGCGGGCCTCAAAGAGGAGTATGAGCACGCAGCGCCCGTCATTAGGACCATCGGTTGAGGAGAATGTATGTCACTCGTCCGTGACGCCGATCAATGGTTGGCAGCGACAGTCGTCTGTTAAGGCGACGAAACAGCCAAGAGAATCCAATGTGAGCGGCGTCAAAGGTGGAGCTTCTCGCAAAAAATCGTCCGCGCGCGAGAAGAACATTAAACCGTCAAAGGATACACCTCTGATGGCTAACACAGGTGGGAGTCTGTACAGTATAGTGTGGCCATGTGCAGTACGGAGTAGATAGGCGGTCGCTTTACATAATTAGTTTAATTCGGGTTGGAATTGAAAAACAAAACAGACTTTGATAGAATGGTCGTTTTCAAGGGGTGAACGTTTAAGCATGGCGACTGTTATGAGTAATTCTGCTGAATATGTCTCATGATGCGCGTTATTATATAATTATACATGGTAATTGTGCGTGCGTTGGTTACTGGGTAGCAATGTAGGTAAGGGATGTTAAGATTGATAGGTAGTAGTACTATAGTCATTATCATAACAATAATGTTTTTATTTCAGACAAACAATCAGTATGCACATATAAAAATAAACACATCGACACAAAACAGTATGCTTACAAGACATAGTTACACTGTGTCGGTGCTGCTGTGCTGCATAGCATTGTAGAAGTCTGTCGAAGATATTCATGTTTTTTATTGTGGCAGTGGTATTTTAAGCACGGCTACATCATTTGACCATTCCTGGTTGTCCCGATTTAAGTATGTTGGATCTATGTATGGCTATGAGGGTAGGATGGAGGCCGCACCGTCTCCCTTTACCGGAGAAACAAAAAGAGTGGAAATTTAGTCAGAGGAAAATCAGGAAATACTATCTTGTCTATCGGGACCGCAGCGCGTGATGTTAGCGTATTTGTTCAGGGACCTCATTTCATCAGAATAATAACCAAGCAGTGATGCGTCATATAAAATGAGAGATATTAAAGTAATCCTTGAAGTTTTTTTTACCTATCACAATTCAAATAATTAAATAATTAAATTTGCAAACAAATCACGTAGAAACGTTGCAATTATTTATTGAGCCAACTGAACTTCGTCGTGTTTCATCAGAATAATCGTCAGGCTGTACTACTTGTTATATAATTAAAATATTGCGGTTATGGTTGAAAATGTTGAGCAATGGTAATGCAAAGAACTGCATTTTTTGCACGCGTATGGTCTGGCTTAGCGCAACTCCAGAATGGCGGACGAACTGCTTACGTACTTTCCTCGAACAATGTAGATAGCGCGCGCTGCACCGTCTTGTATTGATATACAGTCTTTGCTGTGAATGGTAGTGTCTGATAGTGGATCGGCACCTTAGTATCACGTGTACACCCATTACGTAAGACGCGTCATGCATCACGTGACGATTGCATTGTAGATAATTCGCAGGTGTCCGAAGTTACGAGTCAGTGTTGCAACGTCATGTAGAACTCAGACACCTACGCGACAGGCAGGTATGTGCAACAGCAATATGTGTTGGGGATGAAACAGACTAGAATAATATCCATTTTATACAGCCTTAGTGAACAACGCAAATGCATGCGCATTTGAATGCTGACCGATGCTTTGTATTATATTTTAGTGCATTAATTATGATTTATATTTGGGTGTATACCGTAAATGTTTACATTTAAATGCGACCTGCTAACATTAGGTTCTTAAATTTTACAGTCAAATTCATTTAAAAATCAGTAAATGTAGACACTGCACCGGTACTGGTTTCAGAGTATTGATTGAAATGCATCATATTGTGTAATGTGCATAACTTTTTTGATTTATTATTAACAAAGTACATAAATATAATATTAATACAAAATATTTGAAATGCATTAAAATGCATTTATTATGTATAACCAGAACATTTATTTTTGCATTAGAAAGCGACCCCAAAACACATCCATTCATTTGCATCTGCTTCTGATCCTGGGAATTTGCTTTTGCGTATGTAGTGGCATGTTAATTACTTGAAACATTCGCATTAGTATTCAGATGCGTCAGCTTGCATTTGTCAACAAACCTGGTATTATGTAGACCAATAATGTATTGTTGTGATATAAGGTAGTTTTATGCGTGCCACTAATAATGACACACAGAAATAAACTACCAGCAGTGTATCCAAGTTAGACTCTTCTGAGTAATTATCCAGATACATAATGTCTTCATACCTAATGTTGCAAGTCTAGTCATTCTAAGGAAAAGTTCTTTTAAAAGTACAGCTTAACCACGTTTGTCATCAGCGTCTTGCGAAAACGTCCATACATGCCACCAATATGTGTTGCGACTGTGGCACACGATTCTTTGCACAAATATGCAATAACCGCACTGCGAAGTGGCTAGCATTAGTCAAATTCATTGACGTCATCATCGATACGATGAACTTCGAAGAGGTCAGGAATTTAGTGAATCAGAAATGTCCGATTTGGAAGTAATATATAAATCAGACGTAACTATTTTTCCTAAGGGGCGTAGATATTATATTTTGAACGCTTATTGCCGTCTTTTTCTGTTTGTGTCACATCAGCAATAACATTTATTCTTAAGTCATTCCCCTACCAGACATGTTTGATGATGCATAGCACAGCTTGTTTAATGCGAAAACACAAAACACATGACTACCTTGGTAAAGCTCGAAAGTTGGCTAATACATCTGATTACACAACGACAATATGAACATTCATATGGAAATATGCCATCCACACAATATCATTATCATTTAACGAGTTGCCGTTACACGTAGCAACATAGAAGCATCCGCCCACTTTCTGATATGTCCAGCTAAACCGAATAATTCAATGTTACTGCTTAGTAACATTATTGTTTGTTTTGTTATGTCGTGCTAGTATAGCTGTGTGTTCATCCCCGTCCGTCCAGGCGTGTCCGGTTACTTCCGCGTGTGTTCAGTAATTGTTTGTTTTGTTATGTCGTGCTAGTATAGCTGTGTGTTCATCCCCGTCCGTCCAGGCGTGTCCGGTTACTTCCGCGTGTGTTCAGTAATTGTTTGTTGTGTTATGTCGTGCTAGTATAGCTGTGTGTTCATCCCCGTCCGTCCAGGCGTGTCCGGTTACTTCCGCGTGTGTTCAGTAATTGTTCTATATGCCGACTTGTGTCTGTAGAAAGAGCGTGGATATTAGAGGAGAAACGAGTTCCAAATCCAACCGTGATCTGCCTCGTCACACTGGTACGAGTCTGTGGTCCATCGTAATCGATGTACTCACCCAAGCCACATGTACTCTGGACGTAGACACCTGCTTAGTCTGTATTATGTACACTCGTGTTGATATTGTCTTCATATGCCATGCCCATCCGGCTAATGGTCAAATTCACTATCGAGTCCAAATGTGTGTTTGCTTTATTGAGACAGGTTTTTCAAGAGTCCCGTGTTAGAATTAATATAAGATAAGTATGGTTAAGAGGATGCACTGTTTTCTTGTCTTAATCGCAGACTTATATCATGACCACTTTCCTATATGTGAACTGTGTATCTTATTTATACACAACAGCGTATCGACCGCATTGAGTCTGAGGTAAAGTTACGGGTGTAGGTGGAAATAAAGGTATTGATGTATTTGTACTATAATGCATGACTGATTCGTATGGAACAACGTTATGCTATGGTATCTATATTAGTTATACACATTGTTGCCGATGTTCGTATCCAACGATTCTATAACTTGGCAGTAGTGATGCAAGAACTTGTGAAGTGTTATTTGCTCTTCAAGCAAGTGGAAAGCCTGAAATAGTAATGCAGCAGTCCAATGAGAAAGGTGATCTGTCAAGTACTTTACAAGCCATACCGTTGTTTAGATGATTTATTATAAGTGAGGACGGCACCGACAGTACAGTGTACAAACGGGACGTCTGAGTCCTACAACAATAGCAGTGACATCTGGAAACAATGACTTCATTATGTTGATCACAAACAATAATCCCCAGACGTGAAAGCTACGCGTGTGAAATACACAGATTACTTCATCAGTTTGCAAGATGCTACAAACACATTCATTACGTACTGTTTAGTGACAATTGTGCGAATGTCATGCCTTGCCTTCTCGTCTTAGACAACAAAGTTCAACACAGCGAAACATGAACACATGTTATATTAATTGGAAGGAAAACGACGTGGAAGATAATCCTTGGTTCAATGCGTCTGTAAAGTGTGTTGTATAATAGTAATATATTATATTCATTGTTTTTCAGAAACTGTCCATCAACACGGTACTTTAGTATGTTTTGTGTTCCATATGTGCTTCATTTTCACTACATATCTATGTACAATGTTGATGCAGTTTAGTTATCTATTTCTGTCAATGTCAAGGTCATTACTATTGTACATAGTTATTACATTTCTAAATATGCCAGTTTCGCAAACGGTCCCGTATGTGGTACGCAAAACATCAATACAAACAACCGCGGAATAATTATACGCGTACATCACAAAGTATACAGTTTTCCATAACACACTAGTTGAGAGATTCCGATGCAGCTGGAGATTTCATTGCTGCTCGCCAAGTGAACGTTTTTACTTGACATAACCAAATTATTGCTACCCTCGCCACGCCTGATATTGTTGTAAATACAAATGTTACTGTTACTGCTAATGCCAATGTTGTTTCTGCTGCTGGTCCACGACTTCCGGTGATCATTAACAATGCCTTAACTATGTCGATGTTAATTGTGTTTTCAGTTAAGAAAATAGCAAATATTCTTATTTTTGTGTGTTACTTACTAATCCGTTTCCGCGATGAAACACGGAAACATAATTAATTTACTTGTTATTCCTGTGTTCATGTTGCAACTAACATTAATTGTCACATCTCCTAGTAATGTGTGAGTGGTTTTTGAGTGATGATGTATTGACCACGCGCGGAGTAGAACATATCGTTGTTTATAAAATATACTATGACTTTAGAAAAAAAATCTATGGTACATACTCTCACTCACGCACGCATGCACACAAACGCGCACGCACTCACGCACACATATTTCCTGCCAGGCCTTGGAAATATATTCAAACTACAAACGTAGTTCAAACAGGATTGCATGCCTTCTACAAAAAAACGTCGTATACATGACATAAACACATTTTGTGGTATTATTATTAGAAGTAGTATTATGTGGTTATTTGACGGTACCGAAAACTTAGTGCGTATCCTGATGCGCATTTACGTACTGTCGACATTGGTTGTAATGTTGGTGTTTGTGATGTAGGAGTATGTATTGTCAATATTGTGGGTAATATTGTTCATGTATTTTACGTAGGTGTATGTATTGTCAACTTTGGTTGTAGTGTTGATGTTTTTGACGGAGGTGTATGTATTGTCAACATTGGATGTAGTGTTGATGTCTTTGACGGAGGTGCATGTATTGTCAACGTTGGCTGTAGTGTTGATGTCTTTGACGTAGGTGTATGTATTGTCAATGTTGGTTGTAGTTTTGTTGTCTTTGATGTTGGTGTGTTCTCTCAACGTTCGTTGTAGTGTTGTTGTCACTTGGGTTGGTGTATGTTCACAGCAGCAACTGTCGTGCACACAGTGTCGCCGGCTTTATTGTGAGACGTTTGTGGTTGCCACAGTCACAACGTGCCGCCGTCGCTCGAAACACGTCAGCCGACCAGTGCAATGAAGAAAACAACAGGCCAGGTCGGTCCTGTCACGATCTGTGTAAAGGTCACGCAATATTGGTCCCATTCTGTAACTTGTGTTTTGGCAGATGGCCGGTCATCGCGAGTTGACCCTTCCGGTGAGAACAATAACACAACTGTTGTGTGTACGTGCGTGTGTGCGTGCGTGTGTACGTGCGTGTGTGGGTGGTGTGTGGGTGGTGTGTGTGTATACGTGCGTGCGTCTGTGTGTGTGTGTGTGTGTGAGGTGTGTGTGTGTGTGCGTGTGCGCGCGTGTGTGCACGTTGCGTGTGTGTGTGTTACATGTTTGTGTCTGTGGTATACGGCGGTCTCTTGACCACATATTTAGTTTTTGTTCAAAGTCCATCCTCGTCACATATAGCTCATATACACACGCTGTGTCGTTGATCGCTTTGACATCCATTAGTTGTTAAGTCATTATCAGGTTCTATGGCCTTACCCTTAAACTGGAGCAGTGGACGCTGTAATTTAACAAGGTCGCTTCGGCAGACTGAAACAAAACGGTGGAGTGCATATTTATTAACAAAAATAATATTCGTATCTGGCACGTTCGCACCGTTTGTATTCTTGTAAAACCGATACTGTTTCCGCTCCTTGACGTTTATCTAGAACGCTGTGATCGGTGGACATCCATAAAGAAACACCATTCGTATTTTCATCTGTTCTCAATGTATGCCACGTCCGTCTCATATTCCATGCAGTTCAGAGAACATTCAGCGATATCATGGTAGTATTTTGTAGTTAAACACGTTCAACCCCATGAATGCAACACAACATAATAGTGATATCAGTTAAGTTCAATATAATTGCGTGACTGAATGTATGAATTCACTACTTCATTTCAACAATATATTTTAAACAGATAGAAAGCGAAGTGTCATTAGGTTTTCATATAAACATTTAAAAACAAAATATGGGATACATTTTTTGTGTTACTGTTTAAAAGAGTTAGATGTCTTATGCATAAATACATTCATGTTTGTAGTACTATCTTGTTCCAGTGAGAAACTTTCCCCGCCTAGTCATGTCTATCCTGGCAGAATAAATTCTCACACAGGTTGCCAGATCCTCCATTTTCAACGAACATTCGCCAAGCCCGGGTCAACGTCTCATGTAGAATCACAGCTACTCACTCTCCTCGCAAATATCGCATGGGAAGGAATTGTGAGGAAACAGTGTTTTCTAATAAAACACTAACATCCTTAACAATGTTATCACACCTTAACATTAGGTGTCGTATCGATAACTTGTGTTATTGTCGCTCCGTGAAATAACCGGCAAATTGAAGGGACAAGTAAAACAACTTCGGCAACTTTGACAGAACACAGCAAATACATGAACAGTGTTTATATCAACACGTTTTTATTAAATTTTATCTGATTTTAAAGGCTTTATGAGGCGTTCGTATGCAGATGATCAAATTATCGCCCACGATGAAAAACCACATAGAATGCCAGCGAAACGCTGAGGCGTAACATACTTCTGTCCTGGACACTATCTGCGAATTACCATTTGCGCAGTACACGCCTATCAAGTGGGTTTCAATGCCTTTGTCTTTGACCATTCTCATGTAAGCTCAGGCCAAGCAATGTGACTGAACGGAGCGCTGCACGGATTACGTCGATGCCAGCAAAGTCGGATCATTCGACCCACTAGACATGACAGAGGCAGCCGACGGTGTTGTCACGATTAATGACTACGTTCTGGTTTACATAGTCGGCCATATCCACCAGCGACCAGGGAACAAGTGAAAACAGTTGTTTTGTCATACTTCACAAAGAGTTTTAGTCGCAAAACGCGCTCTGTGGGGAGCATACAAGCCTTTGGGTGCTCTCGACAAAATCATCCACAGAGTAGAGAGGGCATCCAGGAGTTCGGACGACGCAAACACTGACGACGTATTGACAGCGCTGGCGAAAAAGTTTGCTTTGAAGACTCACCTGTGTGTGTTGAGAAACGCAGAGGACATAATGTGGTTGCCAAAATACTTGCCCTGTGAGTTGTTGGAGCAGTCACTAGCTGAGCGACTTGCGGTGGTCGAAAGCCAGTTGCGACAACAGGAAAACGTCTGAGCATGGAGGGTGATCTAATTTCACCTCACAAAGAAAGCCGCGTCCACCCCAGTCAGTCTTATGCAGAGACACTGAAAAAAACAGAAGAAACTGACTGTGAGACTACCACCGGCAAGCACCGGATAAAAAAAGTTACTGTGAAACGAGTGAATCGGCCAGCACCATGGGTCACAAATAAGTCAAAGGTTGTTGAATCGACACAAGAAAAAACCATTCAACAAAACCTGTCATTGACGATGTTGCCAGGCAAGAACTCATCGATGCCAACTCGATAGCAGATGACGCCGATAAACCCTTCGAGGTTACACGTTATCTCCAGCGCAAGAACGAGAGGCGCATGACACATTCATGGTAGCCAGACATGGTAATTCCGTTAGACAAATGTTTGTTTCACGGGTGTCTGAAGAAGTTAAGCCGGATGATCTAAAAACCTATCTGGAAAGCAAGAGTCTTACTGTGCTGAATACTAAATGTGTATCACACAATGAGGCTAAAATAGCTCATTCAGATTGACAATACATGTCTCTGAATTTGATAGGCTGTTTGACAGCAGTGTGTCACCAGAAGGCATCACCATTCGTAGATTTTGCTTCAAGAGCCCGAGGAGTATGTCCTGATTTAATTATCCTGTGATATAACCGACGCTTTTTGATATGGCCAGTCACTTTACTATTTGTAATTATAATTGTATTGACTTTGGTCCAGGCAAGCCTGAATATGACTCGGAACTCATCAAAGCACATGAATTTTTTATATTCCAGGAACATTGGTTAAGGGAATCTCAATTTCATAGGATTAAAGACATCCTGTGATAATAATGTTAGCAATCTATCTCATGATGTCTCTGGATAGATAATAATATGTTTTTTTAGTGGCAGAGGATATAGTGGATGTTCCATTATATGGAAAGGTACCTTGAAATGTATTGTTTCCCCAGTCATCGTGAACTCTAGTAAAATATGTGCAGTTAATACAATTACTCAAAGCACATCATTATTACTTTTTAATATGTAAATGCCATGTGATATCAAATATAATGGTGATATGTACTGCGATATTTTGAGTGAAATTAAGAGTGTATGTAATATAATGAATTGTTGCAACTATTATTTGAAGTGATTTGAACACTTCTCTCACGTGTGTGTCTTCGAACTTTACAAAACATTAAAATTACAGGAATCAATCAAGCCATATATAGATTTTAGAAGAAATAATGTTTGTTATACATTTACTAGTCCTGTGAACAATGGACTTGTCAATGTCATTGATCATTTCCTTTTAAATAGTGGATTCTTTTACCACAATTATGTTAGAATATTATAGTATGAATGATGGCTCAAGTTTGTCATTTCATTCGCCACTGGTGAATGGAATGACAACCTTGAATTTAAATGTTAAATATTGTTCATGTTCTGCTAGACGTTATAGATCTAGACCTAAATGGCACGAAGTGTCAGATTGTAGCCTAAGTAAGTACAACACAGTGTTCGGAAAATTGATTGATGAATTATCTACCATGGAATACTCTGCAATGCTGTGATAACAATTGTCCTAGCAGGTTAGCGCATTTACATAATATTCAGGTTTTTTTAAATGCAATAATGGATTGTTGTATAAGAGCTTCTTAGGACTCCATTCCACACACGTCAAAACAGTACAGTTCGATAGTTATAGCGGGTTGAAATGGGCACGTTAAACCATATAGAGAAACATCAATTTTTTGGCACAATATATGGAAAGATTGTAGCTCTCCTCGCAATGCTGTTATTGCTGATGTCATGCGTAGATCACGTTCTCAATATCAGAGAGCTGTTCGTTTTGTTAAACGTAATCAAAATACTGCAACAAATATGGTTGCAGCATTATTTGGAAATAAAATAGGGATTTCTGGAAAGAAGTTGGTAAAGTTACAAAGAACAGTACTGCGCTACCCAACATGATTGATGAAGTAACATGGGGACGAACATATTTCTAAATTTCTTGCTACTAAGTATGATGATTTATTTAACTCAGTAACCTATGATGAAGAGAATATGGTGTCATTGTTAGAAAATATACATAATTTAGATGTACAACGTAATGACTGTGAACGTATTGTTACTGTTGATGATGTCTTGTATGATTTTAACCATGTAAAACATAACCAATGTGATGGGTATGGATTGGTATATACCGATCACTGTATTCATGCTTCTCACAAACTACAGGTTTTTCTATCTTTGTTATTCACGCCAACGGTGTAACATGTGCATACCCCGGATGGTTTACATATAGCGGCATTACAACACTTGGTGAAAAACAAGAAGAAATCAGCAAATGACTCTGATAATTATCTCTTAGTAGCCCCCTTCGACAATATTTGATTGAGTTATAATGAAAAAAAGTGCTGATGTTTTTAAAACAAGTGATTTACAGTTTGGTTTTAAACCCCAGAGCTCTACAGCTAAATGTACATTTGCGTTAGTGGAGACTGCGAACTGTTTCCAGCAGAACAAATCTGATGTTTACGTGTTATTACTAGATGCTACTAGTAATAACTATGATGCTATGAATCCCCTTCTAGTCAGATGTTGACTTTACATGTACACTAATCAACATTTAAACGTATCATGGAACAATTCAATTGTCAACGTATTTCTTCTCTAGCAAAGGAGTGAAGCAGGGTGTAGTGTTTTTCCCCATTTCATTTTCTATCAATATCGATGAAATTTTTGTTAAATATATAATCGTGCATCAATCACCAAAATGTTGATGTGCTGCTGTCACTGGATCATATTAAAACTAGTTTCCTAAAACGTTCTTTCTATGGTGTATGTTTGTGACATTTACAACACAAAACTGTCTAATCTACCAGTTTGCACTCACTGCAATATGGTGCCACCTTTAGCAGCTTGTTTACCAATTCAAAGTCACATTGTGTATCGGATGGTGCGATTTATACAGAGTGGCATAAACAGCAACAGCACTAGTTTGAAAATGCTTGCTCATCTAGCCCTTCAAGGTAGTGGTTCGTATATGCCTAAAAGCTTCAATTACATCTTGTTCAAACTTACACTTGATGCCATGAGTTCTGTAGTATGAAGTCTAACCACTTTTATGATATCATTCAAGACCACTACCAGGAGGGGCTAGATGGGCAGCTGGTACTCAAAGTGTCATTAACCAAAGATGTGTTACAGAACACACATAATGTTGGGAGCACTTTTTTTTATCTATGGATGAGTTGCGCTCATTACTTGCCGTTTTATGTACATATCGAATACAATTCAAATTAGCCACTATCACATATCGTACCCTTTCTACGCAACACCCATCCTATTTGTTTAGTCTCCTTCGTTTTTCTGATATCCCCAGGAATCTCAGATCATCTGTTTCACAACGAATTTTTTGGCAAAAACCAAGTTTAATATCGGCAAACGTGCTTTTTCTGTAGCTGCACCCACAATCTGGAATCAATTCCTTATCGCTTTAAAATCATCTGAGACTATAAATATCTTCCGTAAAAACTAGACTTATTTATTTGAAATTGCATTCCCACCCTAACCTTCGGCGGTTCCTTGCTCTAATGAAGACTCCTGCTTGTCCCTGTTAACGATTTTGCCCAATGATTTTTGTATGTTGCGCCTCTGAGCTCAGATTCCTTAGGATTTAGGCGCTATAGAAGTTTGTCATTATTATTATTATTATATATATATATAATAATAATAATAATAACTAATATATATATATATATAATTAATATATATATATATATGCATCTATATATATATATATATATGTGTGTGTGTGTGTAATATATATATGTAGATATATATATATATATACTGTTTTAGTAAAATTTTAAATTTTAGTACGAATAAATGTATTATTATTATCATAGAACACAGGCTCCTCGTGAAATGTGATATTTTAATTGTCATGTCTTACAAACTACTCAATCTTGACCAAATTTGCAGTGTCTAAAGTCTATGCGAAAATAAATGCCAAATAATGTATTCAGACAAATAATATATTAAGTTGGCCATGAAGTAGTTTGGCTGAATGAAGAGTAAATATTTGGTAAAAAATATAATTTGTAATAATTGTCGATACATTTTTAAACGTACGATACTATTAAAAATTCATTTTTATCAAAAGAATTACTTGTTTTTAGCCAAACTACATCATTGCACAATGTAGGTTACTGTTTGCTAGAATAAATAGCACAATATATAAATATAATTATCTATGTGACTATTCACAAAACAACCTGGTCAAAATTTTAAATAATTATCTGGTTACCATGGTTACCGTTAAACAAATTGATTAGTATTTAATATCTGACATTCGTTGCATATAGTCTTAAGACACTGCACATTTGGTCAAGATGGAACAAGTAGTTTTTTTAAGATATGACAGTTATTTAACATGACATTTCAGGAGGAGGCAGTTGCCTTAATGTGCAACCAATTTCTGATGTGCCATCACTTATTTCCCCATGTGATGTTATATTCATTACGTGTGTATGATATAAGGACAGCATGTCAGTTGAACAGACACTGGTGCCTACAGGTATACAACTGTTCACAGTCGGCGCTGAAGTCAACGGTAGACTCATCCAATGGAGGCCATCGCCAGTCGTCAGTTACACAAACTGACGACAGACAGTTCCAGCCATCGGCTACTTCAGCCACTGTAGATCAACCAAGGTCGCCAGTTAACAAGGTCAAAAATCAACGTCGCAATTCATCGGTTAAGTCCGTCACGGATGGCCGACATATGTCTTCGGTCCAAACGTCAATCATCTATTTGAAGAGAGGAAGCAACGGACAGTCGCTGCTAGGTAATAAAACAAACAGAGTAGTTCATACTGTAACGTGATTAGTAATATGATGATACGTATTTACTGAAAGTGGTGTTGATTAAGACATTAATCATATACTAATTTGCACCCACCAGTGGGGCAAGAAACCAAGGGCAGCAATCATCACCACGGTATATAGAACATAAACTCATTGATATGACCACTTTATTTCTACTGTCTCCAATTACATAATTTTAGAGTAACTTTAGTGGTGCCACCTAGGGAATGACAAACTACTAAAACAAGTACCCTTGTGTTTTTTACAATATAATTATATCATCTTCTTCCGTTGTCATTATCCTTCACGGGGTCAGCCTGGAGTGTAGGAGTCGTCGCCAGTTTTTCCGGTCTTGTTCTATCAGCCCCCTCAACTCGGTGTCCTTCTTCACACTGTCTTGCCATATTTTTGCTGGTCTCTCTCTTTTCCCCTTCCCAGGTACTGGCAAGTCTGCTGCTGTTCTCAGATAGTGCTCTTCCTCATTTCTCTGGACATAGACATACCAACGAAGCGGGGCATTTCTCAATTAGTTTTCTACTAATTCTAAGTTTGAGCGAGATGTTCATCTGATCATCCTCATCCCAGTTCGCATGAGGAAGAGCTCTTCTTTTTTCTTCAGGGCACCATGCTGTAGATCTTGATCTTTAGCCCAATCCGGTTCTACGTTCTCGCTGATCACATCTAGTACGATGATAAAGAGTAGTGGACTTAGCGCTGAGCCCTGGTACAATCCCATTCCTATCTCAAAGCTAGCTGTATCGCCGTGCGGCGTTTTAAGTACAGTGTTTGCACCTTCGTACATGCACTGTATGATCCGCACCAACTTCTCCGGTACTCATTTCTGTCTTAGGCACCACCATGCCAGTTCTCTTGGTACTGTATCATGCGCCTTTTCAAAGTCTACGAATGCGCGGTAGAACTTCTTCTGTCCCTCTAGGGTCTTCTCCTGGATCTGTCTCAGCACGAAAATGGCGTCGGTTGTTCCTCTCCCAGGTCTAAATCCAAACTTCATGTGGTCTACTTCCACTATCTCCCTCAGCATCTTGTCTATGATCTTCTCTAAGATCTTCAAGATGAGCTCTAGTAGCTTTATTCCTCTATTGTTCTTACACTCTAGCACATCGCCCTTCTGTTTGTAGATGGGGATCAGCAGGCTTCTTTTTTCAATTCTCAGGGATTTTTTCTTCTTCCCAGATCCCAGGAGTCTCCAGATGCATTCTTCTCCTGCTTTTCCCAGTACATTGATTATCTCTGCTGTTAGTTCTGATGCTCCTCCTGCCTTCCCTTTCTTCATCTTCTTCAGTGCGGTCTTCACCTCGCTCTTGTAGATGACAGTTACTGGTCCTTCTACAGGTAATGCCTTCATGGGTTCCTTATGCGGGTTTTCTGTATTGAGTAGGCCATCGAAGTACTCTTTCCACCGATCCTTTACCTCTTCTGCTACTGATGATATATTCACGTTCTAGTCCTTGATGATAACCATCTCTCCGATATTTTGCTTCAGCCTCTGTCTTGCTCTCTCTACCATCCTCTCCCCTTCTTCTGACTTAAGGTTTCTGTACCACTATTCTGCTGTTTGGTATCTCGCTATCGCCACTGTCCTCTTTGCTTCTTGCTTCAGCTCTTGATACCTTTCTCTCGCGTCCTCGGACTTATCTTCCTGCCATATTTTGAATGCCTCTTTCTTTCACTTGATGACGACCTGGGTCTCTTCTGACCACCACCATGTCTCCTTTCTCTCACGTGTTACTCCGCCGGTCTTTCCGCACTTCTCAGTTACTGTCTTGACTATCGTGACCCTCAGTTTGGTCCAGTACACCTCGACTGTTGTTGCCTCGCACGTGTCCGCTTCTGTGGCTACTCCCGTAGCAAATTCTTCCTTCTTATGTCCTTCCATCTTCCATATCTTGATATTTGGGGCTCTCCTAGTCTGCTTCCTCTTCCTTTTCTTCTTCAATTGCATATCCATGACAAGCAGCCTGTGCTAATGCGAAAGTGTTTCGCCTGGTATCACTTTCGAATCTTTCACCAGCCTTCTGTCTCGTCTTCTTATGAACAGACAGTCAATCTACGTTTTGATCTCTGGTCCACTCTTGTAGGTGATCAGGTGTTCCGTTCTCTTCTGAAAGCCCGCTTGGGCAATGAACAGCTGAAGGCTCTCTGCCGACTCCAGGATTCTTTCACCTTTTGGGTTTCTGGTGCCATCCTCCATGGCTCTCCTCATGACCCTCTGCAAACTCTCCAATATGCCCATTTAGGTCAGCTCCTATGACCAGCTCCTTCTCTTCGGGTATTCTTCTGACCAGGTCTTCCAGTTTATCTGCCTCTTCGTATCCTTGCTGTGGGGCGTATGCTGATATGATATTGAGGATACCATCTTCAGTCGCCACCTTTACTCTCATCAACCTGTCTGAAACTCTCTTCACCTCCACCACCTTCTTCTTCCAGTCCTCCCATAGGATGACGCCCACTCCGTTCTTTCTTTTGTTCTCTCCTATGTAAAAAAGTTTGAACCCACTTTGTCCCATCAATTTTGTCTCTCCAAGGCATCCACGACCTCTCTCCTTTTTTCGGCCATGATGCCGTTGTTCCATGTTGCAAACCTGAACTTCTTGATGTTGGTTTGGTCCACTCGCTTCTTTGGACGCAGTCGTGGTTCCTCCAATACCCCTTGCTCATTGCTCACGGCAACCGGGTGGGGTCGTCTGAGCTTATACACTCCATCAACGTTTTTTCCCGGGTTTTACGCCGCCTCGCCAGGGCTGACACAACTCTTTTCCTTCATTCTTACGGACCGGCATCGGCGGAGTTAATATAATAATATATCGCCAATAAAATTATTGATAGAAAGAAGCCAATGATCCACGGACCCGACTAAATATAGAAAGATGCAACTGGACCCCGGAGCTTGAAATTAACTAGACTTACATTGTTCCAAAGTTAAAAACACAGCGCCGGAATTATTAATGTGGAGGCCCTGGACTGTGATTGACCTGTCATTCAATATCGACGTTGTATTAAATTATGTCATCGAAATGGTCGTCAAAATATACGTCGCGTAAATTGTATGTATTGAATGACAGGCCAATCACGGATCGTACGTCATATCAATGTCATATGTTATGCTCATTAGTGCTAAATTGATATGTGAGCCAGGCATGCGTCATGGATGAGCAAAACCTTCTACTGCTCTTTGTGAGTTTTCAGTTTTTGAAAACGAAAGTTCCTCACTGACCTTCGGAGTGCAATTTCGACATCAGGAAATGCACCCTTCACTCACGTATCAAATATCAACTTATGCTAGAAATGCTTTATGTCTATGTTATCGTCTTCCTTATCTATGCACATTCAGAACAATGGATAACTTTACAACAAATGTTCCAGAGCTTCTTTGTAGATGTTGTCAAAATTCGTCACGGTATCCTGGATCTCTTCAGGACTAAGTGTTTCCAGTTGGCCCACGAAACCAAACCGATAATGGAATAGGTAGTTAGCAAAGAGTCATTGCGTAGGTTTTTTGTAGAGACCCCCATAAAATATAATGCGGAGACCCCTGGACTTCTGCCCCGTCTGCCCTGTCCTAAATTTGGCACGGTGTATATATATATATATATATATATTTATATAAATATATATATAAACCGCATGATATATATATATATATATATATATACACATATATATATATATATATATATACCTGATCATCATCATCATCATTGTGCAGCCATAGTGTCTCGTGATTCGGCGAAGGCCTCACCATGTCGTTTCCAAATCTACCTGTCTTGCGCTATCCTCTGCCAGATGGTACCCTTCCAGTGTTCGTCTAGTTCGTCTCTCCACCCTTGCTCTAGACCGTTTCCCGTCATAGGGGTTCCAGGTTGTGATTCGCGATGTCCATCGGTTATCTCGAAGTCTGCTGATTTGCCCTGCCCAGATCCACGTCTGTCTTCTGATTTGAATATGCCGTTTTATACACCATTGAGAACAGACGTTTGCGCAACCTATCAACTCTCTAAACCAGTAAACATAATTCCATCAATAGAGTACAAACAAATCGTTAGAAAAGATGTTTTAATGAAATACTTAAATATGTTCAACGAAGAAACCAAGATTCACAAAACGACGCTTTCTCGCAAGTTGTTACTGCTTTCGAGATTCTCCGTTGTATAAAAGTCCATACCGGTTTGAGAGTTCGTACCAGACGTTAGACCGGCCTATATTAATTGTTCAGCATGATACGTGTGTTTTTGCGGTTGTTGCGAGGAGCGCCGATCAATTGTTTTAAGTAACGTGCTTTAAAACGAAAACGTGTTACAATTTACGTCATAGTAAACGTCATTGGCGAATTGACGTCATTGGCGAATTGACGTCATTGGCGAATTGTGGCACTCTAATCAAACTGGAGAAATTATTTATGGATCTGTACGCCCATTTTTAGGCTTAAATTAAGCATAATTATTTTGCCTATGGTTGTGTTATCAACAGATGCGGAATTATTACAAAAAAATACCAATTGATGACTCTGACCTACACAAGCATAGGCTAACTAGCCCCATGTTGTGTCATTTAATCCCAGCGGTCAGACCTAATTCACCACCCACATACTTTAAGCATAATATACAAAAGAAAAGTGCAGACATTTTTTTTATGTGAACAATCTACCCGTTTGAAATAAACATACAATACTAACTTATAATCCTCACAATGTTGTTTCATTGATTTCGTCTTCTTTTCATCTTTTTCTCTTTGTTCTTTCCCAGACTGGCCACTCGTTCCAATTTTGTGCGGCAGGTTTTTTTTTCTTTGATGGCAACATCGTTGTTCCTCTTCCAGCTGTTTCCGCTAGTGAGTCTGCCGTCAAGATTACCGACTTTTTTCTCTTCTCCCTCCCGTGCCTTCGGTTCCTTTACATGGATGTGGCTGTAGTTGCATGCTTTTGGGTGAGAGCATAAAACGAAGTTATACGATGTCACAACGCAAAGTATAACCCACGAGAGTGTGCCCATCATTTTATTAATAGCAAACATTAGCTTCGTATGTTGACTAAATGGAGTCGTGATATGACGTATCTACATAGACTGTGCATCTGTTGCAGCTCAACCGGTCTCACAGAAACGCTCAATCACAACCACCTCATTCTGCAACATCGTGTAGAACGAAGGGACACCCGACGACAGGTGTTGCCAGGCACAGTCGCATGTTACGTACGAAAACACTCATGTATCAACCGTTTTGTAATCTATATAAGTGTCCTATTGTAGTTAGTCAGCCAAATATGCACAATTTTAATGTTTTTCTTTAATAAAATATTACTAGTTAACATTTGTACATCATAAACTTTCAGTTACAGATTATAATACTGTATTTCATAGGTTGGCTAATGCCGACCGAGAACAAAAATCTAAGTAGAATAGCATTATTACTATTTGTAGCAGGAAATCAAATATGTACCTACAGTTATGTAACAGATGGCTCAAAGTGACCAAAGGTAATATGAGTGGATGTGATATCATCAAATGAAACCATATTATTAAAGGTGATTTGGTTAAAGGAGTATGCGTATTAACATATTTGTGAATGATGTTTACGCGGACAAAACCCGTGTGTTGAATTCGAGAAAACCAAGTCTCTGTACCAATGTAGTGAAATCTATTACCTTGTAATGTATCATGCCATATTATTTGTTCTTTGGGCACTACAATTGAGTGTTACCAAATTCTCGTTTTCCACGTTCTAATGTTGGTAGAAACCAAGTTACCTTGCTCGGGGAATGATAGTTATGGGACACCATGCGTTTTCACGGAAAGTAAACATTTCAGTTATGTGTAAAGGCCTGTTAAGAAGAGGCCATATCGTCGCGACGAAAGACGAATCGTACAGCATTATATAAGGCCAAGGCCGCAGCTACGGGCAGATGAATTTAACCTGGGCATAATAAACCACTCTATCCAAATTATAAATATCGTGATATATTTCACTGGTGTGTCGTTGGTTCTTCGTTTTCTTCACCCGTCGTCCTGGGGCAGAGTACAGGTAGAAGCGGAAGCGTGCACCCTACGCACCTTGTTGATACGATCATTTGGGAGATCTCGGCTGGCCTATTTCTCTGACGAGCATACAAACGTACCTCCATCCCCGTACCGCTGTACTCGTGGGGGTTATACAAAAGCACACATGGACATTAGTTGTTTGACAGCCATCTTGCAATGATCACGACATTATGGTGACGTGTTCAGTCCTGACTGAACAAAGCTGAGCCTACGAGAGTTGTGGCGTTTTTGCAGCGAGAAGCCATTTACAGTCGTAAATCTCAACGAGATTTAATTAACACCGTGCGATCAAACTAACCGGCTGAACGGGCGTGACGGAGTCGCCTCGTGTAAACATTTAGCAATAACGCTTTAAAAGCAAATACACGTGCACATGAAAGCTCATAATTTGCATATTTTCAGCTACTTTATAATCAATGTTGGGCAACGCGTGGAAATGTGCGAGGTTGTATGTTGTGCCAATGCGTTATTTATAAGTATGTCAACACTTTTGCACTAGATAATGCCTCTTCAGCAATTGTATTCCACGTTTCAGGTGATTCATGCACAAAGCGTTGTCACTACGGATGGTTATTGTGCGATCAATGCCGGCATAGCAATAGAGGGACAACACATTGACAACCACCAACGGTCGTGACAAGATGGACACTTAAATCGAAAAATGCCGGCATAGCAATAGACGGGACAGCACATTGACAACCACCAACGATCGTGACAAGATGGACTGTTAAATCGAAAAATAAGCATATGTACGACTATATTTTCTTAGAAGTCAATTACTAGAAATAGCAAAAATATATCTCGTAAATTGAACCAGTGCGTGACGTAGGACTATTCAAACGCCGTAGTTCAAGAAGCTGTCGTCAGTGATGAACTACCTCCGGTCACCGGAAACTGACAACTGTGCGTGAATGTCGCAATGCTTTCATTAAACAATGTTGCGACCATGATCAACGACAACTTCACATTGGGCAGCACAACGCAGCGATCATTCACAAACAACATCTATTTAGCACTAAACGGGTGATATCAAGCGACAAAAGAGTTTTTGGTGATCGCGGCGAAAAAATGGTTAGTCATGAATGTTTGGATTTTGCATAAGACATCAAGAACGTTATATCATAAACATAACAGTGGGATCGGGACAATACTATGAACATATTAGTTCTACAGTGAACCAATCCGCTGTTATAACGCAGTGGTAATATGTGGCCACGATTGTTAACTTTTCACTAAACCAAAACATAATATGCTGAAGCAAATCGTTCCTTAATTACAGTAAAGTGGAACGTCCACGTGTGGTGAACGAGTCGGATACTGCTCAACTGTTTCCATCTAGAATATAATATTGTAAATGCATAATTAATGTGGGGTGTGCATTGTTTGCTCTCTCAGAATCAAACGAGACACGTACATGTACGATGTGTATTTTCAATATTGTATAATATTACGTCAGCACTGTTTGAAACTCTAACACCACGCATCATGTACCCTCCGTGGAACTTGACAGTTCTGTTTCCAATCAACCGACGTCATGCGCACGTGGTCGTGTAAGTTGTCATGTGTTGCACATAATACGCCTCGAATTCTTCAGTGTGACTACACACCATCGTACGCATGTTGACTTGATCCAGACCATTAAAACAGCACATAAATAAACGGTAACTTATGTGTGTCTTGTTTTGTTTAGTCCAGTCACCACAAGTCGGCTGGTTTTGCAGTCAGAAATGGAATTCACCTATTCCTATGTTGGTTCGGAATTGATATCAACCGGAAACTACAAGACGTTTGTCGCGTGTCGAAAAACTGGCACCACCAATCATGGGTAACGGCAGCTCGCACGCACGCGTATACACATACGCGCGAGCACACACGCACACACCACACCCACACACGCACGCACACACACACAGTAACACAAACGTGTGAGTACACGCGTGCGTGCGTGCATACGCACGTGCGTCTGTGGGTGAGTTTTAATGCGATTATGTAGACATACAACAATTATATGAGGTATTCTGGTTGACTAATACTATTTATATATAGTAATGCCCATTGCGGAGGTCCGTTGCACTACTCCTGTTAACATAACGTATTGTTGGGTGACAAGTCATCAGGTGCCAGCGCAAGTCAAACAGTTATAAAATTATATATGTGCCTACCATGTACGCACTAATGGCTATTCTATAACTATTGACTGCAGTAGCATCGCAATAGTAAAATAGCTACTGTAAGTGTATTGCGATAGTAAAACTGTCTCCAATAATCGCCCCTATTAATAACCATACAGTATTTTACGCGATGGCTATCAAACTCGATCAAAATCGAGTTGACCGCCGATATGTACACACGTTCGCACGCATGCACGCACGCACGCACGCATGCTATCTAATTAATAACGATTCTGATGCAGTGAATAAAGCATAGAAAGCGCCGCCACAAGAAGTATCCACCCCCCAACAACTCGTCACACCTTGAAACCGTCCCCTATTGTGAGATATTTTCCCCGAGGAAGGAAGTGTTGTGTGTACAATGAAAGACCAAGTCCATTATGTTGGTCAACAGCTATAAACAACTTGGACATCTACTTGTAAGGAGTGAGTCGTTTCAATACTCTCGTTGATCACGACGATAGTTGTAAATATATGTTACTATGTTAGACAGCCTGTCCTGCAGGAAAGCCGCAGTGGCTCAGGCTGCATGGCGACGCGCGATGTCGGAATGAACTTGATGGATGGATGTCGTATCAGACCTGACGATTTCGTCAGTGTATCGATGTATATCGTGGTTTCCATCAATCACAACCGGAGGAATAATGTAATGTCCAAACATGCCACACGCTCGGACCACTCGAAAGGTTAGCCGGGCTGCTGTGTGGTCTCCGTCCAGCCGGGTGACTATTGTGAAGCTTCTTTCTAAGAGTGGAGTTGCTGCTTCGCTGGTTGTGATCTGTTTGGCCGGAGCCACATCACGACACCTGAGTGCACATCCCAACATGCCGACCTGCGGTTGGGAACAGGGCGGCACTTCGATTCCTAAAAAACCATTACACGTGGTGGTGACCTTTCTATTATCATCATCACGGCTATATATATCATTCCTTAAATCATTCCACAGTCTTTAACCAATTAACCATCACCAGAATAAGATGATTAAAATCTGGTCATCAGCAGACGAAATTAAGCTTGACACGTTCACGCCTGACCGACTAACTCGTTCACAGAAACCTACACTAACGAATTCATGCCAAAAACCCAACTTAATAATATTGCAACCACACAAAATATCAGTAATGTAAAAAACCTCTGTTCAACCATAGCCACGGACGCACGCAAGCACGCACACACACACGCACACACAACACACACACACACACACACACACACACACACACACACACACACACACACACACACACACACACACACCACCACCACCACAATCACTACCAAACCACGGCATTTTGAGAGTTGAAACACGGCGTGTACATTTTGTAAAACGCGGCCAATTATACGGTATACATTTCACCTGATACATGGATTTCGCCAATGTTTCATTTGACTACAACGGTAACAGTTCTTAAATGATTTATATAACTAATATATTTTCAAAATGAAATTTCAGGGTCAAAATGGAATTTGAAGAAAACATTTTCTCACCTCTGGTATAGTGACATGATGAATAAGGTGAAAATAGGAATTTCACATTTTACGACGTTCATGCATTCATACGCTAAAATGTCTCATCCGTTGTCCCGCCCGTTGTCTGTTGCCTCATCTGTTGTCTCGTAATTTGTCTCGTCTGTTGTCGTTTGTCTCGTCTATTGTCCGTTCTCTCGTCTGTTGTCTCGTCTGTTAACTCGTCCGTTGTCTCATATGTTGTCTCGTCTGTTATCACGTCCGTTGTCTCATATGTTGTCTCGTCTGTTGTCTCAACTGTTGTCTCGTCCGTTGTCTCCTGTGTTGTCTGGTCCGTTTTCTCGTCCAATGTCTCGTCTGTTGCCTCGTCCGTTGTCTCGTTCGTTATCTTGTCCGTTGTCTCGTTTAAGAGTATTAATTTCATGTATATGATGTTGCAAAAACATTTAAAATTTCATTTCACTTAATCTTTAATAAGTACTCACACTGGCAACTGGAATTGTAGTAATTGTGAATTAGCCAATTTCATCCGTTATAATGCATTGTCTGAAGCGACGGACATTGTCACTGTGGGGAAAATGCGTCCTTCCTAACTACTTATTGGGATTGGACCCACACTAACTTTCCCTTTAATATTTCAGTTATTTTTTTCTTAAAGAAACATATTTTCAAAATGATACATGGTAATTATTATAGTACGGCTAGTACGCTTATAAGGTTGAGTATTGAAATAGGCGAGAGACATAGACCCAAGATTTACATCTATCATTCATGGCCTACAGTGAGTATTTTGTGTCTTGGTAACACGTGTTGTAGGCTATTCAATATAATATTTACTCTAAATGATGAGTAGAACAAATTGCACTCCCAATACAAAATAAAACATGTATCTAGCCGAGGTGAGTCCCTTGTTGTTACACTGATGCAATATAGTTTAATATTTTTTGTTGACAATAATATTGTTATGCTCTCTATAGATCTGCATTTTTCAAACTAAGAAATAAACCCTATGTAGATAAGTAATGAATAATGTATTTATACTGCTTATGGAAATAGCAGCTGTATTTTTTATGGTGCAAACAAAATGGTTTCATTATTGATGTTTTTTCAGGTTCAATAAATTTCTGTTATCTAAACGTTTCATTAAAACTTAACTTTAAAACGTAAAGCCAGATGTACCTAGTGAAAAAGGAACATGACAGTATCAAAGGTGAGATTTTGTAATATTTTATATTCAAACAAAAACAATGCTAATCATTCAAATTTCAACATGTCATCACTGAATGGCATCAATGTCATACGAGGGATTCGTGCGTGGAGAGCTAAATCCGTCTGTCATGAGCTGTCGCGATGTTCATTCTCCGTTTATTCCCTATATTTTTCCATCTTTTTTTGCTGAATCTGTGACATAAACTGCAGCTGGTCCACGTTTCCTTTTGATAATTT
>CM034544.1:31119284-31478426 GCA_020002185.1 Paraescarpia echinospica
AGGATGGTGTGAATCTCTCTCTCCCACATCTTTTGGGATCACCATGTCATCCAACAAACCATGTCTAATTCCCACAAATTTGTATTACTGACCTCCTTCCTGCCATACACCCCTGTACGATTTGTAACACCATTTTCTGAAATTACATATTTGTTACTACCTATATAGTATATATTTTGGCAAACAAAGTCATATCATATATATGTGTGTTTGACCTGAATCCATGACGTTTTGGTAAAGGACATTGACAGTTGGGCAACAGACATTTTGTTAACAGGACATTTCGGTTATCAAACATTTCGGTAATAGGACATTTCGGTAAAACTATTGAAAATAATCAGAAATATTTGGTCATTTTTAAAGGTGCCTTGTATAGGTAATTATATACATTTTTGTAATATACAGTACATTTTCTTAATTTATTATTATTTATTATTATGCATATGGCATGTTTTGTTAGATTTCTTGAACTTAAAAATGGGCCAAGAGGCCCTGAAGTCCTTTGGACTTTATTGTGAGTTTATAATTATTAATGGAATGGTTTTTGGTGAATCATAGTTACAGATCATTAAGGGTTATGATGGAAGTAAAATATTGGCATGCTTAGTGGAGACTATATACATGCCAGTGAAGAAACACCTGGAAATAAAATATTCAAGTAGACTGTTTCGTGAAGATTGTATATATTAGTTAATGTGTTATTAAAAATATTGTACAATTTGAACCCAATACTCTGCTATTTAGGCCGATATCCAGTGGTTGTAGAAACCTTGCAGGAGAGTTGGTGAGCTGCAATCTTGCATGTAGCACAGTTAAAGGTTGTTTAAGAAAGTGTCAATCAGTTAATAGAGCTCCAGGCTGTTCTCCCTGCTGTAAACAATTTAGTTAACAAATTTAGCATTTTAGGGGACATTTGGTGCCCTTAGAATGATTCAGTCAAATACAGATTTATTGTGTATAGTGGAACTACCACGTGAAATGTCTATGCAAAATTAGAGAAAAAGTTACTGAATGGTTTCTGAGATACGGCAGCTAACGGCAGATGCAGAGTGATGGCAATAGTCCATTGGACGTTTGGCCCAAAGGACTAATTACACATGATAAAGTAAATCTGTAATGTAATAAAATCTATCAACGAGTTAAAACCTGTTCAGTTTGCCATGTCAGTGGTGCCAATCAGTTAAACCATTTAGAAATTAGGTTGGTCATTTTTCCAGACAGTGGACTTGGCTCCCCACCAGCAGTCAGAGATAGTGTTAGTGCTTATTTGATGAACTTTCAAGGCAGGGGAAGGGAACATGGCTTCCCAGGCAACAGCAGTCAATCAGTCATGCGGGTATTTAAATCCATGGGTTAGAGGGGACAGGTTAGAGTGCTCAATTGCTACAGCCAATCTGTGGCTCGCTGCACACATTTATATCCAGACACACATAAGGTAATGTCATACCTGTGAACATGGAGTTGTCGACAACAACAAGGGGAAAGCTAAGCTTTTGTGGAATGGCTATGCTTATACCAAGGAAACAGAAAAATGGTGTGATACAGTGGCACTGCACATGTATGTCGAGCGAGCAAGTCGTGCCATGGTAGTGTGTAGTGTACACAGACTTGCTACCAGCAAATCCAATGTTGAGAATTGACCACAACCACTGCCCTGAACCTGCAGCATCAGAATTTTTATACTGAATATTTGTGTTACTTTGGATGGAATAAATTGTTATTTAATACAACTATAGTTCACATCTATTCAAATTAAAACATTATTATTAGCCACTATTGGCGCCTGGTATTCTAAATAGTTTTGTAGAGGTACACACTGTAAAGATTATTAATTTTATTGGTCTTACCGAAATGCCCTATTACAAAATGTGTGGTTACCAAAATCCAATTTCCGAAAGGACATCTTTAACAATGACCAAATAATTCTCATTATTTTGAATAGTTTACCAAAATGTCCTATTACCAAAATGTGTGTTGCCCAAAGTGTCCTTTACCAAAACGTCTGGCACCCGTTTGACCTACATCCTAAATACATATCAGTAGGTCTAACCATTACAACAAACAGATGGATAACAAATTATTTGGAACCTTGTTAATCCCAATGATAATACACAGAAACATCAGCATTGCGACATAATTTCACAGGAATGGAAAATGCTAATATACTGGGTTTTCCACGCAAATCCAAAAATATGTATTCCACGTCTGAAAGTCCAAATCAGACCACAAACCCAGTTTTACTCCAAAAACTTCATCACACATACATAATCATGTTTCATTTCAATGCACACATGCATAATCATGTTTCATTCTGATACACACATACATAATCATGTTTCATTTCAATGCACACATGCATAATCATGTTTCATTCTGATACACACATACATAATCATGTTTCATTCTGATGCACACATACATAATCATGTTTCATTCTGATGCACACATACATAATCATGTTTCATTCTGATGCACACATACATAATCATGTTTCATTCTGATGCACACATGCATAATCATGTTTCATTTCAATGCAACTGCTACAGTTTGAATGTACTGGTGTATACATTTCTTTTTAGGAAATGGACTTGCTCGTACTCGACCCCACAGTTTTGACAATGGTGGGACGCTACAGAGCAGATGTGTTTGGCGTGCCAGGCATGAGGAAACAATGACGCCATGTGACATTATGCCTACCACCAGTTTGTTTTCTGGCGACATGGCAAACTGGGAACAGGGAACCGACATGTTATTCCGAGCTGTTGTGTGTGGAAAATTAGGCAGATTTTTCCGAGTGCAAGTGGACAGTACTCTGGATTCAAAGTTCATACATTAGGTTGAAATCATTACTTGTCAAGAATAAAGTGTGTAAACTTTATACAACCACACATCATCAGGTAACCATGGTAATTTCTAAATTAACTGATAATAGTTTGTTATTAAACAAATAAATGTTACTGAACATGTAGGTTACTCATTGACAACTTCCATCTTAGGCATATTTCTTTTTTCCAAATCGGGTTTGATGCCTTGCCACTAGATCTGCTGTTGGGGGGCAGGCACTGCTGCTAGTGTTGGTGCAATGTTGCGCAGGTCATTAGGTTGTCTACGCTTCCTGCGTTTTGGTAGTGGATTGTCAGTGCATGCTCGGATGATCTTCTCCTGAAGGGACGCTATGTACACATACTGTTTCGGTTCTCGCTCAGGATAATAGTCCACTTCTTTCCCCATTTGTTGTAGACTTTGAGGTAGCTGTAGATTAATAGACAAACTTAATGACGTGTCATGAACTTGCATTGTTACACAGAATGGCATTTGCAAATTTTTTTTTTTATATTCAGCATGTCAATATTTCAAAACGTAAATATTTCAAAACATATAAATATTTAATGTAACGTTTTTTTATGTGCAATACATCAGCATATAAAAATGTTATGTAAATAGCTGAATTATTGCAAATAAAAAGTTACTTTAAATATTACATATATATATGCATAATGTACATACGCTATTATTATGCTTTGTATTGTTTATGTATTGCAACATAATAAATACCGTTCATTTCTAAAAAACTGTCTTATACATTACTTGCTCAATCACAGGCATTGATTGTTAGAGTCGTCACCAACATAAATAAATCCAGTCAACAATTAGCCCTATAATGGAATGACAATAGTCATTATTATAATGCATAAAACAAATATTTACATGTTCATGTTGTTACATGTATACTTAATGTGTACCTGCATACTTACACAGTGTGTCCCTTTCGATTTCTTTTCAATGGTAAATCTTTGTGACTGATAATCAATCGCTGCCAGAAGGACCGTGCCCGGTATACCGGGAAGCTGCAATAAGTAATTTCATGTGATAAATTTCTGATTCATGTTGCTTCCCTGTGTGATTTTATCTATATTATTCGATGATGGCCAACCAAGACTTAAAATGTTAAGAATAATCAGACTCTGCACCTGAAATGGTGGATAACATAAGTTACAGTCACTATAACTTACGTTATCCACCACAACCACAATTTTTTTCAAACAACAATAAACAGGCAGGATGTGTTTTTGTCTCTTCTTTCTACATGGGCCTAAGATACAGGCCAAATGTTATCAACAGGAACTGTCCACAAAGAAGCTGGTTATGGAGTAAACATAGCATAAATTACACGACACACAATTTGGCCCAGTATTGTGCGACTTCACTCATGCTAAATTTAATTTCTTCTAATTTTCTTCCATGTTACATTGACTAAGAATAATGTGTACCTTTCTGTGACACTGATGTCAAGCTCGTATGAAGCATCCTCCGTGCATTGTGATGGTAGCCATGAATCATCGTCGCCCTCCTCACTGTCTTCATCACATGACAGAGGGCTACAAACAAATACTTATTGAATAATGATATGTTTAGTTGACAAAACAGTGCTACATCTGTTTAAACTCACAAATTAGTATGTAACGGTATGTCATAAAACTAACTTCTGTTTTACTTCTTTTTTGTTTTAATGTCAACCACATAACTCAAGTAAAACTGAAACAAGGCATGCATAATACAATGACTTATGTTACATGTAGAAATTAGAGTAGATTATCATACCGTAACATTCCAGTGAAGCAATACTAACATTTATAAATAATCAACTGTGAAAAATTACCCAACTATGCTATTTCACCAATGTGAACGACTGCTAAAAACAGTCAGGAAACATAAAAATGTTGATGCCATTGCCAATTTTGTAGGTGAATATTAAAAAATAACACTCTTATAACGGATGATGGCATTTCAACCAGGTTTATTAACAATTGCAGCTGCAGCTACCTGCCATTTTAATAAAAAAAACGTTGTCTTTAACCCACAGGCACCAACTCAGTCTCAGATGGAATTTAACAAATTTACATAAAATTCCCAATATGACGTTGGCAGGGCAAGGTATTACGCGATGCACGAAGTTAGGACACGACGATAATTATACCCGTACCAGACAATAATTTTGTCGACTAGATGGGTGATGTTTGAGCTACGTAATCTACTTCATATTCCATTCCCTTCCTATATTCTACCGGGTTACGATTACGCCTTGGCCCTAGCCCCGGGCTAGCATCAAGGAGTATATGGACAGACTCAGAGTCAGTGACGATAACGTCCCGAGGCCGAGCCTGAGGCTGTGCCTGTGAGTGTGAACGACATGATTCCCGTACGGGAGATTTTCTATATAAATGCAACCAATCTATCGGCATCGAATATACTTCAAATTAAAAATATAATTTGTACGACACCATGTTCACTTGGAACTCACTGACAATAAAACACGACGGCGACACTGGTGATGCGAACTCAGTCTCAAGTTGAAAAACTTACGACGTGTCAAAACTCAAGCAGAACTTCCGCCGCTTTATGATCAGATTTCGGATTTAGGTCAGCCTTCGCTTCAGGCGATCCCATCGTACCTTCTGCTCTCCCAAACTTACCCGTGTAGTAGACCGGAATTTGTCACGTTCTTTTTGTTTTTTCTTCGCCGCTGAACATCGTACTGCACGACGCAACATTTTGTTACCCGCCATTACAATCGAATATCAACAACTATGCAACTTGCGTTCACGTGATCACGTACCACGTGAGCACGCATTTCTGTCTCATTAGTAGTCGGATTTTAGCCACGCCTACAACGGCTTTCGAAAGCGACTCGCAGTCGATGTAAACAAAGTGATATGTGCACTTATCATTAACATTTCATAAAACAAAATGGTTCATTAAAACATCTTTGGGCAGTCAGTACGACATAATAGATATAATTTATACCGTATAACATGATTTTGCAATAAAAACAAAAAAGCTACGAAGTGCGACTGTCCCTTTAAGAATATTGTCGGATAGCGAATTATGCATTGCCATTGGAGTGAAGTTTTTAGAGTAAGTTCAGGGGTAGAACTTCAGCATTTATTTTACTGGACAGCAGTAAAGACAAAAGTTTACTAGTCCGCCAAAAGGTTTACTAGTCCTGAAAATATCAAAACAACACAAATTTAAATTGCAACAAATGCGTCAGACGGTCCATGGTGGCCGTTTTCAGCACTTGAATGGCTCGGTGGGCAGTTGCAGTGTTTTTCCAGCTTGCTTTTTTCTGCTGGTTTTGCAACCCCAGTCAAGTAATGATACATCGTGCATAAACGTAGACTAATAAAGCAATGTAGATGTAAACCGTATTCGAAAACCGTGCATTTGAAAATGACCACCAATTGCACTCATTAGCCCTACCCCTCTACCAGATACGCTAAACCAAACAAAACTGTCATTTCAGAATTCGATGTCACACAACAGCCAATCAACAGCACTGTTTCACTTTTCACTGTCGCCTCATTACGTAAAGAATTAGTTTGTCAATGGTACGGATGGTGGCATCATGCAACATGCTGATTTTTACTAGACAGCCGGACTAGTTGGTAGGCAGATTTACTAGTCCGCCGTAATCTTTACTAGTGTACGGACTAGCGGACTAGTGGGTAGTTCTACCCCTGAAGTTGTGTGACATACGCACCGCCTTTACATGAAAATCTTATGACTTATTATGTTCGTCGTACATTGAGAATTTTAGTATGCGCTATACTTCAGCCTACAACCTTTTCAAAAAACTGACGTTTTAATACTTTTGTATCCTTAGCGGTGATGAATATGCCATGCTTAAGAATTGGAAGAGAGAATAAGATTGGAACTGTTGTCAGTAGCTACAATTTGTAGAATCTGACTCACCATCCAGTTATATTATCGTATACACTTATTTCATTAAAATGCGTACTTCAAACATCAACTGCTAGACCAGGTAACACGTTTTCGTTTTTTTACCGCAACATAAAGGGATCAATTAAAAAACACACTATTGGTTTTCCCATAGGCGACCATGTTAACGTTTTGTCTGATTATAAGAAAACGTGACCTATAAAATGTCTTAAACTTCTCACCTGCTGTTATCATCATCTCATTGACATGCTGATAGATTTTAAAATAAATTGCATACTTCTAGCTCTCGTAAAATGCCTGTATGTGTGACACCCGTCAATATTTACAAATGCCGGCAAGAATGACTCCGCAAACAGATCACACAGGCACACTGCTTCCAAATATGCTTCCTCTTATTCAAATCATCTAGAAATCCACCATTTTACAGTCAACACCTTCTACAATCATACATGAAAATCTCCCTGCTCAAATGCACTTATGTCACAGCATGTGAATTTTGTAAAAAAATAATTTCTCAAAAATACACTGCATTTGTCTTCGTACAACGGAACAGGAAGTCTAACTAGAACATGACCCCAAGTAGGCAAGGCAATTTTGGAGAAAAACGTTGAAACTAAAACATTTTATAGGATCTCCTATCTCATACACTGTGAATTTTTTTGTAATTCATCCACGTGTTTGTTTTTTATACACATTTCAAAAGAGCCACCCTACTTGACAGGGCACCATGTGAATAAGCATTTCACTGTCCAACAATTTCTAATCTGGCATATCTCTACACTGCACACTCATTCTCATGTGGTACGTATGAACTCCTAACACAGTTTTTCAGAAAGTCCAATATGTGCTTTATAAGAATATTCAATTCAGCCAGTTGTTATGATAAATTCCAATTTGAATTGATTTTTTGGTTTACAAAGGTAACAAAATCAACAAAAATCAATGTAGGGTGTGAAATCATCAAAGGCCAGACATCTCAAGCAGTTCAATTGCATAATATTACACAGCCTAATTAGCAGACACCCAGAAGACAATAGCACTTGCCTGATTGGCAGAGCAGTAGAGCAGAGCCAGTAGACAGTCTCACATAGCAGTCCTCATTATGGTGGCTCACACCAGTGGCTGTGCTCAAGTGTCATTAGGGTCACTGATAAGGTCTTCACATGTGTTTAATTACCTGAAAAGTAAACAAAAAAGACTGCTGAATTACCATGCTGCAACATGATTGGTTTATTTTTATAAACATTTCCAAACTGAGGCTTAACTGATGGGATTATATCCCCATCCCCCTTAATTATCACACACACACAAATCTTCATTCACTGTGATTTGGACTGACAGACTGATGTGAAGTCCATAATTTCCAATAACGGTTTGTCCCTTTCAACTGTAATTTTGCCTGGATTATTCCGCTGCGATATTACAATGAAGGAGAATACAAATGAGATTAGTAAAGTTAGTGATAAGAAGGCACCGGCTGTTCGTGTCAAGACGAGAAATCCGTGTGGTTTTCAGCGAGGTGATCGATTCTTCAAACCAACAAACATCAGAAACTCAAACGGGTGTGGATGTCACAACTACATATGGACGACTATTCCAGAGTGGTACAGGAAACTGCGGGTGGACTGTTAACAGTACCGGATGCCGATGGAGTATGTGGCAATGCCAAAATTCTACGACCACGGCCAGATAGGTGCTTGGATTTAACAGACAGCTATCTTCAAGCAGACAAAAACCATAAAGATTCTGAGATGCGTCTGCTGAATGTGAAGAAAAATGCAGCTATGTGGAATGACTACTACGCAGAGCATGCAAAGACAACATGCACTTCTGCACATTTTGAAGTACACGAGGAACGACAGATCGGTATGCGCTGGAAGCAATCACTCCGGTGTACACATTGTGATTATTATTCACGCATGTACAAACTATACACTGAAGTGAACACTGGACGCTGTGGTCAGCGGGCCGCAACGTCTAATGTGGCACTTCACGTCGGTCTACAGGATTCAACGACAGAAACCACAAAGATCCGTCACATTCTAGCTTCGACGAATATGCCCCCACCAAGTAAGTCGGGGTTACAAAGACATGCAAACAAAGTTGCCACTCTCACTGACCAGGCAACAATGGATGACTTACATGAGAGAAGATGGAAAACTAAAGCAACTAACACCCTGCGTGGTCTGCCAGAAGACGACCCCATTAACATAAGCGTCGATGTTAGATACAACTCGACAAATCTGAAAAACAGTTATAGTTGTGGTGGACAAAATGCGTCACAGGCTGTGGGAACTGCAATCAGGAAATCATAGCGTTTCACCTGGATAACAAGCTCTGCAAATTAGGATCTTCACTTCGCATTCAAGGCATCGATGTAACCTGTCCTGGGCTTGCTGGTTGCACAGCCAGTGTGCAAGCAACAGAACCACTGTCTGAGTACAGAATTGGAGAAAGATTGGTGACAGTCTTACACAAGACAGTGTTGCAATCAAATACGTTGCTTCCGACGGAGATGCATTAGCATCTCGGGGTATAAAAGATGTCATGCCAGCAGGTACACAGACAGAGAGACAATCCGATACGACACATCTGTCTCAAACGCAATTTCATCACATCATGAAAGCGTCATTCTCCTCCAGAATGTTTCCAGGAGAGACTGCTGCCGTGCGAACACAAAACAGAAGAATGTTTGCAGAAAACGTGAAGACCAGGTGCCAGAAGATTTACACAAGTGTACATATGCTTCACAACAGCGATGCGACAGCCATAGCTAGTCGTACGCCGGACATCATTCAAGCCACGCTAGACTGCTATTCTGGCACATGCAAAAACTGTCGCAGACATGGAATTGTCTGCCGTGGTGGTCGCAAGAATTGGTGGAATACCTCATAGCATTTAAAGGCATGTGGCCTAAGGCGAACATGACTGACAGTGATCTAGCAACATTTCAAGGACTGATCGAGATGCGTCTTGGCAATCGCGCACTTCAAATGACAAGACGCACATTGACAACTAATTTTAACGAAGGAGCCAACAGAGCAATATCTGCTTCTCTCCCCAACAATTTTAAATTTAGCCGAAATGCATTGGGATGTATGTCTTCAGTCATCGATCGCTTAAACTACGGTGCAGGAATTTCAATGCTACGGAAAGCTGGAAAAAGTTCAGTGTCCAATTACGAAGGGTGGCAGAGCGGCACGTGCTGTCAAACGGATTCAGCAGGACGTGCTCTACCAGCAAGAGTATTCCAGACAGCCATCGGTTCGCCTACACAGACGAAGAACCAATTCAAAGAGAATGAGAGAGTATCTCGAGGCAAAACAAAACAGACGCCAAGACGACACATACAGAAAAAGTCAGCTTGATCCCGAACCAGAAAGTCATACCAGCACGCTTCTTTCTTCTGTATTTCTGCAGCGTCTACTTGAGCTGCAAAACTGACTGTCCGTGTGAACGCAATGAGAGAAGATCTACACCATCCAGTCTGACATACACTCGACGCAACTCCACTTGCCTGCCTGCGAACACAACCAGAACACGAGCACCCAAAACAATCGACATATTACATCATATGAGTTAGCATCTGCTGACTGATATGGACACATGAGTGCAAACGCACCCCAGTGACCAGTGATTATGACGATAATTCGGAACAGTTCATTCTACATTTACTCCCGAAAGAAGTAAGTTCTTACTTATTTTTAATTTTTACAGGGGGAATGAAACGATTGAACAACAACAGCCCAAACATAAGAACATACCATTTACAGGACAAGTCACCATGATTTGACAAGTACAATGCCACGGTATATTTTAAATAATTTTTCAAACGTAGCTACTATCGGCACCAGGGTGCCGCCATCATGCTCCAGGAGCGTGTGGTTGTACATCCGGTTTGACTGGCGATATATCTCCCAAAGCTGTATACAGCAATTCGATAGGCGACGCAGCATAGCTCTCAGAAAAAACGACGAAACGCATACAGACACATAAAAACAGAACAATTGAATGCACTGCGTGGCTACTGGATATACTATAAATGTTAGTAAGCAACTTTTAACATACTTCCACAGAAGGATTCCAACAGAAAAAACAAGTTATAGATGATGAATTTAACGTGTTCGCCGGCGGCAAGATTGTCAAAAGTCTGCGGTGGTCACTTTCGAAAGCCTAAATACGAAAGTGACTAGCATAAAAAGACATTGAACGTCAAAACATAATTCTTGGTCTAAGCCACAGATCCATCTCCAGTCGATTTGTCTACATATAACTATGCACCGATGAAGTAAAATTAAGCGAGATCGACCTGGACACTCGACATTAGTGCCTTATTTGGAGGGTGAAGCGGCGCGTAGGAAATGACAAGCCGAAACCAGCTTGTTGTTGCCAAGGTGACTCGGCACTCACGAGTTAATAATAATAATAATATTTATTTTTTTATAGAGCGCAATTTACAATAAATGCTCAGAGCGCTGTACAAGAAGCTAATGTATAAAACATTAAAATTTAGCAAAGGTAAGAGTTCCGTCAGGTATCATTACGACTACTATATTGTCCCACAGTTCTATTTCAAAGACTGCATATATACAAATATGACTATGCGAAATTGAAATGTCATACGAAATGTGAATGTAATAAAATACAAATACGTGTGAATACTATGATATAATTGGGAATAATGAGTGCTTGTAATCCACCGATTTAGTTTACAGCAATTCGTGCTGGCGTGTTGCTACGTCTGAATACCGCAACGTCTACATCTACGAGTCTGTTATCGATTTAGTTACTGGTGGGGGAAATAACCTTCAAAATAATTACAAAAATAAATGTTAGCTACCGTAGCCAGAATAACGTTTTGCGAAATAATGTCGTCATGTATTAGTCAACATTAGTCACAGTCCGGACCAAGCCCTGTCAATCATGTATTTTAGGCATTGCCATTGGAATGTATTAATTTAACAGAAATAGTTAAAGACAAATATTAATGAAGTTGTACTGTTCAAATACTATAAAATGTAACCGCATTTAAATAAGTGACATTACAAGTATTTAAATCCTTAAAAATACTTGTTTACGATACAGTCAATAACATACAACAAAACACTATAATCATATCTGATATAATTAGTTATTGGCATAGTTAGTAGGTTCACATCAGTCAACTAAAGTTAATCACCATGTAGGCCTAATACTAATTTATGTGTCTCAAATATTGGCTTATAATAATGGACCCCGAATTGATGCTCCCGTTTTTAGGTGACAGTTTAGTAAGCATGCTATCATATCAAGTTTTTTCCTGATGTAGATTGCATGACTGCAAACACCAATGTATGCTTTTAATAACAAGGACATTGTATATAATTTATTGACTTTTGAATGTAAGCCTAACAAGGAAAAAGCCACAAAGATTAATAAATATATATGTTGTATTTACAAAGTTCAAATGTTAAACACATTTGAGTGCACATGCGTTTTAATAATGAAAATTAAAGATAACACTCATATACCCACTAAAAAGAAATCGTTGAAAAAGTCACTTGTAAATCGCACTTGTGCTTCAATTTTAATGAATATTTGCAAGATTGTGTAATTTTGTTCATAATATTTTGACGGAAGTATCCAAACAACCATAGGGCCTAATACCGAGCACAAGCTTCGAAGGATCCAGCGAAGGATTTAGCACGCGAGATGACATCGTCCCTCATGGTAATACAAATGTCACTTGTAGTGCTGCCACGCCATCGACTTGTAGTGTCAAAACGTAAAGGAAGCCGGTGGTCGTGTCGCCAGTGCGACACTTTGTCGATGCAGTAGATAATACAGACAATAGTGTTGTTCCATTGAACATTCACCATGACCATGGGTATGCAAAGTTGCCATCGCAGTCCAGCACGCCTTCTCCGACTGACCCTGACCATAGCAGTTCTGTCACTGTAGACAATCCTTCGGATGTCCCAGTCTCACTATCGCCATCTTCAGACGATTCTGTATGCAACAGTGAGAAGAGAAACATTGAAGCGAGTGATGCAGAATATGTTGCAACAGGTGACAGCGATATCACTGATGATGACTCAAGCGGTTCTTACACTAATGGGAAAGAGAGAAAGTTTGTCATTTGTGACAAAAACATCATTTCACTTTTCTGCACCTGCCAAAACACCAAACTGCAATAAACCACTTATATCAAAGCCTAGCATCTAAGTGACTGTGACCACAGAATGTGTTGATGACCACACGTTCATGTGGCACTCGCAACCCAAGATTGGTAACATTTATGAGAGTAACTTGTTGACACCAAGCGTCCTCTTCCTGACTGGACATTCATTCACTGTGTACAATTTGGTCAACCTAATGCACCTATGCGCCTTGTCACCCCGCCAGTGCTACAACATACAGCGGGCATACATACTGCCAGAGATAGAGGACATGTAGACATGCCATTCAGAGGCCATCATGACAGCTATGGCCGGACAGGGCATGGTCGCATCAGGCGATGCAAGATATGACAATCCAGGACACAATGCTACATTTGGCATTTACTTCATCATGGACACTGACAGCCAACATATCATTGCTCAAAAAACTGTTCGGGTCACAGAGGTTAAGAACACTTACTGGTTGGAAGTGGAGGGCTTGAAACGCTGCTTAGACAACCTGACTGACCATGGGGTGAAGATCACCACACTTGCCACTGACAGACATCCCGGCATTAGAAAAACTTTGTTAGAGGATTACCAAGAAATAAAGGTTGTTGTCTGCCAAGAAAGTTGAGGTTGTCCCTTCGGTAGGCGCAATTGCCAACCACCTGTGGTATTGCGCATCAGCTTGTGATGGTGATCCCCGCTTGATGAAGGAGATGTGGATCCTCCGTCACATCAGGAATTCCCATTCATGGACAGCGGGCGCAGAGTTGTACCGGTAGTGCAGTCATGCAAAGTATACACAACAAGCAGTAAAAACAACACCATGACTCACTGAAGGTACAGAAGCCTTCAGTGTCCAGAAGATTATACTGGACTGCTGCCTACTGTATGATATAGAGAGAGCGTTAAGGAGTGCGTTAACACTGGTGAACTGCAGAGCTTACACGCCCTCTTCCTCAAGTATGCACTCAAGTTCAGCCGTCAAGGCATCATAGCCCGACTCCACTTGGCCACCATTGACCACAACACAAAAACAAGGTAAGGCTTGTGATATCAATAATGTTGACATTTGATGTTACAAAATAATGTATCAGTTGCTTGACAAAGCTGCACACTTTAGAAATACCGCATTGCATTAGGAAATAAACTGAAATGGCTGAAAATCCCTGCCTGTACTAAATAGCAAAACAATGTTAGGAATACAGTTTCGAAAATACAATCTCACTGCACAAGAGTATGCACGCAAACAACAGACAAAATAATTATAATTGAGGACATTTGTTTACTGTTACTTGAATTGTTTCATTATATAAATCGAATTGGAATGGTATGCTTTGGAAGTGCTTATTGAAATATAAACGTATGCATATATAATATAATAAATATATAAACATCATTATATATAAATTATATATATATGATTCATTAATAAATATTTGAATGTATCATGGAATTCCTTGGAAGTTTAAATTGAAAAGGATAGCAGCATTCGGAACCGATTAAAAAATTACATTAGCCGTTTGATTTCATGAGAGAGAGAGAGAGAGAGAGAGCATACAAGCAAGCTGTTTGGTTTACTTTGTGCATGTTACAGCTATAGTCAGCTATTCTTAAGATATTTCTATTGTTATACTGATTTTATATTTATCATTTGTTCAATCAGCGGGAAATGGTGAAAACAGCAGGCAACAAGCTACGGTATCAGCTGCAGTATTCAAAGTCTGCTGAGTATGTAGTGAAGGAAGTGATGGCGTCAAAGGACTACAGCTTCCGAGGAGAAATTCTAGAGGGCACTGCAGCTAGATGCACGAATGGCCCAAATCTGTGAAGTGTGCTCCAAGTTGCGACATTTAGTAAGGAGGTAACTCTAGCAGAGCATGCAGGCACCGAAAAACCAGCAAAAGAGGAGGCTGTGGCAAAGCAAAGAACCCGCTTTACGGAAAACTACTTGTATCCGTATCAATTTGGTTTAGTGCCACCAAATTGATACGACATCCAATTTCAAATGATAATGGATTTCTATGCTTAAATAGCATTGTTTGAACATCACTCGCAGAAATAGAGAAACGTTTTAGGCAAAGTGGATTCTCACTACTGTATAGGACCTCCTAAAGTAAGGAACATCCACGTGAAAGCTTGTATCCTAGTTGTGGTATGCAATGTGTTTTATTAGACACTATTCGATGTAACGAATTTTGGGTATATGTAATTTACTGGAATAGTTTAACCAAGTCCAAACATGTTACTTATAGTTAGTTTTTTGCGACAAACCACAATTTCTCAAACATCACACTGAACTGTACATGTATTTGTTCATATGACTCACTGTACACTTTTAATGTGGCTTCTAGGATGTGTGTCACAAAAATTATAAGGGCCATTACCATTAAAACTGGACTGTTACCATCAAGTTTAGTAAAAGTAAAGTGCCATCTTACAACAAAATATATATTTTTTGTCTAATCTGTACGTTTTAGCCAGTATTATTAAAGAAGTATTATAAAAAAAACTAATGAAGCAGCAAATGATTCAGCTATATGTTTTTTTATATATTCATACTTCATTGTTAGTATTACATTTGACATTATCACAAAACAACATCTCAAAAAGTACTTAATAATAATAAGAACCCTTAGATAGTGCCATAAATCTAGATAAATCCATTTGGAGGCACTTGATAGATTTTGAAACTAGTACTACAAGCTTTGAATCTGTATCTTGAATAATAAGTACTTGTTTTCTTGACAGATGCCCCTAGTTTTGAAAGTTGAAACCCACAAATATGTAAAACTGGAACTGTAATGGAATATTTTGTATGTATTAATTTTTTTATTACAATATTTGATCATAATGATTGCCCATATCATCAATAAACGTGTTACTTATTGATGTACTATATGTGTACGGGACTGGCACAGACCCAAATTGTAATACAGTTAGATTAAAATGTGTCACAGTGTGAAATGATTCAACTGAAAGAAACATTGATTGAAAACTGGTATGTGAATTTGACTAATGCATTGGCACAGTCTGCCATGTAGTCTTATTTATTTGTGAATTGTTTCTCCATATGAATAAACTGTTGATATATTTCATGTTGGCTTCAGTATTACAAATCGAATTATGAACAGGGACATGCAAGACACTACATATCACATTGTTATTGCCAAAAATGGGATAAGAAGGCACCGAGTAATTCATTCTACCTTTTGGTCAATCTAATCTTACTTGTCAGGGTTTTTATTTTCACTGTACACTCACCTGTATAATGCAATGTCCATAGCTGAAATTTTCATAAACCCCATTCGCTTCTGGACACAGTGCATGCTGGTATAACACGTCTGTTTCTCCCTTGACCACAACGTGAAGTGACGATATGCGGCTAATCGAATCAATTGATATGTTCTAAAAGTTAATTTATTTGCATTAGTTGATAATAAAAAACCGTTATCTTCTAATTATTGTTATACCGACAAAACTGTGTTTTATCAATATCGCATCATGAATTCAGTGAATTGGTTCATTTGTTTGTGAAGGGCTGTAATACTTATAATTGTAAGACTACATTTCATGATATGGTCTTGATAACACACACACATAATATATATAAAATTTTAATTATATTAAAAACTCCAGTTAAATATTTTTATATCAATAATACATTGCACAATGTCCTGATTATGCATCTATTAGTGGATGGTAGTATGCAATTTGTCTACGTTTTTAGATAAATTAAGCAAGTTGCTTGAACACTTTTAAATCGGGAATTAAACAACTGTATAAAAAGGATGCACACGTCCTGTCAAGAATAAAAGTAAGTTTATTAACAAAATGATCAAAAATGGTTTCATGAAAATCATAGACATAGTATTCTACGAAGATAGAATGAACCTGAACATTTGAGGTGGGAACAAGTATAATTGCCTGTTGAACAACGTAGTACTTACCTACTTGCTATTGGTCGAATCAACGAGTCTGCACGCAAATCATACAATGACAACAGACCGACTTCCAAGTTCCAACACCGCCCTGTTGTTGCAAACCGTTTCGAAGTCGTCACTCGTAGACATAGTCGGTAATGCAGGCATCTACAAGGTCTGTCATACGGTGCTGTACGGCAGCTATCTCCCTACAGCACAGCGACTCGATGTGCGTCGACATTGGGATGCAGTGTCCACACAAACACCATGCGACATTATTAAGTCACATAACGTCTTCGTCGTCGATAGACTGTCACTGTCCGACTACCACAACTGAACCTGACCCGAGGCCGGACATTATCGTACCGTGGATCGCACACTGGGTGAAACCCGTATGGCACAGGCCTTTGGTGTGTGTGTCAACCGTACCAACCGTAATTTCCGAGTGACAAGTCGAACTAGAGTCTTCATCTGTCGTATCGATTTTCTCCCAAAGTGATACGGAAGCTTTAAAAATCACTTTTAATAACTCGTCTCTACCAAAATCCTTCGACGTCTTCGTCAACAACAAAATAAAAATAGTCCCGGTATGTGCGCGCATCTAATATTCTGACCTTTGCTTTGAAAGCCCCGCCCCCTTCTGGCAGCTAAAATCTTCGTTCGGGAGGTGCGACGTTATTAACGTTTTCATTTCGAACGCGTATATAAATTATTTGTTGACCTATAGAACAGCTATCGTGTATAATAGGGCACCATGGCTTTGTTTTCGCACATAAATGTCTACTAATGAAGTAAACCGAAAAAAACGAAATTTAACATTGATTAGATAGGAGTAAATCAAACCACTCGCTTGGAACAAAGATGGCGATACACAGTGCTCTATAGCGACGATTTAGGCATCGAACAAATCGTTTTTTCAGTTTGTCTTATAAATGAGTACGTTTCTGTTACCAATAATGTATACTTATATAGTGTATAATTAAATATGTAGCATGGAACAGCTGCATTTCATTTCCCCTTTAATCTATCATGCATGCTGGGTAAGCGCCATGACCAGAACATTTGTCAAAATTACTGCAACGTCTCCTCTCATTGTTCACACGGTGTGGCTCAAGGCTCACGTGAATGGCTGTTACACGGGATGGGATGGGAAGCATCCAGTCCTGCTTGTAAGAATGCGGTACGGTGCTGCAGCATGTATGCTAAACGGTGGGCTGTTAGTGTGCATCTATTGCCACTTGCAAATTTACAATTAATTGCACCTTACTTTATGTTTGACCTTTTTATGCATTTCATACAGCCTGTCCACAATATACACTTATTGTTTGATGACACACACGTATTTTCATTAATTTTGTCTAAATATTTTTTATAAAATGTGTCATCCATGATGCCTCACTGTGTAGCTGTGTTTCCGTTGCCAGGGACTTTATTGGGGTCAACACACTGTTGGTTTTCCCATAAGCGACCATGTTAACGTTTTGTCTGATTATAAGAAAATGTGACCTGTAAAATGTGTTAAACTCACCTGCTGTTATCATCATCGCATTGACATGCTGATAGATTTTGTTAAATTACTCCGCAAACAGGTCACACAAATTGCTGCCAAATATCCTTCCGCTTATTCAAATCATCTAGAAATCCACCAATTTACAATCAACACCTTCTACAATCACACATGAAAATCTCCCTACTCAAATGCACTTATGTCACAGCATGTGAATTTTGTAAAAGAAATCATTTCTAAAAATACACTGCATTTTTCTTACAACGGAACAGGAAGTCTAACTAGAACATGACCCCTAAAGTTTGCCCGGACACCCGCACCGCCTACCCTGGCCGTTCTTTACGGATGGCGCCGAAATCACCTCATAAACCATGCCACCCCTAAATAACGTAAATGGATGCGTCCTCCTGGTGATCATATCATCGCCACAAGTGCCCTCGTTCTGCATACTTCGGCGTCTACTGCGAAGCGTTCTTCATATCAAACAGACAAGTGATGCGCTTAACTGCGTACAGGCACCCCTCGGGTGCAGAGAGCTTCGCACTCGACTTCGGCTTTTAATCCGGCGCGTTCCCGTGTGTACGGCCATTTGAGCAACTAATCGAGTTACAATTCCTGTCAGGTATGTTGTTACGAGAGTGTACGACACCTCGTTGCATCGACTTTCTCTCAGTTTCTAGAAATTAAATTTAAACAGGATCAGTCATGTTATAGTATATAAACCACATCTATTATAACATACTGACCGCCTTCATATATTTTAACAAAGCAGAATATACTCCTAGAACCCATGTTTACAACAATCCCCGCGCAGTCTCTAAAATCTGCGAATATTGTGCTCGGATAATTCCAGAAAACAGTGGAACGGTGACAATTGTGGTCAAAACGCTGACAAGGCATAACTAAAAACAGCGACAATCATTATTTAAAATGGCGACAAGTGTTGTCAAAACAGCGTTGGACTATGTCTGTGCGCCGTTGGATATACACGATCATTGTTTAGTTTGTTGCTGTTTTATTTTGTTTCCGTGTTGGTCTTTCGCCGTTTTGGTCTGTCACCGTTTAGTTTGTCGCCATTTTGGTTTTCGCCACTTGAGATATATTGTCGCTTTGGGTGTCGCTGTTTTGAAATGTCGCCGTTCTGACCTGTATCCCATATAACAATCTGATACCAGTATGATAATTTTAAGTTTGGTTTCTACGGTCTCCGTAACATGCGAACAATTCACCTGTTGATCCGCATGATGGCTTACGTTGATTAACCAACTGCTGGTAATGGTGGTTCGGCGCCGTCGTTTAGGAAGTTACACCCCGTACATAGCGCATACGGTCTAGTAGTCTAATACGCAATATTTTTAAAGTAATTATGGTCTGGCATCGTTTAATTTGAATGCATTCGTTTTGTGATTCGATTACAGTCTAACCTGAGGCTACACGTTCGAAAACAGTCCGCCGCCATGTAGACAATTGTCAAATGGCAGAGTCAAAATTTCAACAACAAAAGAACGGTTCCCTAAAACATATTTGTTTACTTGTCGACGTTTAGGTTATCATCGGTAGTCTACTTCGAGAAGTGCGTTATTGGTCGTAAGTTTGTCGGCTGGTGTAAATTCTGGTAAGTGGTTGTCATATACATAATTATCTTTACTTTGCATGTCAATCACTCTGGCGGTGTCAGAAAACACGTGTTTATGTCTTAGAGCCTGCAGTCTTTGTAGGTGTCTGATTCTGGCTGGAGCCGTGTGACGTCTCATCTAGTCTTTCAAAGCCAACGTGTACTAATAACCGTAGCCAAAAATTGTGAGGTTACACATATTAGAGCCATAGAAAATGTACAAAAACACCCTTACGACATTCTGATTATTCATGTTCTCACTATGGGAAACTGTGCCGAGTCATCTACGAACACAGGCCAAATGAAACCAGCAATCCTTGGAAAGATCATCCTCGCTACGAGGGATTGCTGCTGCTGATAAAGATAATGATAAGTACCGTGTAGTCAGTTTCGGCACACTTTACCGAACATTGTTACTCTCAGATGTATACATTCCGTGCATAGGTACATTGCATAATAATAAGTTCACACCTAGATCTTCATGCGACATGCAAGCATATTAGCTTTGCTATTTTTTATACCAGATAATTCGTTGGAACCGACACATCATAAAAATGTATTATTATCATCAGACCATCAGCTTGTAATTGCTTTCCATGCCTTAATTCGATCGCAGATAACGCCAACTGAGCAGGAATGTAATGGAGCCAGACATGTCTGTTTGTATGTTTTCTAGAAAGCAGTCAATTATACAATTTATCTGTCTCGTGGCTTGCAGACGTAATGCTGTTCTTGCGGCGAGAATGGGTCTAGTTACATATCACACAATTCGGATAATCTTTCGTAAAGTAACACGAACTGACAACAAGAACTCTCCTCGGCTCGCAGCAGGTATCCGGACTGATTCTATACGTGACTAGTAGGGATGAGTCCAGGTGACTATCGGCGATACTTTTACTGTTGCAATAATATGTTGATAGTTCTATTACAGTGGCGTAGTGACCCGGGACAGGAAGGTGCACTCGAACGCTGGCGGCGAATCTGGGGGAACGGGATGGGTGGTGCCACTGCTGAAGTAATCTCGCTTAATCGACTCTCGCTCGGCTGCATGACTTCGCCGGGAAGAGAGTCTGACCCTGAACCCGTCTTTTGACTGTTATCCGCCAGACAGCAAGTCTATCCTCCAGAATGTTTTTTGTCAACTCTCCATCCACTGAACCACATAATCGAATTGAAAATCGGTGTATTTTGGCGTCTAAATATAGTGGTTATCAGTCCGACCGTCGTGCACGATATCGACTGCACTTTGTTTAGTTAACTTAGTTCTTGTTTGTTATCTACATTATGTGTATTCACACCCAGTCTTTTGTTTCTGCTCTGGTATAAGCACAAAAAAGTCGATGCCAAATATAGTAATATTATATATATAATCTAGGCTACTGCTGAGGCGTGTGGGAGAAACCTGCAACTGACTATTTATAATGCAGAATTACAAGTTCACAACCACAGAAAAACTGTTTCTTCTTCCGATATACTATGTTAACCTCATCATGTTGAGGGTTTTATTGGGAATTTAAACAACTGGTAGGCCTAGTGATTTATAATATATCGATCCGTTGCGCAAACCTGTCTTCAATATGCATTAAAGTAAAGGTAAGTTCTTATATAACGCAGTATCCAGTCTTCATGACTGCTCGAAGCGAATTACACTTGACTCCCTGGCAGACCTGTTCAATCGAACACCATCTCGACTTCTCTGGGATGCATTCAGCCACGCTGCAATTAATGCGCGAAGACTATTCGTACACAAATATTCACCACTGTATATAGCCAGGTACTCATTCATACAGCTGAGAGAACTGAAGCAATGTAGAGTAAACAAACTTGCCAAAGATTCAACACCGCCGCACAGTATTCGAACCCGCGTTCTCTCAGTCGAGAGTCCGGAGCTCTTATCACTGCGCTACTGCGCTCCACAATTACTGACTAATATTGTATTATACTTACATCCCTCAAATTCGCCGTAGGCTAAAAATCGCTGCATTAACATCACACAGGATCTAACGCTTGTCATCTAGGCGACAGGCGCGAGATGTTGATGCGGCAATGCCGAGGCGCGGTGAAGACATTACCGGACAAAAAGTTCTTGTTAGCAAACTCAGCTATGAATAATCAAATTGGTAAAATATATGTGATTAATACTACACCATAAAACATTTTCTTGATAAGTTAGTACCAGACATAAAAACAACGTTGTGTGTGCCAAGCAGATATTTATCCGTAAGTACGGCGATTAATGGCCGTAGGGTGTTTTTTGCGGTAAAGCAGTTTCGATGTATTAAAATTGCAAGTGCTTCACTCAAAACAACTTTTTCAAACATGTTGTTTGGACAAATTTAATTAATATATGATAGAGTTTTAGAATGTGAATAACTTATGGAAGAGTTTATTAATGTTTTCTTATTAAAACGATGTTTTCCTATTGCGTACGCCAGGTACGGCGAAATTGGGAACCACCGGGTTTTTTCTCTCAATGAAACGTCGGTTAAAAACAGCTTGACTTTCAGTATTGGTATCATTTGACACATGCTGCAGTGTATGTTTGGCATAAAGGATGATTTTATTTTCCCAACAGCATTAAACAAATACAAATTATGTATATATACACACATACACGTATTACATACATATACACATATACCGGCACATGCAGTAATATTGAAATGTTAAATATACAATAAAACTAAAAATATGTAATCGACAGAATACAGTATACATTTTGCAACAAAAGGAAAGAAAACAGTTGCTGTGGGATGTGGGTGGATCTATTAAGATCAAAACTGATCGCTATCATAGGAGCCACCCACAAACAATCTTCTTAGTATATCAAATTTCTATAAAAAAATAACGATTATGTGAAACATTAAAAAAGGAAATGTAATTGTCTTCTCTTACATAATGTGTATGATGGTTGTTTTATTGATGTAATGTGCTTTGTAATATGTTGAGTTCGCGTGTACGCCATTACGCATGTATGCGATTATACAAATTTAAAAGTTGCATTTTTAGTAACTGTGTTTCTCATTTATAATTTATTAATTTAATTGGCATATGTAGCAATTTATTATATTGCACGTGACGTGATATTATCGACGAAAACGATGCAGAGCGGGATATTATATTATTGGCACTTCTCTTTCAGATGGTTTACGACGTGTATGTGGTCTGTTGTTGAGTACCTGCCTTTGAATCCTGCTTGCTCTCGTGGTTGGTTTTCGTCCAGTGTCTTCTCTAGTCTATTCATGAGTATATTTGTGAGTAATTTGTAGATGTTTGATAACAGACATATCGGTCTGTAGTTCTTTAAGTCTTTCTTATTTCCCTTCTTGAAGATTATCACCATGTTTGCGTTCTTTCAAGCGGTGGAGCATTTAGTATACAGCTTAGCCAGTGTCTTCCAGATGATATCTTCTCCTGCTTTTAATGTTTCAATGTTTACATGGTCGTTGTCTGATGTCTTCCCATCCTTCATATCTCTTAGCGCAGCTTCCACTTCCCATGGTGTTATCTTTGGTACCTCTTTCGGGTCGGTGTGAATTATGGTACTCTGTTCACTGTCATATAGCTTGGTGCAGAATTCCTCTATTCGTTCCATGATGATATATTGGTCTTGTATTTCTCTACCCTGCTTGTCTAGAAGTGCAATCAGTCTGTCTCGGCCTAGTTCCTGCGTTCTTCTTGCTTTCTTCAGGCTCTTTGATGACATAATCGTTTCTCGTATGATCTCATGTTTGTACTTTCTGATGTCCTCCTTCGCTTTCTTTTTGATGGTCTTTCATATTTCTGCGCACTCTATTTGTTTTTTACGGTCGCCGTTATCCACCTTTTCTCGTCGTTTCTTCATTAGTGCTCGTGTCGATAGTTTCGTCACTACATGCCGGTTGATTGCTTTGGCTACACTTGTTGCACTTAGTTGGATCATCTCAGTGATGTTTTCGCTCATGGTGTCGATGTCGTTTAGTTCCTGTAGTGTCTTGAATCGATTTCGCTGTTCGAGTTGGAATTCAATCTTTTTCTTCCGATTTGTGTGCTATCTACACTCGGTGGTCTTTCAGCATTGATGTCTGGTTGCTCATTACCATTCTGTGGTCACTTCCAATTTTGACTTGGTTGATGACAGCTACGTCAGTGACCATGTCTAGCTTGTTTGTCAGGTGTAGTCAATTTCGTTCTTTGTTTCTCCAATTGGGCTTTTCCATGTCCATTTTCTCCATGCTTTCTTCTGGAAAATGGTATTCATGATTTTGTACTTTCTTGACGTTGCCCATTCTACCAAGGTGTCGCCTCTTTCGTTTCTCACACCTAGGCCAAATTTGCCTGTTGCCGTTTCTCTCTTAGTAGTATTCTTACGTTATATGTTGCTATCTTCAGTCTACTTACCTTCTCTCGGCGCCTCTTCTTGACACAGAGAGTCTTAGCACCCCCTGCACGTAGCCCTACTTGACCCGAACCGTCTCCTTGGTCATAGACTCTTTCGATGCTGCTTGGGAGTGGGGACCTTGGCTTCATTGTACTTTGCTTGCTGGTGTTGTTGGCCTAACCTTCCACGCTGGCTGGTGCGGGTTGGAAGGGAGCGACGTAGGGTGAACGAAATCGCCCAAGTTTCGACACGGCAGCCGAACCAGTACCGAACCACCACTGCTCATCCGGCGCCAGGATTTGAATCCCGGTCCCTCCAGTCGAGAGTCCGGTACTCTAACCACTCGGCCACCCGGCCACTGCGTCCCCCTGTATATATATATATATATATATATATATATATATATACATAGATATATGTACATATAATATTTATTTTTATATTATCTATATATAATATATATATATATATATATACATTGGAACTAGGGTATTTTCTGTTACTGCACTACACTTTGGAATATACTCACTCTTAATGTTAGATCAGTTGAAAATAGTATTGAAAATAGTATATAGTTTAGTTTAAAAACTTTCCCTTATAACCCTGCGTATCCACCTTAGCTCCATGACGTATTGATCTATCTGTCAACGTTTTAACACGGCTTATCGTTTCTGAGATTGACTTACCCTTTTGTATTAATGCACCTCTGAGCTTTTTTTTGAGGAATTAGGCGCCAAAAATTACCTTATTTCTATTATTATTATGTACTAGCTGAGTTACCCGGCGTTGTCCGGGGAAAAAGGCAATCATATACATCCTGAAATCATTTGCATTGAAATCTAAAAAAAAGTATCGTTGACATAATTATGAACACTGAAAATAAACCAAACCTCAAATGCCCAACATTTGAGTTCCAGACACCCCAAACCCATCCCAAATGTTTCCAGCCTTCCCGCATTAATAAATTGTAACTGGTCACTGGCCACGTTGTTAGGAAAACCTTTTCCAAGAAATCGCACGCGCTCACCAGACAGCTGGGTTACGTTTCCGGGATTTTGTAACGTTAATAACATAAAAACTAATATATTTGTCTGTACACCCAGTGACATTTGTACATGGGAAAATTCCCTGTACATTGATATACAAAAACAGTATATTCCATGGCTGGAACTCTACGGACTTGTTGCAGTGTGTTTTTGCCAGAAGTAGTACGCACTCACGGGGCTGACACGGCGAAATGCTTACCCAACCAACGACAGGTAGACCTGGTGAATGTTAAGCGCTGAGGATTTTTAAACGTCAATAACTTAAACAAACTATAAAAAATATTTGCATACATCCAGCGACATATTTGTACATGACATAATTATCTTTACGATGATATAGAAAAACATTAAATTCCGCGGCTGGAACTCCACGTACAGCCTTTTGAAATATTGAGCCACCAAGTTCTCGAGCCCCCGGACGTATTTCGAAAATGTCGATGTAGATCTACAAAATATCTCAATGAGCCCGGTAGATCACATGCAAAAATTCAGCCCGATACCTGCAAAACTGACGGAGATGTGTGTGCACATACAAACACAGAACGAACTGTGTTATAATATTGAAATCAATCAACGACTGCAGGAACCAGTGAGCGTAATGTGCGCGTAAGACGTTAAAGGTAACTTGACAATTGCAGGAAATACTTCGGGAAAACGACCCCTGCGCCATGCACGAGACAGCATGGTGAAGAGGCATACCGTCAGGGGACGTGCATTTTTGCAAGTAACCATACTGTACTTCTGAGCCAACGATTACAAGATGGTTTTCGGTTTCACATCTTCATATAAAGGCACATCAACTCAATGTAATGTTTTAATATATGCGATTTGAAAATCCTAATCTGCTAAAATGATTGTGTTTGTGACAGACGGGACATGAAAATAACCTCCCATTTTACATACCACTGATATATCACTGTGCTTGTTGCTTGATGTAATAAACCCCCAACATTCCATCCCAATATCCTCTCTGTTTTTAGTTGATGAGACGCACCTACAAACACAAAAGCTTTACTCTAATGAAACTACCCTACTATGTTTGTTATTTGATTAACATTACCACAACCTACCAACAGTGACAAGTTGTAGGAAAGGGACATAACCTTATCCTACTAACTCTAATACCGCTATTTGCGGGGCAGGACCTTAACCCACCAACTCTAACACCGTTGTTTGAAGGGGAGAGAACCTTAATCGCCAAACTGGAATACCGCTGTTTGAAGAGTCAGAACATTAATGTCCCTAGTCTAACACTGCTGTTTAAGGGCGATGAATAAAACATAAATAATCGCCACCGTGATTAGTACTAGAAAGGATGTAAGTACAAGCTTCAAACACTTTTTGTGTGTGAATTTGTTGGTGAATGTAACAACTTAAACCTACGCCATTGTAGTGTCACTGGACGACCAAGTTGGAGATGTACGTAATGTGTCAAGACAATCTCAGTTGACACTTATTCTCGTGTATCGATCCTTGGTTGATGTCACGATGTGGGGTTTAGAACTTAACATAGGTTGGTAGCGAATGTGAAAGACTATCTGTTTGACTGGCAAAATGTCCTATGGACACATCACGCCTACAATTGGGGTTACCCTGTACGGCTATTGACGGCTGGCTAGTGCTTACGCAATAATGTGAATGCACTGGGGAGGTGGCATAGGGTCAGATGTCATAGGACCGAGGAAACAGTGCATTATAGTTAGGGTAGACAGGTAGGAAAGTTGAATCTAACATGTAATAATTATAGAAATGGTAGGCAGCTGTACATGTATAGGAACTGTGGGACGGGTGGACATTTATATGGGATAATTGTATAGCGTATAGGAATGTCGATATAACTAATAAAGATTTATGTACATGTAGAATGATCCTATTACCTATTGAGCGGTGAAATTATTGCAATGGTGTGCTGCCGCAACAGCAGGGATCACATGACAGATACCAAGTATAATATTATGGTTGATTAACTGAGGTTTGGCAGGGATAGAACACAGCAGTCGAGAGTGATCCACAGACAGGACGATGTAACCAGGTCTTCTCTGTAACAAGAAATGATTACAGTGTGGTTATCAAACCCATACATCGAAGCCATACCGAGCGGTTGCGTAGACGATGAGATCTTGCGTTTATGTATAGTCTAGAAGAGAATACCGGAGGTATTTAAAGATACATGTTCTGTGCACACCTGAATAAATGTTAGATTATATGTATTGTGTTGATTATCTGGTTTGGTATTATTAAATGTGTCAAAGGGTGTGGTCGAGAATAAACGAATCTGGGTCAGAGCGACGATATTGATGTCGCAGAGTTGATAAGGGATCGCAAATCATCGCGCAGCTCTGAGGTTGTTATGTAGTAACGGTGATCGAACGTAGGTTGCCGTATGGTTGTCACGGATGATATTCACGGGTGTATAGGTTGATAAGAGTTAGACTAATTGTGGTAAGGGGACTGTTTTATGAAGTCATATTGAATATTGTTTTGCTCTGATATGCATACATTGAACATAAAGATATATATGTAGATACATTGGTAGTATGATTATGTTTTGGGTTGTTTGAATAACCTATACTATGAAGGATGTTTAGTACATACCGTCGAGTAGGAATATATTTTATTATTGTTGTTAGTATTTATTGTAGTGTCGGGCCGGTGCGACGGCCATATATAACTTCAAGCTCGTTCGTGCGAACGATGGGCCTATTGCGAAACATACAACGCCTAGATGATACCCGAGGCAATGCTGAATCCACGTTTGAAGAAGGAAGTTCAATCGGTCGGAAATGCTCTGACTTCCGACCGTTCCGAACCGTCGGAAGAAAGTAGAATTGACTGCCGTGTCGACCAAGGGTATTGCTGGACCAGAACATTTTACTGTTCTATTTATTATATGATGAAAGAACACATTATACACACATATATGTGTAACGGCGCTCTTATACCCTAACTGGGTTGATAGCGAAAGAGGGTCTTTGCCTGTTACTATTATTTGTATTAGAGAATGTGATGGGACGTCACCGTAAACGGATGAGTGGTAACAGGGATGTCATGTTTATGTTACCGGGGATTCCCGTTATAGGATAAGAGTGTGTAGGAGGCTGACGAGTCTTTCTCTAGCCATTTTTTTATACTAATAGTTTTGATATTCGGTGTGGGGTGAATAAATTTTGAAAACCGGTACCTAGCATAAATGTTTTATTGAATTCAACTATCCCTGAACCCAAAATCTATTATAAGTTCGCTTCTCCTGGCGGATCTTGACAGTTGACATTCGTGAGAGAAACGATATCTACTTGCATTGACTGTCAAATAGAACTGTCGCAACGTAAATCAACATGTCGTTGCCTTCGAGTTTAATCATATGCATCAAACCTGTCTTCCTGTCAAAAATATAATTTGTTGGACCAGTTTCAAATATCGCTGGGTGTAATGCGCAGTGGAACAAATTGATGCCGACACGTTCCGTTATATTCCGTACTCGTGCCAGCCACTGGGGTCGAATTCAGCTGGCTCCAACTGTCTGGCTCAATAAATATATATGCATCAAATCGTACAGCTCTCCAGCTGTAGTACCGCTTACTGCTTTAGACAGTGTATACATGTTCACTGTGGTTTACCTTAGCTAGTTTTTCAATGTTGTGTTTGCTACAAGATTACCTTTGGTGCAGTTTCATCATTCCGTCTCCGTTCCGTTCCTCCTTTATCGCAGTCTCTGTCAATTTTCCCATTCAGCTGCTTCCGCCAGTGAAAGTTGACAGTAAGAAATATAAGAAACATCATGCGTGAAATGCCACACCAGCTGTATCTGTCCTCACAATGACAGTAGGATGCCGCGTGTACGAAAACACAATCCTAGTTCCTCTTCACGTCCGTTTGTTGCTTGGCAATAATACAGTTCTATTTAACTTGAGGTAATTTTCGAAGCGATGCCGCTCCATATTTGGAACTAGTCGATTCCCTGTGGTTAAGCAGATTTAACTCAATGGTAACATCACAACATTACATTACGGAGTTATCTTAAATTGCCTGACTGAGACTCCTCTGCCAATACTCCTGTATCCGGCCCTGGCGCAGCTCCCATCACAACATCACTGTACGTAGCATTTAAAGAAACATGTTATGGTCTGAGATGATGTGAGGCGGTCGCAGCCGGTGACCTTATGTCTCACATAGGGAAATCGACGTACAGGTAGTCCCATCTGGCGAACAGGTGTTGTATTACTAATTCACCCGACGAAGAACAGATACCTACCACATTTCCTTTCATGGATCATTCCACATGGAAGGTAACAGCAACAATACAACACATTCATGCAGCTAGAATATAGCGTACTGGCTGTACAGCATTCTGTTGTCTGCTTTGTGGTCGCCAGATGGCAGAACTAATTGTTCCATTTCGGCAAGTAAACTCATTACAAAGTTGATTGAAAAACAATGTTATATTGTGTGTATTGTGTGTGGAGTGCGCGTGTGCACAAGTGTGGGCGAATTGGTGTGTTGCGCGTATTCGCGCATGTTAGCGCGCTTGTGTGTGCGCATGTTTTTTTGTTCGCGCGTATGTGCGCGAATGAGCACAACAATGCGCGTGTGCACACATATCTGTGTGCGCACGCGTCTATGCATAATATATATGAATGTGTGCCCTTGTGTGCGCATGTTTGCGCAGATGTGTGTGCGTGTAAGTGTTGCGTATGTGCGTGTGGTTGTGCGCGTAAAAGAGTGTGTGCGCACGAATGTGCATGTGTATCATTGTGCATTGACGCGCGCGCATGCGTGTGTGTGTTCGTATGTGTTTGTGCATGTGACTACTTGACATGTTTCGCACGACCCGACCCCACACAACATAACCGACTCAGAATGCGTGTTCCCGACATAACCCGACTGAAGTGGATAAACGTCATCGATGAAGTCAGACTTGATCAGGTGCCACTGCCCTAGCGGCAAACTGTTCGCACAACACATTCAGATTTTGGTGACGAACAGATACGTGTGATAGCCGTGGCAGGTAGTATTCTGCTCCTATGGAGTCACGCACACGCACATACGAACGCACACGCGCGCGCGCACACACACACACACACTCACACTCACAAAGACACACACGCGCGCAAACACACGCACGTACGCAACCACGCACATTTCCCCCCAGGGCAAGTACAAACGCTTGTTACTAGTAAGCTTGACTACTGCAATTCCAGTTTTCGCAATATTGCCCTTAAGGATATCCCTAGTTTACGACGAGTTCAGAATTGCTTACCTAGTGCTGTGATTCGGTCTCGGAGGATTCTCACTCGGTGTCTTTTCTGACGCCTGTGTGATGGCCGACATCGTTTCGTTTTTTTAGTATGTACCATTACGTACCAGGCACGTTTATGTAAGCAGCCACAGTATTTACAGTCTTTGCTTACTCTTATAACAAAAAACTATCCAGCTATCATCTAGTTCTGATTTACCTTTTTGTTCCTAGAGTCAATACTAATATATTGAATCTAGAGCATTTTATGTTGCTGCACTCTTTGGAATATGTTCTCTCTTAGTATTAGATTATTACTTGAACATATTGCACAACTTCATCCTCATTAAAAACTTAACTTTAGAACATTGCGTATCCACCCTGGCGAATCGATCCATCTGATAACGACTTTAATATCTCATCGATTCTGAGACTGACTTACCCTTTTGCATTGATGCGCCTCTGAAGTTGATTTCCGAGGATTTAGGCGCAAAAAGAGTTACCGACTGTCAGTGGCGGTGTCGCTGGCGCGTTCAATAGTTCAAAAACGTGAAATACAAAATGTAAATAAGCAGTTTATATATTAACTCATTATGAACGAGTAAATGTGATACGAATATTGGGAAAATCACAAACGTTAAAGGCAACAAAGCGAGTTTTGTAGTAAATGCCCGATTATCGCGTGTCGGCGACTTGTCAATGTCAAGAGCCGCGTTGAGCGTTGGGCGAATGTTTGCCGTGACGGTACATGTTTAAAAATCTCGCTTTGTTACTACTTCAGTGGAATGCATGAGTATTTGTGACATCTACTAGACACACACTCCATTGAGTCTGTGCTGGAAAAAAACAATTGCTTAGTTTCTTAATCAACTGTATGTTAGTTGCATATGTATATATAAATAATATATATATAGTATTACACACATATGTTGTTCTTTTTCATCCGAATGCGGTTGTTTTATGATAATCCTGATATATATATATATATATGATAATGACAAGCTGTGAACGCATCCGCGTTGTCATTGTTTTCCTCCATTGCATTAGTAGCCGATATTCGTCTTGGTGCATACCTTATTCCCTTGCATTACTAGAAAGTATCAGTAACCGACATTCTTCTTGGTGCATACGTTATTCCATTGCAATAGTAGAAAGTAGCAGTATCCCACATTCTTCTTGGTGCATACATGAATGCAAGATCTCATCCTCTAAGTAACTGCTCGGCATGAATTCGATGTATGGGTTTGATAACCACACTGTAATAATTTCTCGTTACAGAGAAGACCTGGTTACATCGTTCTGTATGTGGATCACCCTAGACTGCTGTGTTCATTCCCTGCCAAACCTCAGTTAATCAACCATATACTTTGCATCTGTCATGTAATCCCTTCTGATGCGGCAGCACACCATTGAAATAATTTCACCGCCCAATAGGTAATAGAATAATTCAACATGTACATAAATCTTCGTTATATCGACATTCCTATAACATTATCCATATCAATTTCCACCCGTACCACAGTTCCTATACATGTAAAGCTGCCTACCATTTCTATAACTATTACATGTTAGATTAAACTATCCTATTATAATGTAATGTTTCCTCAGTTCTTTGAAATCTGACCCTATGCTACCTCCCCAGTGCATTCACACTATTGCGTAAGCATTAGCCAGTCGTCAATAGCAGTACAGGGTAACCCCAATTGTAGTCATTCACAGTCGCTTTCAACCTATGTTAAGTTCTTAACACCACATCGTAATAATCGGTGACGTCCTATCACACTGATGACATTACACGTGCAAGGGATTACGGCAACAGCACACGCCCATACAAGCAGCCTTGTCAGAACAATATGGTCCGACTTCTGGCAGACTAATAACAGCAACAACTCGTTGTAATAATTAATTAACAAATTAATTAAGTAAGTATTTAAGTAATTAAACTGCGTAATTAATGTGTGGCATAGCAATGGCGTGTCCAGGGGAGGTGGGCTGGGGCAGATGCCCCCCTAGACCTTTGGAATTTGGCTGCGCTATGCCTGAGCTAGAGTAGCATGCCCCCTAGACCTTTGGAAAGTGCCACCGTTAATGAAGTGACGGCGGCGCGGCGACGAAAAATGTTCAATACCATATCCACCCCCCGTCATTCACCGTAATCTGTCGAGCCGTGACGGCGGAGAAGCTGTTACAGCGGCGCCGGCAGCGAACACTTTTGTACAGCATTTAGTTCGGCTGCCAGTGGAGGTTTTGTGTCCCCCAGGTTACCCTCTCTGGGCCGGCCCCTGGGGCATAGTGCACCATTATACATATAATTACAATCGCATTGATGAATTAATGAAACAGTTACAAATAACGAACGCAAACGTAAATTGTAGCCTCAAAATTGGACAGACCAGGTAAACAATTTTCGTTTTTTTTTACCGCAACGTAGTTTACCCGGACACCCGTCCAACCTAAGCTTGACGTTCTTTACAGGCCCGTAACCTGGGGGGTTCACGGGGTTCACGTGAAACCCCCTTTATGTGAACCACCCTTTCTAAAAAATGTGAACCCCCCCTCGAAATTGCATCTTTAAAATGTTAACCACTAATTGTATTCCATGTTTCTCAAAAGCGTTAAGCCCCCTCCTAAAAGCTGCTGGATAGTGTTCAAGCATTACAAGGAATGCCAAGAAAGCCTATCTATTAAGTGATCATCACTGAATATATGGGAACCTGGCTGAGAGGGTCTGTCGCCAATGCCTTGTGTGAAAAGGGCAGTCACTAGAGGAACGTGTGTCAAAGAATTATTGCATCCAATTAGCCACGCGAAAGGACTTCAAACTATCCCAGGGACTCCTGTTATGAAAACGCATGGGGTAACAAATACACAAGAAACAAGTTTTACACCAACGTAAAATTATGAGTCCTAATTGTAGTCACTCAGAGGTGACAGATGCAGACAAAATACTGGTGAATGAACGGGGTGACGATGATTTAACAATTATGAGCACACAAATTAAGCCATATAAAATAATTAATTATCTTTTAAGAGAACTCTGTTAAAAAGTTAACGAAAGGTGCGGCTTTTTATTTTTAATATGCTGATTAAGGTAACTACCGACTGTCAAAGAGGCTATTCTCAACAATCAACAACTTATGATGCGTAGCGAGTATATTTCTTACAAGCTGTAAACCTGGTAGACAAACGCATCTGGCTTAACACGGATCATAATTTTCAACTATTCAGCTGGAACTTAAATTTCGCTGACTAATTGTATTTAACAAATACAAAATATAGGTTAGCTTCACCTATTTTAAAATGCGCATGCTGGTGAGAATTCGTGTAATTGTGTGGCTGTATTGTTGCCGAAATACTGTTGTTGCTGGCTAGTTACATGTTTGTAGAACTCAGAAAGGGAAGCCTTATCGCTGATGATGAGGCACGAATGTGTGAAGGGCCTTTATTATCAATCATTATGTCCATTTTGTGGTCCGTATAGTTGTAAAATACAGTTTGTGTTTCCTGGAGTCAGTGTGGTACTTGACTGTTTGACACCTATAATTTAATTCAAATTCCACAAGAGGACAATAGTGTTTCTAATCTTCTACTTACCGAGCATGTTTTATAAAGGTTTGTTAATTTACTAACTTAATTGGGTTTATGATAAATTATGGAACTTTTGCACATCAGATCAGATAAATAAAATGTATTAAATGAGTGAAAATCAGATTGTAAATGTCACACTTTAACTGTTTATTCTGAAAAATAACTTGGACACACCCACACTCCTTGATGCCTCGTTTATTATATTAATGTAATCATATTCAAAACAATTACACACACAGCGCACCAATCTCCGTCCCACTTTAGTTGAAAACGCACCCTCAAAACCTTCTGCATTATGAGCCCCCAAGTGAACATGTAGGGCCCTCTGCATTGTGAAAAATATAACCCCACATGAACTTGTGGCGCCCCCTGGAGTCTGAATTTGTAAAATGTGAATCCCATTGTAAAAAGCTGGCTACGGGCCTGCTTTACGGATAGTGCCGAATTCATCTCATGAATCATGCCACCTCTAAATAACAGAAATGGATGCGCCCTCCTGGCGATCATATCATCGCCGCAACTATCCTCATTCTGTATACGTCGGCGTCTACGACGATGCGTTCTTCATGTCAAACAGACAAGTGATGCGCGTAACTGCGTACATTCACCCCCTGGTGCAGGTGGCTTCGCACTCGACTTTGGCTTATAAATCCGGCGCGTTCACGTGTGTACGGCCATTTGAGCAACAAATCGAGTTACAATCCCTGTCAGGTATGCTGTTACGAGAGTGTACTTCGACACCTCGTTGCATCGACTTTCTCTCAGTTTCTAGAAATTAAATTTAAACATTATCAGTCATTTCATACTGTATAAACCACATCGATTATAACTGACCGCCCTGGTATATTTTACCACAGCAGAATATATTTATGGACTGGAACTCATGTTTACAACAATCCTCGCGCTGTCTCGCAAATCTGCAAATAGTACTGTGTGATCTCTACTTACTGAGTACTGCTGTACTTATTGTGTACTGCCGTAATTACTGTGTGATCTCTACTTACCGTGTACTGCTGTACTTACTGTGTACTGCCCTAATTACTGTGCGATCTCTACTTACCGAGTACTGCTGTACTTATTGTGTACTGCCCTAATTACTGTGTGATGTCTACTTACCGTGTACTGTTGTACTTACTTTTTAGTGATCTCTACTTACCGTGTATTGCTGAACTTATTATGTACTGCCCTAATTACTGTGTGATCCCTACTTACCGTGTACTGCTGTACTTACAGTGTGTTGCCCTAATTAGTGTGTGATCTCTACTTACCGTGTACTGCTGTACTTACTATGTACTGCCCTAATTACTGTGTGATCTCTTCGTACCATGTAGTGCTGTACTTACTGTGTAGTGATCTCTACTTACCGTGTGCTGCTGTACTTAATGTGTACTGCCCTAATTACTTTGTGATCTCTACTTACCGTGTACTGCTGTACTTACTGTATAGTGATCTCTACTTACCGTGTACTGCTGTACTTACTTTTTAGTGATCTCTACTTACCGTGTATTGCTGAACTTATTATGTACTGCCCTAATTACTGTGTGATCCCTACTTACCGTGTACTGCTGTACTTACTATGTACTGCCCTAATTACTGTGTGATCTCTTCGTACCATGTAGTGCTGTACTTACTGTGTAGTGATCTCTACTTACCGTGTACTGCTGTACTTAATGTGTACTGCCCTAATTACTTTGTGATCTCTACTTACCGTGTACTGCTGTACTTACTGTATAGTGATCTCTACTTACCGTGTACTGCTGTACTCATTGTGTATTTCCCTAATTACTGTGTGATCTCTACTTAACGTGTACTGCTGTACTTATTGTGTACTGCCCTAATTACAGTGTGATCTCTACTTACCGTGTACTGCTGTATATACTGTGTAGTGATCTCTACTAACCGTGTACTGCTGTACTTATTGTGTACTGCCCTAATTACTGTGTGATCTCTACTTAACGTGTACTTCTGTACATACTGTGTACTGCCCTAATTACTGTGTGATCTCTACTTACCGTGTACTGCTGTACTTATTGTGTACTGCCCTAATTACTGTGTGATCTCTACTTACCGTGTACTGCTGTACTTGTTGAGTACGGCTCTAATGACTATGTACTGCTTTAATGACTGCGTTCTGATCTAGTTACTGGGTATTGCTCTACTTACTGTGTCTTCTAGTCTGACATCAACAACAAAGCTCTGTATATTTTCTATTCTGGCCACTCGACCATTGCAGTGGCCTTTATCTCTATCGCTCTCTTTTCAAATATTGCTTTGCTACATGGTTAGCAAGGATCTCCTTTGGCAAACTGCAAAAGGACAAACCACTTGAATCTTCTGTCTGCTGACATCGGCACATCCTCTGTCATCTGCCTATTCTAAACACTCTCGTCACCCGTTTTATTTGAGTGTCTATACACAATCATAATATATCACTTTCCTTTATGCAATGTCAGTACGCTAAATTGATTGAAGTAATGTTTGGCATGATATGAATTTACATATGCTTCAGACAATGCATTATAAAACCCCGTCAACAACTTTGGCTGATGTCTGCTTCTGCTTGAAATGAGCGACAACATGCATTACAAGAAAGGTGTCATAAACAAATTAATGTTTATTGCATACAAATATGCACGGATTATAATTTACCCGTGAATGAACTGCTGATGTTATTACATTAGTATAGATGCACAAAGTGTATGAATGGTTACAGGGTGTCATACCATGACCATTATAATGGAAATGTTCCTATAGCGACAATGGTATGTATTCAAAGCATAACTTCGAAGTGATAAAAAATCAGGTGAAGAAGTCATCATGTGAAATATGGTACTTCATTCGTCATTACGTTATATGTGGAATTGGTTTCGTAGGAAACCCCCTCTTATTTATTGTGCTGCACAGTGACGAGCGTAACAATGTCGGCACATACCTTCTCAAGGCTCTTGCGTTGAAGGATAACACGTTTCTAGCATCATTTCTATTTGTGGAATTTACCACCTACGTGGAATCGAAATTTAACTTAATGGCATGGGAAATATTACTAATCTCTCACCAATACTCATGGCCACTAGCACACATCATCAATGCGTGCACTATCTGGATGGTAGTGCTTGTTGCAGGCAACCGCTACGTCACAGTGTGTCGCCTCGCGTCAAGGCGTTGCTCAACGTGAACTATACAACTTGAAATCATGATCTTGACAAGTGCAGCGTATTTTTTAATACACCCGCGCTTCTTTGAATACAGTTACATCGTGGTAATGTGACAATTGTTGATGAGAATAATGTCATCTGGTGGTGTGAAGGTTGGGATAGTGTGGGTTTAATGTCTATGCCCCTGTACAACCTTCTTTCAACTACTTTTTATTCTCTTTGTATACCTGTTACCACTGATCACGCTCACGCTGACTGTTCTCAACGTCCATCTTATACGTGACCTCCGAGTGGCGCTGCGCAGACGGCCGAAATGACATAACATTCAAGCCGTGATGAAAACTAATCGAGGCCATCATAGTCATTGCTTTCATTGTGTGCCAGGCACCAGCGATGATCAACTATATATTTTACCTTGTCTTTGATATTCCGTATTTGTCGATATGCACAAACTACGCCAAATATGTTAGTGTGAGCAACGTGTTTCTCTATCTGAACTCGTCTATCAACTTTATTATCTACTGTATATTCAGACGACATTTCCAGCATATAATGCGTGTATTGTTTAGTCGCATGTGTTAACTGAGAATGGGACGATGATTGCACAGACAACAGTCGGTCGCCAGGAAGGCCTCGTGGCAGTAGAGAGAAATACCAAGTGGCTGATACAAGAGCGACTTGCGTAGCAATAAATGTACACTTGTCTTCAGCGTGTATTTACATACTATCACTGGTGCAATGCACTTTGCAAACACATGTATCGTGGAGTGAAAACAATATTGTACAGAGCCAAGGAACTGAGATACATCCGAGTGATGCTTGTGACATTGTGTGTACTGATTGTAAAGTTATGTTTGTCAATGGTTTGTGATAAAAATTTAACACGTTCGGTAAAAAACGATACAATGTTTTCCTAAGTTAATACGACTACGGGTAAAGCACGCAATTACGAAAACATTTACAGGCAAATTAGTATTATGAAAGTCATATGTTTATCCCAAAGATGAACATGTTCAACAAGTTGCGAGACTTGGCTCGATTCGTATATTTCTCCTTTACACAAATAAGTTAATTTACTTGTCGACGTTTAGGTTATCGTCGGTAGTCTTCTTCGAGAACTGTGTTATTGGTCGTAAGTGTGTTGGCTGGTCTGATTTCTGGTAATATGACAAGCGGTTGTCATATACATAATTCGTTTTACATTGTATGTCAATCACTATGGCGATATAAAAAAACTGTTGATTTATTAGTGCCCGCAATCTTTCTTGATGCGCACACTATCCCACTTTATGGAATCTGTGGGCCACCATTTTTCTTTTTAAGTAACGCTAACCCACGTTATGGAATATGGACCCGTCTCTTTGTATGTGTAGTCTGACTCTGGCTAGACCCGTGTGTGATCTCAAGTAGTCTTCAAAGCCAACACACTAATAACCGCTGCCAAAAATTGTGAGGTTAAACATATTAGAGGCATAGAAAATGTACAAAAACACCCTTACCACATCCTGATTATTCATGTTCTCAGTGTGGGAAGCTGTGCCGAGTCATCTACGAACACAGACCAAATGAAACCGGCAATCCTTGGAAAGATCATCCTCGCTACGAGGGATTGCTGCTGCTGCAGTTTGTTATATTTTACACTAGCTAATTCGCTGGAACCGACACATTATCAAAATGTATTATTATCACCAGACCCATCGGCTTGTAATTGCTTTCCATGCCTTAATTCGACCGCAGATAACGCCAACTGAACAGTAATGTAATGGAGGCAGACAGGTATGCTTGTATGTCTTGTAGAAAGCAGTCAATTATACAATTTATCTGTCTCGTGGCTTGCAGCAGTATTTGAACTGATATATGATTGCGTCGGCGATAGACGTAATGCTGCTCTTGCGGCGAGGATGGCTCTAGTTACTCGTCGTGTAGGTCATATATCTCACAATTCAGATACCCTTTCGATGAAACCGGTCGGAAAATATGCATGCCGCGCGTACAACATCTCACAAACTGTGTATAAGAACTTTCCTCGGCTCGCAGCCGGTGTCCGGACTGACTCTACATGCGACTAGTAGGGATGAATCCAGGTGACTATCGGGGATAGTTTTACTGTTGTAATAATATGTTGATAGTTCTATTACAGTGGCGTAGTGACCCGGTTGCAGGAAGGTGCTCTCGAACGCTGGCAGCGAATCTGGGGGTACAGACGCCATTTCGGCGACCAACATATTCACCAAGCGGATAACGTCATTAAACAATCTATGATTCTGTTTTACACGTGTGACAATCACAGTTTGAACCTAGCTCAATATTATGTCGCTCTAGGATAATTTATTGTGACATTCTTTAGGATTATCAAAACGGTATTTATCTCGTTTTTCAAATATGTGATTGGTGAAACTAAGACCGGCGGTACATATCGCAGTGAAGTGGGATTCCAAAACCATGTGAAGTGCCTGAGTGATCTTAACATAACCTTCCAAAAAGCCTCCTGCGTTATTGAAACCCTTCAATTAAGTCCTTCAGAAACTCGCGATGACCTGAGTCAAGAGAATGGGGTATATTTAAGTTCAGAAAAGGGTACGACCACAGAAAGAATGCACTGCGAACTAGCCGAACAAGCATGTCATTGACCGGCTCCAGCGGGAAATGGCTTAAGATGTACACCAGTACACTCTTAGAAATTCCTATATAATTAACGCGCATCTACCGTACTAATTTACGGTGTCTCCCCGTAAAATGGAATTACTGTACATTCGCTGTAATACATGTACGCCATCTATCGGCTATGAATAAAACAACGATTGATGGGCTTCAGCGCATGTGAGAAAATTGATTACATCTTAATATAGTGGGTGGCGCCACTGCTGAGGTAATCTCGCTTAATCGACTCTCGCCGGGCTGCGTGACTTCGCCGGGAAGAGAGTCTGACTCTGAATCCGTCTGTTGACTGTTATTCGCCAGATAGCAAGAATGTTTATATATTGTATGTATGTTTTCGATAACGAAATAGTATTACACAAAATGAAAGGTAACTTAAACTAAATTAATACAACAAAATTCAGCCAAAAAAGTTCAAGTACTGTACGGGATTCGAACAATGAACTCCCGCGGAAGGATTATTAGTCAACTCTCCATCCACTGAACCACATAATCGAATCGAAAATCGGTGTATTTTGGCGGCAAAATATATCAGTTATCCGTCCCACCGTCGTGCACGATATCGACTGCATTTTGTTTAGTTAAATTAGTTCTTGTTTGTTATCTACACTATGTTTATTCACACCCAGTCTTTTGTTTCTGCTCTGGTATAAGCACAAAAAAGTCGATGCCAATATAGTCATATTATATAGATAATCTATACTAACGTAGGCGGCAAGCGCGAGATGTTGATGCGGCCATGCCGAGGCGCGGTGAAGACATTACCGTATACAAAAGTTCTTGTTAGCAAACTCAGCTATAAATAATCAAATTGGTAAAATATATGTTATTAATACTACAACGTGGAACATTCTCATGATAAGTTACTACCAGACATAAAAACCAACGTCAGTGTGCCAAGCAGATATTTATCCGTAAGTACGGCGATTAATGGCCATTGCGTGTTTTAGCGGTAACACAGTTTCGCAGTATTAAAACTGTATTTGCTTCACACAAAACAACTTTTTTAAACATGTTGTTTGGACAATTTTGATTAATGTATGATAGAGTTTTAGAATGTGAATATCTTATGGAAGAGTTTCTTCATGTTTTCTTATTTAAATTATATTTTCCTATTGCGAACGCACCACAAGTTCCGTTTTTTTAATGAAACGTCGGTCAAAAATAGCTTGACTTTCAGTATTGGTATCATTTATCGCATGCAATGTACGTTTGGTATACGTGTGGTCTACTGTAACCTCAAGAGAACAAAGTTTCGCTCAAGTGCAGCTTTTGTACAGTAGACCAGCAAGTAGCTACCTGGCCGCGTCTAGCGTTAATTAACGCAATTTGCCGCCAGATGTTGCTGAAAATGCTACTATAAGCCTCGATTTGAATTGGGATTAGCACTGAAAAAAAATAATGCGGCCTTTGTGTCTGGTGTTATAATGGTGGCTGTTGTTTGGTAAATTTACTGTTATTTACATTCGGTTAAGAATTAGGCAAGCAATGCTTATTTAAATGTTTTACTTAAATTTACGTACACGTGCAAAACAGAAGTACCATAACATATTCAATACTTAAAATGGACATTAGCGTAATTCTTTATCTTCTGATAAAACAGTCTAAAATTAAATCACGTTTATGGTGACGATTAGGCCTACATATTAATCTATTACCATCGGCGTTTCTACTGATTTGTGTAACATGGAGACGAAAATAATCATATTGTGATATGTGTGACATACTGTGGCACGAACAAGAAGCACGTTAGAAAATTTAACTACTTGATATTTTTTATGTTGTAAAAGTAATTGAAAGCAATTATGACAATGTCAATGGCACCTCGTTAGAAGTTACAAGGTGGCAAATATATTGGCTGCAAATTGATTATATATATATATATATGTATATATATATATATATATATATATATATCAATTAATATCAATTTGCAGCCTACATATTTGCCACCTTATACATTTAATATATATATATATATATATATATATACATATGGCTGTGACTTTTATCCATTAGCCTACCATTATTACAAGTTTATGTTGTACTGAATCTGAGAGATTATATATGATAATATTAGCATGGTTTCCTTACGGATATTTTGGTTATCATAATGGATACAATGAACAACACATCACCATGTATGCTTGTGGTTCGTGTGGGCATCTATGTTCATCTAACAATTCTGATGTGTTTCACACAAAATTCCATAGAAATGAAGTATGGCGTAACATGATGTAAAATTTGGCACATTATTTATCAGTTTGAAGCAACACCAAAGCAAGAACTGCGGTTTTGTTGTGAAATTGTTCCCGTTGCGCACACATGTTTGTGATTGTAAATTCAATCATTGATTTTTTTCACATTTTATTAATTATTAATGTCACGGTGAACAGTTCACAGAATAAAACAGAATAAAAATGTTATCTTTAATTTTGGTGTTCAGTCTAGTCTACATATATGTAAGACATTTAAAAACTGCACTGTTACATAATCGGTTCCGACGGCTCTTAGATGAAACATGTAAAATATGTGTTGGGGGAGTCAAATTATATTTTGCGCTCGGGCGCCAACAACACTCGCCACGCCACTGCTGTGTTACTATTGCAAGGTTGAAACGTATGCTTATGACTAATACTGCATTGGTACAAGTCGCCCGGTAAATTTGGTTCGCCAACTATCGTTTCTATCGACGGCTCAGTGTACTATTGACTATAAATAATGACAACTAAATCTAATATGGATATTGCATTAGTGTATGACCGCTTTCTTTAAAATAAACATTTCAGACTCAGCTTAGAAACGGTGACGTAGACTTGACCTAGCTAAGTTGTGGAAAATTGTAAAGCGTCAGGCACCTACATTCTCACTTCAGTTACTGATAGAGCATTACCTTGAATTACTCGCTGTAGAATGTAACCGAGCAAAGGTAAAAACAACGCTAGCTGGAAGCATGCAAGTTCTCTAGGAGGCCGACAGATGATGCAGGGTTGTAAAAGTGGCTACCATCAAGACAACATATCCATGTCTCCTTTCTACTTGTTTAACCTCGACTCTTCAGTTCTATATAAACATATCAATCTGATTTATTATATGTGAATTCACCTCGTATCTTATCAGTGTAAACATAGACTAGTTAACCAATCCAAAACGGAATCTTAAGTGTCTATGACTAATTTCAAGTCACAAATACGTATTTCAACTGAAATATATGTGGCATGCCTGACGGTTGTACAGAAGTAATGACAAAAACATCTTTAATACCCACGCGAGCTGCATGCTGAAGTAACGTTTTAACATATCAATGTTGATTTCCCCAAGCCATTGTTGTACCGAAGCAACAAGCTACATGTTCACTGTAACAGTCAAGGCCAGCATATGTACGTCTGACGACTATTATATACACTTGAATGGTTGTTCGCAACCGTATGCGTGTTTTGTACAATTGTGTCATTCTCCACTAATGTTCCACGGATCAGTTGGGTCGGTTTACATAACTATTGATAAACACAGTGGTTATGTCAAGGATTGACCAAACAGTGAAATCAATTCGAACTTCGAATGTAGCCATTTGGTGTTATGTGGCTGTACCAATTAATATACCGTAAAATACAAAAAAACAGACTATGTTGCCAAAATTGGAGTGACCTGAGTATTTATCGAACGAATATAACTGGATTAATTGATTTAATTCGCTTCTGAAGCGTGTATTTTTGTGGTATGCATGGTAAAGTTGTATAAAGCATGGTGTTCAATCCTTATGATAACTTAAGACTCAATTACACATCATTCCCGAGCAGATATGTTCACTCGGACCCCACATTGGCGTGGATGAACTAAGGCAACGTTGAGTTAGTTAAACTCTCCAAACTTCCAAAATTCTAATCCAGTTTTTCTCGATAGAATGGATGCCCTGTATCTCCCCAAATAAAGCAACCCACGAAACTGTTTAATCACAAACCTGTTGACACTATCACGATATCATATATCGTAAACAGGCCTGATGCTTTTTTAACGAGATGTCAGTACCCTTAGGCCGAACCGTATACATCAAACACATTTGTATTCGCACGATGGCATCTGAGTGTTTTTGATTAGGATACTCGTTCGCTGCTGACACTGACGAACGGCGCCAACTGGCTTTAAGTCGTTTCGTTATATTATGTATCCAAATCTAACAAAATGCCCATCATATGTTTCATAAACGTCAGGGTTACCAAAAAACAGGCAATACTAATTAAGTGGATGGGTGTTGCTCAAGAAAGCTACTTTAATTTAAGCATTTAATATTCACTGGAAAAATGTGTAACTAATGTAAATGTAAACAAAGCTATAGACACAGTGACAGGACATTTATGTAAAATTATGCCATTTGCTTTACATGAAGGGCGCATCCTCTGCTGCATGCTACTGGAGAGATGTACACGCGCCACCAAGGAACACGAAAACGACGTTCATTTATCATCGCTCTCAAGTCGAATACACAACAGCTGCTTAAACTGAGGCTGGGACTGGGAAATGGAAGAAGGCAGCATGACAGGGAGAGCGCTTCCGTGACATGCTCTTCCCATGACACTGGGCACGTTTCATGTGCAACGGGTGCAGCACATATTGTCTCTCACCATCGTTGTTATCACCATCAAAGGGACTGGGAAATAGAAAAAGGCAGCATGAAAGGGAGAGCGGTTCCTTGACATGTTCTTCCCCTGACACCGGCACGTCTCGTGTGCAACTGATGCAACATATATTGTTTCTCGACATCTGTGTTTTCACCACCAAAGGGAACGTTGAGCAGGAAGAAATATCAACTTCCCAAAATCTTTTGAATACAATGCAACATCCGATGCGCACAATCACACACAATGCTCACACGCGGGTCCGAACACGAACTCGGATACGCACCCGCAAACGCGTATGCTTGCACATGAACGCCCCAACAAAAGCACAATGCTCACCTCATACAGACACACAAACACACTCACACGCACGCAAGCGCGCACATACACACTCATACACGCACGCACGCACGCACACACACACACACACACACACACACACACACACACACACACACACACACACACACACACACACACACACACACACACACACATACACGCCACCGAATACGCACGCGCACACGCGCGTGCTTCCACATGAACACACGAGCAAAAACGACAACGCACACCTCATAAATACACACACAGAAACACAGGTTCGCACGTTCGCATAAACACTTACACACACGCTCACGCACACACACACCCGTACAGACAAACGCACACAAGTACACACGCATCTTACTCACACGTAACACGCACACCTAAATGTACGTATACCGTTTTGCTATACATTTTGATTCCGATCTTTCTGGCCAAACGTACGTGTGTGTGCGCGTGTTCGTTTCATTCTTGCAAACGCAATACGGTTTTTCCTGTTGCCGGATAATTAGTCGAATCTGACACACCATTCAACATATCTTGTGACCCGCTCGTTCAACTCGTAATTGCGTTTTTTAATAGTAAATTCGTTGTTTACACCACTAATAGCATACACCACTTATACAGCTGCCTTAATTCAACAGTGGATAGCGCAACATCAGACGGAAAGTGATGTAGACTCGCCAGTCGTATAAATATTTAATAGAATGGCCCAATTATACGTTTTATCAGCCGAGTTGCTTTAGGCTGTTTTCGAATTGATTATATCAGCAACAGTCGTAATTCTACTTGAATTAGTCGGCCCATATGTCACACGAACCCTGCCACCACATACAAATGGACTCACCCGCATTGTAGTTCTGACGTTGCAATTCTTCTTCACTGGGTGTAAACTGGCGTGTACGGCAAAGCACTGGAATGTTCAAGCAGGAAAGAAGTGCGCTAGTGCAACACCTGAACACGTACGACTGTGTACTCAACGCGTGCATGTGCATGGGAAACTATGGAATTTCCTACAAATGATCGAGCTCGGCTGAAAATCGAGATACATTTGGCGTAGCTTATTTCATTCAAGAGTGAAGTAAGTCGACTTTACTTCAGCTACAAGAAATGCAACTAAGTAGAATAAAAAGAATGCAGTTAGTTGATTTGTTCACTTATTATAAATTATGTCACTCGATATAGGCAGTTCAACCGTTTGACTGCAAAAGCACTGAGTCCTGATGCGCATCTGCGCGTCGTTTCCAAATATGTAGGCGCAATCAAAGTTACCATATTTATTAACATTATTATTATTATAAATTAAATATAATCTCACAAATAGTGGCATGTTTGCTCTTATGGAATCCTATGTCTAGCAACGACCACTCGTCTAATCAGCACACGATTGTAACACGACAGCGGTGTAATAATAGAGCTACCTTCAGTATGCTACATGCGTATGTGCATATGTGCACACGTGAAAACACCTGTACTTGAAAGCGTACATTAGTGCACTCGTACACATGTGCATACGTGAATTCATATACACATGCGAATATGCACACATGCACACATACGCATGCAAACATGCATATACTCACTTATAACCCCACACAGACATACGTGCATACATACATACATACATACATACGTAATATTATGTACATTCATACATACATATCAATATATTCATGCACACATGCATACGTGCATACGTACATACATGCATACATGCATACATGCATACATGCATACATGCACACATGCAAACATTCACACATGCACACATGCACACATGCACACATGCATACATGCACACATGCACACATGCACACATGCACACATGCATATATATATATATGCATATGTATATGCATACGCGAATTTTCTATGAGCAACATGTATGTCGTGCTGGACTCATCGCTCAACCTGTTCGTCCACTGTCTGTCCAGCAGGAAGTGTTTGCAATATAATGTCTGAATCTGATTGATTTGCTTCGCAAAAAGCCACTATTGGCTTCGGTTTACATCGGGACGGGTGCGGGTCATTGACTGTGCGTGCCCCAAGATACGCGACTGAAATCATATATGGTTTCAGTCTGGACTTGAGATTCGCTTAGTTTGTTCCAGTCTACTATTGCAATAACAAAATATGAGTTTTTATTAATTGGTTGGTGTGGATTGTAGGTATTATATAGCACGTAGTATTGCTGGTTGCTAGTGTTGTATAAAGTTTGATGATACATGGTGTGGAAAATATCTAGTTGTATGCGTCATTTAGTTACTCTTTCGGGGCGAAACAAATAATATATATGCGCGTATGGCTGGGACATATCCCTCAACCACTCTATACATGAAGTTAAGTCGTACGTTTCACCGTATGCTTTCTAAGGTATTGAGTTTAACGTTGGTTAACATGTTTGTGATGGATCCTTGGTGTATGGAATGGTAGTCGTTAGTAATGAAGCTGTCTGCAATAACGATACAAAGCTGTAAAGAAATTATATCAGCCTTACCAGCGCATTAGTTTATATCATTTTTCTGACAACATGGTGTCCATACAACTAAACATAAGCAGGACAAGCGCGCTTTTCCAGTAGCAACGTCCCAAATATGACCGTCAATTTAACGTCATCTCAAAGAATAACCACTTTCCGAAACAATACGAAGAAAGATTATTCCGAATTGCACATCCATATGAAATCTTCGGCTACCCCCCTCAAACGATGGTATTTCCACGTCCAGTTTGACAATTTTGAGTTACAGTTATTATTCGTCCGCTTTTTCGTTGAATGCCTATATGACGTTTGGTTGAATGAATTGTACAAATATGTCTATCTGTTGCAGGTTGCTAATGACAAGCACAAGCTACATGCAGCTATTGTACAACAAGCACTACGTATAAAGAGCTATTGTTGCACAACAACCATATACAAGCAGTTATATTCAACAAGACATAAACATGCACGTACAACGTTCAAGTGAAGGATGAATCACAAACAGTTACAAACATTTGAAACAGAACTGCGTAAACCATCGTGTATATTCAGCAAGAGAATAAGTAACTATTTACTGGCAAATACCAATGTTTCAGATAGTGAAAGACTTGTGACAATGCTGTGCTGAACGCACACATTGTTATCTGACACGCCAATGTTTTGGGCTTCCTAGAAGAGAAGCTATACTACTCAGAGGATTAACACATGCACACGGATTCAATCCATACGCACGTGTGTGTATATTTGTACGTGTGTATAAGTGTTATCTATGTGCGTTAATGCACATTAATAGTAATTCACAACTGAAAGTACCACCTTCGTGGGATGCACTAGACAAAGTGCAACGACGGCTACAAGATACAGAGCAATACTCTTGATTGGGGATATAATCCTCCTACACTGGTACATTTACAACGTCACTACAAGGTGACAAACATGTCACAAGGAGATATGTTGGTTGCCTCGTGTTATATAGTGTTCCTCATAGTTTGTGGCATTGTATGTGTGATTGGCCTCGTAGGAAATTCACTATCATACCTGGTGTTGCACAGTGAGGAACACGAGCATGTTGGCACGTACCTTCTTAAGGCTCTTGCTTTGGTGGATAATATGTTCCTGGCAACATGTATAATTGAAATAAGTGCCATTCACTTGGCTTTATACTTTAACTGGGAGTCAATACTTTCAATTATTCATTGTTATCTATTTACAGTAACACAATTCACTAATGTGTTATCTGTCTGGATGGTAGTGCTTGTCGCAGGCAACCGGTACATCGCCGTGTGTCGCCCTCTGGTGGCGCTACGGCTCTGCACAAAGCGACATGTACAACTACAAATCACTTTCATAACTATTGCAGCATGTATGTTCAATATTCCGCAGTTGTTTGCGATCCGTCCAGAGTTGCGTAATGTGACAATAGTCGGCAATAACAATGTCACCTTTGTGCACTCTAAGTGGGAGAATGTCGGTCTCCGGTCTAATCCCATGTACAGAATTATCTATGAAACTGTAGCTTATAGTGTATTCGTCTACGTCATACCGCTGGTCACGTTGATCTTCTTCAATGTCCACTTGATACGTGGTCTCAAGTCGGCGCAGCGCGGACGCAGGGAAATGACGTTACGTTCAGGCAATGAAAAAAACAACATCACTTTAGTCATGATCATCATAGTCATTGTGTTCATGGTGTGCCAGACACCAGCGATGATCAACCATATATTGCGCTATTTCATTGGCGACGTTTTTTGGTCAACGTGCACAACCTACACAATGTATTTTATTACGAGCAATTTGTTTGTTGTGTTGAACTCGTCGCTCAACTTCTTCATCTACTGTCTCTTCAGACGACAGTTCCAGGAGCAACTGTGTGTGTTGTTTGGTCGACTGTGTTCTCGTCCTTGTCAATAATATGTTACGACACCCTGACAGATAACATAACGATGCTTGTGTAAACACGACTTGGTCACCAGAAACACCATGTTGTTGCAGAGTGAAACATAAATTTACTCCAGTAGTTACGAGTGTCAGTTATTTTAATTGCCTACAATATCAATACCGAGTTACAGCCATTGGCGATTTCAGAATGCGTTTATGATATCACCAATGACAAATGCTCGATGTGATGAATTAATCCTTGGTCCTCTAAAGATTCAAGGAAGCCATGATTGTCCATGTCATTGCAATGACACCTATTGTGTTTGTGTGATGTATCATATATAAAATGGTATAGCTATATAAGCAATGGTAATAAACCTTTGTGAACAATACAATGACGTAATCATCCACGACGTAGGCACGTCCGAAAAGATACTTTGAATCGGGTCCGAATGTTTTCCTGTCGTCTCAAATCTTGGGCAAATTCGTTCAGTCTACGTAGCTCCCGTTCACTCAGCTGTATGAATGAGTACCTGGCTAAAGACAACGGTGGATATTGCAACGTTGACCGAATGCGTCACAAGACGAGACGGTGTTCGATTAAACAGGTCTGCCAGGGAGTAAAAGTATGGATACAGCGATTTATAAGAACTTACCTTTATGTGTAAACACTGAGAAAAATAAATTCGTTCAGAGGGTTGCAGAAACAAATAACGCGTGAAAAGATGTTTCTGTCGTACAACTGATAAGAATAGAATAACAATTAAACATAAATTACACAGGGATGAAACAGTGACAAAACATACATTCTGAGAAACATCTGGTATTGTTGTTGTTGTTCGTGGGGAGATAACCATAGTCTTCCAACTTAAATACCCGTGTGGATTTGAAGACGCAACTGAAATCCAGGGCATTCGTTGTTCGAGAATCAACACGGTAACGTTGCAACTCCAATATTCGGTGTTAGTGGTGTGCGTGGGAATTTATTCCTAAACTGTACGCGTGTACGCGTGTACGCGTGTACGCATGTGTGTATGTATTTATTCATGTATGCATGTATGCATGAATATATTTATATGTATGTATGTATGTATGTATGTATGTATAAATGTATGTATGTATGTATTTATGTATTTATGTATGTATTTATGTATGTATTTGTGTATGTATGTATGCACGTATGTCTGTGTGTTTATATGTGAGTATGAGTATGTGTTCCTGTGTTTGTGTGCATGTGTTCATATTCGCATGTGAACATGAGTTCACGTGTGCACGTTTGCACGAGGGCACTAAAGCACGCTTTCAAGTACAGGTGTTCGCGTGTGTGCATGCCTGTTAACGCGTGCACGTTTTCACGTGCGCACATATGCACGTACGCTTGTAGCATACTCAAGGTAGCTCTATTATTGCACCGGCTGTCCTGTTACAATCGTGTGCTGCTTAGACGAGTGGTCGTTGCTAGACATAGGATTCCATAAAAGCAAACGTGCCATTATTTGTGAGGTAATATTTAATTAATAATAATAATTTTAATAAATATGGTAACTTTTATTGCGCCTACATGTCTGGTAAGACTCCGTGCCTTACACTGAAATGGCTGGACTACCTATAGCGAGTGATATATCATAAGTAAACAAATCAACTGACTTCATTCTTTTTTATTCTACTTAGTGGCATTTCTGGTAGCTAGAATAAAGTCCATTTACTTTACTCTCGATTGCAAGAAGCTACGCCAAATGTATCTCGATTTTCAGCCGAGCTCGACCATTTGTAGGAAATTCCATAATTTCCCATGCACCTTGCACACGTTGAGTACACAGTTGTATGTGTTCAGGTGTTGCACTAGCGCATATTCCAGTGCTTTGCCGTGCACGCCAGTTTACATGTATGCGTGTATGCGTGTATGCGTGTATGCGTGTATGCGTGTATGCGTGTATGCGTGTATGTATGGTACGTGTGTGTGTGTGTGTGTGTGTGTGTGTGTGTGTGTGTGTGTGTGTGTGTGTGTGTGTGTGTGTGTGTGTGTGTGTGTGTGTGTGTGATTGTATGTATGTATGTATATGTATGCATGTATGTATGTATGTATGTATGTATGTATTCATGTATGCATGTATGTATGGTATATATGGTATGTATGATATGTATGATATGTATGGTATGTATGTTACGTATGGTATGTATGGTATGTATGGTATGTATGGTATGGTACGTATGGTATGTATGGTATGTATGTTACGTATAGTATGTATGGTATGTATGGTATGTATGGTATGGTATGTATGGTATGGTATGTATGGTATGTTCTGTATTTATGTATGTATGTATGTATGTGTGTTTGTATGTATGTATGTATGTATGTATGTATGTATGTATGTATGTATGTATGTATGTATGTATGTATGTATGTATGTATGTATGTATGTATGTATGTATGTACGTATGTATGTATGTATGTACTTATGTACGTATGTACGTATGTACGTATGTATGTACTTTTGTACGTATATACGTACGTACGTGCGTACGTGCGTTCGTGTGTACGTGTGCACGTGCGTATATGTGCACGTACGTACGTAGGTACGTGTGTATATATGTACGTATGTAAAGATTCTCATTTTTTTTTTTAATATTGCCCTTAAGGATACCACTAGGTTACAATGTGTACATAATTGATTAGCAAGGGTTGTGACGCGGTCTCCACAGTTTTCTGATCAGTGCCTCTTCTGAGGTGTTTGTATTGGCTTTCATAATTTTCTTATGATTTGTGCCACTACTTACGAGACACTTTAATGTAAGCAACCAGCGTATCTACATTTATTGCTTACTTCTGTAAAACAAAAACATATACAGGTAATATAAATAATATATTATCATCATCATCATTGTGCAGCCGTAGTATCCCGTGGTTGGGCGAAGGCCCCAGCATGTCGTTTCCAAAGCTGCCTGTCTTGCGCTCACCTCTGCCAGATGGTGCCCTTCCAGTACTCGTCTAGTTCGTCTCTGCACCGTCTCGCCGGTCTTACTCTAGATCGTTTCCCTTCGTAAGGTCTTCAGGTTTTGATACGCAATGTCCATCGGTTATCTCGTTGTCTGCTGATGTGCCCTGCCCATGTCCACATCTGTCTTCTGATTTGTTCTATCACGTCTTTGACCTTTGTCTTCTGCCTTACTCAGATGTTTGTTTTTCTCTTCCGATATGTGATGTTTAAAGTACTTCTTTCCATCTTTGTTTGTGCGGCTGCTAGCTTGTTCTTTGCCTGGATGGTGAGTGCCCATGTTTCCGCGCCATATGTCACCGCTGGAAGTACGCATGAGTTGAAGATTTGTCTCTTCAAGCAGGTTCCGAAGTTACCCTTGAAGATGTCGCGGAGTTTGGCGAATGCTGTCCAGCCGGCAGTGATCCTTCTTTGAGTCTCCTTGTCTTGGTTTTTGTCTCTGATACTGTATCGCTGTCCTAGATAGACGTAGCTTTCAACATTCTCTGTCTGCGTCGTGTTGATATATATTGGTGTGTCATTTTCTAGCATCACTTTTATCTTTGAGCTGTTCATCTTGAAACCTTGTTTTTCACTTTCATCAGCTAGCTCCTGCAGCATGTTTTGTAGTTCTTGCGGTGTAGTGGCGCATATGAGTATGTCGTCGGCGATGCGAAGATGGCTGAGATATTCTCCGCCTATCATCAAGGTTTATCAGGTCAGTCTTCGGAATATGCTTTTGAGTGTTGCCGTGAACAGCGTGGGGATATGATGTCACCCTGTCGTACTCCTCTCTTGATGTTTATCTTGTTGCTCTTTTTGTGTAGGTGGACTGTCCCCGAGCTGTTGGTGTAGATGTCTTTCAGGAGATCGATGTACATATGTTCTATCCCCTGTTCGTGAAGGGAGGTCAGTATTGCTTGAGTTTGCACCGAGTCGAAAGTCTTCTCGTAGCCGACGATAGCGCTGCAGAACGGGATATTGTATTCTCGGCAATTCTCTTTCAGTTGGTTTACGACGTGTACGTGATCTTTCGGTGAGTACCTGCTTCTGAATCCTGCTTGCTCTCGTGGTTGGTTTTCGTCCAGTGTCATCTCTATTCTATTCGTTAGTATCTTTGTGAGTAATTTGTAGATGTTTGATAACAGACATATCGGTCTGTAGTTCTGTAAGTCTTTTTTATTTCCCTTCTTGAAGATAATCACTATCTTTGCGTTCTTCAAAGCGGTGGGTATTCGTCTTTCTGATAAGCATTTAGTATACAATTTAACCAGTAATAATAATAATAATAAGATATTTATTTCAGACAATCATCATGTCCATGTATACAAGTACATCAATAAAAGTATGTAAATAAATATAAAATACATCGATAAAAACAATATGTTAAAAATTATATAAATCCCGGACCCACTGATGCCGCAGTTTCGAAGTACAATACACGTCGCTAGTTTTAATGCTATAAATAATGGGATTCAAAGACATGTCAATCCTATTCATTAAGCTAAAAATAGCCTTTCTGATTACACATTTACCCGAGCTGACATTAGCTGTAGCAAACATGTGGCTAGCGCTACATCTCATGTGCAAATTGTTCAATATTCTGAAAGAGTTATTATATGCAACAACGAATTGCTGAAAATTTACTTTTCTAAAGTTCACCCATAACGCACACATATAGATATTACAAAAATACGCTGTAAATAGCTTATTTTTTACAGCAGTTGAACAAAAGTGGAACTTTTGACGTAACATATTACTCTTGGCATACAAAAGTCTCACTTTGGCTTGCATGTCAGACTCATCAGACAAGTTATTAGAAATTACATGTCCAAGATATTTACAAGAGGAGGCAAAGTTTAGCTTCTTTCCTCCTAATGTCATTTCTTTAGACAGATTTGACATTCTAGATTCAAGGTACATGACCAGGGATTTACCCGCATTGTATTGCACGTCATGCTCACATCCATATGAGTAACACATGTCAAGTAGTGTTTGTAGTCCTTTAGCAGAAGGTGCAAACAGAAGTAGATCATCGGCGTATATAAGGTGATTAACAACCATGTTACCAAGACTACAACCGATTTGTTTTTTTTTGCAGTTGTATACTCAGATTATCCATATAAATGTTAAAAAGCAAAGGGGATAACTTCCCACCGTGCTTAACACCATTGCCTACCGAGAAGAAGTCCGAGTAGGTATTTCCCCATCGTATGCATACACATTGATTATTGAATTCATTGCTGAGTACTCTTAAGATATAGTTCGGTACATTTCGTTGTTCTAGTTTCGTTAAAAGTTTATATCGGTTGACACGATCAAACGCCTTTGATGCATCTAAAAACGCGACGTGCATAGCTGAACCATGTTCAGTGTAGAACATTAATAATTCCTTAAATGCAAACACGCATAACTCCGTTCCATGTTTAGGCTTAAAGCCAAATTGATTAGGAGTGGTTTCCAAGTACATTTCCATTCTGTTAAAAAGAACAGTGTCTATTATCTTCGAAAATATGTTCGATAGACATATTGGCCTATAATTCCCTTTGTCGTTTACTCGTCTATTCTTGTCTTTAATAATTGGTACAATAACAGACTGTGACATTTCTTTTGGTAAATAACCAAGCACCAGAATCGAAGACACAAGGATAGACAAAAGCACAGCGAGTTGATAATCAGCGAACTTAATATGTTCTGCATTGATACCGTCCAAACCTGGTGACTTATTTTTTGAGAGTCCATTAATAATATCCATCAGTTCAACTGCACCAACAGTCATTCCCTTATTGCCAGTGGAACAATCATAACAAACTTTATCACATCGACTATCCTCCACATCATTAAATAAATGTTCATAATGATGCTTCCACATTGACCCGATGTTTACGTCACCGTGTATATTATCAATGTTTGTCGGAAGTTTTACTTTACTGTTCGTACAGTGCTTAATTTCTTTCCAGAATTTGCGGTGGTCTTTCTGACACAACTGTTCTGCAATGTTATCAGCAATGATAGTTTCTTTCTCCCTTTTATATTTTCTGATCGCCTGCTTGAATTTCATTCTGGGTAATTTCATAACATTAAAAATGTCACCTTGTCTAAGTTTGCCAGTCTCTTTCCATATACAGTAAGCATCACGGGTTGCACAATGAAGCTCTTTCACTCTCTCGTTCCAACCTGGTACAACATTATACTTATAAGCATCTTTGTCTTCGAGATAATGTCTTCTCCTGCTTTTAATGTTTCAATGTTTACATGGTCGTTGCCTGATGTCTTCCCATTCTTCATATCTCTTAGAGCTGCTTCCATCTCTCATGGTGTTATCTCTGGTACTTCTTTTGGGTCGGTGTGAATTATGGTACTCTGTTCACTGTCGTATAGCTCGGTGTAGAATTCCTCTATTAGTTTCATGATCATATCTTGGTTTTGTATTTCTCTACCCTGCTTGTCTAGAAGTGCAATCAGTCTGTCTCAGCCTAGTGCCTGCGTTCTTTTTGCTTTCTCCAGGCTCTTTGATGACATAATCGTTTCTCGTATGATCTCTTGTTTGTACTTTCTGATATCCTACTTCGCTTTATTTTTGATAGCCTTTAATATATCTGCGCACTCTATTTGTTTTTTACGGTCGCCGTTATCCACCATTTATCGTCGTTTCTTCATTAGTGCTCGTGTCGGTAACGATATTCTCGTCACTAAATGCCTCTTGATTGCTTTGGCTACAATTGTTGCATTTAGTTGGATCATGTCAGTGATGTTTTCGCTCATGGTGTCGATGTCGTCTAGTTCCAGTAGTGTCTTGAATTGATTTCGTAGTTCGAGTTGGAATTCGATCTTTTTTCTTCCGATTTGTGTGCTATCTACACTCGGTGGTCTCTTGTTTACCAAATTCTTCCTTTCAGCCTTCATGTCCAGTTTGATGTTGCTCATTACCATTCTGTGGTCACTTCCAATGTTGACTTGGTTGATGACAGTTACTTCAGTGACCATGTCTGGTGTAGTCAACTTCGTTCTTCGTTTCTCCATTTGGGCTTTTCCATGTACATCTCCTCCCTTCTTTCTTCTGGAACATGGTATTCATGATTTTGTACTTTCTTGATGTTGTCCATTCTACTAATGTGTCGCCTCTTTCGTTTCTCACACCAAGTCCAAATTTGCCTGTTGCCGTTTCCGAAATGTTTGTTCATTTCCCTACTTGCGCATTAAAGTCACCCATAACTATCGTGTAGTGGGTTGGCTTTTCTAAGGTCTCATCCATGTCGTTGTAAAAGTTGTCTGTGTCTTCTTCTGAGTATAATGCTGTTAGTGCATAAACGTGTACTATCTTCAGCTTATAGAGCTGTGTTATGCATAGAACAAGTTCTGTTACTCTGGGGATGATCTTTTAATCTTTACTATATATTGTCTTTCCATTTCTTGTTTATGATAAAGCCTACTCCAGGTTTGCCGTTGTTCGCTGTGGTCTGGTATAGTAGATGACCGCTTTGTAAGGTAGTGAAGTATTCCTCTCTTCTTCTGACTTCTCCGATCCCGATCACATCCCATCCAACGTGGTTTCCATAAATTCTTCCTCCATTTCTTGTATCTGTTCATCTCTTAGTAGTGTTCTTACGTTATATATTGCTATCTTACTACTTACCTTCTCTCGGCGGCTCTTCTTGATCCAGAGACACGGTAGCCGAACCACTGCTCAGCCGGCGCCGGGATTTGAACCCCGGTCCCTCCAGTCGAGAGTCCGGTACTCTAACCACTCGGCCACTGCGCCCCCTATATCTATATGTACAAATCATATTAATTTTTATATTATCTATATATATATATAGTATAAATATATATATATATATAGATAATATAAAAATAAATATTATAAATATATGAATATATATATATATATATATATATATATATTGGAACTAGGCTATTTTCTGTTATTGCACTACACTTTGGAATATGCTCACTCTTAGTATTAGATCAGATGAAAATATTATATAGTTTAGCCGTCGTTTAAAAACTTTCCCTTATAACCTTGCGTATCCACCTTAGCTCCACGACGTATTAATCTATCTGTTGACGATTTTAACACGGCTTATCGTTTCTGAGATTGACTTACCCTTTTGTATTAATGCGCCTCTGAGCTTTTTGTCGAGGAATTAGGTGCCAAAAATTACCTTATTTCTATTATTATTATTATGTATTAGTTGAGTTACCCGGCGTTGCCCGGGAAAAAAGGCAATCATATACATCCTGAAATCATTTGCATTGAAATCTAAAAAAGTATTGTTGACATAATTATGAACATTGAAAATTCGCCAAACCTCAAATACCAAACATTTGAGTTCCAGACACCCCAAACCCATCCCAAATGTTTACAGCCTACCCGCATTAATAAATTGTAACTGGTCACTGGCCACGTTGTTAGGAAAACCTTTTCCCAGAAATCGCACGCGCTCACCTGTGTAACTGACGTAACCAGCAACAGAGAGCTGGGTTACGCGTCTGTGATTTTGTAACGTTAATGACATAAAAACTAATACATTTGTCTGCATACACCCAGTGACACATTTGTACATGGGATAATTACCTGTACATTGATATAAAAAAAAACATTATATTCCGTGGCTGGAACTCCACGTACAACCTTTTGAAATATTGAACCCCCAAGTTCTCGAGCACCGGACGAATTTCGAAAATGTCTACACCTACGAAATATCTCAATGGGCCCGGTAGATCACATGCAAAATTTCACCCCGATACATTTAAAACTGACGGAGATATGTGTGCGCATACAAACAGAGAACGAACTGCAGGAACCAGTCAGCGTAATATGCGCGTAAGACGTTAAAGGTAACTTGACAATTGCAGGAAATACTTCGAGATAACGACCATTGCGTCATGCTTGAAGCAGCATGACGAAGAGGCATACCATCAGGGGACGTGCATTTTTACTAGTAATCATAATGTACCTCTGTGCCAACTGTTACAAGATGGTTTTTGGTTTCATATCTTCATGTAAAGGCACATCAACTCAATGTAATGGTTTAATATAGGCGATTTGAAAATCCTAATCTGCTAAAACGATTGTGTTTGTGACAGAAGGGACATGAAAATAACCTCCCATTTTACATAGCACTGATATATCACTGTGCTTGTTGCCAACATTCCATCCCAATATCCTCTCTGTTTGTTAATTGATGAGTCGCACCTACAAACACAAAAGCCTTACTCTAATGAAACTACCCTACTATGTTTGTTATTTGATTAACATTACCACAACCTACCAACAGTGATAAGTTGTAGGAAAGGGACAGAACCTTATTCTACTAACTCTAATACCGAAATTTGCGGGGGCAGGACCTTAACCCACCAACTCTAACACCGTTGTTTGAAGGGGATAGAACATTAATTGCCAAACTGGAATACCGCTGTTTGAAGAGTCAGAACAATAATGTCCCTAGTCTAACACTGCTGTTTAAGGACGATGAATAAAACATAAATAATCGCCACCGTGATTAGTACTAGAAAGGACGTAAGTACAAGCTTCAAACACTTTTTTGTGTGTGAATTTGTTGGAGAATGTAACAACTTAAAGCTACACCATTGTAGTGTCACAGGAGATGTACGTAATATATCAAGACAATCTCAGTTGACACTTATTCTCGTGTATCGATCCTTGGTTGATGTCACGATGTGGGGTTTAGAACTTAACATAGGTTGGTAGCAAATGTGAAAGACTACAATTGGGGTTACCCTGTACGGTTATTGACGGCTGGCTAGTGCTTACGCAATAATGTGAATGCACTGGGGAGGTGGCATAAGGTCAGATTTCAAAGGACCGAGGAAACAGTGCATTACAGTTAGGGTAGACAGGTAGGAAAGCTGAACGTAACATGTAATACTTATAGAAATGGTAGGCAGCTTTACATGCATAGGAAGTGTGGGACGGGTGGACATTTATACGGGATAATTGTATAGCGTATAAGAATGTATATATAATTAATAAAGATTTATGTACATGTTGAATTATTTTATTACCTATTGGGCGGTGAAATTATTGCAATGGTGTGCTGCCGCATCAGCAGGGATCATATGACAGATACCAAGTATATGGTTGATTAACTGAGGTTTGGGAGGGATAGAACACAGCAGTCCAGAGTGATCCATACACAGGACGATGTAACCAGGTCTTCTCTGTAACAAGAAATGATTACAGTGTGGTTATCAAACCCATACATCGAAGCCATACCGAGCGGTTGTGTAGACGATGAGATCTTGCATTTATGTGTAGTCTAGAAGAGAATACCGGAGGTATTTAAACCCTTTACTGCCCCATGTATCATATACGATCATCAATTATCTACATTAATTACTCAACATATAATGCCATACAATCCTAAATGCCCAATGTATCGTTTATGATACATGTAGTTAGATTGCAGAAATTATAGTAGCGACATCTAGTGGGTTTGCATTAACTAATTTCTGAGTTATAGGAAACTGTGCCCCATCATTTTGCAAGTACCGCCACTTTTGTCTCAGATCAATGCCACATTTTATGAACTCGTGGTTAGTATCTATTATAAGTAATCAATAATGTCGTAACATGTTACTCAGTATTTATAATGGTTACAGCCTGACAATGCTGTGTGAACAAGTTTTGCTGCAACTGATACTTTTATATGTTGTATCATATATGCTACACTGGGCAGCTAAGCCAGCAATATATCACTGTCACCCGCAGCCAGGATTTAGATACATTGGCATTTGGATTAGCACTGAGCATTCACTGTTCACATACTTCAACGTAGCTGTTGTTAGGCTTATTAAAGTTGAGTTCAGATAATCTACATGACTTATATTCATTATTATTATACCATTGTATAAAAAGATTTTTTTTTTTAACAAAACGTTCATTTTTCTAAAGTTATACACCATTGCTTACCCTTAATCATAGGAACTAGATTATGTGCGATTTGTAACACTTATGTGTCCATTATGACTACTGTATTTATTAATAAAAAACATGCTTATTACTTTTTCCAGGTGAGCAGAGTATACAGCGCAATATGCTGTCGAGATTATTCTCAGTGAAAGTGACTTTGGAAGCTGTAATGACAAAGAAATAACAGAGTTGGCGATGGATGAAGAAGAAGTACCAGAACATAACCATTCATAATTACTTTAGTTCAATTGATGATGAGCCATTATCGATATATCAAACAAATGGTCGACCATACCAGTGGGAAGATGGCGCACTTGTACGGCTTGATGCTGCATTCGTTGCCGATCCAATGGAACCCCCAGTATAGTGTGCATGCAACTGTGTGCTACCCTTTAACCTATGTTACTCGTCTGTGAACATGTGTAGGTTAGATGTAATAGTTGTAAGTCATTTATAGAGCATTCATTTTTTTTATATCTCATCTAATGCCCAATGTAGCATATGTGATACATAAAAAAAACTAGGTCAAGGTCATTTACATTATGTTTTGATTGGAAATTTGAGTTCAGGGTCCACATAGTAGCAAATTCACAGCTTTTCAATTTTTTTCTTACATGCTTTTTATGTGTGGGCATTAAAGGGTTTTAAATATACATATTCTGTGTACACCTGAATAAATGTTAGATTATAAGTATTGTGTTGATTATCTGGTTTGGTATTATTAAATGTGCCAAAGGGTGTGGTCGAGAATAAACGAAACTGGGTCAGAGCGACGATATTGATGTCGCAGAGTTTACAAGGGATCGCAAATCATCGCGCAGCTCTGAGGTTGTTATGTAGTGACGGTGATCGAACGTAGGTCGCCATAAGGTTGTCACGGATGATATTCACGGGTGTATAGGTTGTTAAGAGTTAGACTAATTGTGGTAAGGAGATTGCTCTATGAAGTCATATTGAATATTGTTTTGTTCTGATATATATTTATTGAACATTGACATATATTTGTAGGTACATTAGTAGTATGATTATGTTTTGGGTTGTTGAAATAACCTATACTATGAAGGATGGTTGGTACATACCGTCGAGTAGGAATATATTTTATTATTGTAGTTAATATGTATTGTAGTGTCGGGCCGGTGCGACGGCCATATATAACTTCAAGCTCGCTCGTGCGAACGATGGGCCTATTGCGAAACAGATAACGCCTAGATGATACCCGAGGCAATGCTGAATTCACGTGTTAAGAAGGAGGTTCAATCGGTCGGAAATGCTTTGACTTCCGAATGTTCCGAACCGGCGGAAAAGAGTAGAATTGACTGCCGTGTCGACCAAGGGTATTGCTGGACCAGAACATTTTATTGTTCTATTTATTATATGATGAAAGAGCACATTATACACACCTATTTGTGTAACGGCGCTCTTATACCCTCACTGATTTGATAGCGGAAGAGGGTCTTTGCCTGTTACTATTATTAGTATTAGAGAATGTGATGGGACGTCACCGTAAACGGATGAGTGGTAACAGGGGTGTCAAGTTTACGTTACAGGGAATTCCCCTTATAGGATAAGAGTGTGTATGAGGCTGACGAGTCTTTCTCTAGCAATTTTTGTATACTAATAGTTTTGATATTCGGTGTGGGGTGAATACATTTTGAAAACCGGTACCTCGCATAAATGTTCTATTGAATTCAACAATCCCTGAACCCAAAATCTATTATAAGTTCGCTTCACCTGGCGGATCTTGACAGTTGACATTCGTGAGAGGAACGATATCTACTTGCATTGACTGTCAAATAGAACTGTCACAACGTAAATCAACATGTCTGCCTTCGAGTTTAATCATATGCATCAAACCAGTCTTCCTGTCAAAAAGAGAATTTGTTGGACCAGTTTCAAATATCGCTGGGTGTAATGCGCAGTGAAAAAAATTGATGCCGACACGTTCCGTTATATTCCGTACTCGTGCCAGCCGCTGGGGTCGAACTCTTCTGGCTCCAACTGTCTGGTTCAATAAATCTCTACGCGTCAAATCGTACAGCTCTCCAGCTGTAGTACCGCTTACTGCTTTAGACGGTGTACACATGTTCATTGTGGTTTACCTTAGCTAGTTTTTCAATGTTGTGTTTGCTACAAGATTACCTTTGGTGCAGTTTCATAATTCCGTCTCCGTTCCGTTCCTCCTTTATCGCAGTCTCTGTCAATTTTCCCATTCAGCTGCTTCTGCCAGCGAAAGTTGACAGTAAGAAATACCAGAAACATCATGTGTGAAATGCCACACCAGCTGTATCTGTCCTCACAATGACAGTAGGATGCGTGTGTAAGAAAACACAATCAAGTTTCTGTTGGCAACAAACAACAATAATAATAGTAATAATAGTAATGCCAATAATAATAATAATAGCAACAACACCAACACCAACAGCACCAACAATAATAATAATAAGGTAACTTCTTTTGCGCCTGAATCCTAGTTCCTCTTCACGTCCGTTTGTTGCTTGAAAATAATACAGTTCCATTTAACTTGAGGTAATTTTCGAAGGGATGTCGCTCCATATTTGGAATTAGTCGATTCCCTGTGGTTAAGCGGATTTAACTCAATGGTATCATCACAACATTACATTACGGAATTCTCTTAAACTGTCTGACTGAGACTCCTCTGCCAACACTCCTGTATCCGGTCCTGGCGTAGCTCCCATCACAACATCACTGACGTAGTATTTAAAGAAACATGTTATGGTCTGAGATGATGTGAGGCGGCCGCAGCCGGTGACCTTATGTCTCACAGAGGGAAATCGACGTACAGGTAGTCCCATCTGGAGAGCAGGTGTTGTATTACTAATTCACCCGACGAAGAACGGATACCTACCACATTTCCTTTCATGGATCATTGCACATGGAAGGTAACAGCAACAATACAACACATTCATGCAGCTAGAATATAGCGTACTGGCTGTACAGCATTCTGTTGTCTGCTTTGTGGTCGCCAAATGGCAGAACTAATTGTAGGCAAGTAAACTCACTACAAAGTTGATTGAAAAACATAGTGTTATATTGTGTGTATTGTGTATTGTGTGTGTGGAGTGCGCGAGAGCGCGTGTGCGCGAGTGTGGGCGAATTGGTGTGTTGCGCGTATTCGCGCATGTTAGCGCGCTCGTGTGTACGTGTGTGCTTGTGTGTGCGCATGTTTTTGTGCGCGCGTATGTGTGCGAATGAACACAACAACGCACGTGTCCGCGCATATCTGTGTGCGCGCGCGTCTATGCATATATATGAATGTGTGCCCTTGTGTGCGCGTGTTTGCGCAGATGTGTGTGCGTGTAAGTGTTGCGTATGTGTGTGTGGTTGTGCGCGAAAAAACGTGTGTGCGCACGAATGTGCATGTGTATCATTGTGCATTGACGCGCGCGCATGCGTGTGTGTGTTCGTATGTGTTTGTGCATGTGAATACTTGACATGTTTCGCACGACCCGACCTCACTCAACATAACCGACTCAGAATGTATGTTCCCGACACAATCCGACTGAAGTGGATCAACGACATCGATGAAGTCAGACTCCATCAGTTGCCACTGCCCTAGCGGCAAACTGTTCGCACAACACATTCACTCTAATGGAAGTCTAGTGAAGCGATTCCCGCGGAAAATAAGATTTTAATGAGCTAGGCGATCACGTGCTATCGTGACGTCACTTATGACACACACACACACACACACACACACACACACACACACACACACACACACACACACACACACACACACACACACACACACACACACTCGCATCAGGCCGACCCTTTCCATGCATTCAGAGCATGTTTACAAGGATAGCTTTTGGGTCGAAACGAGTGTCAGAATGAGTTATTGTGCAATATTCCGACGAAATACAAACACTAGTCATCATAGAGGAACAAACATTTATCTTACGGTTCCACATGAATCGAATTTTATTCAAAACAACGAATGCGAATGGGCCTACAAGTCGACTAGGTTTCGCCGTGCTTGGGCTCGTTTTCAGAATAATTATATCGAATGCAACCAACGGGAGATAATCTACACCAATAAACATAAATAGCAAACATATATTGTATCCAGCTACATAAAGTAACGTATATAATCTCATAATATCACTAGAGTATCGGTGTATAAAGGAGTTGTACAATTTATCATAACAACTTAAATCAGTAAGACAGTTTCCGCTGGTCCCGTTAGGTCAGTGGGTAGGCGCGTTGGTTACTTGTCATTTATTTTACAATCGGGCGACGCCGGTTCAAACCTTTGATTTTCTTTACACTTTTTTGTTTATGTTTTCACGAAGTAATATAAACAAAATCATTTTATACTATAATGCACTGTTTGTAAATATTTGAAATATGAAAATATGGTCATTATATATAACGATGTTTCTAAATTGTATTTATCCAGACAGATCTCAATCTGTTTTCACATATATAATTACAATATATTACCTTATAATATATTTACAATTAATAAATTATATACCCATTACATTATACTTGTTTGGATAAATAAAATTTAGAAACATCGTTATATAATGACCATATTTTCATTTTTTTGGCGAATAAATAATTACTACAAAAATAAAAATTATTTACAAACAGTGCATTATATAGTGGAGAGAAAACAATATTTTACAGAGCCAAGGAACTGAGATACATCCGACGGATGCTTGTGACATTGTGTGTAATGATTATAAAGTTATGTTTGTCAATGGTTTGTCATAAAAATTAAACATGTTCGATAAGAAACGATACAATGTTTCCTACGTTAATAAGGCTACGGGTAAAGCACGCAATTACGAAAACATTTACAGGCAAATTAGTATTATGAAAGTCATATGTCTATCCCAAAGATGTTCAACAAGTTGCGAGACTAGGCTCGATTCGTATATTTATCCTTAACACAAAAAAGTTAATTTACTTGTCGACATTTAGGTTATCGTCGGTAGCCTTCTTCGAGAAGTGTGTTATTGGTCGTAAGTTTGTTGCCTGGTCTGATTTCTGGTAATATGACAAGCGGTTGTCATATACATAATTATTTTTATTGTGTATGTCAATCACTATGGCGATATAAACAAAACTGTTGATTTATTATATTAGTGCCCGCAATCTTTCTTGATACGCACACCATCCCACTTTATGGAATCTGTGGGCCACCATTTTTCTTTTTATGTAACACTAACCCACGTTATGGAATATGGACCCGTCTCTTTGTATGTGTTGTCTAACTCTGCTTAGGCCCATCTTTGTAGGTGTAATTTGAATCTGGCTAGACCCGTGTTTTTCTCATGTAGTCTTCAAAGTCAACATACTAATAACCGCAGCTAAAAAGTGTGAGGTTAAACATAGTAGAGCCATAGAAAATGTACAAAAACACCCTTACAATATTCAGAGTATTCATGTTCTCACTATGGAAAGCTGTGCCGAGCCATCTACGAACACAGATCAAATGAAACCGGCAATCCTTGGAAAGATCATCCTCGCTACGAGGGATTGCTGCTGCTGCAGTTTGTTGTATTTTATACCGGCTAATTCGCTGGAACCGACACATTATCAAAATGTATTATTATCATCAGACCCATCAGCTTGTAACTGTTTTTCATGCCTTAATTCGATCGCAGATAACGCTAAATGAGCAGGAATGTAATGGAGCCAGACAGGTATGCTTGTTTGTCATGTAGAAAGCAGTCAATTATACAATTTATCTGTCTCATAGCTTGCAGCAGTATTTTATCTGATATATGATTTGGTCGGCGATAGACGTAATGCTGCTCTTGCGGCGAGGGTGGCTCTAGTTACTCGCCGTGTGGGTCATATATTTCACAATTCGGATACCCTTTCGGTGAAACCGGTCGAAAAATATGCATGCCGCGCGTACAACATCATCTCACAAACCGTGTATATGAACTTTCCTCGGCTCGCAGCCGGTGTCCGGACTGACTCTACACGCGACAAGTAGGGATGAGTCCAGGTGACTATCAGGGATAGTTTTACTGTTGTAATAGTATGTTGATAGTTCTATTACAGAGGCGTACTGACCCGGTTGCTGGAAGGTGCACTCGAACGCTGGCGGCGAATCTGGGGGTACAGACGCCAAATCGACGGCCAACATATTCACCAAGCGGATAACGTCATTAAAAAAATCTACGATTCTGTTTTACACGTGTGACAATCACAGTTTGAACCTACCTCAATAGTATTATGTCATTCTATGATCATTTGTTGTGGCCAGACCTGGGGCCGAAGTACTCGGTACTCATGTACTCGTGTACTCGAGTATATTTTTGAAGTACTCGTACTCGTACTCGTACTCATAAAACTTATGGGTCATGGACTCGTACTCGTACTCGTACTCATACTCATTGTACTCAGATTTTATGAGTACATTACGAGTACATCTGAGTACTTTCTCAATATGTACTGGGGAAAATAAATATATTTGGTTATAAAATGAAACTTTCCTGAAATATTTAAATGTTCAACTATTGTTTAAATACTTTGTTAAATCTTATAGAATACCACCTTACCATCCCTACACATAGTACATCCTCATTATCTGATAACCATGATTTATGATACCCAAATATGGCAACAGGCAGCATCTTTTCCCAGTCAGAAACACCCTCTTCTGCAAACAATAATTGTAGGCTATCAGTTCAGGCCATAAACCTGTTTGTTTAATTAAACCACCAGAATGTCCATAAAGAGCCAATTAGCAGTTAGCCCACCAGTTAGACAGGAAATGCCTTTGATGTAGTCTGGAGACCATGCCACTTGACAGTGGCTGACTGTGCTAACTGCTAAGAACAAGAAATGCCAGTCTTCCTCTGTAGAAGTAAGGTGGCTCAAGTCAGACTGCCTCCTACACTAGTATAATCCCATGCCAGCAGCCTGGCTAAAAAGTCCAAAGGGGATGCTGAGCCTGTTATGTGGACATGTGCTAACCCTGTCAACAATTAGTAGTCTACGATCAGAAAATATAAACTGCAAACTTATAATATCAGCAGATTGCTGATTGTAGAGGTGAATGAATACCTCAGTCAACCATGTACAGATCGTCACAGTGACCCACTGCAGTTCTGAGTTTTCCAATTCTGGCTCAGTTGGTCCCTCACCATCTCAGCATTTCGGCCTCATTAGCTCCAGTTGAAAGGGTACTTAGCATAACCGAGAAAGTATTCTGCCCTGAACGGTGCAGCCTGAAAGACTCAACCTGTGAACAACTCATGTTCATTCGGTGCAATGGCAAATAGATGATAAGATCATACGATGCCACTGAAATGAATGCCAATGAAGTGAATTTCAGTGTTGATGAAATTGAGGTTTTTCTTAGTTTTCCTCATAAAAAATGTATCAACTGCCATTGCATATTCACTTGTGCTGAGTTATATAAATTAGATTAATTAAATAATTTTTTTATTTAATTTATATTTAAAAAAATGTACTCGTACTTTTACTCGTACTCGTGAGAATGTACTCGTACTTGTACTCGTACTCAGCTTTTAGCAATGTACTCGTAATCGTACTCATCCATCATCAAAGTACTCGTACTCATACTTGTACTCATGAAAATGTACTCGGCCCCAGGTCTGGTTGTGGCATTCTTTAGGATTATAAAAACGGCATGTTTCTCGTTTTTTCCAAATATGTGACTGGTGAAATTAAGACCGGTGGTACATACCGCAGTCAAGTGAGATTTCAAAACCATGTGAAGTGCCTGAGTGATCTTAACATAACCTTCCAAAAAGCCTCCTGCGTTATTAAAACCCTTCAATTAAGTCCTTCAGAAACTCGCGATGACCTGAGTCAAGAGAATGGGGTATATTTAAGTTCAGAACCTGGTACGACCACAGAAAGAATGCCCTGCAAACTAGCCGAACAAGCATGTCATTGACCGGCTCCAGCAGGAAATGGCTTAAGACGTACACAAGTACACTCTTAGAAATTACCGTAACATTAACGCGCATCTACCGTAATAATTTATGGTGTCTCCCCGTAAAATGGAATTACTGTACATCCTCTGTAATACATGTACGCCATCTATCAGCTATGAATAATACAACGATTGTTGGGCTTCAACGCATGCGAGAAAATTTATTATATCATAATATAGTGGGTGACGCCACTGCTGAGATAATCTCGCTTAATCGACTCTCGCCCGGCTACGTGACTTCGCCGGGAAGACAGTTTGACTCTGAACCCGTCTTTTGACAGTTATCCGCCAGATAGCAAGTCTATCCTCCAGAATGTTTATATATTGTATGTATGTTTTTGAGAACGAAATAGTATTATTCAAAATGAAAAGTATCTTATTAAACTAAATGAACACAAAACAGTCGGCCAAAAAGTTCAAGTATTGTACAGGATTCGAACAATGAACTCCCCCGGAAGGATTTTTTGTAAACTCTCCATCCGCTGAACCACATAATCGAATTGAAACTCGGTGTAATTTGGCGGCTAAATATATTAGTTATCAGTTCGACCGTCGTGCACGATATCGACTGCATTTTGTTTAGTTAAATTAGTTCTTGTTTGTTATCTACATTATGTTTATTCACGCCCAGTGTTTTGTTTCTGTCCTAGTATAAGCAAAACAACGCCGGTGCCAAATATAGAAATATTAAATCGATAATCTGTATAGCTACTACTGAGGCGTATTGGATAAACCTGCAACTGACTATTTATAGTGCGTCACATCCACAGCAACATTTTTCTTCTTCTGGTATACTAAGTTAACCTCATCATGTTGAGGGTTTTGTTGGGAATTTAAACAACTGGAAGGCCTTGTGATTTATAATATATCGATCCGCTGCACAAATGTGTCTTCAATATGCATTACTGACTAATATTGTTTTATACTTACATCCCTCAAATTCGCCGTTGGCTAAAAATCGCTGCATTAACATCACACTGGATCTAACGTTTGTCGTCTAGGCGACAGGCGCGAGTTGTTAATGTGGCGATGCCGAGTCGCGGTGAAGACATTAATAATAATAATAATAATAAGATAACTTCTATTGCGCCCAAAATCCTTGAAAACCAAGCTCAGAGGCGCATCAAAACAAAACGAATGGTCGATCTCATTACCGAACAAAAAATTATTGTTTGCAAACTCAGCTATGAATAATCAAGTTGATAAAATACATGTTACTAATACTACAACGTGGAACATTCTCATGATAAGTTACTACCAGACATAAAAACCAACGTCGTGTGTGCCAAGCAGATATGTATCCGTAAGTACGGCGATTAATGGCCATTGCGTGTTTTAGCGGTAACACAGTTTCGCAGTATTAAAACTGTAAGTGCTTCACACAAAACAACTTAATAAAACATGTTGTTTGGACAATTTTGATCAATATATGATAGAGTTTTAGAATGTGAATATCTTATGGAAGAGTTTGTTCACATGTTCTTATTAAAACGATGTTTTCCTATTACATACGCCAATTTCGGCGAAATTGGGAAACTCTAGTTACTCGCCGTGTAGGTCATACATCTCACAATTCGGATACCCTTTCGGTGAAACCGGTCGGAAAATATGCATGCCGCGTGTACATTATCTCTGTGTATAAGAACTTTCCTCGGCTCGCAGCCGGTGTCCGGACTGACTATACAAGCGGCAAGTAGGGATGAGTCCAGGTGACTATCGGGGATAGTTTTACTGTTTTAATAGTATGTTGATAGTTCTATTACAGTGGCGCAGTGACCCGATTGCAGGAAGGTGCTGTCGAACGCTGGTGGTGAATCTGGGGATACAGACGCCAAATCGACGGCCAACATATTCATCAAGCGGATAACGTCATTACAAAATCTACGATTCTGTTTTATACGTGTGACAATCACAGTTTGAACCTAGCTCAATTTTATTATGTCGTTCTAGGATCATTTGTTGTGGCATTTTTTAGGATTAGCAAAACGGTATTTATCTCGTTTTTCAAATATGTGATTGGTGAAATTAAGACCGGCGGTACATATCACAGTCACGTGGGATTCCTAAGCCATGTGAAGTGCTTGATTGTTCTTAACATATCCTTTCAAAAAAGCCTTCTGCGTTGTTGAAACCCTTCAATTAAGTCCTTCAGAAACTCGCGATGACCTGAGTCAAGAGAATGGGGTATATTTAAGTTCAGAAAAGGGTACGACCACAGAAAGAATGCCCTGCGAACTAGCTGAACAAGCATGTCATTGATCGCTCCAGCAGGAAATGGCTTAAGACGTACACCAGTTCACTCTTAGAAATTACCGTAAAATTTACGCGCATCTACCGTAATAATTTACGATGTCCCCCGTAAAATGGAATTACTGTACATTCGCTGTAATATATGTACGCCATCTATTGGCTATAAATAAAACAACGATTGATGGGCTTCAGCGCATGCGATAAAATTAATTATATCATAATATAGTGGGTGACGCCACTGCTGAGGTAATCTCGCTTAATCGACTCTTGCCCGGCTGCGTGACTTCGCCGGGCAGAGAGTCTGACTCTGAATTCGTCTTTTGACTGTTATCCGCCAGATAGCAAGAATGTTTATATATTGTATGTATGTTTTGGATAACGAAATAGTATTATAAAAATTGAAAGATAACTTAAACTAAATGAATATACAAAATTCAGCCATAAAAGTTCCAAGTACTGTACGGGATTCGAACAATGAACTCCCCCGGAAGGTTTATTAGTCAACTCTCCATCCACTGAACAACACAATTGAATCAAGAGAACAACGTTTCGCTCAAGTGCAGCTTTTGGACAGTAGACCACCAAGTCACAACCTGGCCGCGTCTAGCGTTAATTAACCCAATTTGCCGCCAGATGTTGCTGAAGATGCTACTATGAGCCTCGATTTGAATTGGGATTAGCACTGAAAATTGAACTCGACTTTTGTGTCTGGTGTTATAATGGTGACTGTTGTTCGGTAAAATTACTGTTATTTACACTCGGTTAAGAATTAGGCAAGCAATGCTTATTTAAATGTTTTATTTAAATTTACGTACACGTGCAAAACAGAAGTACCATAACATATTTAGTACTTAAAATGGACATTAGCGTAACTCATTATGTTCTAATAAAATTGGCTAAAATTAAATCACGTTTATGGTGACGATTAGGCCTACAGATTAATCTATTACCATCGGCGTTTCTACTGATTTGTGTAACACGCAGCCGAAAATAATCATATTATGATATGTCTAACATACTGTGGCATGAATGAGAAGCACGTTAGAAAATTTAACTTGATATTTTTGTATATTGTAAAAGTAATTGAAAGCAATTATGACAATGTCAATTGCACCTCGTTAGAAGTTACAAGGTGGCAAATATATTGGCTGCAAATTGATTATATATATATATATATATATAACTTACGGATATTTTGGTTATCATAATGGATACAATGAACAACACATCACCATGTATGCTTGTGGTTCGTGTGGGCATCTATGTTCATCTATCAATTATGATGTGTTTCACAGCAAATTCCATAGAAATGAAGTCTGAAGTCACATGGTGTAAAATGTGGGAAATTATTTATCAGTTTGAAGCAAGACCAAAGCAAGAACTGCGGTTTTGTTGTGAAATTGTTCCCGTTGCGCACACATGTTTGTGATTGTAAATGCGATCATTGATTTTTTTCACATTTTATGAATTATTAATGTTACGGTGAATAGTTCACAGAATAATCGAATTTTGGTGTTCAGTCTAGTCTACATATCTGTAAGACATTTAAAAACTGCACTGTTGCTTAATCGGTTCCGACGGCTCTTTGATGAAACATGTAAAATATGTCTTGGGGGAGTCAAATTGTATTTTGCGCTCGGGCGCCAACAACTCTCGCCACGCCACTGCTGTGTTACTATTGCAAAGTTGAAACCTATGCTTATAACTAACACTGCATTAGTACAAGTCGCCTGGTCAGTTTGGTTCGCCAACTATCGTTTCTATCGATGGCTCACTGTACTATTGACTATAAATATTGATAACTAAATCTAATATGGATATTGCACTATCGCCACATTGACTATCGAGATGCATCGATAGCTTATTGTTTCAGCACCCCTGCAATTTTGTTTGGTAATGATTGTAACTAAGAGCGACAAGTCGATGTAGTGTATGGCCGCTTTCTTTAAAACAAACATTTCAGCCTCAGCTTATAAACGGCGACGTAGACTTGACCTTGTTAAGTTGTGGACAATAGTAAAACGTCATGCAGCTAGATTCTCACTTCAGTTACCGGTAGAGCATTATCTTGGATTACTTGCTGTAGAATGTAAACAAGTTAGTATGCAAAGATAAAAACAACGCTAGCTGGAAGCAAGCAAGTTCTCTAGGAGGCCGACCGATGATGCAAGGTTGTAAAAGTGGCTACCATCAAGACAACATATCCAAGTCTCCCTTCTACTTGTTTAACCTCGACTTTTCAGTTCTGTATAACCAAATCAATCTGATTTATTATATGTGAATTCACCTCGTATCTTATCAGTGTAAACATAGACTAGTTAACTAATCCAAAACGGAATCATAAGTGTCTATGACTAATTTCAAGTCACAAATACGTATTTCAACTGAAATATATGTGGCATGCCTGACGGTTGTACATAAGTAATGACAAAAACATACTTAATACCCATGCGAGCCGCATGCTGAAGTAACGTTTTAACATATCAATGTTTATTTCCCCAAGCCATTGTTGTACCGCAGCAACAAGCTACATGTTCACTGTAACAGTCAATGCCAGCATATGTACGTCTGACGACTATTACATACACTTGACTGGTTGTTCACGACCGTATGCGTGTTTTGTACAATTGTGTCAATCTCCACTAGTGTTCCACAGATTAGTTGGGTCGGTTTACATAACTATTGATAAACACAGTGGTTATGTCACGAATTGATCAAACAGTGAATTAAATTCGGACTTCGAATGTAGCCATTTGGTGTTATGTAGCCGTACCAATTAAAATACCCTAAAATACAAAAACATACTGTGTTGCCAAAATTGGAGTGACCTGAATATTTATAGAACGGATACAACTGGATTACATGATTTAATTCCCTTCTGAATTGTGTATTTCTCTGGTATGCATGGTAAAGTTGTATAAATCATGGTGTTCAATTCTTATGATAACTTAAGACTCAATAACACATCATTCCCGAGCAGACATGTTCACTCGGACCCCACATTGGCGTGGATGAACTAAGGCAACGTTGAGTTAGTTAAACTCTCCAAACTTCCAAAATTCTAATCCGGTTTTTCTCGATTGAATGGATGCCCTATCGCTCCCCAAATAAAGCAACCCACGAAACTGTTTAATCACAAACCTGATGACACTATCATGATGTCAAATATCGTAAACAGGCCTGATATTTTTTAACGAGATACCAATACCGTTAGGCCGAACCGTATACATCAAACACATTTGTATTCGCACGATAGCATCTGAGTGTTTCCGATTAGGATGGAGTATCGCTCGCTGCTGTCACTGACGAACGGCGCCAACGTTTCTTTATATTATATATCCAAATCTAAAAAAAATGCCCATCATATGTTTAATAAACGTCAGGGTTACCAAAAACAGTCAATACTAATTAAGTGAATGGGTGTTACTCAAGAAAGCTACTTTAAGTTAAGCATTTAATATTCATTGGAAAAAATGTGTAACTAATGTAAATGTAAACAAAGCTACAGACTCAGTAACAGAAAATCTATGTAACATTATGCCATTTGCTTGACATGAAGGGCGCATCCTCTGTTGCATGCTACTGTGAGATGTACACGCGCCACCGAGGAACACGAAAACGACGTTCATTTATCATCGATCTCAAGTCGAATACACAACAGCTGCTTAAACTAAGGCTGTCTGCGACTGGGAAATGGACGAAGGCGTCATGAAAGGGAGAGCACTTCCTTGACATGCTCTTCCCCTGACACTGGGCACGTTTCATGTGCAACGGGAGCAACATATATTGTCTCTCACTATCGTTGTTTTCACCGTCAAAGGGAACGTTGAGCAGAAAGAAATATCAACTTCCCAAAATCTTTCGAGTACAATGCAACATCCGGTGCGCACAATCACACACAAAGCCCACACGCGGGTTCGAACACGAACTCGGATACGTACCTGCACACGCGTATTGTTGCACATGAACGCCCCAACGAAAGCACAACGCTCACCTTATACAGACACTCAAACACACTCACACGCACGCAAGCCCGCACACATACACCTACTCACGCACACACACACACACACACACGCCACCGAATACGCACGCGCACACGCGCGTGCTTCCACATGAACACACGAGCGAAAACGACAACGCACACCTCATACATACACAGAAACACAGGCTCGCGCGTTCGCATAAACACTCACACACAAACACACACACACACACACACACACACACACACACACACACACACACACACACACACACACACACACACACACACACACACACACACACACACGCATACACACAAACACACACACACACTCACCACACACACACCCGTACAGACAAACGCACACAAGTACACACGCACCTTACTCACACGTACCCACGCACACCTAAATGTACGTATAACGTTTTGCTATACATTTTGATTCCGATCTTTCTGGCCAAGCGTACGTGTGTGTGCACGTGTTCGTTTCATTCTTGCAAACGCAATGTGGTTTTTCCTGTTTTCGGATAATTAGTCGAAACTGACACACCATTCAACATATCTTGTGACCCGCTCGTAATTGCGTTTTTCAATAGTAAATTCGTTGTTTACACCACTAATAGCATACACCACTTATAGAGCTGCCTTAATTCAACTGTGGATAGCACAACATCAGACGGAAAGTGGTGTAGACTCGCCAGCCGACTTGTATGTTTTATAGAATGGCCCAATTATACGTTATATCAGTCGAGTGGCTTTAGGCAGTTTTCGAATTGATTATATCAGCAACAGTTGTAATTCTACTGGAATTAGTCGGCCCATATGTCACACGAACCCTGTCACCACATACAAATGGACTCAACCGCATTGTAGTTCTGACGTTGCAATTCTTCCTCATTGGGTATAAACTGGCGTGCACGGCAACGCACTGGAATATTCAAGCATGAAAGAAGTACGCTAATGCAACACATGTACGCACACGACAGCGTACTCAACGCGTGCAGGTGCGTGGGAAACTATGGAATTTCCTACAAATGATCGAGCTCGGCTGAAAATCGAGATACATTTGGCGTAGCTTATTGCATTCGAGAGTGAAGTAAGTCGACTTTACTTCAGCTACAAGAAATGCCACTAAGTAGATTAAAAAGAAAGCAGTCAATTGATTTGTTCACTTATTATAAATTATGTCACTCGATATAAGCAGTTCAGCCGTTTGACTTTAAGGCACTGAGTCCTAATGCGCATCTGCGCGTCGTTTCCAAATATGTAGGCGCAATAAAAGTTACCAATTTATTAACATTATTATTACAAATTAAATATAACCTCACAAGTAGTGGCACGTTTGCTCTTATGGAATCCTATCTAGCAACGACCACTCGTCTAATCAGCACACGATTGTAACACGACAGCGGTGTAATAATAGAGCTACCTTCAGTATGCTACATGCGTATGTGCATATGTGCAAACATGAAAACGTGCACACGCTAACAAGCGTGCACACACGAGAACACATGTACTTGAAAGCGTACATTAGTGCACTCGTACACATGTGCATACGTGAATTCATATACACATGCGAATATGCACACATGCACACATACACATGCAAACATGCATTTACTCACTTATAACCCCACACAGACATACGTGCATACATACATACATAATATTAGATACATTCATACATACATACTATTAGATACATTCATACATACATATCAATATATTCATGCACACATGCACACATGCACACATGCACACAAGCACACACGCACACACACACACACGCACGCACGCACACACACACACACACACACACACACACACACATATATATATATACATATGCATACGTGAATTTTCTATGAGCAACACGTATATCGTGCTGGACTCATCGCTCAACCTGTTCGTCCTCTGTCTGTCCAACAGGAAGTGTTTGCAATATAATGTCTGAATCTGATTTATTTGCTTCGCAAGAAGCCACTATTGGCTACGGTTTACGTCGGGACGGGTGCGTGTCATTGAATGTGCGTGCCCCAAGGTAAGCGACTGAAATGATATATGGTTTCAGTCTGGACTTGAGAATCGCTTAGTTTGTTCCAGTCTACTATTGCAATTACAAAATATGAGTTTTTATTAATCGGTTGGTGTCGATTGTAGGTACTATATAGCACGTAGTTTTGCTGGTTGCTAGTGTTGTATAAAGTTTGATGATACATGGTGTGGAAAATATATAGTTGCATGCGTCATTTAGTTACTCTTTCGGGGCAAAACAAAATATATGCGCGTATGGCTGGGACATATCCCTCAACCACTCTATACATGCATTTAAGTCGTAAGTTTCACCGTAAGCTTTCTAAGGTGTTGAGTTTAACGTTGGGTAACATGTTTGTGATGGTGTATGGAATGGTAGTCGTGGTGTATGGAATGGTAGTCGTTAGTAATGAAGCTGTCTACAATAACGTTACAAAGTTGTAAAGGAATTATATCAGCCTTACCAGCGCATGACTTTGTATCATTTTTCTGACCATACAGCAAAACATAAGCAGGACAAGCGCGCTTTTCCAGTAGCAACGTCCCAAATATGTCCGTCAACTTAACGTCATCTCAAAGAATAACCACTTTCCGAAACAATACGAAGAACGATTATTCCGAATTGCACATCTATATGAAATCTTCGGCTACCCCTCTCAGACGATGGTATTTCCACGTCCAGTTTGACAATTGTGTGTTACAGTTATTATTCGTCCGCTTTTTTGTTGAATGCCTATATAACGTTTGGTTGAATGAATTGTACAAATGTGTCTATCTGTTGCAGGTTGCTAATGACAAGCACAAGCTACATGCAGCTATTGTACATCAAGCACTACATACAAACAGCTATAGTTGCACAAGAACCATATACAAGCAATTATATTCAACAAGACATAAACGTGCACGTACAACGTTCAAGTGAATGATGAATCGCAAACAGTTACAAACATTTGAAACAGAACTGTTTAAGCAATCATGTATATTCAGCAAGAGAATAACAAAGTATTTACTGGCAAATACCAATGTGTCAGGTAGTGAAAGACTTGTGACAATGCTGTGCTGAACGCACACAGTGTTATCTGTCACGCTGGTGTGGCCAATGGTTTGGGCTTCCTAGAATATAAGTTATACTACTCAGAGGATTAATACATACACACGGATTCAATCCATACGCACGTGTGTGTATATATGTACGTGTGTACAAGTGTTATCTATGTGCGTTAATGCACACTAATAGTAATTCACAATTGAAAGTACCACCTTCGTGAATGCACTAGACAAAGTGCAACGACGGCTACAAGACACAGGGCTATACTCTTGACTGGGGATAAAATCCTCTGACACTGGTACATTCACAACGTCACTACAAGGTAACACATATTTCACAAGGAGATATGTTGGTTGCCTCGTGTCATATAGTGTTCCTCATAGTTTGTGACATTGTATGTGTGATTGGCCTCGTGGGAAATTCACTATCATACCTGGTGTTGCACAGTGAGGAACACGAGCATGTTGGCACGTACCTTCTTAAGGCTCTTGCTTTGGTGGATAACATGTTCCTGGCCACATGTATAATTGAAATAAGTGCCATGTACATGGCTTTATACTTTAACTGGGAGTCAATACTTTCAAATATTGATTCTTATCTAGATATAGTATCACAATTCACTAATGTGTTATCTGTCTGGATGGTAGTGCTTGTCGCAGGCAACCGGTACGTCGCCGCGTGTCGCCCTCTGGTGGCGCTACGGCTCTGCACAAAGCGACATGTACAACTACAAATCACGTTCATAACTATTGCAGCATGTATGTTTAATATTCCGCAGTTGTTTGCGATCCGTCCAGTGTTGCGTAATGTGACAATAATCGGCAATAACAATGTCACCTTTGTGCACTCAAAGTGGGAGAATGTCGGTCTCCGGTCTATTCCCATATATAGAATTCTCTATGAAACTGTAGCTTATAGTGTCTTCGTCTACGTCATACCACTGGTCACGTTGATCTTCTTCAATGTCCACTTGATACGTGGTCTCAAGTCGGCGCAGCGCGGACGCAGGGAAATGACGTTACGTTCAGGCAATGAAAAAAACAACATCACTTTAGTCATGATCATCATAGTCATTGTGTTCATGGTGTGCCAGACACCAGCGATGATCAACCATATATTGCGCTATTTCATTGGCGACGTTTTTTGGTCAACGTGCACAACCTTCACAATGTATTTTATTACGAGCAATTTGTTTGTTGTGTTGAACTCGTCGCTCAACTTCTTCATCTACTGTCTGTTCAGACGACAGTTCCAGGAGCAACTGTGTGTGTTGTTTGGTCGACTGTGTTCTCGTCCTTGTCAATAATATTTTACGACACCCTGACAGATAACATAATGTTGCTTTGTAGACAATACTTGGTCACCAGAAACACAATTTTGTTGCCGAGTGAAACGTAGATTTATTCCTGTAATTACGAGTGTAAGTTATTGTAATTGCCTACAATATCAATACCAAGTTACAGAAATTGGCGTTTTCAGAATGCGTTTATGATATCACCAATGACAAATGTTCGATGTGATAAATTAATCTTTGGTACTCTAACGATTCAAGGAAGCCATGATTGTCCATGTCATTGCAATGACACCTTTTGTGTTTGTGTGATGTATCATATCTAAAATGGCATAGCCATATAAGCAATGGTAATAAACCTTTATGAACAATAAACTAGACGTAGTCATCCACGACGTAGGCATGTCCGACAAGAAACTTTGAATTGGGTCCGAATGCTATTCTGCCGCCTCAAAACTTGGCCAATTCGTACAGTCTACGTAGCTCCAGTTCACTCAGATGTATGAATGAGTACCTGGCTAAAGACTACGGTGGATATTTGTTCACGAATAGTCTTCGCACACTAACATTAGTTGCAACATTAACTGAATGCGTCCCAGGGAAGACGAGATGGTGTTTGATTAAACAGGTCTGCCAGGAAATAAAGTGTAAAGCGTTGTGAACAGTCCTAAAGACTATATAAGAACTTACCTTTATGTGTAGACATTGAGAACAATAAATTTATGTTACATCGTTCAGAGGGTTGCAAAAACAAATAACGTGTGCAAAGATGTTTCGGTCGTACAACCGATAAGAATAGAACAACAATTAAACATAAATTACACAGGGATGATACAGTTACAAAACATACATTCTGAGAAACACTTGGCATTGTTGTTGCTGTTCGTGGGAAGATAACCCTTGGCTTCCAATTTAAATACCTGTGTGGATTTGAAGGCGTAACTGAAATTCAGGGCATTCGTTGTTCGAGAATCAACACCGTAACGTTCCAACTCCAATCTTCGGTGCTACTGGTGTACGTGGGAACTTATTCCTAAACGAACTGGTAAATGAACGTATGTAGGTATGTACGTATGTACGCATGTACGCATGTACGCATGTACGCATCTACGTATGTAAGTATGTATGTACGTATGTATGCAAGTATACATGTATGTATGTGTGCATGTATTTATTCATGTTTGCATGTGTGCATGAATACATTTATATGTATGTATGTATGTGTGTATGTATGTATGTATGTATGCATTTATGTATATATGTATGCACGTATGTCTGTTTGTTTATATGTGAGTATATGCATGTTTACATGTGAATGATTGTGTTCATATTCGCATGTGTACATGAGTTCACATGTGCACGTGTGCACGAGTGCACTAATGCACGCTTTCAAGTTCACGTGTTCGCATGTGTGCAAGCCTGTTAACGCGTGCACGTTTTCACGTACGCACATATGCACGTACGCTTGAAGCATACTCAAGGTAGCTCTGTTATTACACCGGCTGTCCTGTTACAATCGTGTGCTGCTTATACGAGTGGTTGTTGCTAGACATAGGATTCCATAAAAGCAAACGTGCCATTATTTGTGAGGTAATATTTAATTAATAATAATAATGTTAATAAATATGGTAACTTTTATTGCGCCTACATGTCTGGCATCAAGACTCCGTGCCTTACACTGAAACGGGTGGACTGCCTATGGCGAGTGATACATCATAAGTAAACAAATCAACTGACTGCATTCTTTTTTATTCTACTTAGTGGCATTTCTGGTAGCTAGAATAATGTCGACTTACTTCACACTCGATTGCAAGAAGCTACACCAAATGTATCTCGATTTTCAGCAGGGCTCGATTTTTTATTTATTTAGGAAATTCCATAGTTTCCCATGCACCTGCACGCGTTGAGTGCACAGTCGTCTGTGTTCAGGTGTCGCACTAGCGCACTTTTTTCCTGCTTGAATATTCCAGTGCTTTGCCGTACACTCCAGTTTACATGTGTGCGTGTGTGCGTGTGTGCGTGTGTGCGTGTGTGCGTGCGTGTGCGCGTGCATGCGTGCGTGTGCGCGTGCATGCGTGCGTGTGTGCGTGCGTGCGTGCGTGTGTGCGTGTGTGCGTGTGTGCGTGCGTTCGTGCGCGCGTTCGCGCGTGTGCGCGTGGAACATGAACGAAGACCCTAATGCACTACCAACAGAGTATAGGTGGCGAATGTGAACCCTAAACCCAGACATCTGATAAAATCAGTTTAGTCCTTTCGGGTAGATGGTCTTCTCTGCAAAACATTTTGTTGTAAATTAAACCTAAAAAAGAAAAACATGTCTGATTAATGGTACAACGAAATAACGACTATCGGTTTATAATGGAGACGAGAATGCGTGTTTATTCAGTCATGGCACAGGGTTGCATTCAGCCGTTACATTCCCATGCCACTGAACATTAAACAATGACCAATTGGACAAGGCTGAGAATAGTAACCGGAGGTTATCCTCATCTGTCCTGTTAAATAACATAGATGAATACATGTTTTTTTTTTTTTTTTTTTTAAAACATACATATGCATATACAATCACAGAGGGTTCGCTACAAGATGGAAAGAGTATCTGCGACCCAATGGCGTTCTTCTGAATCAGAGGGGACGATGCTCTATTAAAAAAAACATCCGGTGTGCCGTACGGAGGTATGCGCTGAAATTAAAGTAAACACAAGGAATGCGAAGTTGTGGTGCTGCCCACATTGCCGCTACTGCTGACCACCCCACACCTCCACAAACATGTGTCATTTTTATTAATAATTAATACATGGGCATTCAGTAATTATTTCGGACGGTAAACCTGTAAAAACAAAATAAGCTATTAAATTATGCATGCAATATATCTATCGTATCATAGTTGTACAGGAGACGGAAACATGTGAAGCCGTACGAGCCAGCACTGCTGTAACCCGACACCCCACATGCAGCCTAATCCCCCTAACAACTACACAACTGCACTAACATTACGATGTCTCACAGTGTCCTAAACGCTAGGGTCATTGTTCTGTAGAAGCCCATTTTTCATTGTAATTTGGTGACCACCACCATATCTTTCAGATTGTTGTTCTTTGAGAATGCTGCTATAAATCTCGGCGTGTCTATTTCTGGATACGCGGTTTGAAGCAGTTTATAGGTGGCTTTAGCTAGTTTAGCCCCTGGTGGGAGAAGCGAATCACAAAAGGTATAATATCAAAAGAGTCCTCTCTAACATTCAGTCCCCCTGGCTGCGTAGTTTTAAGTCTTGTAATCCATTTTGATTCACAATTCCGTCTGTAAATGGTTTCCAGTGAGGCGACGTCAGAAAATGGCTCTGATTCCAAGATTGTAATTCGCAAATCGGATATTGAGTGACCAGCTCCGTTAAAATGCTTGGCTACTTGTGTGTCGTTGTGATGTCGTATGTCCGATCTGTGATTATTTAGACGTGTGTTCGGAGTTGATTGCTAGTCTCATCCACGTATCTTGCGGAGCAAGCGTTGCAAGTAATTAGGTAAACCACGCTGGATGCACCGCAATTGTTGATTTTGCTCTGAGGTGGCCTCCTTGTGTTGTTAATAGGTGTGAAATCTACAAATACCATACAGGCTAGACAACTTTTCACCTGACATTTCACGGCTTGTTCTTTCATGTATGTATGTATGTATGTATGTATGTATGTATGTATGTATGTATGTATGTATGTATGTATGTATGTATGTATGTATGTATGTATGTATGTATGTATGTATGCATGTATGCATGTATGCATGTATGTATGTATGTATGTATGTATGTATGTATGTATGTATGTATGTATGAAAGCATGTTAACGCTTTCCTCTTAGGCGGCTTGAACATCGGGCTCCAAGCTTTCAGGAATTTATTTACGATCACAGGTATTGAACGTAAGACCTACGCGTTTTTCAAATTACCCGATATATAAGATTCTCATCTTTTTCTTCAAAATATTGCCCTTAAGTATACCATTAGGTTACAGTGTGTACAGAATTGATTAGCAAGGGTTGTGACACGGTCTCCACAGTTTTCTAATCGGTACCTCTTCTGAGGTGTTTGTATTGGCTTCCTTCATTATCTCATAAATTGTACCACTACTTACGAGACATGTTCATGCTTACTTGTGTAAAAAAGCATATACCGTTAATATAAATATTATATCATCATCATCATTGTGCAGCCGTAGTATCCCGTGGTTGGGCAAAGGCCTCAACATGTCGTTTCCAAATCTGCCTGTCTTGCGCTATCCTCTGCCAGATGGTGCCCTTCCAGTACACGTGTAGTTCGTCTCTCCACCGTCTCGCCGGTCTTCCTCTAGATCGTTTCCCTTCGTAAGGTCTCCAGGTTGTGATACGCTATGTCCATCGGTTATCTCGTAGTCTGCTGATGTGCCCTGCCCATGTCCACGTCTGTCTTCTGATTTGTTCTATCACGTCTATGACCTTTGTCTTCTGCCTTACCCAGATGTTTGTTTTTCTCTCCCGATATGTGATGTTTAACATACTTCTTTCCATCTTGGTTTGTGCGGCTGCTAGCTTGTTCTTTGCCTGGATGGTGAGTGCTCATATTTCCGCGCCGTATGTCACCGCTGGAAGTACGCATGAGACTTGTCTCTTCAAGCAGGTTTCAAAGTTACCCTTGAAGATGTCGCGGTGTTTGACGAATGCTGTCCAGCCGGCAGTGATCCTTCTTTGAATCTCCTTGTCTTGGTTTGTGTCTCTAATACTGTATCGCTGTCCCAGATAGACGTAATTTTCAACGTTCTCTATCCGTGTCGTGTTGATATATATATTGGTGTGTCATTTTCTAGCATCACTTTTGTCTTCGAGATGTTCATCTTGAGACCTTGTTTTTCACTTTCATCAGCTAGCTCCTGCAGCATGTTTTGTAGTTCCTGCGGTGTATTAGCGCATATGAGTATGTCGTCGGCGAAGCGAAGATGGCTGAGATATTCTCCGTCTATCATAAAGCCTCTGGTTTCCCCAGTCAGTCTTCGGAATATGCTTTCGAGTGTTGCCGTGAACCGTTTGGGCGATATGGTGTCACCCTGCCGTACTCCTCTCTTGATGTTGATCTTGTTGCTCTTTTTGTGTAGGTGGACTGTCACCGAGCTGTTGGTGTAGATGTCTTTCAGGAGATCGATGTACACATATTCTATCCCCTGTTCTTGACGGGAGGTCAGTAATGCTTGAGTTTGCACCGAGTCGAACGCCTTCTCGTAGTCGACGAAAGCGATGCAGAGCGTGGTATTATATTCTTGGCACTTCTCTTTCAGATGGTTTACGACGTGTATGTAGTCTGTCGTTGAGTACCTGCCTCTGAATCCTGCTCGCTCTCGTGGTTGGTTTTTGTCCAGTGTCTTCTCTAGTCTATTCGTTAGTATTTTTGTGAGTAATTTGTAGATGTTTGATTACAGACATATCGGTCTGTATTTATTTAAGTCTTTCTTATTTCCCTTCTTGAAGATTATCACCATCTTTGCGTTCTTCCAAGCGGTGGATCATTTAGTATACAGATTAGCCAGTGTCTTCGAGATGATATATTCTTCTGCTTTTAATGTTTCTATGTTTATATGGTCGTTGCCTGATGTCTTTCCATTCTTCATATCTCTTAGAGCAGCTTCCACTTCCCGTGGTGTTATTCTCTGGTATATCTTTCGGGTCGGTGTGAATTATGGTACTCTGTTCACTGTCATATAGCTTGCTGTAGAATTCCACTATTCGTTCCATGATCTTGTGTTGGTCTTGTATTTCTCTATCCTGCTTGTCTAGAAGTGCAATCAGTCTGTCTCGTCCTAGTGCCTGCGTTCTTCTTGCTTTCTTCAGGCTCTTTGATGACATAATCGTTTCTCGTATGATCTCTTGTTTGTACTTTCTGATGTCCTCCTTCGCTTTCTTTTTGGTGGTCTTTCATATTTCTGCGCACTCTATTTGTTTTTTACGGTCGCCGTTATCCACCATTTCTAGGCGTTTCTTCATTAGTGCTCGTGTCGGTGACGATATTCTCGTCACTACATGCCTGTTGATTGCTTTGCCTACACTTGTTGCACTTAGTTGGATCATCTCAGTGATGTTTTTGTTCGTGGTGTCGATGTCGTCTAGTTTATGTAGTGTCTCGAATCGATTTCACTGTTCGAGTTGGATTTCGATCTTTTTTCTTCCGATTTGTGTGGAATCTACACTCGCTGGTCTCTTCTTTACCAACTTCTTCCTTTCAGCCTTGACGTCTAGTTGCTTATTATCATTCTATGATCACTTCCAATGTTAACTTGGTTGATGACAGTTACGTCAGTGACCATGTCTGGTTTGTTTGTCAGGTGTAGTCAATTTCGTTCTTTGTTTCTCCATTTGGGCTTTTCCATGTCCATCTCCTCCCTGTTTTCTTCTGGAAAATGGTATTCATGATTTTGTATTTTCTTGAAGTTGCCCATTCTGCTAAGGTGTCGCCTCTTTCGTTTCTCACACCTAGGCCAAATTTGCCTGTTGCCGTTTCTCTCTTAGTATTGTTCTTACGTTATATGTTGCTATCTTCAGTCTACTTACCTTCTCTCGGCGGCTCTTCTTGACACAGAGATTCTTAGCACCCCCTGCACGTAGCCCTACTTGACCCGAACGGCCTCCTTGGTCATAGACTCTTTCGATGCTGCTGGGGATTGGGGATCTTGGCTTCATTGTACTTCGCATGCTGGTGTTGTTGACCTACCCCTCCACGCTGGGTGAACGAAATCGCCCAAGTTTCGACACGGCAGCCGAACCAGTACCGAACCACTGCTCAGCCGGCGCCGGGATTTGAACCCCGGTCCCTCCAGTCGAGAGTCCGGTACTCTAACCACTCGGCCACTGCGCCCCCTATATATATATGTATATTTACATATAATATTTATTTTTATATTATCTATATATATAATATACACACACACACACACACACACACACACACACACACACACACACACACACACACACATATATATATATTTATATATATATATATATATTGAACCTAGGGTATTTTATGTTACTGCACTACACTTTGGAATATGCTCACTCTTAATGTTAGATCAGTTGAAAATATTATATAGTTTAGTCGTCGTTTAATAATGTTCCCTTATAACCTTGCGTATTCACCTTAGCTCCATGACATATATGATCTATCTGTCGACGTTTTTAACACGGCTTATCGTTTCTGAGATTGACTTACCATTTTGTATTAATGCGCCTCTGAGCTTTTTTCGAGGAATTAGGCGCCAAAAATTACCTTATTTCTATTATTGTTATGTATCAGCTGAGTTACCCGGCGTTGCCTGGGGAGAAAGGCAATCATATACATCCTGAAATAATTTCCATTGAAATCTAAAAATGTATTGTTGATATAATTATGAACTCTGAAAGTACACCAAACCTCAAATGCCCAATATTTTTTTGTTTGAGATACCCCAAGTCCATCCCAAATGTTTCCAGCCTAACCGCATTAATAAATTGTAACTGGTCACTGGTCACGTTGTTAGGAAACCTTTTCCAAGAAATCGCACGCGCTCACCAGACAGCTGGGTTACGCTTCCGGGATTTTGTAACGTTAATAACATAAAAACTAATACATTAGTCTGCATACACCCAGTGACACATTTGTACATGGGATAATTTCCTGTACATTGATATGCAAAAACGTTATATTCCGTTGCTGGAACTCCACGGACTTGTTGCAGTGTGTTATTTGCCAGAAGTAGCACGCACTCACGGGGCTGACGCGGCGAAATGCTTACGCGACCAACCACAGGTAGACTTGATGAATGTTAAGCGCTTAGGATTTTCAAACGTCAATAACTTTAAAAAAATATTTAAAATGTTTGCATACATCCAGCGACATATTTGTACATGACATAATTATTTTTACGATGATATAGAAAAACATTAAATTCCGCGGCTGGTACTCCACGTACAGCCTTTTGAAATATTGAGCCCCCAAGTTCTCGAGTCCCCGAACGAATTTCGAAAATGTCTACATCTACGAAATATCTCAATGGGCCCGGTAGATCACATGCAAAATTTCAGCCCGATACATGCAAAACTTACGGAGATGTGTTCGCACATACAAACAGAGAACGAACTGTTTTATAATATTGACCGTGTATCTTTTTCCCTTGTGTTTTATATACTGTAAACTTTTAGCATTCAGGATGAAAATAATTCTAGTGTAACAACAGAGCGAGCTCCTAGCGGTTAAGCTAGGTGGTTATACAACCTGTTCCCCCTCCTAGTCTGCACACCCCTTTGAATCGCCTCAACGCTTAAGAAGCTGGCCCGAAACACCCATTCAGCCCGTGTCAGTTACGCGGCATCCTATTGGCCAGCAGCGGGCGCGGGGAAAAATTTATGGGCAGGAGATGATGCAGTGTTTTTCGTCACTTCGATTCACCTCGCCATCGTGACAACTTCTGATTTTACTCCGAAATTTTGAATACCATCCACCCACTCATTGTATGTGTTGTACATGTACCGTGTTTTAGTTACTTCCATATTAGCATACATAATGCAGGATAACTGAATACGGATGTTACATGAATGTTGTATGATGGATTTACCCCAACTTTTGTATATATCAAGGTGGAATTACTGCAGCTAGTACTATAGAAAGGTGTGCAGTCTGCACACCAGTTATCTTTTTCCCTTGTGTTTTATATACTGTAAACATATGACAGTCGGTATGCTGTAATTTAATATAACAGCAATCAAGGGTTTTTTGGTAAATTACTAGCAACATTGAAGAAGTATGATTATTATATATGTATGTACACAAATTTGTCGTACATAACATGTGTGGTCCATCAATATGTAATCTGGATGTACCTGGCTGTGCACAAGATGTTGACTATTGTATATATTATATGTGCCTGTGTTAATAAATTTGATTGCCCAATACCAACCTACCCAATAGTTGGCGTAAATTCAGTACAAACAGAGAAAGGGCTGCATGAACATAACACAGATACACCGGGATTGGGGGGGGGGTACCGAGTAGAGTAGTACACGAAGAACTGTTTTATAATATTGAAATCAATTAATGATTGCAGGAACCAGTGAGCGTAATGTGCGCGTAAGACGTTAAAGGTAACTTGACAATTGCAGGAAATACATCGGCCTGTGTCATGCACGAGACAGCATGACGAAGAGGCATACCGTCAGGGGACGTGCATTTTTGCAAGTAACCATAATGAACCTCTGAGCCAACTGTTACAACATGGATTTCGGTTTCACTTCTTCATTTAAAGGCACATCAACTCAATGTAATGTTTTAATATATGCAAGTTGAAAAACCTAATCTGCTAAAACGATTGTGTTTGTGACAGACGGTACATGAAAAAAATAACCTCCCATTTTACATAGCACTGATATATCACTGTGCTTGTTGCCAACATTCCATCCCAATATCCTCTCTGTTTGTTAATTGATGAGTTGCACCTACAAACACAAAAGCATTACTCTAATGAAACTACCCTACTATGTTTGTTATTTAATTAACATTACCACAACCTACCAACAGTGACAAGTTGTAGGAAAGGGACAGAACCCTATCCTACTAACCCTAATACCGCTATTTGCGGGGACAGGACCTTAATCCACCAACTCTAACACTGTTGTTTGAAGGGGAGAGAGAGCCTTAATCGCTAAACTGGAATACCGCTGTTTGAAGAGTCAGAACAATAATGTTCCTAGTCTAACACTGCTGTTTAAGGGCGATGAATAAAACATAAATAATCGCCACCGTGTTTAGTACTAGAAAGGAAGTAAGTACAAGCTTCAAAAACTTTTTCGTGTGTGAATTTGTTGGTGAATGTAACAACTTAAACCAAGTTGGAGATGTACGTAATGAATCAAGACAATCTCAGTTGACACTTATTCTCGTGTATCGATCCTTGGTTGATGTCACGATGTGGGGTTTATAACTTAACATATGTCGGTAGCAAATGTGAAAAACTACAATTGGGGTTACCCTGTACGGTTATTGACGGCTGGCTAGTGCTTACGCAATAATGTGAATGCACTGGGGAGGTGGCATAAGGTCAGATTTCAAAGGACCGAGGAAACAGTGCATTATAGTTAGGGTAGACAGGTAGGAAAGTTGAATCTAACATGTAATAATTAAAAAAATGGTAGGCAGCTTTATATGTATAGGAACTGTGGACGGGTGGACATTTATACGGGATAATTGTATAGCGTATAGGAATGTCGATATAACTAATAAAGATTTATGTACATGTAGAATGATCCTATTACCTATTGGGCGGTGAAATGATTGCAATGGTGTGCTGCCGCAACAGCAGGGATCACATGACAGATACCAAGTATATGGTTGATTAACTGAGGTTTGGCAGGGATAGAACACAGCAGTCGAGAGTGATCCATAGACAGGACGATGTAACCAGGTCTTCTCTGTAACAAGAAATGATTACAGTGTGGTTATCAAACCCATACATCGAAGCCATACCGAGCGGTTGCGTAGACGATGAGATCTTGCGTTTATGTATAGTCTAGAAGAGAATACCGGAGGTATTTAAAGATACATGTTCTGTGCACACCTGAATAAATGTTAGATTATAAGTATTGTGTTGATTATCTGGTTTGGTATTATTAAATGTGTCAAAGGGTGTGGTCGAGAATAAACGAACCTGGGTCAGAGCGACGATATTGATGTCGCAGAGTTTATAAGGGATCGCACATCATCGCGCAGCTCTGAGGTTGTTATGTAGTAACGGTGATCGGACGTAGGTTGCCGTATGGTTGTCACGGATGATATTCACGGGTGTATAGGTTGATAAGAGTTAGACTAATTGTGGTAAGGGGATTGTTTTATGAAGTCATATTGAATATTGTTTTGCTCTGATATGCATACATTGAACATAAATATATATATGTAGATACATTGGTAGTATGATTATGTTTTGGGTTGTTGGAATAACCTATACTATGAAGGATGTTTAGTACATACCGTCGAGTAGGAATATATTTTATTATTGTTGTTAGTATTTATTGTAGTGTCGGGCCGGTGCGACGGCCATATATAACTTCAAGCTCGTTCGTGCGAACGATGGGCCTATTGCGAAACATACAACGCCTAGATGATACCCGAGGCAATGCTGAATTCACGTGTGAAGAAGGAAGTTCAATCGGTCGGAAATGCTCTGACTTCCGAACGTTCCGAACCGTCGGAAGAAAGTAGAATTGACTGCCGTGTCGACCAAGGGTATTGCTGGACCAGAACATTGTACTGTTCTATTTATTATATGATGAAAGAGCACATTATACACACATATATGTGTAACGGCGCTCTTATACCCTAACTGGGTTGATAGCGAAAGAGGGTCTTTGCCTGTTACTATTATTTGTATTAGAGAGTGTGATGGAACGTCACCGTAAACGGATGAGTGGTAACAGGGATGTCATGTTTATGTTACTGGGGATTCCCGTTATAGGATAAGAGTGTGTAGGAGGCTGACGAGTCTTTGTCTAGCAATTTTTGTATACTAATAGTTTTGATATTCGGTGTGGGGTGAATAAATTTTGAAAACCGGTACCTAGCATAAATGTTTTATTGAATTCAACTATCCCTGAACCCAAAATCTATTATAAGTTCGCTTCTCCTGGCGGATCTTGACAGTTGACATTCGTGAGAGACACGATATTTACTTGCATTGACTGTCAAATAGAACTGTCGCAACGTAAATCAACATGTCATTGCCTTCGAGTTTAATCATATGCATCAAACCTGTCTTCCTGTCAAAAAGATAATTTGTTGGACCAGTTTCAAATATCGGTGGGTGTAATGCGCAGTGGAACAAATTGATGCCGACACGTTCCGTTATATTCCGTACTCGTGCCAGCCACTGGGGTCGAATTCAGCTGGCTCCAACTGTCTGGTTCAATAAATCTCTACGCGTCAAAGCGTTCAACTCTCCAGCTGTAGTACCGCTTACTGCTTTAGACGGTGTATACATGTTCATTGTGGTTTACCTTGGCTAGTTTTTCAATGTTGTGTTTGCTACAAGATTACCTTTGGTGCAGTTTCATCATTCCGTCTCCGTTCCGTTCCTCTTTATCGCAGTCTCTGTCAATTTTCCCATTCAGCTGCTTCTGACAGTGAAAGTTGACAGTAAGAAATATAAGAAACATCATGCGTGAAATGCCACACCAGCTGTATCTGTCCTCACAATGACAGTAGGATGCCGTGTGTACGAAAACACAATCCAGTTTGTGTTGGCAACAAACAATAATAATAATAATAATAGCAATGCCAATACTACAAATAATAGCAACAACACCAACACCAACAGCACCAACAATAATAATAATAAGGTAACTTCTTTTGCGCCTGAATCCTAGTTCCTCTTCACGTCCGTTTGTTACTTGGCAATAATACATTTCCATTTAACTTGAGGTAATTTTCGAAGCGATGCCGCTCCATATTTGTAATTAGTTGATTCCCTGTGGTTAAGCAGATTTAACTGAATGGTAACATAACAACATTACATAACGGAATTATGTTAAATTGCCTGACTGCGACTCCTCTGCCAATACTCCTGTATCCGGCCCTGGCGTAGCTCCCATAACAACATCACTGTACGTAGCATTTAAAGAAACATGTTATGGTCTGAGATGATGTGAGGCGGTCGCAGCCGGTGACCTTATGTCTCACATAGGGAAATCGACGTACAGGTAGTCCCATCTGGCGAACAGGTGTTGTATTACTAATTCACCCGACGAAGAACGGATACCTACCACATTTCCTTTCATGGATCATTCCACATGGAAGGTAACAGCAACAATACAACACATTCATGCAGCTAGAATATAGCGTGCTGGCTGTACAGCCTTCTGTTGTCTGCTTTGTGGTCGCCAGATGGCAGAACTAATTGTTCCATTTCGGCAAGTAAACTCACTACAAAGTTGATTGAAAAACAATGTTATATTGTGTGTGGAGTGCGCGAGAGCGCGTGTGCACGAGTGTGGGCGAATTGGTGTGTTGCGCGTATTCGCGCATGTTAGCGCGCTCGTCTGTACGTTTGTGCTTGTGTGTGCGCATGTTTTTTTGTTCGCGCGTATGTGCGCGAATGAGCACAACAATGCGCGTGTGCACACATATCTGTGTGAGCACGCGTCTATGCATAATATATATGAATGTGTGCCCTTGTGTGCGCATGTTTGCGCAGATGTGTGTGCGTGTAAGTGTTGCGTATGTGCGTGTGGTTGTGCGCGTAAAAGAGTGTGTGCGCACGAATGTGCATGTGTATCATTGTGCATTGACGCGCGCGCATGCGTGTGTGTGTTCGTATGTGTTTGTGCATGTGACTACTTGACATGTTTCGCACGACCCGACCCCACACAACATAACCGACTCAGAATGCGTGTTCCCGACATAACCCGACTGAAGTGGATAAACGTCATCGATGAAGTCAGACTCGATCAGGTGCCACTGCCCTAGCGGCAAACTGTTCGCACAACACATTAACTCTAGTGGAAATCTATATAAACAACATCAATATGGCAGATTTTGGTGACGAACAGATACGTGTGATAGCCGTGGCAGGTAGTATTCTGCTCCTATGGAGGCACGCACACGCACATACGAACGCACGCGCGCGCGCGTACACACACACACTCTCACAAAAACACACACACTCACACTCACAAAGACACACACGCGCACACATACGAACGCACACGCGCGCACACACACACACGCACGTACGCAACCACGCACATTTTCCCCCAGGGCAAGTACAAACGCTGGTTACTAGTAAGCTTGACTACTGCAATTCCATTTTTCGCAATATTGCCCTTAAGGATATCACTAGTTTACGACGAGTTCAGAATTGCTTACCTAGTGCTGTGACTCGGTCTCGGAGGATTCTCACTCAGTGCCTTTTCTGACGCCTGTGTGATGGCCGACATCGTTTCGTTTTTTTAGTATGTACCATTACGTACCAGGCACGTTTATGTAAGCAGCCACAGTATTTACAGTCTTTGCTTACTCTTATAAAAAAAAACTATCCAGCTATCATCTAGTTCTGATTTACGTTTTTGTTCCTAGAGTCAATACTAATATATTGAATCTAGAGCATTTTATGTTGCTGCACTCTTAGTATTAGATTATTACTTGAACATATTGCACAACTTCATCCTCATTAAAAACTTAACTTTAGAACATTGCGTATCCTCCCTGGCGAATCGATCCATCTGATAACGACTTATCGATTCTGAGACTGACTTACCCTTTTGCATTGATGCGCCTCTGAAGTTGATTTCCGAGGATTTAGGCGCAAAAGAGTTACCGACTGTCAGTGGCGGTGTCGCTGGCGCGTTCAATAGTTCAAAAACGTGAAATACAAAATGTAAATAAGCAGTTTATATATTAACTCATTATGAACGAGTAAATGTGATACGAATATTGGGAAAATCACAAACGTTAAAGGCAACAAAGCGAGTTTTCTAGTAAATGCCCGATTATTGCGTGTCGGCGACTTGTCAATGTCAAGAGCCTCGTTGAGCGCTGGGCGAATGTTTGCCGTGACGGTACATGTTTAAAAATCTCGCTTTGTTACTACTTCAGTGGAATGCATGAGTATTTGTGACATCTACTAGACACACACTCCATTGAGTCTGTGCTGGAAAAAAACAATTGCTTAGTTTCTTAATAAACTGTATGTTAGTTGCATATGTATATATAAATAATATATATATATATATATATAGTATTACACACACATATGTTGTTCTTTTTCATCCGAATGCGGTTGTTTTATGATAATCCTGATATATATATATATATATATATATGATAATGACAAGCTGTGAACGCATCCGCGAGGTCATTGTTTTCCTCCATTGCATTAGTAGCCGATATTCGTCTTGGTGCATACCTTATTCCCTTGCATTAATAGAAAGTATCAGTAACCGACATTCTTCTTGGTGCATACGTTATTCCATTGCAATAGTAGAAAGTTGCAGTACCTCACATTCTTCTTGGTGCATACATGAATGCAAGATCTCATCCTCTAAGTAACTGCTCGGCATGAACTCGATGTATGGGTTTGATAACCACACTGTAATAATTTCTCGTTACAGAGAAGACCTGGTTACGTCGTTCTGTGTGTGGATCACCCTAGACTGCTGTGTTCATTCCCTGCCAAATTTCAGTTAATCAACCATATACTTTGCATCTGTCATGTGATCTCTGCTGATGCGGCAGCACACCATTGAAATAATTTCACCGCCCAATAGGTAATGGAATAATTCAACATGTACATAAATCTTCGTTATATCGACATTCCTATAACATTATCCATATCAATTTCCACCCGTACCACAGTTCCTATACATGTAAAGCTGCCTACCATTTCTATAACTATTACATGTTAGATTAAACTATCCTATTATAATGTAATGTTTCCTCAGTTCTTTGAAATCTGACCCTATGCTACCTCCCCAGTGCATTCACATTATTGCGTAAGCATTAGCCAGTCGTCAATAGCCGTACAGGGTAACACCAATTGTAGTCATTCACAGTCGCTTTCAACCTATGTTAAGTTCTTAACACCACATCGTAATAATCGGTGAATCCTGTCACACTGATGACATTACACGTGCAAGGGATTACGGCAACAGCACACGCCCAAACAAGCAGCCTTGTCAGAACAATATGGCAAAGGTCCGACTTCTGGCAGACTAATAACAGCAACAACTCGTTGTAATAATTAATTAACAAATTAATTAAGTAAGTATTTAAGTAATTAAACTGCGTAATTAATGTGTGGCATAGCAATGGCGTGTCCAGGGGAGGTGGGCTGGGGCAGATGCCCCCCTAGACCTTTGGAATTTGGCTGCGCTATGCCTGAGCTAGAGTAGCGTGCCCCCTAGACCTTTGGAATGTGCCACCGTTAATGAAGTGACGGCGGCGCGGCGACGAAAAATTTTCAATACCATATCCACCCCCCGTCATTCAACGTAATCTGTCGAGCCGTGACGGCGGAGAAGCTGTTACAGCGGCGCCGGCAGCGAACACTTTTGTACAGCATTTAGTTCGGCTGCCAGTGGAGGTTTTGTGTCCCCCAGGTTACCCTCTCTGAGCCGGCCCCTGGGGCATAGTGCACCATTATACATATAATTACAATCGCATTGATGAATTAATGAAACAGTTACAAATAACGAACGGAAACGTAAATTGTAGCCTCAAAATTGGACAGACCAGGTAAACAATTTTCGTTTTTTTTTACCGCAACGTAGTTTACCCGGACACCCGTCCAACCTAAGCTTGACGTTCTTTACAGGCCCGTAACCTGGGGGGTTCACGGGGTTCACGTGAAACCCCCTTTATGTGAACCACCCTTTCTAAAAAATGTGAACCCCCCTCGAAATTGCATCTTTAAAATGTTAACCACTAATTGTATTCCATGTTTCTCAAAAGCGTTAAGCCCCCTCCTAAAAGCTGCTGGATAGTGCTCAAGCATTACAAGGAATGCCAAGAAAGCGTATCTATTAAGTGATCATCAGAGTTATGAAAACGCACGGGGTAACAAATACACAAGAAACAAGTTTTACACCAACGTAAAATTATGAGTCCTAATTGTAGTCACTCAGAGGTGACAGATGCAGACAAAATACTGGTGAATGAACGGGGTGACGATGATTTAACAATTATGAGCACACAAATTAAGCCATATAAAATAATTCATTATCTTTTAAGAGAACTCTGTTAAAAAGTTAACGAAAGGTGCGGCTTTTTATTTTTAATATGTTGATTAAGGTAACTACCGACTGTCAAAGAGGCTATTCTCAACAATCAACAACTTATGATGCGTAGCGAGTATATTTCTTACAAGCTGTAAACCTGGTAGACAAACTCATCTGGCTTAACACGGATCATAATTTTCAACTATTCAGCTGGAACTCAAATTTCGCTGACTAATTGTATTTAACAAATACAAAATATAGGTTAGCTTCACCTATTTTAAAATGCGCATGCTGGTGAGAATTCGTGTAATTGTGTGGCTGTATTGTTGCCGAAATACTGTTGTTGCTGGCTAGTTACATGTTTGTAGAACTCAGAAAGGGAAGCCTTATCGCTGATGATGAGGCACGAATGTGTGAAGGGCCTTTATTATCAATCATTATGTCCATTTTGTGGTCCGTATAGTTGTAAAATACAGTTTGTGTTTCCTGGAGTCAGTGTGGTACTTGACTGTTTGACACCTATAATTTAATTCAAATTCCATAAGAGGACAATAGTGTTTCTAATCTTCTACTTGCCGAGCATGTTTTATAAAGGTTTGTTAATTTACTAACTTAATTGTGTTTATGATAAATTATGGAACTTTTGCACATCAGATCAGATAAATAAAATGTATTAAATGAGTGAAAATCAGATTGTAAATGTCACACTTTAACTGTTTATTCTGAAAAATAACTTGGACACACCCACACTCCTTGATGCCTCGTTTATTATATTAATATGATCATATTCAAAACAATTACACACACAGCGCACCAATCTCCGTCCCACTTTAGTTGAAAACGCACCCTCAAAACCTTCTGCATTATGAGCCCCCAAGTGAACATGTAGGGCAATCTGCATTGTGAAAAATATAACCCCACATGAACTTGTGGCGCCCCCTGGAGTCTGAATTTGTAAAATGTGAATCCCCATTGTAAAAAGCTGGCTACGGGCCTGCTTTACGGATAGTGCCGAATTCATCTCATGAATCATGCCACCTCTAAATAACAGAAATGGATGCGCCCTCCTGGCGATCATATCATCGCCGCAACTATCCTCATTCTGTATAGGTCGGCGTCTACGACGATGCGTTCTTCATGTCAAACAGACAAGTGATGCGCGTAACTGCGTACATTCACCCCCTGGTGCAGGTGGCTTCGCACTCGACTTCGGCTTATAAATCCGGCGCGTTCACGTGTGTACGGCCATTTAAGCAACAAATCGAGTTACAATCCCTGTCAGGTATGCTGTTACGAGAGTGTACTTCGACACTTCGTTGCATCGACTTTCTCTCAGTTTCTAGAAATTAAATTTAAACATTATCAGTCATTTCATACTGTATAAACCACATCCATTATAACTGACCGCCCTGGTATATTTTACCATAGCAGAATATATTTATGGACTGGAACTCATGTTTACAACAATCCTCGCGCTGTCTCGCAAATCTGCGAATAGTACTGTGTGATCTCTACTTACCGAGTACTGCTGTACTTATTGTGTACTGCCCTAATTACTGTGTGATCTCTACTTACCGTGTACTGCTGTACTTACTGTGTACTGCCCTAATTACTGTGCGATCTCTACTTACCGAGTACTGCTGTACTTATTGTGTACTGCCCTAATTACTGTGTGATGTCTACTTACCGTGTACTGCTGTACTTACTTTTTAGTGATCTCTACTTACCGTGTATTGCTGTACTTATTATGTACTGCCCTAATTACTGTGTGATCCCTACTTACCGTGTACTGCTGTACTTACAGTGTGTTGCCCTAATTAGTGTGTGACCTCTACTTACCGTGTACTGCTGTACTTACTGTGTACTGCCCTAATTACTGTGTGATCTCTTCGTACCATGTAGTGCTGTACTTACTGTGTAGTGATCTCTACTTACCGTGTACTGCTGTACTTAATGTGATCTGCCCTAATTACTTTGTGATCTCTACTTACCGTGTACTGCTGTACTCATTGTGTACTGCCCTAATTACTGTGTGATCTCTACTTAACGTGTACTGCTGTACTTATTGTGTACTGCCCTAATTACAGTGTAATCTCTACTTACCGTGTACTGCTGTACATACTGTGTAGTGATCTCTACTAACCGTGTACTGCTGTACTTATTGTGTACTGCCCTAATTACTGTGTGATCTCTACTTAACGTGTACTTCTGTACATACTGTGTACTGCCCTAATTACTGTGTGATCTCTACTTACCGTGTACTGCTGTACTTATTGTGTACTGCCCTAATTACTGTGTGATCTCTACTTACCGTGTACTGCTGTACTTGTTGAGTACGGCTCTAATGACTATGTACTGCTTTAATGACTGCGTTCTGATCTAGTTACTGGGTATTGATCTAATTACTGTGTCTTCTGGTCTGACATCAACAACAAAGCTCTGTATCTTTTCTATTCTGGCCACTCGACCATTGCAGTGGCCTTTATCTCTATCGCTCTCTTTTAAAATATTGCTTTGCTACATGGTTAGCAAGGATCTCCTTTGGCAAACTGCAAAAGGACAAACCACTTGAATCTTCTGTCTGCTGACATCGGAACATCCTCTGTCATCTGCCTATTCTAAACACTCTCGTCACCGGTTTTATTTGAGTGTCTATACACAATCATAATATATCACTTTCCTTTATGCAATGTCAGTACGCTAAAATGATTGAAGTAATGTTTGGCATGATATGAATTTACATATGCTTCAGACAATGCATTATAAAACCCCGTCAACAACTTTGGCTGATGTCTGCTTCTGCTTGAATTGAGCGACAACTTGCAATACAAGAAAGGTGTCATAAACAAATTAATGTTTGTTGCATACAAATACGCACGGATGATAATTTACCGGTGAATGAACTGCTGATGTTATTACATTAGTATAGATGCACAAAGTGTATGAATGGTTACAGGGTGTCATACCATGACCAATATAATGGAGATGTTCCTATAGCGACAATGGTATGTATTCAAAGCATAACTTCGAAGTGATAAAAAATCAGGTGAAGAAGTCATCATGTGAAATATGGTACTTCATTCGTCATTACGTTATATGTGGAATTGGTTTCGTAGGAAATCACCTCTTATTTATTGTGCTGCACAGTGACGAGCGTGACAATGTCGGCACATACCTTCTCAAGGCTCTTGCGTTGAAGGATAACACGTTTCTAGCATCATTTCTTCTTCTGGAATTTACCCCCTACATGGAATCGACATTTATGTTAATGGCATTTGAAATATTACTAATCTCTCACCAATACTCATGGCCACTAACACACATCATCAATGCGTGCACTGTCTGGATGGTAGTGCTTGTTGCAGGCAACCGCTACGTCACAGTGTGTCGCCACGCGTCAAGTGAACCATACAACTTGAAATCATGATCATGACAAGTGCCGTGTATTTTTTTAATACCCCGCGCTTCTTTGAATACAGTTACGTCGTGCATAATGTGACAATTGTTGATGAGAATAATGTCATCTGGTGGTATGAAGGTTGGGATAGTGTAGGTTTAATGTCTATGCCCCTGTACAACCTTCTTTCAACTATATTTTATTCTCTTTGTATACCTGTTACCACTGATCACGCTGACTGTTCTCAACATCCATCTCATACGTGACCTCCGAGTGGCGCTGCGCAGACGGCCGGAAATGACGTAACATTCAAGCCGTGATGAAAACAATATCGCACTAATCGAGGCCATCATAGTCATTGCTTCCATTGTATGCCAGACACCAGCAATGATCAACCATATATTGTACCTTGTCTTTGATATTCCGTATTTGTCGATATGCACAAACTACACCAAATATGTTAGTGTGAGCAACCTGTTTCTCTATCTGAACTCGTCTATCAACTTTGTTATCTAATGTATATTCAGACGACATTTCCAGCATCTAATGCGTGAATTGTTTAGTCGCATGTGTGAAGTGAGAACGGGACGATGATTGCACATACAACAATCGGTCGCCAGGAAGGCCTCGTGGCAGTAGAGAGAAATACCAAGTGGCTGATACAAGAGAAACTCGCATAGCAATAAATGTACACTTGTCTTCAGCGTGTATTTACATACTATCACTGGTGCAATGCACTTTGCAAACATATATATCGTGGAGAGAAAACAATGTTGTACAGAGCCAAGGAACTGTGATACATCCGAGTGATGCTTGTGACATTGTGTGTACTGATTGTAAAGTTATGTTTGTCAATGGTTTGTCATAAAAATTAACCATGTTCGGTAAAATACGATACAATGTTTTCCTACGTTAATAAGACTACGGGTAAAGCACGCAATTACGAAAACATTTACAGGCAAATTAGTATTATGAAAGTCATATGTCTATCCCAAAGATGTTCAACAAGTTGCGAGACTAGGCTCGATTCGTATATTTCTCCTTAACACAAATAAGTTAATTTACTTGTCGACGTTTAGGTTATCGTCGGTAGCCTTCTTCGAGAAGTGTGTTATTGGTCGTAAGTTTCTTGGCTGGTCTGATTTCTGGTAATATGACAAGCGGTTGTCATATACATAATTATTTTTATATTGTATGTCAATCACTCTGGCTATATAAAAAAAGGTTGATGTATTAGTGCCCGCAATCTTTCTTGATGCGAAAACTATCCCACTTTATGGAATCTATGGGCCACCATTTTTATTTTTAAGTAACACTAACCCACGTTATGGAATATGGACCCGTCTCTTTGTATGTGTAGTCTGACTCTGGCTAGACCCATCTTTGTATGTGAAGTCTGACTCTGGCTAGACCCGTGTGTGATCTCAAGTAGTCTTCAAAGCCAACATACTAATAATCGCAGCCACAAATTGTGAGGTTACACATATTTGAGCCATAGAAAATGTACAAAAACACCCTTACGACATTCTGATTATTCATGTTCTCACTGTGAGAAGCTGTGCCGAGCCATCTACGAACACAGACCAAATGAAACCGGCAATCCTTGGAAAGATCATCCTCGCTACGAGGGATTCCTGCTGCTGCAGTTTGTTATATTTTATACTAGCTAATTCGCTGGAACCGACACATTATCAAAATGTATTATTATCACCAGACCCATCGGCTTGTAATTGCTTTCCATGCCTTAATTCGACCGCAGATAACGCCAACTGAACAGGAATGTAATGGAGCCAGACAGGTATGCTTGTATGTCTTGTAGAAAGCAGTCAATTATACAATTTATCTGTCTCGTGGCTTGCAGCAGTATTTGATCTGATATATGATTGCGTCGGCGATAGACGTAATGCTGCTCTTGCGGCGAGGATGGCTCTGGTTACTCGCCGTGTAGGTCATATATCTCACAATTCAGATACCCTTTCGGTGAAACCGGTCGGAAAATATGCATGCCCCGCGTACATCATCTCACAAACTGTGTATAAGAACTTTCCTCGGCTCGCAGCCGGTGTCCGGACTGACTCTACATGCGACTAGTAGGGATGAGTCCAGGTGACTATCGGGGATAGTTTTACTGTTGTAATAATATGTTGATAGTTCTATTACAGTGGCGTAGTGACCCGGTTGCAGGAAGGTGCTCTCGAACGATGGCAGCGAATCTGGGGGTACAGACGCCATTTCGGCGACCAACATATTCACCAAGCGGATAACGTTATTAAACAATCTATGATTCTGTTTTACACTTGTGACAATCACAGTTTGAACCTAGCTCAATATTATGTCGCTCTAGGATAATTTATTGTGACATTCTTTAGGATTATCAAAACGGTATTTATCTCGTTTTTCAAATATGTGATTGGTGAAACTAAGACCGGCGGTACATATCGCAGTGAAGTGGGATTCCAAAACCATGTGAAGTGCCTGAGTGATCTTAACATAACCTTCCAAAAAGCCTCCTGCGTTATTGAAACCCTTCAATTAAGTCCTTCAGAAACTCGCGATGACCTGAGTCAAGAGAATGGGGTATATTTAAGTTCAGAAAAGGGTACGACCACAGAAAGAATGCACTGCGAACTAGCCGAACAAGCATGTCATTGACCGGCTCCAGCGGGAAATGGCTTAAGATGTACACCAGTACACTCTTAGAAATTCCTGTATAATTAACGCGCATCTACCGTAATAATTTACGGTGTCTCCCCGTAAAATGGAATTACTGTACATTCGCTGTGATACATGTACGCCATCTATCGGCTATGAATAAAACTTTTTTACGATTGATGGGCTTCAGCGCATGTGAGAAAATTGATTACATCTTAATATAGTGGGTGGCGCCACTGCTGAGGTAATCTCGCTTAATCGACTCTCGCCAGGCTGCGTGACTTCGCCGGGAAGAGAGTCTGACTCTGAATCCGTCTGTTGACTGTTATCCGCCAGACAGCAAGAATGTTTATATATTGTATGTATGTTTTCGATAACGAAATAGTATTATACAAAATGAAAGGTAACTTAAACTAAATTAATACAATAAAATTCAGCCAAAAAGTTCAAGTACTGTACGGGATTCGAACAATGAACTCCCCCGGAAGGATTATTAGTCAACTCTCCATCCACTGAACCACATAATCGAATCGAAAATCGGTGTATTTTGGCGGCAAAATATATCAGTTATCCGTCCGACCGTCGTGCACGATATCGACTGCATTTTGTTTAGTTAAATTAGTTCTTGTTTGTTATCTACACTATGTTTATTCACACCCAGTCTTTTGTTTCTGCTCTGGTATAAGCACAAAAAAGTCGATGCCAAATATAGTAATATTATATAGATAATCTAGGCTAATGCTGAGGCGTGTGGGAGAAACCTGCAACTGACTATTTATAGTGCAAAAATATAGGTTCACATCCACAACAAAACTGTTTCTTCTTCTGATATACTATGTTAACCTCATCATGTTGAGGGTTTTGTTGGGAATTTAAACAACGGGTAGGCCTTGTGATTCATAATATATCGATCCGTTGCGAAAACGTGTCTTCAGTATGCATTACTGACTAATATTGTTTTATACTTACATCCCTCAAATTCGCCGTTGGCTAAAAATCGCTGCATTAACATCACAGTGGATCTAACGCTCGTCGTCTATGGTAAACGTAGGCGACAGGCGCGAGATGTTGATGCGGCCATGCCGAGGCGCGGTGAAGACATTACCGTATACAAAAGTTCTTGTTAGCAAACTCAGCTATAAATAATCAAATTGGTAAAATATATGTTATTAATACTACAATGTGGAACATTCTCATGATAAGTTACTACCAGACATAAAAACCAACGTCGTGTGTGCCAAGCAGATATTTATCCGTAAGTACGGCGATTAATGGCCATTGCGTGTTTTAGCGGTAACACAGTTTCGCAGTATTAAAACTGTATTTGCTTCACACAAAACAACTTTTTTAAACATGTTGTTTGGACAATTTTGATTAATGTATGATAGAGTTTTAGAATGTGAATATCTTATGGAAGAGTTTCTTCATGTTTTCTTATTTAAATTACATTTTCCTATTGCGAACGCACCACAAGTTCCGTTTTTTTAATGAAACGTCGGTCAAAAATAGCTTGACTTTCAGTATTGGTATCATTTATCGCATGCAATGTACGTTTGGTATACGTGTGGTCTACTGTAACCTCAAGAGAACAAAGTTTCGCTCAAGTGCAGCTTTTGTACAGTAGACCAGCAAGTCGCAACCTGGCCGCGTCTAGCGTTAATTAACGCAATTTGCCGCCAGATGTTGCTGAAGATGCTACTATAAGCCTCGATTTGAATTGGGATTAGCACTGAAAAAAATAATGCGGCCTTTGTGTCTGGTGTTATAATGGTGGCTGTTGTTCGGTAAATTTACTGTTATTTACATTCGGTTAAGAATTAGGCAAGCAATGCTTATTTAAATGTTTTACTTAAATTTACGTACACGGGTAAAACAGAAGTACCACAACATATTCAGTACTTAAAATGGACATTAGCGTAATTCTTTATCTTCTGATAAAACAGGCTAAAATTAAATCACGTTTATGGTGACGATTACGCCTACATATTAATCTATTACCACCGGCGTTTCTACTGATTTGTGTAACATGGAGACGAAAATAATCATATTGTGATATGTGTGACATACTGTGGCACGAACAAGAAGCACGTTAGAACATTTAACTACTTGATATTTTTTATGTTGTAAAAGTAATTGAAAGCAATTATGACAATGTCAATGGCACCTCGTTAGAAGTTACAAGGTGGCAACTATATTGGCTGCAAATTGATTATATATATATATATATATATATATATATATATGTATATATATATATATATATATCAATTAATATCAATTTTATAGCCTATATATTTGCCACCTTATACATATAATATATATATATATATACATATGGCTGTGACTTTTATCCATTTGCCTACCATTATTACAAGTTTATGTTGTACTGAATCTGAGAGATTATATATGGTAATATTAGCATGGTTTCCTTACGGATATTTTGGTTATCATAATGGATACAATGAACAACACATCACCATGTATGCTTGTGGTTCATGTGGGCATCTATGTTCATCTAACAATTCTGATGTGTTTCACACAAAATTCCATAGAAATGAAGTATGGCGTAACATGATGTAAAATTTGGCAAATTATTTATCAGTTTGAAGCAACACCAAAGCAAGAACTGCGGTTTTGTTGCGAAATTGTTCCCGTTGCGCACACATGTTTGTGATTGTAAATGCGATCATTGATTTTTTTCACATTTTATTAATTATTAATGTTACGGTGAACAGTTCACAGAATAAAAATGTTATCTTTAATTTTTGTGTTCAGTCTAGTCTACATATATGTAAGACATTTAAAAACTGCACTGTTACATAATCGGTTCCGACGGCTCTTAGATGAAACATGTAAAATATGTGTTGGGGGAGTCAAATTATATTTTGCGCTCGGGCGCCAACAACTCTCGCCACGCCACTGCTGTGTTACTATTGCAAGGTTGAAACGTATGCTTACGACTAATACTGCATTGGTACAAGTCGCCTGGTAGATTTGGTTCGCCAACTATCGTTTCTATCGACGGCTCAGTGTACTATTGACTATAAATAATGACAACTAAATATAATATGGATATTGCATTAGTGTATGACCGCTTTCTTTAAAATAAACATTTCAGACTCAGCTTAGAAACGGTGACGTAGACTTGACCTAGCTAAGTTGTGGAAAATTGTAAAGCGTCAGGCACCTACATTCTCACTTCCGTTACTGATAGAGCATTACCTTGAATTACTCGCTGTAGAATGTAACCGAGCAAAGGTAAAAACAACGCTAGCTGGAAGCATGCAAGTTCTCTAGGAGGCCGACCGATGATGCAGGGTTGTAAAAGTGGCTACCATCAAGACAACATATCCATGTCTCCTTTCTACTTGTTTAACCTCGACTCTTCAGTTCTATATAAACATATCAATCTGATTTATTATATGTGAATTCACCTCGTATCTTATCAGTGTAAACATAGACTAGTTAACCAATCCAAAACGGAATCTTAAGTGTCTATGACTAATTTCAAGTCACAAATACGTATTTCAACTGAAATATATGTGGCATGCCTGACGGTTGTACATAAGTAATGACAAAAACATCCTTAATACCCATGCGAGCCGCATGCTGATGTAACGTTTTAACATATCAATGTTGATTTCCCCAAGCCATTGTTGTACCGAAGCAACAAGCTACATGTTCACTGTAACAGTCAAGGCCAGCATATGTACGTCTGACGACTATTATATACACTTGAATGGTTGTTCGCAACCGTATGCGTGTTTTGTACAATTGTGTCAATCTCCACTAATGTTCCACGGATCAGTTGGGTCGGTTTACATAACTATTGATAAACACAGTGGTTATGTCAAGGATTGACCAAACATGAAATCAATTCGAACTTCGAATGTAGCCATTTGGTGTTAAGTGGCTGTACCAATTAATATACCATAAAATACAAAAAAACAGACTATGTTGCCAAAATTGGAGTGACCTGAATATTTATCGAACGAATATAACTGGATTAATTTATTTAATTCGCTTCTGAAGCGTGTATTTTTGTGGTATGCATGGTACAGTTGTATAAAGCATGGTGTTCAATCCTTATGATAACTTAAGACACAATTACACATCATTCCCGAGCAGATATGTTCACTCGGACCCCACATTGGCGTGGATGAACTAAGGCAACGTTGAGTTAGTTAAACTCTCCAAACTTCCAAAATTCTAATCCAGTTTTTCTCGATAGAATGGATGCCCTGTATCTCCCCAAATAAAGCAACCCACGAAACTGTTTAATCACAAACCTGTTGACACTATCACGATATCATATATCGTAAACAGGCCTGATGCTTTTTTTAACGAGATGCCAGTACCCTTAGGCCGAACCGTATACATCAAACACATTTGTAATCGCACGATGGCATCTGAGTGTTTTTGATTAGGATACTCGTTCGCTGCTGTCACTGACGAACGGCGGCAACTGGCTTTAAGTCGTTTCGTTATATTATGTATCCAAATCTAACAAAATGTCCATCATATGTTTCATAAACGTCAGGGTTACCAAAAACAGGCAATACTAATTAAGTGGATGGGTGTTGCTCAAGAAAGCTACTTTAATTTAAGCATTTAATATTCACTGGAAAAATGTGTAACTAATGTAAATGTAAACAAAGCTATAGACACAGTGACAGGACATCTATGTAAAATTATGCCATTTGCTTCACATGAAGGGTGCATCCTCTGCTGCATGCTACTGGAGAGTTGTACACGCGCCACCAAGGAACACGAAAACGACGTTCATTTATCATCGCTCTCTAGTCGAATACACAATAGCTGCTTAAACTAAGGCTGGGACTGGGAAATGGAAGAAGGCAGCATGACAGGGAGAGCGCTTCCGTGACATGCTCTTCCCATGACACTGGGCACGTTTCATGTGCAACGGGTGCAGCACATATTGTCTCTCACCATCGTTGTTATCACCATCAAAGGGACTGGGAAATAGAAAAAGGCAGCATGAAAGGGAGAGCGGTTCCTTGACATGTTCTTCCCCTGACACCGGCACGTCTCGTGTGCAGCTGATGCAACATATATTGTTTCTCGACATCTGTGTTTTCACCACCAAAGGGAACGTTGAGCAGGAAGAAATATCAACTTCCCAAAATCTTTCGAATACAATGCAACATCCGATGCGCACAAACACACACAAAGCTCACACGCGGGTCCGAACACGCACTCGGATACGCACCCGCACACGCGTATGCTTGCACATGAACGCCCCAACGAAAGCACAACGCTCACCTCATACAAACACTCAAACACACTCACACGCACGCAAGCGCGCACACACACACTCATACACGCACGCACGCACGCACGCACGCACGCACACACACACACACACACACACATACATACACGCGCGTGCTTCCACATGAACACACGAGCAAAAACGACAACGCACACCTCATAAATACACACACAGAAACACAGGTTCGCACGTTCGCATAAACACTCACACACACGCTCACGCACACACACACCCGTACAGACAAACGCACACAAGTACACACGCATCTTACTCACACGTAACACGCACACCTAAATGTACGTATAACGTTTTGCTATACATTTTGATTCCGATCTTTCTGGCCAAGCGTACGTGTGTGTGCGCGTGTTCGTTTCATTCTTGCAAATGCAATATGGTTTTTCCTGTTGTCGGATAATTAGTCGAAACTGACACACCATTCAACATATCTTGTGACCCGCTCGTTCAACTCGTAATTGCGTTTTTTAATAGTAAATTCGTTGTTTACACCACTAATAGCATACACCACTTATACAGCTGCCTTAATTCAACAGTGGATAGCGCAACATCAGACGGAAAGTGATGTAGACTCGCCAGTCGTATAAATATTTTATAGAATGGCCCAATTATACGTTTTATCAGCCGAGTGGCTTTAGGCAGTTTTCGAATTGATTATATCAGCAACAGTCGTAATTCTACTTGAATTAGTCGGCCCATATGTCACACGAACCCTGCCACCACATACAAATGGACTCAACCGCATTGTAGTTCTGACGTTGCTATTCTTCCTCACTGGGTGTAAACTGGCGTGTACGGCAAAGCACTGAAATGTTCAAGCAGGAAAGAAGTGCGCTAGTGCAACACCTGAACACGTACGACTGTGTACTCAACGCGTGCATGTGCATGGGAAACTATGGAAATTCCTACAAATGATCGAGCTCGGCTGAAAATCGAGATACATTTGGCGTAGCCTATTTCATTCAAGAGTGAAGTAAGTCGACTTTACTTCAGCTACAAGAAATGCAACTAAGTAGAATAAAAAGAATGCAGTTAGTTGATTTGTTCACTTATTATAAATTATGTCACTCGATATAGGCAGTTCAGCCGTTTGACTGTAAAGCACTGAGTCCTGATGCGCATCTGCGCGTCGTTTCCAAATATGTAGGCGCAATCAAAGTTACCATATTTATTAACATTATTATTATAAATTAAATATAATCTCACAAATAGTGGCATGTTTGCTCTTATGGAATCCTATGTCTAGCAACGACCACTCGTCTAATCAGCACACGATTGTAACACGACAGCGGTGTAATAATAGAGCTACCTTCAGTATGCTACATGCGTATGTGCATATGTGCACACGAGAAAACGTGCACACGTTAACAAGCGTGCACACACGCTAACACCTGTACTTGAAAGCGTACATTAGTGCACTCGTACACATGTGCATACGTGAATTCATATACACATGCGAATATGCACACATGCACACATACACATGCAAACATGCATATACTCACTTATAACCCCACACAGACATACGTGCATACATACATACATACATACATACATAATATTATGTACATTCATACATACATATCAATATATTCATGCACACATGCATACGTGCATACGTACATACATGCATACATGCATACATGCATACATGCATACATGCATACATGCATACATGCATACATGCATACATGCACACTTGCACACTTGCAAACATTCACACATGCACACATGCTCACATGAACACATGAACACATGCATATATATATATATATGCATATGTATATGCATACGCGAATTTTCTATGAGCAACATGTATGTCGTGCTGGACTCATCGCTCAACCTGTTCGTCCACTGTCTGTCCAGCAGGAAGTGTTTGCAATATAATGTCTGAATCTGATTTATTTGCTTCGCAAAAAGCCACTATTGGCTTCGGTTTACATCGGGACGGGTGCGGATCATTGACAGTGCGTGCCCCAAGATACGCGACTGAAATCATATATGGTTTCAGTCTGGACTTGAGATTCGCTTAGTTTGTTCCAGTCTACTATTGCAATAACAAAATATGAGTTTTTATTAATTGGTTGGTGTGGATTGTAGGTAATATATAGCACGTAGTATTGCTGGTTGCTAGTGTTGTATAAAGTTTGATGATACATGGTGTGGAAAATATCTAGTTGTATGCGTCATTTAGTTACTCTTTCGGGGCGAAACAAATAATATATATGCGCATATGGCTGGGACATATTCCTCAACCACTCTATACATGAAGTTAAGTCGTACGTTTAACCGTTTGCTTTCTAAGGTATTGAGTTTAACGTTGGTTAACATGTTTGTGATGGATCCTTGGTGTATGGAATGGTAGTCGTTAGTAATGAAGCTGTCTGCAATAACGATACAAAGCTGTAAAGAAATTATATCAGCCTTACCAGCGCATTAGGTTATATCATTTTTCTGACAACATGGTGTCCATACAACTAAACATAAGCAGGACAAGCGCGCTTTTCCAGTAGCAACGTCCCAAATATGACCGTCAATTTACGTCATCTCAAAGAATAACCACTTTCCGAAACAATACGAAGAAAGATTATTCCGAATTGCACATCCATATGAAATCTTCGGCTACCCCCCTCAAACGATGGTATTTCCACGTCCAGTTTGACAATTTTGAGTTACAGTTATTATTCGTCCGCTTTTTCGTTTGGTTGAATGAATTGTACAAATGTGTCTATCTGTTGCAGGTTGCTAATGACAAGCACAAGCTACATGCAGCTATTGTACAACAAGCACTACGTATAAAGAGCTATTGTTGCACAACAACCATATACAAGCAGTTATATTCAACAAGACATAAACATGCACGTACAACGTTCAAGTGAAGGATGAATCACAAACAGTTACAAACATTTGAAACAGAACTGCGTAAACCATCGTGTATATTCAGCAAGAGAATAAGTAACTATTTACTGGCAAATACCAATGTTTCAGATAGTGAAAGACTTGTGACAATGCTGTGCTGAACGCTCACATTGTTATCTGACACGCCAATGTTTTGGGCTTCCTAGAATAGAAGCTATACTACTCAGAGGATTAACACATGCACACGGATTCAATCCATACGCACGTGTGTGTATATATGTACGTGTGTATAAGTGTTATCTATGTGCGTTAATGCACATTAATAGTAATTCACAACTGAAAGTACCACCTTCGTGGGATGCACTAGACAAAGTGCAACGACGGCTACAAGATACAGAGCAATACTCTTGATTGGGGATATAATCCTCCTACACTGGTACATTTACAACGTCACTACAAGGTGACAAACATTTCACAAGGAGATATGTTGGTTGCCTCGTGTTATATAGTGTTCCTCATAGTTTGTGGCATTGTATGTGTGATTGGCCTCGTAGGAAATTCACTATCATACCTGGTGTTGCACAGTGAGGAACACGAGCAAGTTGGCACGTATCTTCTTAAGGCTCTTGCTTTGGTGGATAATATGTTCCTGGCAACATGTATAATTGAAATAAGTGCCATTCACTTGGCTTTATACTTTAACTGGGAGTCAATACTTTCAATTATTCATTGTTATCTATTTACAGTAACACAATTCACTAATGTGTTATCTGTCTGGATGGTAGTGCTTGTCGCAGGCAACCGGTACATCGCCGTGTGTCGCCCTCTGGTGGCGCTACGGCTCTGCACAAAGCGACATGTACAACTACAAATCACTTTCATAACTATTGCAGCATGTATGTTCAATATTCCGCAGTTGTTTGCGATCCGTCCAGAGTTGCGTAATCTGACAATAGTCGGCAATAACAATGTCACCTTTGTGCACTCTAAGTGGGAGAATGTCGGTCTCCGGTCTATTCCCATGTACAGAATTATCTATGAAACTGTAGCTTATAGTGTATTCGTCTACGTCATACCGCTGGTCACGTTGATCTTCTTCAATGTCCACTTGATACGTGGTCTGAAGTCGGCGCAGCGCGGACGCAGGGAAATGACGTTACGTTCAGGCAATGAAAAAAACAACATCACTTTAGTCATGATCATCATAGTCATTGTGTTCATGGTGTGCCAGACACCAGCGATGATCAACCATATATTGCGCTATTTCATTGGCGACGTTTTTTGGTCAACGTGCACAACCTACACAATGTATTTTATTACGAGCAATTTGTTTGTTGTGTTGAACTCGTCGCTCAACTTCTTCATCTACTGTCTCTTCAGACGACAGTTCCAGGAGCAACTGTGTGTGTTGTTTGGTCGACTGTGTTCTCGTCCTTGTCAATAATATGTTACGACACCCTGACAGATAACATAACGATGCTTGTGTAAACACGACTTGGTCACCAGAAACACCATGTTGTTGCAGAGTGAAACATAAATTTACTCCAGTAGTTACGAGTGTCAGTTATTTTAATTGCCTACAATATCAATACCGAGTTACAGCCATTGGCGATTTCAGAATGCGTTTATGATATCACCAATGACAAATGCTCGATGTGATGAATTAATCCTTGGTCCTCTAAAGATTCAAGGAAGCCATGATTGTCCATGTCATTGCAATGACACCTTTTGTGTTTGTGTGATGTATCATATATAAAATGGTATAGCTATATAAGCAATGGTAATAAACCTTTGTGAACAATACAATGACGTAATCATCCACGACGTAGGCACGTCCGAAAAGATACTTTGAATCGGGTCCGAATGTTTTCCTGTCGTCTCAAATCTTGGGCAAATTCGTTCAGTCTACGTAGCTCCCGTTCACTCAGCTGTATGAATGAGTACCTGGCTAAAGACAACGGTGGATATTGCAACGTTGACCGAATGCGTCACAAGACGAGACGGTGTTCGATTAAACAGGTCTGCCAGGGAGTAAAAGTATGGCTACAGCGATTTATAAGAACTTACCTTTATGTGTAAACACTGAGAAAAATAAATTCGTTCAGATTGTTGCAGAAACAAATAACGCGTGAAAAGATGTTTCTGTCGTACAACTGATAAGAATAGAATAACAATTAAACATAAATTACACAGGGATGAAACAGTGACAAAACATACATTCTGAGAAACATCTGGTATTGTTGTTGTTGTTCGTGGGGAGATAACCATAGTCTTCCAACTTAAATACCCGTGTGGATTTGAAGACGCAACTGAAATCCAGGGCATTCGTTGTTCGAGAATCAACACGGTAACGTTCCAACTCCAATATTCGGTGTTAGTGGTGTGCGTGGGAATTTATTCCTAAACTGTACGCGTGTATGCGTGTACGCGTGTACGCATGTGTGTATGTATTTATTCATGTATGCATGTATGCATGAATATATTTATATGTATGTATGTATGTATGTATGTATGTATGTATAAATGTATGTATGTATGTATTTATGTATGTATTTGTGTATGTATGTATGCACGTATGTCTGTGTGTTTATATGTGAGTATGAGTATGTGTTCCTGTGTTTGTGTGCATGTGTTCATATTCGCATGTGAACATGAGTTCACGTGTGCACGTTTGCACGAGGGCACTAATGTACGCTTTCAAGTACAGGTGTTCGCGTGAGTGCATGCCTGTTAACGCGTGCACGTTTTCACGTGCGCACATATGCACGTACGCTTGTAGCATACTCAAGGTAGCTCTATTATTGCACCGGCTGTCCTGTTACAATCGTGTGCTGCTTAGACGAGTGGTCGTTGCTAGACATAGGATTCCATAAAAGCAAACGTGCCATTATTTGTGAGGTAATATTTAATTAATAATACTAATTTTAATAAATATGGTAACTTTTATTGTGCCTACATGTCTGGTAAGACTCCGTGCCGTACACTGAAATGGCTGGACTGCCTATAGCGAGTGATATATCATAAGTAAACAAATCAACTGACTTCATTCTTTTTTATTTTACTTAGTGGCATTTCTGGTAGCTAGAATAAAGTCCATTTACTTTACTCTCGATTGCAAGAAGCTACGCCAAATGTATCTCGATTTTCAGCCGAGCTCGACCATTTGTAGGAAATTCCATAATTTCCCATGCACCTTGCACACGTTGAGTACACAGTTGTATGTGTTCAGGTGTTGCACTAGCGCATATTCCAGTGCTTTGCCGTGCACGCCAATTTACATGTATGCGTGTATGCGTGTATGCGTGTATGCGTGTATGCGTGTATGCGTGTATGCGTGTATGTATGGTACGTGTGTGTGTGTGTGTGTGTGTGTGTGTGTGTGTGTGTGTGTGTGTGTGTGTGTGTGTGTGTGTGTGTGTGTGTGTGTGTGTGTGTGAATGTATGTATGTATGTATCTGTATGCATGTATGCATGTATGTATGTATGTATGTATTCATGTATGCATGTATGTATGGTATATATGGTATGTATGATATGTATGATATGTATGGTATGTATGTTTCGTATGGTATGTATGGTATGTATGGTATATATGGTATGGTACGTATGGTATGTATGGTATATATGTTACGTATGGTATGTATGGTATGTATGGTATGTATGGTATGTATGGTATGTATGGTATGTTCTGTATTTATGTATGTATGTATGTATGTGTGTATGTATGTATGTATGTATGTATGTATGTATGTATGTATGTATGTATGTATGTATGTATGTATGTATGTATGTATGTATGTATGTATGTATGTATGTATGTACGTATGTATGTATGTACTTATGTACGTATGTACGTATGTACGTATGTATGTACTTTTGTACGTATATACGTACGTACGTACGTGCGTTCGTGTGTACGTGTGCACGTGCGTATATGTGCACGTACGTACGTAGGTACGTGTGTATATATGTACGTATGTAAAGATTCTCATCTTTTTTTTAATATTGCCCTTAAGGATACCACTAGGTTACAATGTGTACATAATTGATTAGCAAGGGTTGTGACGCGGTCTCCACAGTTTTCTGATCAGTGCCTCTTCTGAGGTGTTTGTATTGGCTTTCATAATTTTCTTATGATTTGTGCCACTACTTACGAGACACTTTAATGTAAGCAACCAGCGTATCTACATTTATTGCTTACTTCTGTAAAACAAAAACATATACAGGTAATATAAATAATATATTATCATCATCATCATTGTGCAGCCGTAGTATCCCGTGGTTGGGCGAAGGCCCCAGCATGTCGTTTCCAAAGCTGCCTGTCTTGCGCTAACCTCTGCCAGATGGTGCCCTTCCAGTACTCGTCTAGTTCGTCTCTGCACCGTCTCGCCGGTCTTACTATAGATCGTTTCCCTTCGTAAGGTCTTCAGGTTGTGATACGCAATGTCCATCGGTTATCTCGTTGTCTGCTGATGTGCCCTGCCCATGTCCACATCTGTCTTCTGATTTGTTCTATCACGTCTTTGACCTTTGTCTTCTGCCTTACTCAGATGTTTGTTTTTCTCTTCCGATATGTGATGTTTAAAGTACTTCTTTCCATCTTTGTTTGTGCGGCTGCTAGCTTGTTCTTTGCCTGGATGGTGAGTGCCCATGTTTCCGCGCCATATGTCACCGCTGGAAGTACGCATGAGTTGAAGATTTGTCTCTTCAAGCAGGTTCCGAAGTTACCCTTGAAGATGTCGCGGAGTTTGGCGAATGCTGTCCAGCCGGCAGTGATCCTTCTTTGAGTCTCCTTGTCTTGGTTTTTGTCTCTGATACTGTATCGCTGTCCTAGATAGGCGTAGCTTTCAACATTCTCTGTCTGCGTCGTGTTGATATATATTGGTGTGTCATTTTCTAGCATCACTTTTATCTTCGAGCTGTTCATCTTGAAACCTTGTTTTTCACTTTCATCAGCTAGCTCCTGCAGCATGTTTTGTAGTTCTTGCGGTGTAGTGGCGCATATGAGTATGTCGTCGGCGATGCGAAGATGGCTGATATATTCTCCGCCTATCATCAAGGTTTATCAGGTCAGTCTTCGGAATATGCTTTTGAGTGTTGCCGTGAACAGCGTGGGGATATGATGTCATCCTGTCGTACTCCTCTCTTGATGTTTATCTTGTTGCTCTTTTTGTGTAGGTGGACTGTCCCCGAGCTGTTGGTGTAGATGTCTTTCAGGAGATCGATGTACATATGTTCTATCCCCTGTTCGTGAAGGGAGGTCAGTATTGCTTGAGTTTGCACCGAGTCGAAAGTCTTCTCGTAGCCGACGATAGCGCTGCAGAACGGGATATTGTATTCTCGGCAATTCTCTTTCAGTTGGTTTACGACGTGTACGTGGTCTATCGGTGAGTACCTGCTTCTGAATCCTGCTTGCTCTCGTGGTTGGTTTTCGTCCAGTGTCATCTCTAGTCTATTCGTTAGTATCTTTGTGAGTAATTTGTAGATGTTTGATAACAGACATATCGGTCTGTAGTTCTGTAAGTCTTTTTTATTTCCCTTCTTGAAGATAATCACTATCTTTGCGTTCTTCAAAGCGGTGGGTATTCGTCTTTCTGATAAGCATTTAGTACACAATTTAACCAGTAATAATAATAATAATAATAATGTATTTATTTCAGACAATTTATTTCATGTCCATATATACAAGTACATCAATAAAAGTATGTAAATAAATATAAAATACATCGATAAAAACAATATGTTAAAAATTATATAAATCCCGGACCCACTGATGCCGCAGTTTCGAAGTACAATACACGTCGCTAGTTTTAATGCTATAAATAATGGGATTCAAAGACATGTCAATCCTAGTCATTAAGCTAAAAATAGCCTTTCTGATTACACATTTACCCGAGCTGACATTAGCTGTAGCAAACATGTGGCTAGCGCTACATCTCATGTGCAAATTGTTCAATATTCTGAAAGAGTTATTATATGCAACAACGAATTGCTGAAAATTTACTTTTCTAAAGTTCACCCATAACGCACACATATAGATATTACCAAAATACGCTGTAAATAGCTTATTTTTTACAGCAGTTGAACAAAAGTGGAACTTTTGACGTAACATATTACTCTTGGCATACAAAAGTCTCACTTTGGCTTGCATGTCAGACTCATCAGACAAGTTATTAGAAATGACATGTCCAAGATATTTACAAGAGGAGGCAAAGTTTAGCTTCTTTCCTCCTAATGTCATTTCTTTAGACAGATTTGACATTCTAGATTCAAGGTACATGACCAGGGATTTACCCGCATTGTATTGCACGTCATGCTCACATCCATATGAGTAACACATGTCAAGTAGTGTTTGTAGTCCTTTAGCAGAAGGTGCAAACAGAAGTAGATCTTCGGCGTATATAAGGTGATTAACAACCATGTTACCAAGACTACAACCGATTTGTTTTTTGTGCAGTTGTATACTCAGATTATCCATATAAATGTTAAAAAGCAAAGGGGATAACTTCCCACCTTGCTTAACACCATTGCCTACCGAGAAGAAGTCCGAGTAGGTATTTCCCCATCGTATGCATACACATTGATTATTGAATTCATTGCTGAGTACTCTTAAGATATAGTTCGGTACATTTCGTTGTTCTAGTTTCGTTAAAAGTTTATATCGGTTGACACGATCAAACGCCTTTGATGCATCTAAAAACGCGACGTGCATAGCTGAACCACGTTCAGTGTAGAACCTTAATAATTCCTTAAATGCAAACACGCATAACTCTGTTCCATGTTTAGGCTTAAAGCCAAATTGATTAGGAGTGGTTTCCAAGTACATTTCCATTCTGTTAAAAAGAACAGTGTCTATTATCTTCGAAAATATGTTCGATAGACATATTGGCCTATAATTCCCTTTGTCGTTTACTCGTCTATTCTTGTCTTTAATAATTGGTACAATAACAGACTGTGACATTTCTTTTGGTAAATAACCATGCACCAGAATCGAAGACACAAGGATATACAAAAGCACAGCGAGTTGATAATCAGCGAACTTAATATGTTCTGCATTGATACCGTCCAAACCTGGTGACTTATTTTTTGAGAGTCCATTAATAATATCCATCAGTTCAGCTGCACCAACAGTCATTCCCTTATTGCCAGTGGAACAATCATAACACATCGACTATCCTCCACATCATTAAATAAATGTTCATAATGATGCTTCCACATTGACCCGATGTTTACGTCACCGTGTATATTATCAATGTTTGTCGGAAGTTTTACTTTACTGTTCGTACAGTGCTTAATTTCTTTCCAGAATTTGCGGTGGTCTTTCTCACACAACTGTTCTGCAATGTTATCAGCAATGATAGTTTCTTTCTCCCTTTTACATTTTCTGATCGCCTGCTTGAATTTCATTCTGGGTAATTTCATAACATTAAAAATGTCACCTTGTCTAAGTTTGCCAGTCTCTTTCCATATACAGTAAGCATCACGGGTTGCACAATGAAGCTCTTTCACTCTCTCGTTCCAACCTGGTACAACATTATACTTATAAGCACCTTTGTCTTCGAGATGATGTCTTCTCCTGCTTTTAATGTTTCAATGTTTACATGGTCGTTGCCTGATGTCTTCCCATTCTTCATATCTCTTAGAGCTGCTTCCATCTCTCATGGTGTTATCTCTGGTACTTCTTTTGGGTCGGTGTGAATTATGGTACTCTGTTCACAGTCGTATAGCTCGGTGTAGAATTCCTCTATTAGTTTCATGATCATATCTTGGTTTTGTATTTCTCTACCCTGCTTGTCTAGAAGTGCAATCAGTCTGTCTCAGCCTAGTGCCTGCGTTCTTTTTGCTTTCTCCAGGCTCTTTGATGACATAATCGTTTCTCGTATGATCTCTTGTTTGTACTTTCTGATATCCTACTTCGCTTTATTTTTGATGGTCTTTAATATATCTGCGCACTCTATTTGTTTTTTACGGTCGCCGTTATCCACCATTTATCGTCGTTTCTTCATTAGTGCTCGTGTCGGTAACGATATTCTCGTCACTAAATGCCTCTTGATTGCTTTGGCTACAATTGTTGCATTTAGTTGGATCATGTCAGTGATGTTTTCGCTCATGGTGTCGATGTCGTCTAGTTCCAGTAGTGTCTTGAATTGATTTCGTAGTTCGAGTTGGAATTCGATCTTTTTTCTTCCGATTTTTGTGGTATCTACACTCGGTGGTCTCTTGTTTACCAACTTCTTCCTTTCAGCCTTGACGTCTAGTTTGATGTTGCTCATTACCATTCTGTGGTCACTTCCAATGTTGACTTGGTTGATGACAGTTACTTCAGTGACCATGTCTGGTGTAGTCAACTTCGTTCTTCGTTTCTCCATTTGGGCTTTTCCATGTACATCTCCTCCCTTCTTTCTTCTGGAACATGGTATTCATGATTTTGTACTTTCTTGATGTTGTCCATTCTACTAAGGTGTCGCCTCTTTCGTTTCTCACACCAAGTCCAAATTTGCCTGTTGCCGTTTCCGAAATGTTTGTTCATTTCCCTACTTGCGCATTAAAGTCTCCCATAACTATCGTGTAGTGGGTTGGCTTTTCTAAGGTCTCATCCATGTCGTTGTAAAAGTTGTCTGTGTCTTCTTCTGAGTATAATGCTGTTAGTGCATAAACGTGTACTATCTTCAGCTTATAGAGCTGTGTTATGCATAGAACAAGTACTGTTACTCTGGGGATGATCTTTTAATCTTCACTATATATTGTCTTTCCATTTCTTGTTTATGATAAAGCCTACTCCAGGTTTGCCGTTGTTCGCTGTGGTCTGGTATAGTAAATGACCGCTTTGTAAGGTAGTGAAGTATTCCTCTCTTCTTCTGACTTCTCCGATCCAGATCACATCCCATCCAACGTGGTTTCCATAAATTCTTCCTCCATTTCTTGTATCTGTTCATCTCTTAGTAGTGTTCTTACGTTATATATTGCTATCTTACTACTTACCTTCTCTCGGCGGCTCTTCTTGATCCAGAGACACGGTAGCCAAACCACTGCTCAGGCGGCGCCGGGATTTGAACCCCGGTCCCTCCAGTCGAGAGTCCGGTACTCTAACCACTCGGCCACTGCGCCCCCTATATCTATACGTACAAATCATATTAATTTTTATATTATCTATATATATATATAGTATAAATATATATATATATATATATATATATATAGATAATATAAAAATAAATATTATAAATATATGAATATATATATATATATATATATATATTGGAACTAGGCTATTTTCTGTTATTGCACTACACTTTGGAATATGCTCACTCTTAGTATTAGATCAGATGAAAATATTATATAGTTTAGCCGTCGTTTAAAAACTTTCCCTTATAACCTTGCGTATCCACCTTAGCTCCACGACGTATTAATCTATCTATTGACGATTTTAACACGGCTTATCGTTTCTGAGATTGACTTACCCTTTTGTATTAATGCGCCTCTGAGCTTTTTGTCGAGGAATTAGGTGCCAAAAATTACCTTATTTATATTATTATTATGTATTAGTTTAGTTACCCGGCGTTGCCCGGGAAAAAAGGCAATCATATACATCCTGAAATCATTTGCATTGAAATCTAAAAAAGTATTGTTGATATAATTATGAACGTTGAAAATACACCAAACCTCAAATGTCCAACATTCGAGTTCCAGACACCCCAAACCCATCCCAAATGTTTACAGCCTACCCGCATTAATAAATTGTAACTGGTCACTGGCCACGTTGTTAGGAAAACCTTTTCCCAGAAATCGCACGCGCTCACCTGTGTAACTGACGTAACCAGCAACAGAGAGCTGGGTTACGCGTCTGTGATTTTGTAACGTTAATGACATAAAAACTAATACATTTGTCTGCATACACCCAGTGACACATTTGTACATGGGATAATTACCTGTACATTGATATAAAAAAAACATTATATTCCGTGGCTGGAACTCCACGTACAACCTTTTGAAATATTGAACCCCCAAGTTCTCGAGCACCGGACGAATTTCGAAAATGTCTACTTCTACGAAATATCTCAATGGGCCCGGTAGATCACATACAAAATTTAATCCCGATACATTTAAAACTGACGGAGATATGTGTGCGCATACAAACAGAGAACGAACTGCAGGAACCAGTCAGCGTAATATGCGCGTAAGACGTTAAAGGTAACTTGACAATTGCAGGAAATACTTCGAGATAACGACCACTGCGTCATGCTTGAAGCAGCATGATGAAGAGGCATACCATCAGGGGACGTGCATTTTTACTAGTAATCATAATGTATCTCTGTGCCAACTGTTACAAGATGGTTTTTGGTTTCATATCTTCATGTAAAGGCACATCAACTCAATGTAATGGTTTAATATAGGCGATTTGAAAATCCTAATCTGCTAAAACGATTGTGTTTGTGACAGAAGGGACATGAAAAATAACCTCCCATTTTACATAGCACTGATATATCACTGTGCTTGTTGCCAACATTCCATCCCAATATCCTCTCTGTTTGTTAATTGATGAGTCGCACCTACAAACACAAAAGCCTTACTCTAATGAAACTACCCTACTATGTTTGTTATTTGATTAACATTACCACAACCTACCAACAGTGATAAGTTGTAGGAAAGGGACAGAACCTTATTCTACTAACTCTAATACCGAAATTTGTGGGGGCAGGACCTTAACCCACCAACTCTAACACCGTTGTTTGAAGGGGATAGAACATTAATTGCCAAACTGGAATACCGCTGTTTGAAGAGTCAGAACAATAATGTCCCTAGTCTAACACTGCTGTTTAAAGACGATGAATAAAACATAAATAATCGCCACCGTGATTAGTACTAGAAAGGACGTAAGTACAAGCTTCAAACACTTTTTTGTGTGTGAATTTGTTGGAGAATGTAACAACTTAAAGCTACACCATTGTAGTGTCACAGGAGATGTACGTAATATATCAAGACAATCTCAGTTGACACTTATTCTCGTGTATCGATCCTTGGTTGATGTCACGATGTGGGGTTTAGAACTTAACATAGGTTGGTAGCAAATGTGAAAGACTACAATTGGGGTTACCCTGTACGGTTATTGACGGCTGGCTAGTGTTTACGCAATAATGTGAATGCACTGGGGAGGTGGCATAAGGTCAGATTTCAAAGGACCGAGGAAACAGTGCATTACAGTTAGGGTAGACAGGTAGGAAAGCTGAACGTAACATGTAATACTTATAGAAATGGTAGGCAGCTTTACATGCATAGGAATTGTGGGACGGGTGGACATTTATACGGGATAATTGTATAGCGTATAAGAATGTATATATAAGTAATAAAGATTTATGTACATGTTGAATTATTTTATTACCTATTGGGCGGTTAAATTACTGCAATGGTGTGCTGCCGCATCAGCAGGGATCATATGACAGATACAAAGTATATGGTTGATTAACTGAGGTTTGGGAGGGATAGAACACAGCAGTCCAGTGTAATCCACAGACAGAACGATGTAACAGGTCTTCTCTGTAACAAGAAATGATTACAGTGTGGTTATCAAACCCATACATCGAAGCCATACCGAGCGGTTGTGTAGACGATGAGATCTTGCGTTTATGTGTAGTCTAGAAGAGAATACCGGAGGTATTTAAACCCTTTATTGCCCCATGTATCATATACGATCATCAATTATCTACATTAATTACTCAACATATAATGCCATACAATCCTAAATGCCCAATGTATCTTTTATGATACATGTAGTTAGATTGCAGAAATGATAGTAGCGACATCTAGTGGGTTTGCATTAACTAATTTATAAGTTATAGGAAACTGTGCCCCATCATTTTGCAAGTACCGCCACTTTTGTCTCAGATCAATGCCACATTTTATGAACTCGTGGTGAGTATCTATTATAAGTAATCAATAATGTCGTAACATGCCACTCAGTATTTATAATGGTTACAGCCTGACAATGCAGTGTGAACAAGTTTTGCTGCAATTGATACTTTTATATGTTGTATCATATATGCTACACTGGGCAGCTAAGCCAGCAATATATCACTGTCACCCGCAACCAGGATTTAGATACATTGGCATTTGGATTAGCACTGAACATTCACTGTTCACATACTTCAACGTAGCTGTTGTTAGGCTTATTAAAGTTGAGTTCAGATAATCTACATGACTTATATTCATTATTATTATACCATTGTATAAAAAGATTTTTTTTTATCAACAAAACGTTCATTTTTCTAAAGTTATAAACCATTGAGCTTACCCTTAATCATAGGAACTAGAATATGTGCGATTTGTAACACTTATGTGTCCATTATGACTACTGTATTTATTAATAAAAAACATGCTTATTACTTTTTCCAGGTGAGCAGAGTATACAGCGCAATATGCTGTCGAGATTATTCTCAGTGAAAGTGACTTTGAAAGCTGTAATGACAAAGAAATAACAGAGTTGGCGATGGATGAAGAAGAAGTACCAGAACATAACCATTCATAATTACTTTAGTTCAATTGATGATGAGCCATTATCGATATATCAAACAAATGGTCGACCATACCAGTGAGAAGATGGCGCATTTGTACCGCTTGATACTGCATTCGTTCCCGATCCAATGGAACCCCCAGTATAGTCTGCATGCAACTGTGTGCTACCCTTTAACCTATGTTACTCGTCTGTGAACATGTGTAGGTTTGATGTAATAATTGTAAGTCATTTATAGAGCATTCATTTTTTTTGTATATCTCATCTAATGCCGAATGTAGCATATATGATACATTAAAAAAAACTAGGTCAAGGTCATTTACATGATGTTTTGATTGGAAATTTGAGTTCAGGGTCCACATAGTAGCAAATTCACAGCTTTTCAATTTTTTTCTTACATGCTTTTTATGTGTGGGAATTAAAGGGTTTTAAATATACATATTCTGTGTACACCTGAATAAATGTTAGATTATAAGTATTGTGTTGATTATCTGGTTTGGTATTATTAAATGTGCCAAAGGGTGAAGTCGAGAATAAACGAAACTGGGTCAGAGCGACGATATTGATGTCGCAGAGTTTACAAGGGATCGCAAATCATCGCGCAGCTCTGAGGTTGTTATGTAGTGACGGTGATCGAACGTAGGTCGCCATAAGGTTGTCACGGATGATATTCACGGGTGTATAGGTTGTTAAGAGTTAGACTAATTGTGGTAAGGAGATTGCTCTATGAAGTCATATTGAATATTGTTTTGTTCTGATATATATTTATTGAACATTGAAATATATTTGTAGGTACATTAGTAGTATGATTATGTTTTGGGTTGTTGAAATAACCTATACTATGAAGGATGGTTGGTACATACCGTCGAGTAGGAATATATTTTATTATTGTAGTTAATATGTATTGTAGTGTCGGGCCGGTGCGACGGCCATATATAACTTCAAGCTGGTTCGTGCGAACGATGGGCCTATTGCGAAACATACAACGCCTAGATGATACCCGAGGCAATGCTGAATTCACGTGTGAAGAAGGAGGTTCAATCGGTCAGAAATGCTTTGACTTCCTATTGTTCCGAACCGGCGGAAGAGAGTAGAATTGACTGCCGTCTCGACCAAGGGTATTGCTGGACCAGAACATTTTACTGTTCTATTTATTATATGATGAAAGAGCACATTATACACACCTATTTGTGTAACGGCGCTCTTATACCCTCACTGATTTGATAGCGGAAGAGGGTCTTTGCCTGTTACTATTATTTGTATTAGAGAATGTGATGGGACGTCACCGTAAACGGATGAGTGGTAACAGGGATGTCAAGTTTACGTTACCGGGAATTCCCCTTATAGGATAAAAGTGTGTATGAGGCTGACGAGTCTTTCTCTAGCAATTTTTGTATACTAATAGTTTTGATATTCGGTGTGGGGTGAATACATTTTGAAAACCGGTACCTCGCATAAATGTTCTATTGAATTCAACTATCCCTGAACCCAAAATCTATTATAAGTTCGCTTCACCTGGCGGATCTTGACAGTTGACATTCGTGAGAGGAACGATATCTACTTGCATTGACTGTCAAATAGAACTGTCACAACGTAAATCAACATGTCTGCCTTCGAGTTTAATCATATGCATCAAACCAGTCTTCCTGTCAAAAAGAGAATTTGTTGACCAGTTTCAAATATCGCTGGGTGTAACGCGCAGTGGAAAAAATTGATGCTGACACGTTCCGTTAAATTCCGTACTCGTGCCAGTCACTGGGGTCGAACTCAGCTGGCTCCAACTGTCTGGTTCAATAAATCTCTACGCGTCAAAGCGTTCAACTCTCCAGCTGTAGTACCGCTTACTGCTTTAGACGGTGTATACATGTTCACTATGGTTTACCTTGGCTAGTTTTTCAATGTTGTGTTTGCTACAAGATTACCTTTGGTGCAGTTTCATCATACCGTCTCCGTCTCCGTTCCGTTCCTCCTTTATCGCAGTCTCTGTCAATTTTCCCATTCAGCTGCTTCTACCAGCGAAAGTTGACAGTAAGAAATACCAGAAACATCATGTGTGAAATGCCACACCAGCTGTATCTGTCCTCACAATGACAGTAGGATGCGTGTGTAAGAAAACACAATCAAGTTTCTGTTGGCAACAAACAACAATAATAATAGTAATAATAGTAATGCCAATAATAATAATAATAGCAACAACACCAACACCAACAGCACCAACAATAATAATAATAAGGTAACTTCTTTTGCGCCTGAATCCTAGTTCCTCTTCACGTCCGTTTGTTGCTTGGCAATAATACAGTTCCATTTAACTTGAGGTAATTTTCGAAGGGATGTCGCTCCATATTTGGAATTAGTCGATTCCCTGTGGTTAAGCGGATTTAACTCAATGGTAACATCACAACATTACATTACGGAATTCTCTTAAATTGTCTGACTGAGACTCCTCTGCCAATACTCCTGTATCCGGTCCTGGCGTAGCTCCCATCACAACATCACTGTACGTAGCATTTAAAGAAACATGTTATGGTCTGAGATGATGTGAGGCGGCCGCAGCCGGTGACCTTATGTCTCACAGAGGGAAATCGACGTACAGGTAGTCCCATCTGGAGAGCAGGTGTTGTATTACTAATTCACCCGACGAAGAACGGATACCTACCACATTTCCTTTCATGGATCATTGCACATGGAAGGTTATACAACACATTCATGCAGCTAGAATATAGCGTACTGGCTGTATCGCTTTCTGTTGTCTGCTTTGTGGTCGCCAAATGGCAGAACTAATTGTTCCATTTAGGCAAGTAAACTCACTACAAAGTTGATTGAAAAACATAGTGTTATATTGTGTGTATTGTGTATTGTGTGTGTGGAGTGCGCGAGAGCGCGTGTGCGCGAGTGTGGGCGAATTGGTGTGTTGCGCGTATTCGCGCATGTTAGCGCGCTCGTGTGTACGTGTGTGCTTGTGTGTGCGCATGTTTTTGTGCGCGCGTATGTGTGCGAATGAGCACAACAACGCACGTGTCCGCGCATATCTGTGTGCGCGCGCGTCTAGGCATATATATGAATGCGTGCCCTTGTGTGCGCGTGTTTGCGCAGATGTGTGTGCGTGTAAGTGTTGCGTATGTGCATGTGGTTGTGCGCGAAAAAGCGTGTGTGCGCACGAATGTGCATGTGTATCATTGTGCATTGACGCGCGCGCATGCGTGTGTGTGTTCGTATGTGTTTGTGCATGTGAATACTTGACATGTTTCGCACGACCCGACCTCACTCAACATAACCGACTCAGAATGCGTGTTCCCGACACAATCCGACTGAAGTGGATCAACGACATCGATGAAGTCAGACTCCATCAGTTACCACTGCCCTAGCGGCAAACTGTTCGCACGACACATTCACTCTAATGGAAGTCTAGTGAAGCGATTCCCGCGGAAAATAAGATTGTAATGAGCTAGGCGATCACGTGCTATCGTGACGTCACTTATGACACACACACACACACACACACACACACACACACACACACACACACACACACACACACACACACACACACACACACACACACACTCGCATCAGGCCGACCCTTTCCATGCATTCAGAGCATGTTTACAAGGATAGCTTTTGGGTCGAAACGAGTGTCAGAATGAGTTATTGTGCAATATTCCGACGAAATACAAACACTAGTCATCATAGAGGAACAAACATTTATCTTACGGTTCCACATGAATCGAATTTTATTCAAAACAACGAATGCGAATGGGCCTACAAGTCGACTAGGTTTCGCCGCGCTTGGGCTCGTTTTCAGAATAATTATATCGAATGCAACCAACGGGAGATAATCTACACCAATAAACATAAATAGCAAACATATATTGTATCCAGCTACATAAAGTAACGTATATAATCTCATAATATCACTAGAGTATCGGTGTATAAAGGAGTTGTACAATTTATCATAACAACTTAAATCAGTAAGACAGTTTCCGCTGGTCCCGTTAGGTCAGTGGGTAGGCGTGTTGGTTACTTGTCATTTATTTTACAATCGGGCGACGCCGGTTCAAACCTTTGATTTTTTTTACACTTTTTTGTTTATGTTTTCATGAAGTAATATAAACAAAATCATTTTATACTATAATGCACTGTTTGTAAATATTTGAAATATGAAAATGTGGTCATTATATATAACGATGTTTCTAAATTGTATTTATCCAGACAGATCTCAATCTGTTTTCACATATATAATTACAATATATTACCTTATAATATATTTACAATTAATAAATTATATACCCATTACATTATACTTGTTTGGATAAATAAAATTTAGAAACATCGTTATATAATGGCCATATTTTCATTTTTGTGGCGAATAAATAATTACGACAAAAATAAAAATTATTTACAAACAGTGCATTATATAGTGGAGAGAAAACAATATTTTACAGAGCCAAGGAACTGAGATACATCCGAGGGATGCTTGTGACATTGTGTGTAATGATTATAAAGTTATGTTTGTCAATGGTTTGTCATAAAAATTAAACATGTTCGATAAGAAACGATACAATGTTTCCTACGTTAATAGGGCTACGGGTAAAGCACGCAATTACGAAAACATTTACAGGCAAATTAGTATTAGGAAAGTCATATTTCTATCCCAAAGATGAACATGTTCAACAAGTTGCGAGACTAGGCTCGATTCGTATATTTATCCTTAACACAAAAAAGTTAATTTACTTGTCGACGTTTAGGTTATCGTCGGTAGCCTTCTTCGAGAAGTATGTTATTGGTCGTAAGTTTGTTGCCTGGTCTGATTTCTGGTAATATGACAAGCGGTTGTCATATACATAATTATTTTTATTGTGTATGTCAATCACTATGGCGATATAAACAAAACTGTTGATTTATTATATTAGTGCCCGCAATCTTTCTTGATACGCACACCATCCCACTTTATGGAATCTGTGGGCCACCATTTTTCTTTTTATGTAACACTAACCCACGTTATGGAATATGGACCCGTCTCTTTGTATGTGTTGTCTAACTCTGCTTAGGCCCATCTTTGTAGGTGTAATTTGAATCTGGCTAGACCCGTGTGTGTTCTCATGTAGTCTTCAAAGCCAACATACTAATAACCGCAGCTAAAAAGTGTGAGGTTAAACATAGTAGAGCCATAGAAAATGTACAAAAACACCCTTACAATATTCAGAGTATTCATGTTCTCACTATGGAAAGCTGTGCCGAGCCATCTACGAACACAGATCAAATGAAACCGGCAATCCTTGGAAAGATCATCCTCGCTACGAGGGATTGCTGCTGCTGCAGTTTGTTGTATTTTTTACCGGCTAATTCGCTGGAACCTACATATTATCAAAATGTATTATTATCATCAGACCCATCGGCTTGTAACTGTTTTTCATGCCTTAATTCGATCGCAGATAACACCAACTGAACAGTAATGTAATGGAGCCAGACAGGTATGCTTGTTTGTCATGTAGAAAGCAGTCAATTATACAATTTATCTGTCTCATAGCTTGCAGCAGTATTTTATCTGATATATGATTTGGTCGGCGATAGACGTAATGCTGCTCTTGCGGCGAGGGTGGCTCTAGTTACTCGCCGTGTGGGTCATATATTTCACAATTCGGATACCCTTTCGGTGAAACCGGTCGAAAAATATGCATGCCGCGCGTACAACATCATCTCACAAACCGTGTATATGAACTTTCCTCGGCTCGCAGCCGGTGTCCGGACTGACTCTACACGCGACAAGTAGGGATGAGTCCAGGTGACTATCAGGGATAGTTTTACTGTTGTAATAGTATGTTGATAGTTCTATTACAGTGGCGTACTGACCCGGTTGCTGGAAGGTGCACTCGAACGCTGGCGGCGAATCTGGGGGTACAGACGCCAAATCGACGGCCAACATATTCACAAAGCGGATAACGTCATTAAACAATCTATGATTCTGTTTTACACGTGTGACAATCACAGTTTGAACCTACCTCAATTGTATTATGTCATTCTATGATCATTTGTTGTGGCCAGACCTGGGGCCGAAGTACTCGGTACTCATGTACTCGTGTACTCGAGTATATTTTTGAAGTACTCGTACTCGTACTCGTACTCATAAAACTTATGGGTCATGGACTCGTACTCGTACTCGTACTCATACTCATTGTACTCAGATTTTATGAGTACATTACGAGTACATCTGAGTACTTTCTTAATATGTACTGGGGAAAATAAATATATTTGGTTATAAAATGAAACTGTCCTGAAATATTTAAATGTTCAACTATTGTTTAAATACTTTGTAAAATATTATAGGATACCACCTTACCATCCCTACACATAGTACATCCTCATTCTCTGATAACCATGATTTATGATACCCAAATATGGCAACAGGCGGCATCTTTTCCCAGTCAGAAACACCCTCTTCTGCAAACAATAATTGTAGGCTATCAGTTCAGGCCATAAACCTGTTTGTTTAATTAAACCACCAGGATGTCCATAAAGAGCCAATTAGCAGTTAACCCACCAGTTAGACAGGAAATGCCTTTGATGTAGTCTGGAGACCATGCCACTTAACAGTGGCTGACAGTGCTAACTGCTAAGAACAAGAACTGCCAGTCTTCCTCTATAGAAGTAAGGTGGCTCAAGTCAGATTGTCTCCTACACTAGTATAATCCCATGCCAGCAGCCTGGCTAAAAAGACCAAAGGGGATGCTGAGCCTGTTATGTGGACATGTGCTAACCCTGTCAACAATTAGTAGTCTACGATCATAAAATATAAACTGCAAACTTATAATATCAGCAGATTGCTGATTGTAGAGGTGAATGAATACCTCAGTCAACCATGTACAGATCGTCACAGTGACCCACTGCAGTTCTGAGTTTTCCAATTCTGGCTCAGTTGGTCCCTCACCATCTCAGCATTTCGGCCTCATTAGCTCCAGTTGAAAGGGTATTTAGCATAACCGAGAAAGTATTCTGCCCTGAACGGTGCAGCCTGAAAGACGCAACCTGTGAACAACTCATGTTCATTCGGTGCAATGGCAAATAGATGATAAGATCATACGATGCCACTGAAATGAATGCCAATGAAGTGAATTTCATTGTTGATGAAATTGAGGTTTTTCTTAGTTTTCCTCATAAAAAATGTATCAACTGCCATTGCATATTCACTTGTGCTGAGTTATATAAATTAGATTAATTAAATAATTTTTTTATTTAATTTATATTTTAAAAAATGTACTCGTACTTTTACTCGTACTCGTGAGAATGTACTCGTACTTGTACTCGTACTCAGCTTTTAGCAATGTACTCGTAATCGTACTCATCCATCATCAAAGTACTCGTACTCGTACTTGTACTCATGAAAATGTACTCGGCCCCAGGTCTGGTTGTGGCATTCTTTAGGATTATAAAAAACGGCATGTTTCTCGTTTTTTCCAAATATGTGACTGGTGAAATTAAGACCGGTGGTACATACCGCAGTCAAGTGAGATTTCAAAACCATGTGAAGTGCCTGAGTGATCTTAACATAACCTTCCAAAAAGCCTCCTGCGTTATTAAAACCCTTCAATTAAGTCCTTCAGAAACTCGCGATGACCTGAGTCAAGAGAAAGGGGTATATTTAAGTTCAGAAAAGGGTACGACCACAGAAAGAATGCCCTGCGAACTAGCTGAACAAGCATGTCATTGATCGCTCCAGCAGGAAATGGCTTAAGACGTACACCAGTTCACTCTTAGAAATTACCGTAAAATTAACGCGCATCTACCGTAATAATTTACGATGTCCCCCGTAAAATGGAATTACTGTACGTCCTCTGTAATACATGTACGCCATCTATTGGCTATAAATAAAACAACGATTGATGGGCTTCAGCGCATGTGAGAAAATTGATTACATCTTACATATAGTGGGTGGCGCCACTGCTGAGGTAATCTCGCTTAATCGACTCTCGCCGGGCTGCGTGACTTCGCCGGGCAGAGAGTCTGACTCTGAATCCGTCTTTTGACTGTTATCCGCCAGATAGCAAGAATGTTTATATATTGTATGTATATTTTCGATAACGAAATAGTATTATACAAATTGAAAGATAACTTAAACTAAATGAATATACAAAATTCAGCCATAAAAGTTCCAAGTACTGTACGGGATTCGAACAATGAACTCCCCCGGAAGGTTTATTAGTCAACTCTCCATCCATTGAACAAAACAATTGAATCAAGAGAACAACGTTTCGCTCAAGTGCAGCTTTTGGACAGTAGACCACCAAGTCACAACCTGGCCGCGTCTAGCGTTAATTAACCCAATTTGCCGCCAGATGTTGCTGAAGATGCTACTATGAGCCTCGATTTGAATTGGGATTAGCACTGAAAATTGAACTCGACTTTTGTGTCTGGTGTTATAATGGTGGCTGTTGTTCGGTAAAATTACTGTTATTTACACTCGGTTAAGAATTAGGCAAGCAATGCTTATTTAAATGTTTTATTTAAATGTACGTACACGTGCAAAACAGAAGTACCATAACATATTCAGTATTTAAAATGGACATTAGCGTAACTCATTATGTTCTGATAAAATTGGCTAAAATTAAATCACGTTTATGGTGACGATTAGGCCTACAGATTAATCTATTACCATCGGCGTTTCTACTGATTTGTGTAACACGCAGCCGAAAATAATCATATTATGATATGTCTAACATACTGTGGCATGAACGAGAAGCACGATAGAAAATTTAACTTGATATTTTTGTATATTGTAAAAGTAATTGAAAGCAATTATGACAATGTAAATTGCTCCTCGTTAGAAGTTACAAGGTGGCAAATATATTGGCTGCAAATTGATTATATATATATATATATATATATATAATATATATAGATATATTTTGCCTATCATTATTACAAGTTTGTTTTACTGAATCTGACTGATTATATGGTAATATCAGTATGGTTTCCTTACGGATATTTTGGTTATCATAATGGATACAATGAACAATACATCACCATGTATGCTTGTGGTTCGTGTGGGCATCTATGTTCATCTATCAATTATTATGTGTTTCACAGCAAATTCCATAGAAATGAAGTCTGAAGTCACATGGTGTAAAATGTGGGAAATTATTTATCAGTTTGAAGCAAGACCAAAGCAAGAAATGCGGTTTTGTTGTGAAATTGTTCCCGTTGCGCACACATGTTTGTGATTGTAAATGCGATCATTGATTTTTTTCACATTTTATTAATTATTAATGTTACGGTGAATAGTTCACAGAATAATCTAATTTTGGTGTTCAGTCTAGTCTACATATCTGTAAGACATTTAAAAACTGCACTGTTGCTTAATCAGTTCCGACGGCTCTTTGACGAAACATGTAAAATATGTGTTGGGGGAGCCAAATTATATTTTGCGCTCGGGCGCCAACAACTCTCGCCACGCCACTGCTGTGTTACTATTGCAAGGTTGAAACCTATGCTTATAACTAACACTGCATTGGTACAAGTCGCCTGGTCAGTTTGGTTCGCCAACTATCGTTTCTATCGATGGCTCACTGTACTATTGACTATAAATATTGATAACTAAATCTAATATGGATATTGCACTATCGCCACATTGACTATCGAGATGCATCGATAGCTTATTGTTTCAGCACCCCTGCAACTTTGTTTGGTAATGATTGTAACTAAGAGCGACAAGTCGATGTAGTGTATGGCCGCTTTCTTTAAAAAAACACATTTCAGCCTCAGCTTATAAACGGCGACGTAGTCTTGACCTAATTAAATTGTGGAAAATGGTAAAGCGTCATGCAGATAGATTCTCACTTCAGTTACTGGTAGAGCATTATCTTGGAATACTCGCTGTAGAATGTAAACAAGTTAGTATGCAAATATAAAAACAACGCTAGCTGGAAGCATGCACGTTCTCTGGGAGGCCGACCGATGATGCAGGGTTGTAAAAGTGGCTACCATCAAGACAACATATCCATGTCTCCTTTCTACTTGTTTAACCTCGACTCTTCAGTTCTATATAAACATATCAATCTGATTTATTATATGTGAATTCACCTCGTATCTTATCAGTGTAAACATAGACTAGTTAACCAATCCAAAACGGAATCCTAAGTGTCTATGACTAATTTCAAGTCACAAATACGTATTTCAACTGAAATATATGTGGCATGCCTGACGGTTGTACATAAGTAATGACAAAAACATCCTTAATACCCAAGCGAGCCGCATGCTGATGTAACGTTTTAACATATCAATGTTGATTTCCCCAAGCCATTGTTGTACCGAAGCAACAAGCTACATGTTCACTGTAACAGTCAAGGCCAGCATATGTACGTCTGACGACTATTATATACACTTGAATGGTTGTTCGCAACCGTATGCGTGTTTTGTACAATTGTGTCGATTTCCACTAATGTTCCACGGATCAGATGGGTCGGTTTACATAGCTATTGATAAACACAGTGGTTATGTCAAGGATTGACCAAACATGAAATCAATTCGAACTTCGAATGTAGCCATTTGGTGTTATGTGGCTGTACCAATTAATATACCGTAAAATACAACAACAAAAACAGAGTATGTTGCCAAAATCGGAGTGACCTAAATATTTATCGAACGAATATAACTGGATTAATTGATTTAATTCGCTTCTGAAGCGTGTATTTTTCTGGTATGCATGGTAAAGTTGTATAAAGCATGGTGTTCAATCCTTATGATAACTTAAGACTCAATAACACATAATTCCCGAGCAGATATGTTCACTCGGAACCCACATTGGCGTGGATGAACTAAGGCAACGTTGAGTTAGTTAAACTCTCCAAACTTCCAAAATTATAATCCAGTTTTTCTCGATAGAATGGATGCCCTATCGCTCCCCAAATAAAGCAACCCACGAAACTGTTTAATCACAAACCTGTTGACACTATCACGATATCATATATCGTAAACAGGTCTGATGCTTTTTTAACGAGATGCCAGTATCCTTAGGCCGAACCGTATACATCAAACACATTTGTATTCGCACGATGGCATCTGAGTGTTTTTGATTAGGATACTCGTTCGCTGCTGTCACTGACGAACGGCGCCAACTGGCTTTAAGTCGTTTCGTTATATTATGTATCCAAATCTAACAAAATGCCCATCATATGTTTCATAAACGTCAGGGTTACCAAAAACAGGCAATACTAATTAAGTGGATGGGTGTTGCTCAAGAAAGCTACTTTAATTTAAGCATTTAATATTCACTGGAAAAATGTGTAACTAATGTAAATGTAAACAAAGCTATAGACACAGTGACAGGACATCTATGTAAAATTATGCCATTTGCTTCACATGAAGGGTGCATCCTCTGCTTCATGCTACTGGAGAGATGTACACGCGCCACCAAGGAACACGAAAACGACGTTCATTTATCATCGCTCTCAAGTCGAATACACAACAGCTGCTTAAACTAAGGCTGGGACTGGGAAATGGAAGAAGGCAGGATGACAGGGAGAGCGCTTCCGTGACATGCTCTTCCCATGACACTGGGCACGTTTCATGTGCAACGGGTGCAGCACATATTGTCTCTCACCATCGTTGTTATCACCATCAAAGGGACTGGGAAATAGAAAAAGGCAGCATGAAAGGGAGAGCGGTTCCTTGACATGTTCTTCCCCTGACACCGGCACGTCTCGTGTGCAACTGATGCAACATATATTGTTTCTCGACATCTGTGTTTTCACCACCAAAGGGAACGTTGAGCAGGAAGAAATATCATCTTCCCAAAATCTTTCGAATACAATGCAACATCCGGTGCGCACAAACACACACAATGCTCACACGCGGGTCCGAACACGCACTCGGATACGCACCCGCACACGCGTATGCTTGCACATGAACGCCCCAACGAAAGCACAACGCTCACCTCATACAGACACTCAAACACACTCACACGCACGCAAGCGCGCACACACACACACACACGCACACACGCACGCACGCACGCACGCACACACACACACACACACACACATACATACACGCCCGAATACTTCCACATGAACACACGAGCAAAAACGACAACGCACACCTCATAAATACACACACAGAAACACAGGTTCGCACGTTCGCATAAACACTCACACACACGCTCACGCACACACACACACACACCCGTACAGACAAACGCACACAAGTACACACGCATCTTACTCACACGTAACACGCACACCTAAATGTACGTATAACGTTTTGCTATACATTTTGATTCCGATCTTTCTGGCCAAGCGTACGTGTGTGTGCGCGTGTTCGTTTCATTCTTGCAAATGCAATATGGTTTTTCCTGTTGTCGGATAATTAGTCGAAACTGACACACCATTCAACATATCTTGTGACCCGCTCGTTCAATTCGTAATTGGGTTTTTTAATAGTAAATTCGTTGTTTACACCACTAATAGCATACACCACTTATAGAGCTGCCTTAATTCAACTGTGGATAGCGCAACATCAGACGGAAAGTGATGTAGACTCGCCAGCCGACTAGTATGTTTTATAGAATGGCCCAATTATACGTTATATCAGTCGAGTGGCTTTAGGCAGTTTTCGAATTGATTATATCAGCAACAGTCGTAATTCTACTTGAATTAGTCGGCCCATATGTCACACGAACCCTGCCACCACATACAAATGGACTCAACCGCCTTGTAGTTCTGACGTTGCAATTCTTCCTCACTGGGTGTAAACTGGCGTGTACGGCAAAGCACTGGAATATTCAAGCAGGAAAGAAGTGCGCTAGTGCAACACCTGAACACGTACGACTGTGTACTCAGCGCGTGCATGTGCATGGGAAACTATGGAATTTCCTACAAATGATCGAGCTCGGCTGAAAATCGAGATACATTTGGCGTAGCTTATTTCATTCGAGAATGAAGTAAGTCGACTTTACTTCAGCTACAAGAAATGCAACTAAGTAGAATAAAAAGAATGCAGTCAATTGATTTGTTCAGTTATTATAAATTATGTCACTCGATATAGGCAGTTCAGCCGTTTGACTTTAAGGCACTGAGTCCTGATGCGCATCTGCGCGTCGTTTCCAAATTTGTAGGCGCAATCAAAGTTACCATATTTATTAACATTATTATTACAAATTAAATATAACCTCACAAATAGTGGCACGTTTGCTCTTATGGAATCCTATGTCTAGCAACAACCACTCGTCTAATCAGCACACGATTGTAACACGACAGCGGTGTAATAATAGAGTTACCATCAGTATGCAACACGCGTATGTGCATATGAGCACACGTGAAAACGTGCACACGTTAACAAGCGTGCACACACGCGAACACCTGTACTTGAAAGCGTACATTAGTGCACTCGTACACATGTGCATACGTGAATTCATATACACATGCGAATATGCACACATGCACACATACACATGCAAACATGCATATACTCACTTATAACCCCACACAGACATACGTGCATACATACATACATATATAATATTATGTACATTCATACATACATATCAATATATTCATGCACACATGCATACGTACATACATGCATACATGCATACATGCATACATGCACACATGCACACATGCACACACGCACACATGCACACATGCACACACACACATATATATATATATATATATATATATATATATGCATATGTATATGCATACGCGAATTTTCTATGAGCAACACGTATATCGTGCTGGACTCATCGCTCAACCTGTTCGTCTACTGTCTGTCCAGCAGGAAGTGTTTGCAATATAATGTCTGAATCTGATTGATTTGCTTCGCAAAAAGCCACTATTGGCTTCGGTTTACATCGGGACGGGTGCGGGTCATTGACTGTGCGTGCATCAAGATACGCGACTGAAATCATATATGGTTTCAGTCTGGACTTGAGATTCGCTTAGTTTGTTCCAGTCTACTATTGCAATTACTAAATATGAGTTTTTATTAATTGGTTGGTGTGGATTGTAGGTATTATATAGCACGTAGTATTGCTGGTTGCTAAGTGTTGTATAAAGTTTGATGATACATGGTGTGGAAAATATGTGGTTGTATGCGTCATTTATTTACTCTTTCTGGGCGAAACAAATAATATATATGCGCGTATGGTTGGGACATATCCCTCAACCAATCTATACATGAAGTTAAGTCGTAAGTTTCACCATAAGGTATTGAGTTTAACGTTGGTTAACATGTTTGTGATGGATCCTTGGTGTATGGAATGGTAGTCGTTAGTAATGAAGCTGTCTGCAATAACGATACACAGCTGTAAAGGAATTATATCAGCCTTACCAGCGCATTAGTTTATATCATTTTTCTGACAACATGGTGTCCATACAACTAAACATAAGCAGGACAAGCGCGCTTTTCCAGTAGCAACGTCCCAAATATGACCGTCAATTTAACGTCATCTCAAAGAATAACCACTTTCCGAAACAATACGAAGAAAGATTATTCCGAATTGCACATCCATATGAAATCTTCGGCTACCCCTCTCAAACGATGGTATTTCCACGTCCAGTTTGACAATTTTGAGTTACAGTTATTATTCGTCCGCTTTTTCGTTGAATGCCTATATGACGTTTGGTTGAATGAATTGTACAAATGTGTCTGTCTGTTGCAGGTTGCTAATGACAAGCACAAGCTACATGCAGCTATTGTACAACAACCACTACGTACAAACAGCTATTGTTGCACAACAACCATATACAAGCAGTTATATTCAACAAGACATAAACATGCACGTACAACGTTCAAGTGAAGGATGAATCACAAACAGTTACAAACATTTGAAACAGAACTGCGTAAACCATCGTGTATATGCAGCAAGAGAATAAGTAAGTATTTACTGACATATACCAATGTGTCAGGCAGTGAAAGACTTGTGACAATGCTGTGCTGAACGCACACAGTGTTATCTGTCACGCCAATGTTTTGGGCTTCCTAGAATAGAAGCTATGCTACTCAAGAGGATTAACACATACACACGGATTCAGACACTATACTAGACAAAGTGCAACGACGGCTACAAGATACAGAGCAATATTCTTGACTGGGGATATAATCCTCTGACACTGGTACATTTACAACGTCACTACAAGGTGACAAACATTTCACAAAGAGCTATGTTGGTTGCCTCGTGTTATATAGTGTTCCTCATAGTTTGTGACATTGTATGTGTGATTGGCCTCGTAGGAAATTCACTATCATACCTGGTGTTGCACAGTGAGGAACACGAGCATGTTGGCACGTACCTTCTTAAGGCTCTTGCTTTGGTGGATAATATGTTCCTGGCAACATGTATAATTGAAATAAGTGCCATGCACTTGGCTTTATACTTTAACTGGGAGTCAATACTTTCAATTATTGATTCTTATCTATTTACAGTATCACAATTCACTAATGTATTATCTGTCTGGATGGTAGTGCTTGTCGCAGGCAACCGGTACGTCGCCGTGTGTCGCCCTCTGGTGGCGCTACGGCTCTGCACAAAGCGACATGTACAACTACAAATCACTTTCATAACTATTGCTGCATGTATGTTCAATATTCCGCAGTTGTTTGCGATCCGTCCAGAGTTGCGTAATGTGACAATAGTCGGCAATAACAATGTCACCTTTGTGCACTCTAAGTGGGAGAATGTCGGTCTCCGGTCTATTCCCATGTACAGAATTCTCTATGAAACTGTAGCTTATAGTGTATTCGTCTACGTCATACCGCTGGTCACGTTGATCTTCTTCAATATCCACTTGATACGTGGTCTCAAGTCGGCGCAGCGCGGACGCAGGGAAATGACGTTACGTTCAGGCAATGAAAAAAACAACATAACTTTAGTCATGATCATCATTGTCATTGTGTTCATGGTGTGCCAGACACCAGCGATGATCAACCATATATTGCCTTATTTCATTGGCGACGTTTTTTGGTCAACGTGCACAACCTACACAATGTATTTTCTTACGAGCAACTTGTTTGTTATGTTGAACTCGTCGCTCAACTTCTTCATCTACTGTCTGTTCAGACGACAGTTCCAGGAGCAACTGTGTCTGTTGTTTGTTCGACTGTGTTCTCATCCTTGTCAATAATATTTTACGACGCCCTGACAGATGACCTAACGTTGCTTTGTAGACAATACTTGGTCACCAGAAACACCATCTTGTTGCCGAGTGAAACGTAAATTTATTCCTGTAATTACGAGTGTCAGTTATTGTAATTGCCTACAATATCAATATCGAGTTACAGCAATTGGCGTTTTCAGAATGGGTTTATGATATCACCAATATCAAATGTTCGATGTGATAAATTAATCTTTGGTACTCTAACGATTCAAGGAAGCCATGACTGTCCATGTAATCATATCTAAAATGGTATAGCCATATAAGCAATGGTAATAAACCTTTGTGAGCAATACAACTAGACGTAATCATCCACGACGTAGGCACGTCCGACAAGAAACTTTTAATTGGGTCCGAATGCTATTCTGCCGTCTTAAAACTTGGGCAAATTCGTTCAGTCTACGTAGCTTCAGTTCATTCAGCTGTATGAATGAGTACCTGGCTAAAGACAACGGTGTATATTTATGCACGAATAGTCTTCGCACACTAACATTAATTGCAAAATTAACTGAATGCGTCCCAAAGTCCTAAAGACTGAATACTGCGATATATAAGAACTTACCTTTATGTGTAGACACTGAGAACAATAAGTTTATATTACATCGTTCAGAGGGTTGCAGAAACAAATAACGTGTGAAAAGATGTTTCAGTCGTACAACCGATAAGAATAGAATAAAAATTAAACATAAATTACAAACCATGATCATGACAAGTGCAGTGTATTTTTTCAATACCCCGCGCTTCTTTGAATACAGTTACGTCGTGCGTAATGTGACAATGGTTGATGAGAATAATGTCATCTGGTGGTATGAAGGTTGGGATGGTGTGAGTTTAATGTCCGTGCCCATGTACAACCTTCTTTCAACTATATTTTATTCTCTTTGTATACCTCTTACCACTGATCACGCTCACGCTTACTGTTCTCAACGTCCATCTCATACGTGACCTCCGAGTGGCGCTGCGCAGACGGCCGAAATGACGTAACATTCAAGCCGTGATGAAAACAATGTGACACTAATCGAGGCCATCATAGTCATTGCTTTCTTTGTATGCCAGACACCAGCAATGATCAACCATATATTGTACCTTGTCTTTGGTATTCCGTATTTGTCGATATGCACAAACTACACCAAATATGTTAGTGTGAGCAACCTGTTTCTCTATCTGAACTCGTTTATCAACTTTGTCATCTACTGTTTATTCAGACGACAGTTCCGGCATCTAATGCGTCTATTATTTAGTCGCATGTGTGAACTGAGAACGGGACGATGATTGCACAGACTACAATCGGTTGCCAGGAAGGCCTCGTGGCAGTAGAGAGAAATACCAAGTGGCTAATACAAGAGCGACTTGCATAGCAAGAAATGTACACTTGTCTTCGGCGTGTATTTACACACTATCACTCGTGCAATGCACTTTGCAAACACATATATCGTGGAGAGAAAACAATATTGTACAGAGCCAAGGAACTGATATACATCCAAGTGATGGTTGTGACATCGTGTGTACTGATTGTAAAGTTATGTTTGTCAATGGTTTGTCATAAAAATGAAACATGTTCGGTATGAAACGATACAATGTTCTCCTACGTTAATAAAACTACGGGTAAACCACGCAATTACGAAAACATTTAGAGGCAAAGTAGTATTGTGAAAGTCATATTTATATCCCCAAAATTAACATGTTCAACAAGTTGCGAGACTAGGCTCGATTCGTATATTTCTCCTTAACACAAAAAAGTTAATTTACTTGTCGACGTTTAGGTTATCGTCGGTAGCCTTCTTCAAGAAGTGTGTTATTGGTCGTAAGTTTGTTGACTGGTCTGATTTCTGGTAATGTGACAAGCGGTTATCATATACATAATTATGTTTACATTGTAAACAGAATATTCACTCTGGCGATATAAAAAAAAATTGTTGATGTATTAGTGCCCGCAATTTTTCTTGATGCGCACACTATCCCACTTTATGAAATCTGTGGGCCACCATTTTTCTTTTTAAGTAACACTAACCCACGTTATGGAATATGGACCCGTCTCTTTGTATGTGTAGTCTAACTCTGCCTAGGCCCAGCTTTGTAGGTGTAATCTGACTCTGGCTAGACCCGTGAATCTTCAAAGCGAACAACTAATAACCGCAGCCAGTGTGAGGTTAAACATATTAGAGCCATAGAAAATGTACAAAAACACCCTTACGACATTCTGATTGTTCATGTTCTCACTTTGGGAAGCTGTGCCGTGCCATCTACGAACACAGACCAAATGAAACCGGCAATCCTTGGAAAGATCATCCTCGCTACGAGGGATTGCTGCTGCAGCAGTTTGTTATATTTTATACCGGCCAATTCGCTGGAACCAACACATTATCAAAATGTATTATTATTATTATCAGACCCATCGGCTTGTAATTGCTTTCCATGCCTTAATTCGATAGCAGATAACGCTAAATGAGCAGGAATGTAATGGAGCCAGACAGGTATGCTTGTTTGTCATGTACAAAGCAGTCAATTATACAATTTATCTGTCTCGTGGCTTGCAGCTGTATTCGAAATGATATATGATTGCATCGGCGATAGACGTAATGCTGCTCTTGCGGCGAGGATGGCTCTAGTTACTCGCCGTGTAGGTCATATATTTCACAATTCGGATACCCTTTCGGTGAAACCGGTCGGAAAATATGCATGCCGCGCGTATATCATCTCACAAACTGTGTATAAGAACTTTCCTCGGCTCGCAGCCGGTGTCCGGACTGACTCTACATGGGACTAGTAGGGATGAGTCCAGGTGACTATCGGGGATAGTTTTACTGTTGTAATAGTATGTTGATAGTTCTATTACAGTGGCATACTGACCCGGTTGCTGGAAGGTGCACTCGAACGCTGGCGGCGAAATTGGGGGTACAGACGCCAAATCGACGGCCAACATATTCACCAAGCGGATAATGTCTGACAATTAACGATTCTGTTTTACACGTGTGACAATCACAGTTTGAACCTACCTCAATTGTATTATGTCGTTCTATGATCATTTGTTGCGGCATTCTTTAGGATTATAAAAACGGTATTTATATCTTTTTTTCAAATATGTGACTGGTGAAATTAAGACCGGTGGTACATATCGCAGTCAAATGGGATTTCAAAACCATGTGAAGTGCTTGAGTGATCTTAACATAACCTTCCAAAATGCTCCCTGCGTTATTGAAACCCTTGAATTAAATCCTTTAGAAACACGCGATAACTTGAGTCAAGGGAATGGGGTTTAAGTTCAGAAAACGGTACTACCACAGAAAGAATGCCCTGCGAAGTAGCCGAACAAGCATGTCATTGACCGGCTCCAGCAGGAAATGGCTTAAGACGTACACCAGTACACTCTTAGAAATTACCGTAAAATTAACGCGCATCTACCGTAATAATTTACGGTGTCTCCCCATAAATTGGAATTACTCTACATTCGCTGTAATACATGTACGTCATCTATCGGCTATAAATAAAACAACGATTGTTGGGTTTCAGCGCATGCGAAAACAATCATTATATCATAATATAGTGGGTGACGTCATTGCTGAGGTAATAGACACCATTAGCTAACGCAATAAGCACAAACCTGACGCCAAAAACATACGCCGACCGCAATTGAGTTCTACGTCACAGCTTTTGCGATCCAAACAGAGGTTTACGCGGCATCTGCAGTTCGACTTCGCGTATGTACGCCAAATATGGATATTTCGCGTAAGTACAAACGCCGACTTATTTCATATATAAATAGTTATGGTAATTCAAATGTAACTATACAGAGTAATAGCTACACATTTTAGGAACACATGCTTATAAAGAAAGTTGAGTTATAAATTACATGCATGCATGTTTGACGACTTTAAAAAGACCTACGATTTGCTTGCTTTCATCTGCAGCTATGCAGTGAGGCGCAATAACAGTGCAATACACATTTGTTTATTGACCTCCATATGCTTAGCCTAGACTTATACATGGCTAAGCGCACCTATATACCATATTGTAACACATGTCTAAATAATGTTTATTGGATCCCACGTGCTTAGCCTAGGCTTATACATGGCTAAGCGCACCTATATACCATATTGTAACACATGTCTAAATAATGTTTATTGGATCCCACGTGCTTAGCCTAGGCTTATGCATGGCTAAGGGCACCTATATACCATATTGTAACACATGTCTAAATAATGTTTATTGGATCCCACGTGCTTAGCCTAGGCTTATGCATGGCTAAGGGCACCTATATACCATATTGTAACACATGTCTAAATAATGTTTATTGGATCCCACGTGCTTAGCCTAGACTTATACATGGCTAAGCGCACCTATATACCATATTGTAACACATGTCTAAATAATGTTTATTGGATCCCACGTGCTTAGCCTAGGCTTATGCATGGCTAAGGGCACCTATATACCATATTGTAACACATGTCTAAATAATGTTTATTGGATCCCACGTGCTTAGCCTAGGCTTATGCATGGCTAAGGGCACCTATATACCATATTGTAACACATGTCTAAATAATGTTTATTGGATCCCACGTGCTTAGCCTAGGCTTATGCATGGCTAAGCGCACCTATATACCATATTGTAACACATGTCTAAATAATGTTTATTGGATCCCACATGCTTAGCCTAGACTTATGCATGGCTAAGGGCACCTATATACCATATTGTAACACATGTCTAAATAATGTTGATTGGATCCCACGTGCTTAGCCTAGGCTTATGCATGGCTAAGGGCACCTATATACCATATTGTAACACATGTCTAAATAATGTTTATTGGATCCCACGTGCTTAGCCTAGGCTTATGCATGGCTAAGCGCACCTATATACCATATTGTAACACATGTCTAAATAATGTTTATTGGATCCCACGTGCTTAGCCTAGACTTATGCATGGCTAAGGGCACCTATATACCATATTGTAACACATGTCTAAATAATGTTTATTGGATCCCACGTGCTTAGCCTAGACTTATGCATGGCTAAGGGCACCTATATACCATATTGTAACACATGTCTAAATAATGTTTATTGGATCCCACGTGCTTAGCCTAGGCTTATGCATGGCTAAGCGCACCTATATACCATATTGTAACACATGTCTATATAATGTTTATTGACCTCCACATGCTTAGCCTAGACTTATGCATGGCTAAGCGCACCTATATACCATATTGTAACACATGTCTATATAATGTTTATTGGCCTCCACATGCTTAGCCTAGACTTATGCATGGCTAAGCGCACCTGCATACCATATTGTAACACATGTCTATCTAATGTTTATTGGACCCCACATGCTTAGCCTAGACTTATGCGTGGCTAAGCGCGCCTATATACCATATTGTAACACATGTCTATCTAATGTTTATTGGACTCCACATGCTTAGCCTAGACTTATGCATGGCTAGGCGCACCTATATACCACATTGTAACACATGTCTATCTAATGTTTATTGGACTCCACATGCTTACCCTAGGCTTATGCATGGCTAAGCGCACCTATATACCATATTGTAACACATGTCTGTCTAATGTTTATTGGACTCCACATGCTTAGCCTAGGCTTATGCATGGCTAAGCGCACCTATATACCATATTGTAACACATGTCTGTCTAATGTTTATTGGACTCCACATGCTTAGCCTAGGCTTATGCATGGCTAAGCGCACCTATATACCATATTGTAACACATGTCTGTCTAATGTTTATTAAGCCCACATAGATAGTTATATGGGCCTACTATGTATATTAACCTAAACTATTTAATTAATTATTTTGTAAACGTAGTTGAGTCTGCACGTATGTCTACTTTGGCTATGAACTATGTTGCAATGCTGGCATACCACGTTTTTGTGTAACTACGAAAATACATACCTAAGGCTTTGTATTAGTCGGTTTATATAAAATGTGGATTTTGCCGACAGGACTAGATGCAGACAGTTGATTAAAAAAACTGTTACTAAAAATTTTATTATGCAAAGTGCGCTGACTAGCCGTCAATCAGTGTCAGATGTGGCGTTTGTTTGCAATCTGTTCTCGGCGTTCATACTTATTTAAAAAAAATAAAACACTTTTAATAACCATTTTACATGTAGATTGTTCTTGTTTGGCAATATCATGGTGTCGGGGATATGCAGAGCACATTTCAGACGACGCAAATCATCTTTTTGAAACCTAAACATATTCCAACAATAATCATTGCTAGCATCAGTGAGGAAAAAGTGTCGTTGTTTGACGAAACGTTTTTCCTTGTCATACAGATGCTGCGTGGTTATTTCCATGGCTTCGTCATCATTCGATAGAAGCGCTAGGTTCAGTATCGCATTGGTGTTGTCCATATCTATATTAGGAATAAAACACATACTTTTTTGTTACCATAATTATCACTAATGTCTATGAATTTGCTTTACACATTTATTTTGTTATAAAGATTTTTCCATAAATGGAACAAATCTATAATATTATAAATCGTGTTGAAACTTTACCATATGGTGAAGTTTATCTCAATTTGTAATGTAACAACTAAAAGGGTCGATTGTATTTAACTGGTTTAAGAAACTTACCCTCATACCCTAGAATAAGGTTAAGTGACCATCCATAACGTATGTCTCGCTATTTGTGGACATGTTTGAGACCTCCCATCCATTTCGCGCTTTTATTAACGCTAGCGTGTACACCTCCTAAAATATGACTTGACAACTACCCGCCGTGATACATATTCTATAACAATTATTCTAGGCCTAGTTAAAGAAAATATTGCCAATTACGTACCCCATGCTGTGGTATACTAATATCAGGATTAGGATATGTTACTGCATAACAGGACTCGAAACACAATGTTTTGTTTGCTTAGCCTAATCGTACAAGCCGGAATGACTGCACTGGGGTTCGCGTTTACAACGTTCTAGCGTCCTAAATTATACCTTCCTGTTATTATCGATTGCGATAAAGTTTAATTGTTCCATTAGCACATTTATACATGTATCTATGTATTTCGTACATGTATTTCTTCTTCCTTTCAATACACGCCTAGCCTCAACATGCTGAGGATACAGGCGGGCCGTGGCATGGCAGGAACATTTTTGTTTTGTTTTTAGAGTGCAATATATAAGAACACAAATTATCGTGTAAATAAACAGAAATACGTGCAGAAGAACTTGTTAACGTCTAAAACATGGGGTAGTGCAAAGTCTGGATGTTGCTTTTAAATGCATCCAGGGTGTTTTGATTTAAACAATATTGAGGGAGGGAATTCCAAAGTTAAAAGGTACTGGGGAAAAAAGAATACAAGTGGTAGTTGCATCTGGAATGAGGGATAAGGTAAGATAAGGAATGTTGTTTTCTAGTGACTATATTTACAGGAATAAGGTATTGGTTTGCTGATATACCCACTAGGCCATTTGTTATCTTGTACATCATACATAGTTTTGCATCGGTTCTTCTGTCTGATAGGGATCTCCATCCTAATGTCTTGAGCATGTTTGTTACACTGGAGGTACTGTGGTGGCAATATAAGACATATCGGGCTGCACGGCGTTGAATCATTTCTAGTTTGTTTATTTGTGTAAGGGTATAGGGATCCCAGACAGTACAGCTGTTCTCCACGATGGGTTTGACAAAGGTGAAGTAGGCCTGAGTTTTTATTTGAATTGACAGAACTTTGAGATTAATGCGGAGGAAGCCTAGTGATATATTTGCTTTTAGACAAATGTTATTTATGTGGGCATTCCACCGGATATCTGAGGTTATGGTTATACCAAGATATTTTACCTGTGAAACATTTTCTAGTGTTTGACCATGAAGCATGTATTGATTGTTTGTGACAGTTTTGTTTCTTGTTACAGGTATGACATGGCATTTTTGAAGATTGAAATCCATGTTCCAGGTTATGGCCCATTTTCCAAGTTTGTGAAGATCTTCCTGGAGCACAGCTGTATTTGTCTTAGGCTTAAGGGCTATATACATTATGGTGTCATCAGCAAAAAGTCTAACTGTAGATGTAATATTGTCTGGTATGTCATTTATGTAAAAGAGGAATAGACAAGGGCCCAGTACAGAGCCTTGTGGTACTCCTGATGTTACGGTTACCTCAGAGGAGGCCTCGCCCTCTATTATGACTCTTTGAGAATCCAGGAATTTGTTTTGCCTTGGATGCCATAGTGATGGAGTTTGTAAATCCATTTTGTATGGCTGACCTTATCAAATGCTTTAGAGAAATCCATCACTATGACATACGTTTGCGTGCCAGACTACATATGGGTAACTAAGTCATGTATGAACTGAATAAGCTGTGTCTCGCAAGATACTTGGGATCGAAAACCATGTTGAAGATGATAAAGAATGTTGTGTGAATGTGCATGTTTCATTATACTACTAACCAAGATAGGTTCCATTAGTTTTGATGCTATGCATGTCAGGAAAATGGGCCTATAATTTGAAGGTATGTATTTTTGATCATTCTTGAAAATAGGTTTGACATTTCCTTTTTGCCAGTCTGTGGGGACTTATCATGTAGCATAAGACTTAAATTTAAAAATAAAATTTAGCGATGGCGCAATTTCAACAGCCAATTCTTTTATAATTCTTGGGTTGATGTTGTCTGGTCCTTGTGCTTTATAAGGTTTAAGATTTTGTAGGAGTTTTAGTACACCAGCTTCTGTAATTTATATTTCTGGCATTTCTGGTAGTGTTAGATTGGGTAGTTTGGTTACTTGGGGAGATGGGTCATCTGTAAAGACTGATTGAAACTGCTGATTTAGTATCTCCGCTTTGGCTTTAGGGTGTGGTTTGTACGGTAGTGTTTCATGTAAGTCCATAATTTCTTCTATCTTCGGTAGAGGTGACAATTTCATTTACACAGTTCCATTAGCCAGTTCTCAGTTGTTGCTGTATAGTTTGTTTTAGATGTTTGTATTTTGGAGTGTGCTTGTGACATTTGTACATTCTGTTCCTTTTTTGCATAAGTTTCTTTAGTGTTGGTGTAATCCAGGGGTATCCGTCACTACATCTAGCCATTCTGGATGGTATGTACAACCCAGTACATTTGACTGTCTGGGGCTGGGACATGGAAGAAAGCAGCATGGAAGGGAAAACGTTTCTTTGACATGCTCTTCCCCTGACACTTATGTGCAACTGGTGCAGCACATACTGTCTCTCACCATCGGTATTTCCACCATCAAAGGGAACGTCGAGCAGAAAGAGATACTAACAACTTCAACTATTCGAATACAAAGCAACATCCGGTGTGCACAAACACACACAATGCCAATAGGCGGGTCCGAACAAGCACCCGGATATGCCCCAGCACACGCTTATGCTTGCACAAGAACGCCCGAACGAAAGCAACAACGCTCACCTCGTACAGACACACAAACACACGCACGCGCAACGCCACCGAATACGTACTCGCACACGAAAGCACGAACGAAAACGGCCACGCACAACTCATACATACACACAAACACAAGCAGACGCTCGCGCGTTCGCATAAACACACTCTCACACACAGACACACACACACACACACACACACACACACACACACACACACACACACACACACACACACACACACACACACACACACACACACACACACACGCAAGCACGCACGCACACACACAAACACACACACACACACATACATACATACACACACACACACACACACACGCACACTCGCACATACGCACTTACGCACACGCACCCGTACAGACAAATGCACACGAATACACACGCATCCCACTCACATGTACCAACGCACACCTAAATATTCGTATAACGTTTAGTTGTACATTTTAATTCCCACCTTTCTGACTAAACGTACGTGTGCGTGTGCGTTTCACTCTTGCAAACGCTATACGGTTTGTTCCTGTTGCCGGATAATTAGTCGAATCTGACACACCATTCAACATATCTTGTGACTCGGACGTTCAACTCGTAATTGTAGTTCTGACGCCTTGTAGTTCTGACGTTGCAATAAGAGCGTCCTCACTGGGTGTAAACTGGCGTGTACGGCAAGGCACTGGAATATTCAAGCAGGAAAGAAGTGCGCTAGTGCAACACCTGAACGCACACGAATGTGTATTCAACGCGTGCAGGTGCATGGGAATCTATGGAATTTCCTACAAATGATCGAGCTCGGCTAAAAATCGAGATATATTTGAAATAGCTTCTTGCAATCAAGAGTGAAGTAAGTCGACTTTATTTCAGCTACCAGAAATGCCACTAAGTAGAATAAAAAAGAATGCAGTCAGTTGATATGTTCACCTATGATATATCACTCGATATAGGCAGTTCAGCCGTTTCACTGCAATAAAAGTTACCATATTTATTAATATTATTATTATTAATAATTAAATATAACCTCACAGATAATGGCACGCTTGTTCTTATGGAATCCGATGTCTAGCAACGACCACTCGTCTAATCAGCACCCGATTGTAACAGGACAGCGGGTGTAATAATAGAGCTACCTTCAGTATGCTACAAGCATACGTGCATACATGTGCACACGTGAAAACGTGCACACGTTAACAGGCGTGCACACACACACACACGAACACGTGTACTTGAAAGCGTGCATTAGTGCACTCGTGCACACGTGAACCTATGTACACATGCATATACTGCTATGTAGACACACAGACATACGAGCCGACATACATACATAAATACATACGTACATACGTACACACATACATACATACATACATGCATGCATGCATACATACCTACATAAATACATACATACATATAAATACCTATATGCGTACGTGCATTATCTATGAGCAACACGTATATCGCTCAACCTGTTCGTCTACTCTCTGTCCAACAAGAAGTGTTTACAATATATGTCTGAATCTGATTTGTTTGGTTATATTTATTTACTATTGGTTACGTTTTGCATCGGGATGGATGCGTGGCATTGACTGTGCGTACCCCAAGATATGCGACTGTGTTGTATAAAGTTTGATGATACACGGTGTGGAAAATATTTGGTTGTATGCGTCTTTTAGTTACTCTTTCATGGCGAAACAAAATATCTGCGTGTATAGCTGGGATAGATCCCTCAACCACTCTATATATGCATTTAAGTCGTAAGTTTCACCGTATGCTTTCTAGGGTATTGAGTTTAATGTTGGTTAACATGTTTGTGATGGATCCTTGATGTATGGAATGGTAGTCGTAAGTAATGAAGCTGTCTGCAATAGCGTTACTAAGCAGTAAAGGCATTATATCAGCCTTACCATCGCATTACTTGATATCATTTTTCTGACAGCATGGTGTCCATACAGCAAACCATATGCAGGACAAGCGCGCTTTTCCAGTAGCAACGTCCAAAATATGTCCGTCACGTTAAAGTCATCTAAAACAATAACCACTTTCCGAAACAATACGAAGAACGATTATTCCGAATTGCACATCCATATGAAATCTTCGGCTACCCCTCAGACGATGGTATTTGCGCGTCCAGTTTGACAATTTTGATTTATCGTTATTATTCGTCCGCTTCTTCGTTGAATGCCTACATAACGTTTAATTTAATGAATCGTTCAAATGTGTCTATCTGTTGCAGGTTGCTAATGACAAGCATAAGCTACATGCAGCTATTGTACAACAAGCACTACGTACAAACAGCTGTTGTTGCACAAGCACCATATACAAGCAGCTACATTCAACAAGACAGAAACGTGCACGTACAATGTTCAAGTGAAGCATGAATCACAAACAGTTATAAACATTTGAATCAGAACTGCTTAAACCAACGTGTATGTGCAGCAAGAGAATAAGTAAGTAAATATTTACTGGCAAATACCAATGTGTCAGGTAGTGAAAGACTTTGTGACAATGCTGTGCTGAACGCACACAGTGTTATCTGTCACGCCAATGGTTTGGGCTTCCTAGAATAGAAGCTGTACTACTCAGAGGATTAACACATACACACGGATTCAATCCATACGCACGTGTGTGTCTATATGTGCGTGTGTATAAGTGTTATCTATGTGCGTTAATGCACACTAATAGTAATTCACAACTGAAAGTACCACCTTCGTGAATGCACTAGACAAAGTGCAACGACGGCTACAAGATACAGAGCAATACTCTTGACTGGCGATATAATCCTCTGATTGAAATAAGTGCCATGCACATGGCTTTATACTTTAACTGGCTGTCAGTATATTCACTTTTTAAATTTTATCTATATTCAGTATTACATTTCACTAATGTGTTATCTGTCTGGATGGTAGTGCTTGTCGCAGGCAACCGCTACATCGCCGTGTGTCGCCCTCTGGTGGAGCTACGGCTCTGCACAAAGCGACATGTACAACTACAAATCACATTCATAACAATTGCAGCATGTATCTTCAATATTCCCAAGTTGTTTGCGATCCGTCTAGTGTTGCGTAATGTGACAATAGTCGACAATAACAATGCCACCTTTGTGCACTCTAAGTGGGAGAATGTCGGTCTCCGGTCTATTCCTATGTACATAATTCTCTATGAAACTGTAGCTTATGGTGTCTTCGTCTACGTCATACCGCCGGTCACGTTGATCTTCTTCAATGTCCACTTGATACGTGGTCTCAAGTCGGCGCAGCGCGGACGCAGAGAAATGACGTTACGTTCAAGCAATGAAAAAAACAACATCACTTTAGTCATGATCATCATAGTCATCGTGTTCATGGTGTGCCAGACACCAGCGATGATCAACCATATATTGCACCATTTCTTTGGCGCCGATTTTAGGCCAACGTGCACAACCTACAAACTATATTTTCTTACGAGCGACATGTTTGTTGTGCTGAACTCGTCGCTCAACTTTTTCATCTACTGTCTGTTCAGACGACAATTCCAGGACCAACTGTGTGTGTTATTTGGTCGACTGTGTTCTCGTCCTTGTCAACAAGATTTCACGACACCCTGACAGAGACCATAACGATGCTTGTGTAGCAAGACTTAGTCGCCAGAAACAACATCTTGTCGCCGAGTGAAACTTAAATTGACTCCTATAATTATGAGTGTCACTTATTGTAATTGTTTACACTATCAATACCGAGTTACAACAATTGGCGTTTACAGAATGCGTTTATGATATCACCAGTAACAAATGCTCGATGTGATAAATTAAACCTTGGTACTCTAAAGATTCAAGGAATTTGAGATTGTCCATGTAATTTCAATGGCACCTTGTGTGTTTGTGTGATGTAGTATATCTTAAAAGAATAGCAATATAAGCAATGTTAATAAACCATTATGAGCAATACAACTAGGCGTAATCATCCATGACGTAGGCACGTCCGACAAGAAACTCTGAATCGGGTCCGAAGCCTATGCTGCGTTCTCAAACATTGGGCAAGTTAGTTCAGTTTACGATGCTCCAGTTCACTCAGCTGTATGAATGAGTACCTGGCTATCGACAATGGTGGATATTTGTGCACGAATAGTCTTCGCACACTGACATCAATTGCAACATTGGCTGAATGCGCGCCAGGGAAGACGAGATAGTGTTCGGTTTAACAGGTCTGCCAGGGAATAAAGTGTAAAGCGTTTTGAACAGTCCTAAAGACTGGAAACTGCGATATACAAGAACTTACCTTTATGTGTAGACACTGAGAACAATAAATTTATGTTACATCGTTCAGAGGGTTGCATAAATGAAGGTATGAACGCAGAGCATACTGTATTTTATGCAATGGCCAGGACAGGCCTAGTGCGGGTAGTGAGGTAATTGGTTGAGGCGATAATTACTTCCAGCTGTTTGGCTTAATAAAACCGCCCAGCGCTTTCAGCCAATCTTGACATGCCAGGATTAGGCCCCAGCGTACGATTTGGATTAGCGGTTAAGCCGCCATTTGCGCGTTAAGTATCTGTGTCTCATGTCGTGTATATCCTGATATTTATAAATCTTGATTTCTAACTGTTTGTTTACCCTATAGATCAATTAGATTTAAACGCAGATACAGTTACACTTCGTTTACGTCTACCAAAACGCGAAAGGAAGACCGTTCAAGCGCCGATTACAGATGAGTATCGCTCGTTTAATATTTGCCTTCTTGGTTTTCCTTTGTTTGTCTTGAAGTCTTGTGATGATCAGAAATGGCGTCGGCCGTAATCATGTCGGCTGCGATTTCTGATCTAGAAATACTTATTATCGGACATTCTCATGCATATTGGTTGGGCGAGTTTGTCGAGTCCGCTAGTTCCCGTGGGTTAATTGCGAACTTCGAAAAGCAGGTCGGGCTGTAGAAGCAAGCGGCCGGACCGTATCTATCTTTTCGGCAGCCTAATGTTATGCCTATGCCATGGCACAGATTTCGGCGATACAACCTGACATTGTAATTGTTTTGCGGGGTGGCAATGATTTAGGCAGAACATGTTCTCCTACTCCACAGTCCGTTGGATCACTGCTTTGTGTCTTTGCCGACGAATTGTTGGCAAGAGGAGTTAAACAAGAATGTCTGTGCCAAATCGAGCTCCGGCGAAGGTGGCGCCATTTTGATTTCGAAAATGGGTCCGCTAGCTTGAGTGGCAGCGGTAATTTATCTGCTCAAAACGGAATGTAACCGGAGCCGGCGCCTGTTTTGCTGGCGACACAAGTATATATGGAACAGCCAAGCGAATATTTTACGATCTGAAGGTGTTCACTTTACTGACATCGGGAATCTTCGCTTATATCGTAGCATCCGTGGGACACATTTTGAAGCCGTAAGCCGGGTAGTTACGGTTCACTAGTTTTGTTTGTCACCGGGCAAAGCATGACGGGTAAATTGTGACTCCAAGTTATAAAGATTGCCGTTGCAATTGGAAATGTCAGCGACCGTTTGCCAATATTAACTTTACGAGTGCATGCAAGAATTAATACCTCGGTGATATCAGTGAATGTCCCAGTACTACTTGCGCAGTTAATATTGATATACGGTTAGCCAATTTCACAAAGTTTATGCGGCTTTGACATGTTTCATTTCTGAAGGGTGATTGGCAAAACTGGTGTTTGCTTGACATAATTAAATTGGCTAGTATCCATATTTTAAGAGGTCCGTGACTGTTATTCACCTCTTATTGTTGACGACTATTAATGCCAGTAAAGGTTATGGACGTTTGCCTGTTATTAATTACTCGCCTGTTGGCTGTAAATATTACTTATCATGGCCTTGAGCGAAAATTAACTTCTAGGCCGTTCGCCATTAATAACATATAAATGATTATGAATGAAAACAACATTTTAATGCCACTTTAATTAAAATCTTAAGTAACTAACAACAGATAATTAATTAATTAATATCATGGTTGCTTGCCAAATTACTGCATCTTGGCCTTTCGCCATTAATACTAATAAAATACTTATCACAGCCGGTTGCCAAGTTCATGGCCAGTCGCTGAAGATAACATATCATGACCATTTGCCAAATTAACGTGTCTTGGCCGTTTGCCAGTAATCAAAAATAATTGTTATGGCCGTTTGTCAAGTATTGACTGTTCACGGCTGTTTGCCAAAAATAGAACATATCATGGCCGTTTGCCAAATGTACGTCTCTTGGCCGTTCGCCATTAATAACAATACTTCGCATTGTCATGTATTAAGTGTTCACGGCCGTTTGCCAAACAATTACTTGATGGCCATTTGCCAAACTACCGTCTCTTGGCCGTTCGCCATTAATAACAATACTTAGCATTGTCATGTCTTAAGTGTTCACGGCCGTTTGCCAAACAATTACTCGATGGCCATTTGCCAAACTACCGTCTCTTGGCCTTCGCCATTAATAAAAAGTACTTATCATGGCCATTTGCCAAGTATTCAGTGTTCACGGCCGTTCGCCACAAATATCATATCATGGCCGTTTGCCAAATGTACGTCTCTTGGCCATTCGCCATTAATAACAATACTTAGCATTGTCATGTATTAAGTGTTCACGGCCGTTTGCCAAACAATTACTTGATGGCCATTTCCCAAACTACCGTCTATTGGCCGTTCGCCATTAATACAAATTACTGATCATGGCCATTTGCCAAGTATTCAGTGTTCACGGCCGTTCGCCACAAATAACATATCATGGCCGTTTGCCAAATGTACGTCTCTTGGCCATTCGCCATTAATAACAATACTTAGCATTGTCATGTATTAAGTGTTCACGGCCGTTTGCCAAACAATTACTTGATAGCCATTTGCCAAACTACCATCTATTGGCCGTTCGCCATTAATACAAATTACTGATCATGGCCATTTGCCAAGTATTCAGTGTTCACGGCCGTTCGCCACAAATAACATATCATGGCCGTTTGCCAAATGTACGTCTCTTGGCCATTCGCCATTAATAACAATACTTAGCATTGTCATGTATTAAGTGTTCACGGCCGTTTGCCAAACAATTACTTGATGGCCATTTGCCAAACTACCGTCTATTGGCCGTTCGCCATTAATACAAATTACTGATCATGGCCATTTGCCAAGTATTCAGTGTTCACCGCCGTTCGCCACAAATAACATGTCATGGCCGTTTGCCAAATGTACGTCTCTTGGCCATTCGCCATAATAACAATACTTAGCATTGTCATGTATTAAGTGTTCACGGCCGTTTGCCAAACAATTACTTGATGGCCATTTCCCAAACTACCGTCTAGTGGCCGTTCGCCATTAATACAAATTACTGATCATGGCCATTTGCCAAGTATTCAGTGTTCACGGCCGTTCGCCACAAATAACATATCATGGCCGTTTGCCAAATGTACGTCTCTTGGCCGTTCGCCATTAATAACAATACTTAGCCTTGTCATGTCTTAAGTGTTCACGGCCGTTTGCCAAACAATTACTCGATGGCCATTTGCCAAAATACCATCTATTGGCCGTTCGCCATTAATACAAATTACTGATCATGGCCATTTGCCAAGTATTCAGTGTTCACGGCCGTTCGCCACAAATAACATATCATGGCCGTTTGCCAAATGTACGTCTCTTGGCCATTCGCCATTAATAACAATACTTAGCATTGTCATGTATTAAGTGTTCACGGCCGTTTGCCAAACAATTACTTGATGGCCATTTGCCAAACTACCGTCTATTGGCCGTTCGCCATTAATACAAATTACTGATCATGGCCATTTGCCAAGTATTCAGTGTTCACGGCCGTTCGCCACAAATAACATGTCATGGCCGTTTGCCAAATGTACGTCTCTTGGCCATTCGCCATAATAACAATACTTAGCATTGTCATGTATTAAGTGTTCACGGCCGTTTGCCAAACAATTACTTGATGGCCATTTGCCAAACTACCGTCTAGTGGCCGTTCGCCATTAATACAAATTACTGATCATGGCCATTTGCCAAGTATTCAGTGTTCACGGCCGTTCGCCACAAATAACATATCATGGCCGTTTGCCAAATTAACGTCTATTGGCCGTTCGCCATTAATACATTTCTAATAATAATGATAATAGGTATAACTTAAGTAAAAATACTAATACAAATAATAATAATTACCGCCATGCGTTACTGGAGGCATGTGAAATAATATTATTACCGCCATGCGTACTGGAGGCATGTGAAATAATATGATTCCCGCCATGCGTTATTGGAGGCATGTGAAATAATATGATTACCGCCATGCGTTACTGGAGGCATGTGAAATAATATGATTCCCGCCATGCGTTATTGGAAATAATATGGTTACCGTCATGCGTTGCTGGAGGCATGTGAAATAATATGATTCCCGCCATGCGTTGCTGGAGGCATGTGAAATGATATGATTACCGTCATGCGTTACTGGAGGCATGTGAAATAATATGACCCCCGCCATGCGTTGCTGGAGGCATGTGAAATAATAATATGATTCCCGCCATGCGTTACTGGAGGCATGTGAAATAATATGACTCCCGCCATGCGTTACTGGAGCATGTGAAAAAATGTGATTACCGCCATGCGTTGCTGGAGGCTTGTGAAATAATATGATTACCGTCATGTTTTGCTGGATGCATGTGTCATAATATGATTACCGTCATGCGTTGCTGGAGGCATGTGAAATAATATGATTACCGCCATGCTTTGAAGGAGGCTTGTGAAATAATAAGATTACTGTTATGCGTTGCTAGAGGCATGTGAAATAATATGATTTCCGCCATGCGTTGCTGGAGGCATGTGAAATAATATGATTAAAGATAAACAATGCTTTATTGATCCTCGCACAAAAATGGTGTTACTGTCGGTGCAGCACATACAGTTACAAATATAAACATACAAGAGTAAACTATAATGTTGTACAGATACCAACATTAACAACACCCACATATGCCAACACACACACATTCCTTACTGCCATGCATTTAGTTGCATGCATTTAGTTGGCGTCATGGTCAAGTTTCTGGGTTTTCAGACATGCTTAATATGCTTGACAAATGTGACCAGTACAAGATTGTTGATTATCATGCATGATGATAGGAGTGAAGTTCTCTGTAGTTCGAGTACTGTCCTGTTGTGCATTTATTATTGTAGAATTTCTCCTGAAATTCATCCGTGAGTCAGCCAACATCCGAGTCAGAGGCAGGATCGGTTACACTCGACAATATACACTTGGACATGTTTGGCTGCCTGGCAGGGACATTGGCAGATCGCTGCTGCGACAACGAGAACTCTTCCGTCTACGCCAGTGAATGCTCGACACAGGAGCCATGACAGTACTCTCAGACTCCAGGTAGTGGTGGACAGTTAGTCGAATGCAAGGATACATTTGGCATTTGTTGGAGCAGGATATAGAACACAGTATGGCATCTTTTGAGAAGCTGCTGCACAGGACACTTGCCTTTGTAACAGCAATCCATCCTGCTACACTTATGACAGTTGCAAGTGGTTTCAGTCCAGCAACAGACACTTGACTGGAGTTGGGGCAGTACCAATGCGACGCCTTAACCAAGGTACATACAACATATTTTATGTTACAGGTAGAGGACTTTAGGTATGCAACGCAGGACCTATGATCAGACATTGTGTAACAGTATAGGTAATAATGATTTTAATAGGTAATATATAGTTTCTCATGTCATAGTAATATATGAGCTTTTATCAAAAGTAATAATAATAGATCTGAAAGTAATCGATAATAGTTTAATTTCCTCTTTTATTACACCTATTGCTGCAAATGTCCAAAACTTGGGTTTGTTTGCATGTTATTCAAACCGTGTATGTGGTAACAGCAAGGGATGTGTACACAATGTACACACACTTACTGAACCTGTATTTACATAACAGGAAATGATCAGTGTGCTAATAATTTGATAGCTTCAGCGCATATCTGCTCAGTGAAACAATGCATAATTAGCAAGCCGGTTACTAATTGTTGGGATAGACCATTGTAGAGGCTAATAATTGCTTCAACACATTCCTAACACACACACCAGAAGCTGCATCCTGGTGTTGAATTCAAAGGAAGTTCGTATTTAGGAGAGTATCCTTTAAACACAGTGCACAACAAGGCCCATACTCTCTGCAAGAGAGGGGTGGATGTTTATACAGTTCTGTCATTTACTAACCAGTAGTGTTACGGGAATTGATTCATGCCAGGGTCCCAGTACAGGGTATCCTGTTTGCGTACCTGGATGGTTCGTCTATGCTGCGGAGTGAGTTCGACGTGTCCATTAAACGGCTCCTCAGCTTTTGTGTCTCCCCAGTCAGCTATGGGGAATCTTTAAGCCTTGTTATTAGCGGGCATGGGTAATTTGGTTGTGTTTTTTTCAGTCACTGAGCATGACTCCTTGTCTGCCAATCTCGGTGGAAATGATTATGCTTTTTGTGACACACATGCATGCTGGAGGGTTAGCCCCAGCATCTATCGTTTCAGCAGTGGCATAATTTCACAAGATTAATGGGTTTCCCGATCCAAATACTAGTTTGATTGTTCACAAGTCATTGCACGAAATTTTGGGTCTTTGCGTGATGTCCGCTTGCCTGTCACACACTAACCATCCTCACTCGCTTGGTACAAACTCTCTCAACTGTGTTCTCTGTACAGTACACATGTACTATGCTACGGGCCGTGATGGTCCTTGCATTTAGAGCATACCTGCGAATAAGAGAAATGGTATCGAGGGCAAGGTGCGGTGTTCGAAGCTGTTTACATTTAGGACATGTTATGTTATCTGGTGACCTTATTACAGTGTCCCTGGGTCGTTTTAAGCATATTGCACGACAAGGTCCACAATCTCTGCAGGTAAGGGCTGAATGCTTACAAGGTTCTGTCATCCACCAAGCAGCGGTGGTAAGGGGATTCATTCATGCCAGGGGCCCAGTACAGGGTATCCTGTTTGTGTACACGGATAGTTCGCCTATGCTGCAGTGTGAATTTGACGTGTCCCTTAAACGACTCCTCAGCTTTTGGGGCTACCAAACTAGTTCATTTAAAGGTCACAGTCTTCGCATTGGTGCAGCTACTTAAGCAGCTTTGTGAGTGAAATCTGACGCACAAATCAGAGAAGCAGGCAGGTGCACATCGAATGTTTTTTAGGAAGTATATCCGACTTGCAGAAGTATCTTGAGTCAAAGGTTTGATGTGTTTCGTACGGTGGGGTGGTCACAGGTTCCTCTTGGTGACCTTGTGGCGGAATGGCCCCACCTTTTTGTAATTGCACGTGTCTATTGGTGGTGGAATGTTTGTATTGTTTGCTTAGGTTTATATTCATAGTGGTTTTATAACTCTGTAGCGACAAATAATGTATGTCTGTATATTGTCGTCATGTTGTAGGAATGTGTGCCTGAGAAACTTTGATGGGGCTGTACAAGGGTTCAGTTTCCCATCTGGTTTGCATGTTAGACATCACATTCCTACTGTCTTTATGCCAAAAAGTGGCTGCATTAGAAGCAATCCACTTTCCAATAAAAATGTCATCCTTTGGCCAATTTCAATTCTCAAACTACAATGGGCTTGTGTTGGTTATTGCATAAATGAAGGTATGAACGCAGAGCATACTGTATTTTATGCAATGGCCAGGACAGGCCTAGTGCGGGTAGTGAGGTAACTGGCTGAGGCGATAATTACTTCCAGCTGTTTGGCTTAATAAAACCGCCCAGCGCTTTCAGCCAATCATGACATGCCAGGATTAGGCCCCAGCGTACGATTTGGATTAGCGGTTAAGCCGCCACTTGCGCGTTAAGTATCTGTGTCTTGGATAAACAAATAACGTGTGAAAAGATGTTTCGGTCGTACAACCGATAAGAATAGAACAACAATTAAACATAAATTACACAGGAATGAAACATTGACAAAACGTACATTCTGACTGATAAACACCTGGTATTGTTGTTGTTGTTCGTGGGGAGATAACTATAGTCTTCCAACTTAAATACCTGTGTGGATTTGAAGGCGCAACTTAAATCCAGGACATTCGTTGTTCGAGAATCAACACGGTAACGTTCCAACTCCAATATCACGGTGGGGTAGGTGGGAACATATTCCTAAACTCCCATAACCCTAAAGTTTCATACCAATGTCCTCTCTGTTTGTTACTTGATGAGGCACACCTATATAAACACAAATATCTTACTCAAATTCTACTAACCTACTATGCTTGTTATTTTTATTAACATTACATCTACCTTTATTGTGACAAGCTGTAAGAAAGGTACAAAACCTTAACCTCCCACCTGTGATTTTGTGTGTGTGAATGTAACAACTTAAACCTAGACCGTTGTAGCATCACTGAACGACCAAGTTGGAGATGTATGTAATGTTTCAAAATAATCTCAATTGACCTTTATTCTCGTGTATCGTTCCTTGGTTACCATTCGTGAGAGACACGATATCTACTTGTATTGACTCGCAAGTAGCACTGTCGCAACGTAAGTCAAAATGTAATTGTCTTTGGGCTTAATCATATGCATAAAACCTGTCTTCCTGCCAAAAAGGGAATATGTTCGACGAGTTTCAAATATCGCTGCATTTAACGCGCAGTGGCGCAAATTGATGCTAACACGTTCCGTTATATTCCGTACTCGTGCCAGCCACTGGGGTCGAACTCAGCTGGCTTCAGCTGTCTGACTCAATCAATCTCTATGCATGTCCATGCTAGTTTTTCAATGGTGTATTTGCCACAAGATTATCTTTCGTGCAGTTTCACCGTTCCGTCACAGTCTCTGTAAATTTTCACACTCAGCTGCTTCTGCCAGTGAATGTCGACAGTAAGAAATACAAGAAACGTAAAACGTGAAATGCTACACCAGCTGCAACTACATTTGTGCATAACATCAACTGATTCCGCCACAAGTATATATGATTCTGAAGATACATTTCTATTTAACCTCTGAGTTCGGGGTAATGGAATAAAGAGCGAGTATTTTTGAGAAGGTAAACCCTTTCTAGGATGTTTTACACCCTGATAAAAATAATAGAAAACGGAAAAGGGAAAGTTATAGACTGAAACACTTATGCTGCCCCCAAAGCATACAATTATAGTTTGCTGCATTTTCCTTTTCAGTGATTCCAGGATCCCTTGTGTACGAAGATATAATCATGATTCGTTTTGACAAAAAACGACTATCTTGCTTTTTGTAGGAAAATAAATTGTTAATTTTTATGAAAATGCTATTGTATATATCCTGACAGTGACGGTAGGATGCCCTGTGTACGAAGACATTAGGCAGGTTCAAAATGTTAACATTTGTATTTTCGTTCATTTTTTTTGATCTGCAAACCTATACATTTTTGGAAACATTATGATATATTGAATCTGAAAACCAATGTTTACATTTTTAAAGGTGTATATGGCGGCCATCCTAGTTTTATTAAATGATGCACACTGACAAACTGTATTTCTCAATATAGCAGCTGCTAAACCACTCAGCCTTTTGATTTTGGTAGCTAAACGTACGTATTGAGAAGCAAGGAATCCAATAGGATCAACAATAATCACCTAAGCATAATGAAAGTACTAGTTTATGACAGTTATACATGTTATGACTGAATAACATGCATGTAGCATAGCGAGAATGAGAATTAGCGTAGCATAGAAAATTATAATTAACATAGCGTATAAATATATGTGTACATTGGAAGCAAGCATGTGCCTGTACTTTCATTTATTAAAATATTATAACCATCATACCAGCATCACTACACAGTATTTCACACATGTCTAAGTTGTTACAATTATGTTGTGACCAGGTATACTGCACATTGGTCATCAATATCGTCATCGGATACGCGGTTTTCAAAGTGTGAATCATCGTCATTCTCACCCTGTGTGCTACTCAAGCAAATGTCTGTGCATTGTAAGTCCTTGCATTTGCAGGAACACCTTTGTGATCAACAGTCTCCTTTGCATTGGCATCGTACCATCTCAATGATGACCTTGGGTGCTGGAAGGATGTCAGTTGTGGTTGGCGTGCAATGACAAGTCCAAGCTCATATATGTCCTTGAGCAGTTGGCAACAACAGAAACTCACACTGATAACTCTCAGACGGCTGCAAGCGAGACGCATGTTAATGTTCCAGATGAGGGAGCCATGGACGTGGCATAGGCTGAAGTCGACGGTCCCCATCTAAGTAAGAAGATTGCGTTTGTAGATGGCATTGTGGTTGTCCAGAAACTTACGAAAAAGAAAGCTACCATGGCGACAATGAAGGATCTCAGCGAATGTTACATTAACAAAGTGATGGACATCACAAAAGGCTATGATGAAATTGTTCTAGTCTTTGACACCTGCAAGGTGGATTCGTTGAAGAGCACAAGCAGGGAAAAGAGTCATGGACGAATGACCCAATCCAGTAGCAAGTCCGAGACGATACCAGCGTAAAACACATCACCATGAGCCATTTCCTATCCCATGACCAGACGAAAGGTGAGCTCACAGAGAAACTGGCTGAGAAAAATGTACTGTACAACCGAGATTCTCTCAAGCTAGTTTTCACTTCAGCATCTGGGCGAACAAGATGCAACAGGGACATTCACTTTGAAGACAACAACCATGAGGAAGCTGACACCTTAATGATCTGCCAGGCTGTCTTGGCAACACAAAGGAACCCAAGGGAAGGTGTTGAGGCGATGTTCTTCTCGCCAGACACTGATGTTCTTGTGCTGATCATAGCTAATTATGATCTGCTGCCGAGGAAGACCTCGATCTCGATGGCATCGGGTGTGCTGCCGATTGAGCCATTCTGGACAGCTCTCGGTGCAAAAAGGGCCAAGGCATTGCCGGCATTCCATGCCTTCTCTGGAGCCGACAATACACGGAAATTTGCAAGAATAAACAAGGCTACATGGTTCAAGATCTTTCTTGACCGAGGCAGGCGCTGACGTGGTTAATGCCCTTGTTATGTTATCAGCAGCCAGTGAAGTGGCAGAAGATCTGCAGTCTACTTAAATTCGTATGCGCTGCATTTTGTCCCAAAGGGCATCCAGATCAATCGCATTCCAGAACTGCGATGGCACCTCTTCTGTAAACACATGGTGGAGAGTAATAAGCTACCACCCACAATTGGGGCGCTCAACCAGCACATACTGAGAATATACTTGCAGGCTAGAGTGTGGTGCTTGGCCAGCACTGTTCAGTAGGTGTTCTGGACCCACTGCAGAATGGCTACAACAAGACTGTTGATGGACAGCTGACGCCAAACACAACTGACACCCTTCCAGCACACAAGGCCATCATTAAGATGGTACGATGCCAATGCAAAGGAGACTGTTCATCACAGAGGTGTTCCTGCAAATGCAAGGACTTGCAATGCACATATATCTGCTTGTATAGTATATAGTGTGAGAATGACGATGATTCACTCTTTTAAAATCGTGTATCCGACGACGATAATGATGACTAATGTGCAGTATACCTGGTCCCAACAGTATTGTAACAAAATCAGACATGTGTGAAATACATGCAACTGTGTAGTGATGTTGGCATGATGGTTATAAGATGTTAATCAATGAAAGTACAGGCACATACTTGCTTCGAATGTACACATGTGTTCATACGCTATGCTACACATATATTATTCAGTCATAACATGTATAACTGTCATACACTAGTGATTTAATTATGCCTAGATGATTGTAATTGATGCTATTGGATTCAATGCCCCTCAATAATTTATGTAGGTTTAGCTACCAAAATCAAAATGAGTGTTTTAGCAGCTGAGATATTCAGAAATACTGGTTTTCAGTGTTAACCTTTTAAAAATCCAAGATGGCCGCCATATATACCTTTAAAGAATGTAAACATTGGTTTTCAGATTCATTATATCATAACGTTTCCAAAAATATATAGTTTTGCAAATCTAAAAATGTGAATGAAACACTTGTGTTTATACGCTATGCTACATGTACGTTATTTAGTCATAACATGCATAACTGTCATAAACCAGTAATTTCATTATACTTAGGTGACTGTAGTTGATCCTATTGGATTCCTTGCCCCTCAATATGTAGGTTTAACCACCAAAATCAAAAGGCTGGGTGGTTTAGCAGCTGAGATATTTATAAATACAGGTTTTCAGTGTCCACCATTTTTTAAATCCAAGATGGCCGCCATATATACCTTTATAAAATGTAAACATTGTTTTTAGATTCACTATATCATAGTTTCCACAAATGCATAGGCTTGCAAATCTAAACAAAAATTAACGAAAATACATAACAAACCTGATTACAAAGTCCTAGGTAAATAATAATACCCCACACTCGAACCCCGCGTGCAGTCATGTATTGTTTGGTGGTTTAATACACATACGCACTAGAGCCTCTTCGTGATATACAACAATAATGACAGTTCATTTCAGATACCTGATAATTCGCTGGAGCAGACACACCATTAAACATGTATTATGATCTCATCACTTGCTTTTTTGTAGCAAGTTTTCTGCTAATGTCGCAAATGACAATCGGCGATGATAGATATGTCTTCATGCGATCGCAGATAATGCAACACGAGTTTTAATATAACATTGGCGCCGGAACCGGGAGGCTTTGGGGCCCCAATATTTTGAGGGACGACTAGTTATAGGATTATTGCCCCAATATTTAGGGAAGGGGTGCAATTTTGGGAGCATTTGATGAGGATTTATATGAAATTACAGGTGCTTTTGGTGAGCCTCAAAGAATGTGCAATTGGTGTATTTTGCGCGTAACGTCCGACATGCTTTGCTTTTACCACATATGTTAATAATGGTTATATACGTGAATTACATTATTACTGCTACATGAAATATCATAAACCAAACATTTTTGTATACAGTTGTCACTTTAACAACTTTGCTTTATAATTTTATCTTGAAGAAACACATTTGTGGTAAGAATGTCTACAAAACATAAAAACACCACGTGTTCGGCATCCATTTTGATGACTTGACGGAGCTGTTATTAGGCATGTGATGGATAGGTCAATTTGAGATTTTTGCGAGCCTTAAGGTGAGTTTTTGCGAGTTTCAAAGTAGTGTAACGGGGTTATGTTTTCGAGAGCGGCGGGTGCAGTTGGATATATTCGGCAACCCCCGCGTCTTTCGATATCACGATCCGACAGCGGAGTGATGCTGAAGTTCCGGCTCAGCCCACCCAATTTCGTTCCGGCGCCAGTGAATAATGTACCCGCACCATTCTGCTATACAGGCTGAACGTTGTCCGTTGTCCCAAGAAAGAGCCAACTAAACATTTATATCGCCTGACATGTTTGGTAATGCTTTAAACTAAACAATGACAAAATCATTGCCTCCCTACCACCCCTTAGTATCAGAAATGGCCTTGGCCACCAGGAATGTTCCTCTGCCTTCATGCACGCTCTAATTCGGTGCGTTACGGCGTGTACGGCAAAGTGTTCTACTAGGAAAGAAGTGTGCGCACGATTCACGTACACTGGTGTTCAGAATATGCGTGCGCATACTCCACGCGACTAATCAAGCTCAGTTGAAGATCGAAATACATTTTTGTCGTCTGTTGCAATTTCGATTCAGGTAAGACACGTTTATATGAGCTACTTGACATGCTACACGTATAACTAAGTCCCACGCTACCAGCTCTGTTTTTTATAATTTATCAAAACAATTTCACGCATTTGATTATGCACCACAAATTACATATACTTAGACCCTACTTAACTCGCAACTTTTATCAATTGTGAACGGCGGCGGCCCTACGTATCTCCGATATCCCTCGTCTACTCAACGTCTTGAAATACTGTGATGAACTTTAGCTTTACGTTTTTACGGTCACGTGTTTTCATATGTGTCGCGTAGATACATCAACGCAAATACGGATAGAATAGCATAAATTAGTAAATACGCTACTGATGAGTTTGTTGACGTTATTTCACAAAATACATGAATAAGTGATACTTTATGATGTAGATATACCAGAAGAATTGTAAGACAACATGCCAGGGAAGAGACTAGTTAGGAGACCGTAAGACAACATGACAGGGAAGAGACTAGTTAGGAGACTGGTAGCTTTACAATACTTGATGGTGGAAGGGCAACAAACGCACTGTCTTTATTCAGGGGCAGATCCAGAGATTGTAGTCGGGGGGGGGGAGGCAAACCTCCAATCTTGAGGACCAAAACAACCCTGGTCGCCGAACATAACTAATATTGGGTGAGCTGAGCCGGACTTCCAGGACGACCCCGCTGTCCATAATATTATTATTGTTCATTTAGAGTATGTATATCTAACTAATTTAACATTGTCGAAGAACATTTACGTAATCAAGTTTTTGAGACGTTTTAATATATAGTGCACAAGGTGGCGGCACTAGCGAATAACATATCATAACATTTATTGTGAGAGGAAAACATTTCATATTTCACTTTTCGTAACAATGCACACAATTAATTATCATGTTAATCACAGGAAAGCTAATGAACAGTCACGTGCCGTTGATTTAGCGACGCGCTGCGTCTTACCAATTGGCGAGAAACCGTCTGTTGTTGCAGCGTGTTTTTTGTTGTTGAACAAATTATATGTATTGCACACAAAAAACAACTTTCCTAAAACATGTTTGCAATTGTGTTAATTAAATAACGGCTAGTCAATTAAAATATTGATAGTTTTTTGCAAAACGGTTTATTCCATTAACTATGACCAATTCACGCAACACCAGTTTACGTCAATTGTGGCGATAGACTAGGAGAATCGGAGGTAATGGCATAAGCGGATCATGGGTGGAACTGGGGTGCCCGTGACCCCAACATCTTCTGAACTTGGCTTGCCTGTAGACATTTCTGAATAATCCAACAGCGCGTCAGTGGAGTGTCGTGTTGAAGGTCCGACTCAGAGCACCAAATATTAATTTGCGTCGACCGCCAGTGGAGGTTTTTGTGCGCCCCCCCTCTCCGACTACCCTCTCTGGATCCGCCACTGAATGCTGTAAATGTATAACAACTAATCAAATATTGGCTAACGCGTACGATACCACGGTCATTTCTAAGTAATATTTCAATTGCATCAATGCTGTATTAAAATAGCTCCCTCTGCAAAAGCCTTAATTGCTCCTTTTAAACTTTTAACTACATATTCTCGTATAATAACAGTGGTATATTAATTTATTAAATTATGTATCAATTAGCATAATACTACCTTCTTTATGCATCTTCAAATTAATATTTGTGTTATTGTTTCAATATTGCATTCATGTGCTCCCACCTAATATTGAACCTTCTCTTGACTTCCTACATTAGCACATAAACTGCTCATTTTGCATAATAATGTGCACATTTGTTTACATTACGCAACTGTAATGTTCTATATTGATATGTTTTTATTTTAATTTGTTTTGTATAGTTAGGTAATATTCGTAATTTAGAAGACAATATCATACGTATTTGCATGTCACCTAAATATAGATAAGCGTGTACAAAAACATGTACAACTCAAAACACGTCCAAAAGCACTCAATTCAACGCTCGTTAGGACCCACACAGCTAGTCCCATCTCAACAATCATGGTATCGTTTGACAAATTTCATGTTCAGTTATTGTAGCATACAAACAGTTTTCAGATAATCAATAACAATATACAAAATATGAACGGTCGTACAATCCTGTCGTTTTCGGATCTGTTATAGGTTATAATGGATAATGGAAAGCACGACGGCGCAAGCAGATGTTAAATAAGACAGACACACCTTGCACACAGACACGATGAACACGAAGAAGGTGAACATGGAAACGAAGCTATTTTGTTTGTGTAGCAAAGCATTTTTGCACGGATCAATCATCTGTCGGAATACATAATTGTACTTTGAGGGAGACGGTGTGTGGTAGTCGTGTTGACAGAGCACACTGTGCTACACGCTGTCTGGCTACTGTTGCAAACTTAACAGACGAATTACTCTAGTCAGCGGATCAACTTAAAATACACACGCACACGCACACGTACACGCACACGCACACGCACACGCACACGCACACACACACACACACACACACACACACACACATGCACACACACTCACATGTACAAACTCACATAGACAGACACACACACAGACACACACACACACACACACACACACACACACACACACACACACACACACACACACACACACACACACACACACACACACACACACACACACACACACACACACACACACACACATACACACACACATGCACACACACTCACATGCACACACACTCACATGCACAAACTCACATAGACAGACACACACAGACAAACACACAGACACACAGACACACACACACACACACACACACACACACACACACACACACACACACACACACACACACACACACACACACACACACACACACACACACACACACACACACACACACACACACACACTTATTACATATTAATTTAATAAGAGTCAAGCTGGCGTGCATTGGACACAACTATATACACCAAGGTGTAGTGATATAGTTGAAATGAGTCGAAAATATGCAAGTACAACAGTGTCATAAAATGTGTACTTATTATAGACAACGTCAATAATAAGTATTTTTGTGTGAAAGTTCCGCGTATGTGAGTGCACTAAAATGCGGAAAGACACACAGAAGCAACGGCTACAAGATATGATGTCATGATCATCACTACGGAGTGTATCCATGTGACAGTGACATATACTCACAGTGTCACTACAATGTGACAAACATTTCACGATGACATGGATTTCGTCATGTAGTGTGACAATCGTAATTATTGATTTCATTGTATGTGCCATTGGTCTCGTGGGGAATTCCCTCTCGTTTGTGGTGTTAAACAGTGGGCAATGCACGAATGTCGGCTCGTACCTTCTTAAGGCTCTCGCACTGGTGAACAATATATTTCTGGCAACATATGTACTTGAAGATATTGATATTTTAGCACATAGCTATATGGTTCACAAGGTTGGATATTACGAGAACGTGTACGGGTTCCTTAAATGGAATGAGATTATAAAAAATTACGTATGGTCTGTTGTTTACACCGTCAATGTGTGTAGTGTCTGGATGATGGTTACTGTCGCTGGCAACCGCTATGTTGCAGTCTGTCACCAGCTAGTAGCGCTAAGGATGTGTACAAAGCAAAGTATTTTACTTCAAGTCATGATCATGACAATTGTAGCGTTTGTTTACAATGTCCCACATTTCTTTACCGTCTGTTATGTGACAAATTATGAGTTAAAAGTTGATGACTACGATATCACCTGGTGGAAGAAGTCGATCATCAATACCGGACTCGAAACTGTACCATTCTAAACACTTCTGTACAAAAATGTATTATACTGTATGTTTGTATACGTCATACCGCTGGTCACGTTGATATTCTTCAATGTCCATCTCATTCGTGACGTCAAGTCGGCGCAGCGGGAACGAAGGACCATGTCGTCACGTTCGAACCATGACGAAAACAACATCACACTAGTGATGATCATCATAATCGTTGTGTTCGATGAATGCCAGACACCAGCGACGATCAACCATATACTGCCAATTTTCTTTGGTGGTGCGGATTGGTTGCTTTGCACAACCTACGAAATATTTTTCCGGATAAGCAACGTTTTTGGTCCTGCTGAACTCGTCGCTCAACTTTTTTTTCTACTGCCTGTTCAGAAGACAGTTCCAGCAACAACTACGTGTGTTGGTTAGTCGATTGTGTTGTCGTCCAAAGCAGCAGGACGTCACGTCGCCCTAATATATAACAACGATAATTGCATCCACATAAATCGGTCTCTTGAAACACCATCTTGTTGATAAGTGAAATTTCACGTGAATATTTCAAGAGCAACTGCTAAAGCAGTAAGATTGTCAATTACTGCAACTGTGTTTAATTGCAATACTGGGAAACCTTTACAAGTGTTGTTATTGTGTGTTTTGATATCACAACTGATAAATCCTTTTGTGAGACCTTAAATCTAGGAACGTCAAAACATCAAGGAATGAAGTGTTCTATTAATGTATAGTCCTACCTTGTGGTGTGTTTGTTGTAGCGTGTTTTGAAAGGTACAGCCATGTCGGCAAGGTTAATAAAGATTTGATAACTATACAGACAAGCGTATTCGTCCATGACGTGGGCATGCACGACAAGATATTATCCAAGCTACACCTGTCAATGGATGCATAATATGTACATATGTTTTAAACAACAATAATGTAGAATGTAACTGTTGAGATCAGCACATTAAGTAATTATCCGAAATAAATATGTACTCTGGAAGGAAAATTTATGTCGGTATCAATGTATGTGTGAGAACAAGTGTATGTCCATATCTGAAGTGTTTTCATAGACGAACAGTTCACAGTGCTCTCATTATAGAAAAAACAAAGTTACACAAAGACATTATGAAAATGTTCAGCATGTTTTCCCAAGTAGCACATAGTAAATAACACCAAATTTGTTTCCCATAGCTTCGTCCAGATGCAACAATATCGAAGACAATGTATTAAATATTACGTTACATGAAAGGATGCCTATGATATGAGACGTACACTCATATGCATACAGACATGCTATTATTTAAATAAGTGATATATACAATATGAAAACATGAAGGTACTGATAACATTTAACCTGTGCACTTCTTATTGAATGTGGCAGAAGTAAATAAACTGTGGAAAGGTGTTTTGGTTGTCGAACAAAAATGACTAATAAATAATCGTAATCTATTCAAGGGTTAGACAATGACAAACAACGAGACATCCAGACTGAGACGCATTTGGCCGATATGTGGTTGTTAGTGGGGATATGCTGATAGTCCTCTAACTTATATATCATTTTTCTGTTGACGTGGACATACTCATATCCCCGAATCAAATTACACTCCGTTTGCTATTTGAGACGCAAGAAACTCACAGAAAAGGTAAGTTCTTATATAGCGCAGTATCCAGTCCTCACTGGTGTACAGCCAGAACGTACGGAGGGAACATGTAGTCGCAGTGTCGCTAATGATAGCGAAAATGATGATGATTATGATGATCTTTCACGTACAAATAACGCTGGCAAGCCTCTATAATTGTTACTACATGCACACAATAAAGGTAAAGGTACGTTCTTATATAGCGCAATATCCAGTCCTCAGGATTGCTCAAAGCGCTTTACATTTTACTCCCTGGCAGACCCGTTCAATCGAACACCATCTCGACTTTCAGCGACGCTGCAATTAATGCACGAAGACTATTCGTACAAAAACACACTGTCCAACTCCAATACAACGGTGCTTGTAGGTGGTGGGAACATATACTTAAAGTCGCAAATCCGATGCAAATAACACTCGTCGTTATTAGCGTTAAGCTTTTAGTCGTAATCTCAACATTCCTATTAAAAATACCACTATGCCAACTGTATTCCGTTTAAATGTTTTATCGTAACGGGCACCTCAACTCAAAATCACAGTTGAACTCAAGAGGGGTGAAAATCCTAAACTCCCAAAACGGCTGTGTTTGTTCATGGACATGACGTAAACATATCCTACTGATCTGCATGCCATTGAAACACCACTGTTTGATGATATTTTACTGGACCAATTTCCTATTCAATTACCAATGTGCTTGTTGCTTGATGTAATTAAATCGTGACATTACATCCCAATGTACACCATGTTTGTTGAGGAGACACACCTATTAACACCAAGACATACATACAAATACTGACTCCAATGGTACCAGGCTTGTTATTCGATTAACATAACCTAAATCTTCCAATTGTAACACACCTGTTTGAACGGGTCAGAACTGTACCCTCCCAATTCTAACAAGGCTGGTTGAAATGGACAAAACCCCAACCTCCCATATCAAACGCCATTGTGAATAGTGCTAGAAACGACGATACAACATAACATCTCACCTCAAACAAAGTGTAATAGTTGACGAAGGGAATTATAACTCAACCATACTGTTCAAGTTTACTGCCCCTGGATGGCCGCTCTGGAGACATAATTTCTTTATCAGGAGCAACTCTATTGACACGGGCATTATTCTCCAGTACCACTGTCGAAACGTAAATCATGGCCTTCGGGCGGAAGTACATAGAGTACAGGAAATTGCCTTCCTCTGAAAACGTTGGAATGTTTTGGATTATTTTCAAGCGGTACAACCTGATGCCGACACCTTCCGTGTAATCACGTATTTGACAAAGGTACTAAGTGATTTCGGCCACTGGAGTTACAGTCAGCCGGTTGCAATGAAACGGTTACTCTCCTGCTACAATTCCGCTTACTCCTTTAGACGGTGTATGATTGTTCTTCAATTGTTTAATTGTCAAATGATTGTCTGTGGAGTTTGTTTCATACTTGCATAGTGTCAAGCAAATGCCAGCCTCGTTACTCGCATGCTGTCTATAACTTTACTCATTCCGCTGGGAAGTCTACGCGTGTCACGTGATGCTGCTGCCAGTGGGTGTAGAAAGAAATGTAATGTAAAATGCCAACTGAATCTACATTTGTAAACCTGCATATGTTAATCATGGATGTATACATGTTATGGAAATATATATATATATATATATATATATACATATCTACAGTTGAATGAATTACTACGGCAAGGACGTAGTGAACAAATTGTCCAAAGTAAGTTGTACGTGTCACCAAATCACAGAGTGTTTTAGTACGTTTCCACCAGGGGACAAAACTTATAACTCAGTTAATGTGGACAGAAATGGGCTCACTTAGAAAGTCTTGGTAATTAACATTGGAGACATATAACACCTGCAGGTTACATTTATTTAATGAGCTGTGTAGTAATATAACACGTGACACACATTAATACACACTTAACAGTGCAGAAACATGTAAACATGTTTGGCAACATATGTGTATGTTGTGTATGTATGTACAGTGTATATACGTTGCGACATTTAGTGTGTGCGGTACACTCGTTCATGGACATCGGCATGCGGCAATTATGATTGTTGTTTTTGCTGCCGGGTTATTATTATCTGAATACCATACACAGTATATTACGATCAAGACTGTCAGCTGGTAATGTGTTTTTCAGTATCAACTTCGTAATTAACATCAAAAACGGAAATTTTAGATTCCATTAGTTAGAAAGCGTCGATATGATGGCAGATAAAGTAACCTGATACGAATGGTAATAGAGTCGGTAGGCCCGGCTTGTTTGCACTGCAGAACGCGACCAATCACATTTCAGTACTGACACGAAGCAACATGTGATAGTCGTAATTCGCCAGCAGCAGGCGCCGGTCGGTCATCGACCTTCTGTAATATGACGAGAACTGATGACAAAATCCTGGGCTTGATCTCTCGCAGTACATCTGTCACATCCACGCACGCACGCTCGCACGCACGGACATACACGCACTCACACACACAGAGACACAAACGCACGCACGTACACGCGCACACGTGCTATCACATATTGATTTCCAACGTATTAACTATGCATGTTGCAGCAATGCGTCCTTTCCCGGCCTGTATTCCAGCATGGTGGCATAAATTCCCTGTCTGCATTGTTAGCGCAACTGACCAGAGCAACTACAAAACTGATCAACGCAAAAACCGCAGATCGCATCATAAGCTTGTACGAAATGGGACGACGACGAAGACAAAAACAACAATAACAACACGGAAAACACAATTACCCGTCCAGGTGGCTTAATTCTTGGATTGTCTGTCTCGCGGTCTGCTCATTTCGGTTGTTCGAGTGAATCACTACAACTCCACACCTATAAAAATGTGTAATGCTGTTTAATAGCAGAGTCTATATGCAAACACGTGGCTTTACCAGCCAGTGTCAGGACTCTGCCCAGTACATGTACAATACAATACTTTATGGGGGATTTTAACCACGGGCATATACAATGGAAATCTCTACAGAGTATGGGGAGTGAGGACCACAAGTTTTTAGTTTTAGTTCAATATACATTCCTTTCTCAACATGTGCTAGAACCAACCAGGGGTGAGAATGTGTTAGACATAGTTTTGTCCTCACAGAATGAATTAGTTGACAATGTCAAGATATGTGAGCCACTGGGGAGTAGCGATCACAACCAAATACATTTTACCATCAAAGTAAAATCAGAAAGGAATAGTAAAAAGCAGTATAGGAGAAATTTCCACAAAGGAAGGTATAAGGACATGAGGAAATATTTAGCAAAGATAGACTGGAATAACACACTGAAAAATAAGACGGCAACAGAATGCTGGAATGTATTAAAGAGTGAAATTAAGTGCATAGTCGGTAAATTTGTACCCTTCAAAAAACAAGGAAAACGGTCCAAAAAGAAACACTTATCGAAAGAAGCCATTAGAAAAATTAAGTACAAACAAATGATGTGGAAGTCATATAGATGTACTGGAAATGACGAAGACTACAACAGTTACAAAGAAGCACTTAACCAAGCTACAGCTGAAATTAGAAATTCAAAGAGAAGCTATGAACAACAATTAGCTAGTAATATAAAACATGACAGCAAGAGTTTGTATGCGTATGTTCGAAGCAAACAGAAAGTTCAAGATAAAGTCGGTCCTCTAGAAGATAGTGCTGGAAATATAATATCAGAGAGATTCTTAATGGCAGAAGACCTGAATGGGTACTTTAGTTCAGTGTTTACCAGGGAAGATATTAGTTCACTGCCAGTACCAGAGGCTAAGTTCAAGGGGGCAGATTCAGACTATTTAGGACAATTAATTGTAACCCCGGAAATGGTAGGTAAGAAAATAAGGGCTATGAAGGATAATAAATCACCTGGAGTGGATGGTATTCCACCCAAACTACTATTGGAAATTATAGAACAAACTAGCATACAGCTTGCAACAGTTTTCAATTTGTCATTAGAAGAGGGAGTGGTTTCTTTAGAATGGAAAGAAGCAAACATTATACCGTTATTCAAAAAAGGTTCGAGAAACAAGTCAGAGAACTATAGACCAGTGAGTTTAACATCAGTGATTTGTAAATTGTTAGAAAGACTAATTAAAGATCACATGGTGGATTTTCTTGTTAAACAAAACTTGATAAACCCATCTCAACATGGTTTTTTTAAAGCGAGGTCATGCTTTTTGGAAGACATCACTAAGTGGGTAGATGAGGGATCACCAGTAGATATCGTCTACTTAGATTTTCAAAAAGCTTTTGACAAAGTACCACATCAAAGATTACTGCTTAAACTAAAGGCCCATGGCATAGGAAATGGTATAATAAACTGGATAGAACAATGGCTGATTGACAGAAGACAACGCGTAGTAGTTGATGGGGAGGCTTCAAACTGGAAATCGGTATTGAGTGGGGTACCACAGGGATCAGTATTAGGACCTATATTATTCATAATATATATCAACGATTTGGATGATGAAATAACAAGCAAGGTGTTGAAATTTGCAGATGATACAAAAGTGTTTAGAAGGATTAAAAGTGATGGAGATAGACAGCATTTACAAGATGATCTTGACAGGTTGATCAAATGGTCTGAAAAGTGGCAAATGCTGTTCAATTTTGGGAAATGTAAATGCCTCCACACAGGACATGGGAACGAAGAGGTAGAATATACAATGGGGGGTACTGTACTAAGTACTACTGTAAAAGAAAAGGACTTAGGGTTAACCATTAGTGCTGATATGAAGGTTTCAGAGCAGTGCGGAATTGCAGCTTCAAAGGGAAATCAAATCCTTGGATTAATTAGGCGAAACATAACGTATAAGGAAAAAGAGCTAATAATACCGCTGTACAAAACAATAGTTAGGCCTCATTTAGAACATTGTATTCAAGCGTGGAGGCCATATCGCAGGAAGGACATAGATATGCTAGAAAGAGTGCAGAGGAGAGCAACTAAAACGATACCAAAACTGAGGGATCTTAGTTACGAAATACGCCTAAAAAAATGCGGTTTAACAACACTAGAGACCAGGAGATTGAGAGGAGATCAGATAGAAGTGTTTAAAATATTGAAGGGTTATGAAAATATTGATAGAAATATTTTTTTCTCAGTTAAGAAAGATAGAAGGACTAGAGGACATGAACTTACATTGGCAAAGGAGCAGAGTAGATTGGATATAAGAAAGTATTCATTTTCACAAAGGACTCTAAATGAATGGAACAGATTACCTGCTGATTGTGTGGGTGTTAGTAGCGTGAATATGTCTAAAAATAAAATCGACACATACCTCAGAAGGGCGGGATACACATAGATAAAAGGGTCGGACTCTCGATAAGCCAAAGGGCTTCCTTGTCCACCTGCCACCTAGAGTTAATTCTCTGGGTGGCAATATTGTTAAATCTTGTTAAATAGATACAAGAAACAACTGCTACAACTGTATCAATGCCTTGTTTCAAACACATAACATATTAAGTAAAACACTTGCAGACATAGTGTTATTGACATATCTGGTAGGTGACAATTAGTTATTGTCAATGACTATATAACACTAATATAACAAGTAACACTTAAATGCAACATGTATTTCAAAATAACATATAAGTAGGCTATGCACTTTCAGTTTACAATAACATAAATGTAGATAATGTAACATATCTGTAAAAAGGTGTAATGTTGTTTTAATAGCAGATTCTATGTACAAGCATGTGGCTATATCAGCCAATGCCAGGACTCTGCCCAGGTTGACACCTCAATCCGTTAATAGCTAATGTGTCAAGTATACCCTTTACTAAATACCTGCCACAGTGTGGCAGCTCTATGACAACTATAATGTTTAACTGTAGTATCTGCTACATCTGCAAAAGTAAAAAGTGAAACACTGGAAATCGGTTATCCTTTGCCTATATTATGTTGTTCTCCTCGTCGTTCCTTGTCATCAGGGGTGAGGCTGCCTTGGATACGTCGATATTTTATTTTATTTCTCTTCCTCTTCTTTCTTTTATTTCTTCCTCATTGCGCTTGCACTATTTTCTCTACCACCCTTCTCCAGTCTCCTCGGTCTTTTATTATTTTGTTCTATTCCCATTTCCATTTCTCCAGGTCCCTCTTCACGCAATCCTCCCACCGCAGTCTCGGGTATATTAAACGAGTATATTAAACAAATTAAAGCATGTACTACCGATACAATTCTGTAACATTATCACATATTAATTATTGTATTTTGGCTTTGGGATACAAAGGCAGTCGAATAATGAAATTTCAAAAAACGGCAGTTCGAATAGTAACATTGAACAGGTATAATTCACATACAGAACCACTCTTTAAAAAACTTCAAATACTGAAAATAGAAGATCAGTTAAAGTTACAAGAACTAAAAATTATACTATAAAATTATCCCAAATTATAATGTACACAGTCATAATACTCGCAATGTTACAAATTTACACAGATCTATGACAATTTGCAAACAAAATGTTTAAAATACAATTTGCCTCACGTTATAAATTATACTTCAGAATTAGTTATATAAAAAAATATTTACACACAGTTTATGTGGGTTTGCGTACTATCTAAAAAAAATCATACCATACAAAGATATGAAAATGCATGCACATAATCAAATTGTTACATATGTCAGTAAAATCTCCAAAACTAATAAAATACACATATACATGTATATGGATAGATGCATAGATATTCTATACATACACGTATTTAGGAATCTTCACTTAAATATTTCTACTTGTACTATTAAAAGCATAACATTACATACATTTCAGATACAGCTACATGTATAAAGAGATTGACACCGTATTAAATAGATATGTATATATATATATATATATATATATATATATGTTGTTGTTTTGTTTTGCTTATCCATTTCCGGACGTTGCAGCCTTGATGGATTGTTTATAGACAGCTCTTTCGTTTGCCAGTCTCCCCACTCGCCAGACGTCGGCTCCCATCCATTCCTCTATGTCCTTCCCCCATTGTCTCCTAGGTCTTCCTCTGCTTCTTCTACCTTCCACTTTTCCTTCCATTATTAGTCTCTCTGGAGACTGATCCCGTTTCACATGGCCGAAATAACTTAGTTTCTGTTTCTTTACAAAGTTCAATAAAGTCCCGGGTATAACACCAAGCTCTTCTGCGATGGATTCGTTAGTTCTGCGTTCAGTCCACGAAACTCGTAATATCTTTCTATAACACTTGTTTTCAAATGCATTTATACGTTTAGTAATGTTCTTATTATGAGTCCAGGTTTCGCATCCATATGTAGCCGTTGGAAATATGCAGACTCGGATAATTCGTAGTTTCATATCTTTGTTCGTTGCTTTCCACAGCTCCTTCATCTCCGTCAACATTTTACTCGCCATTGCCAACCTCCGCTTGATCTCTTTCGTCCCATCTCCATCCGTTTCTATCAGTGACCCCATATATTCAAAACTGTCCACTCGTTCTATTTCCTCGCCATCTACTGTGACCTCTGATGGTTCTCGACATCCCTTCACATCCATAATCTTAGTCTTCTTTACGTTTAGTTTGAATCCTTTCATCTCGCTGTGCTCTTTAACAGTAGTTATCAGTTTATCCAATCCCTCTTTTGTATCGGATATTAACGCTGTGTCATCGGCATATCTCAATTCATATATGTCCTGTCCATTCACTTTCAGTCCATTAAAAAACTTGCTTCTCGTGTCAGTCTCGATTTCTCTCATGATATTCTCTCTGTATAGGGTGAATAGGTGGGGGGACAAAATGCACCCCTGTCTCACTCCCTTGCCGACTGGGAACCAATCTGTGGTACCACACTCTAATCTCGCTGCAGACTGCTGTCCAACATATAAATTTTGGATAAGTGATGTAATGTTCTGGTCAAATCCGATGTGTATCAAGGTTTTCCAGAGTTGTTGATGACTAACATTATCAAAAGCTTTTGAATAATCTATGAAACAGATCCTAAGGTCATGGTTGAATTCTCTGCATTTCTGAATTAACATCTTCAGGTTAAAAATGTGATCTCTTGTTCCTCTTCCAATCCGGAAACCAGCTTGTGTTCTGTTGACTTCACATTCTAATTTTATTGTGATTCTCTTCATTATGATTTTTAGCATAATTTTGCTCGCATGGCTGATAGTCCTGTGGTTTGAGCATTCTTGTATGTCACCTTTTTTCGGTATTGGTAAAAGTATCGCTCGTTTCCAGTCCATGGGCCATGTTCCACTTCTCCATATTTTCTTGCATAATGTGTGATAGATATCCACGCCTGCTTCTCCACTTGCTCTTATTAGCTCTGCAGTGATGTTATCAGTGCCAGGTGATTTTCCGTCTTTTAAACTTGTTATTGCCCACTCCACCTCTGAACGCAAAGGCTCAAGTTCATCTTTTGGTTCTGTCCTCTCTCTGCCTTCATCCATGTCTACCTCTTCTGTTTCTTCTTTCTTAAACATGCTTTCACAATATTGCTTCCATCTTTCAAGTATGTCATCGCTTTCTGTCAGAGTCATTCCCGTTTCATCTTTAATAACGCCAAGTCTAGGTTTGAACAACTGTGTCATAGACTTGATTTCCTCGAACATACTGCGACTATCGTTCCTTCTCATACATAGTTCTATCTTTTCGCATTTCTTCTCCAGATATTTCTTCTTGTATTTCTTACACATTCGTTTAATCATCTTGCACTTCTCTCTGTATTTCTCATGATAATTCTCACTCATTTCTTTGTTCTTCTTTAACTCATTCCTTTCGTCAATCATCTGCAGTGTGTCTTTGCTTATCCATGGTTGTTTTTGTCTCCTCTTTTTAGTGAAGTGTTTGTCAGCTGATTCCAAAATGATGTTCCTAATTTCTACTGCCAACTCTTCTGGTTCCTTCTCGTCAGCCACTGTCTGTAATACTCCTAAACCTCTACTCGGTATCCTTCTTTGATATCACTGACGTCGTACCTCACTATCTCTTTCCCTCTCTTCATCTTTCTTAATTTTACCGCAATCTTGGCGCTTAGCAATTCATGGTCAGAGCCACAATCGGCTCCCAGTAATGTATTTGCTTTAAACACAGTCGTCCTCCATCGTTTTGGTATCAGTATAAAGTCGATTTGATTTCTGTTCCGACCATCTGGTTTGTCCAAGTGTACAGTCTTCTTTGATGTTGTTTGAAGAAAGTATTGGTGATCACCAGTTCATTCTCTATGATAAACTCAACAAATCTATCTCCTCTCCCATTTCTCTCGCCTAGTCCATATTTCCCGATATTTCCATTTTCTTCTTCGTTTTGACAACTGCCAACTTTTGCATTGAAATCGCCCATCAGTACTACCATGTCTCTCCTGTTTACCTCGTCAACTGTTCGTTGCAGTGTATCATAAAACGTTTCTATTACATCGTCGTCTGCAGTGCTCGTTGGTGCATAAATTTGAATACATGTTATATTCGTGGGTTATATATGTATATATATATATACATATATATTTAATACGGTGTCTATCTCTTTATAAATGTAGCTGTATCTGAAATGTATGTAATGTTATGCTTTTTATACTACAAGTAGAAATATATATATATATAATATATATATTCATATGAAGAGGGGGCAGTACAATTTTTGTTATACTATGAGTGGTTCCTGTAATAGCGATATGTTTTGTCTTAACAGGAGTCACTGACCCCATTTCACTGTTCTTTTATTACATTGTTTTAATTAGTTATAATTTAGTTTTGTTTATTAATAGTTGAAGTACACAATATTGTGACTATACGTGTACTCTTTGGGGGTCAACATAAACATATTGTTCTTGTTCTTCTTGTTCGGTCGCCCTCGTCCTCTTTTTCCCTCCACTCTCCGGACATCCGCTTTCTTTGCCAATCGGTATTTTCCTATTCGGTCTATATGTCCTGCCCACTTCAACATACTTCTCACCAACTTATTCTTGAACATTTCTTTCACACCAACATCCTCCCTCAGATCTTCCACTCTTCGCTTATATATTCTCTTTACCCCCATAATTCTCCGGACCCAGTTGTTTTCACACACTTGTACCCTCTCCTGTTGTTTCTCTGTCATTGCAATAGTTTCTAGGCAATGCAGGAAGGCTGGTGTGACAAATGTGCATAGTACCTTTCCCTTGAGTTTTCGTGATATGTGCCTGTCTCCCATCACACCTTCTATTTTCCTCCTTGCATTCGCCCCTGCTTGTATTCTCCTGCGATTTCTGTCTCCGAGGAGCCATCACCACATACCGCCCCGCCCAGTTATAAAAAATTGTCTCTTTATTTTAGTTTCTTCCCTTCCATATGTATTTCCAGCTCTTTGCTTTGTTGCCCTACACACACCACCACTGATTTATCCAAATTTACTTTCATTCATTGTTTGCTAAAGATATCCTTCCACTCTATCAGTCGTTCCTGTAAATCCCCTTCCCCGTCCGTCCATTACCACCGCTAGATCGTCTGCATACAGTAGTTTCTGGAGAATATCTTTCGTACTGATTTTTCTACTTATCAGTTCCATCACTGCGATAAACAGTAGTGGGCTCAGGGCACTCCCCTGTCTCAAGCCAACATTCACTTTGAATTCTTCTGAGATTCCAGGTCCACACACCACTCAGCCTATCGTTTCTTCATATGTACCTTCCACCATCCTGACCTCTGCCTCTGGGACCCCCATCCATATCTGTGTCGCCATTGCCATCTTTCTCCATACCTTGTCAAAAGCTTTCACCAGGTCTATAAAACCCGTAGCCATACTCTCCTGTCCCTCAAACGTCTTTTCGATCAGCTGTCTCAGCGCAAACATCCCATCAGCTGTACCTCTTCCTACTCTGAAGCCCTGTTGTTCTTCTTAGAGTTCTTCTTCTACTAATGTTCTTATACTTCCATCCAGGATTCTCTCCAACATATTGAGCATGTGGCGCAGCAACGTGATATGCTCTTGTATTTTCCTGGGTATTGCACATATATGCTATATATTGCTACATATTACCATAATAAGAATTGCTCTGCGAAATATATTGATATGGGAGAATTGTTCTATCCGACTACTATCTGTAAAATAAATGGCGCACGTGAATGTCAGAAAAGGTCAAAGGTGAAATATTTAATAATAATAATAATAACAAAAAGCCATAAAGTCGTCAACATTTGCATCTGTACGCCAGGGAGCTGAGGTGGATACGCAATGTTATAAAGGAAAGTTTTTAAGTGACGGCGAAATTGTATAATATTTTCAAGTGATCTAACACTAAGAGGAAGCAAATTCCAGAGAGTTGGTGCAGCAAGAGAAAATGCCCTAGTTCCAATATTAGTGTGGACCCGAGGAACAAAATTGATCAGAACTAGATGATCGAAAGTGGAATTTTTTTACAAGAGTAAGCAATTAATATAAATATGCCGGTTGCTTCCACGAAAGTGTCTGATAGGTAAAGGCAGAGATCTTTAAAATAGTACGATATCGTACAGGAAGCCAGTGCAAGGACTTCAGAAGAGGAACTGAGTGAGAAAACCGCGGAGACCGAGTCACAATCTTAGCTAAGCAATTATATGCACGTTGTATCCTTAAGGGCCATATTGTGAAAAAGGGAATTACAATAGTCAAACATACTAGTAACAAGTGCAGTTGCGATAGTTTTCGCAACAGAAAGAAGCAAATAACGGCGAATACGTAAAAAAAACACGAATATGATAATAGCAGCACCGAAATGTTTCAGAAATATGCCGTTTAAAATTTAAATTCCCATGGAAGATTACTCCAAGATTTCGTACCGGAGGTGCGTGCGTAGCATACTGGTTAAACATAGGTGTGGGAATACACTTTTAATTTTGTCACGCTGCCTCTGTTTACCAATTATGTGAAACTCTGTTTTATCAGCATTTAACTTTAACCTACTCTCAGTCATCTAAACGAAAATGCCATTAAGAAAAAGTCTGAGCTGATCTAAGGAACAATTCGTATTAGGCGAAGATAAAGAAATATAAATATGGGTATCATAAAGATGATGGTTTACATTAAAACTATTAATGACATAGTTTAGTGTAGGGCAGTGCAGCCGAAAAGCAGTTCCCAATCATAATGGTTTAATAATAATAATAAGATAACTTCTATTGCGTCTAAATCCTTGGAAACCAAGCTCAGAGGCGCATCAAAACAAAAGGATTGGTAAATCTCAAAATCCATATGTAGTATTCCAGTTGTCAACAGATGGGTCAAGGCGATAGGGAGCTACGGTGGATAAGCATGGTTGTAAAGATAAGTTTTTAAATGACGACGGAATTGTGTAATATTTCCAACTGATCTAACACTAAGAGGGAGCATAGTCCAAAGAGTTGGTGCAGCAACAGAAAAAGCCCTAGTTCCAGTGTTAATGTTGACTCTAGGAACAAAAAGTAGGTCAGAACTAGAGGATCGAAGCTGGATAGGTTTTCTTACAGGAGTAAGCAATGAATGCAAATAAGATGATTGCTTACTGAACAGTGCCTAGTATGTAATAGTACATATCTTAAATAGTATACGATATCGTACAGGAAGCCAATGCAGTGGTACAGAGCAAAAATAGAGGAGATCTTATAACTACTCTTGCTAGACAATTCTGGACACGCTGAAGTTTTGTGGTATCCTTGCTAGCGATATTATAAAGGAGGAAATTGCAATAATCAGGTCTTAGCAACAGAAAATGACATATACCGGCGAATACTGCGAAAATCACGAATATGATAAAAACAGCAGCGACATGTTTGAGATAAGTGTTGTCGGAAATTGAAGTTACTATCAAAGATCACTCCTAGATTCCGCACCGAGGTTGCTGGCGTAATATACTGATTCAATATACGCGTAGGGAAAAAACCATCCAGTTTACTACGCTGCATTGGAGTATTTTATTTGCATTTAATTTCAACTTGCTGTCAGTCATCCAGTGGAAGATATCTTGAAGGCAATCACTAAGTTGGTTAAGGGAGGGATTTATATCCGGGGTAGCCAAAGAAATGTAGATCTGAGTATCATCAGCATTAAGATGATGATCCAAGTTATATATGTGTATAACAGAGCTTAGTGGCGTGGTGTAAAGAGTAAAAAGCAAAGGCCCAAGAACAGAACCATAGGGAACACCAAATAAAGCCGGCAGTGCAGCTGAATAGCAGTCTTTATAGTTTGATGTCTATCAGTTATATATGAAAAAACCCAGCTTAGAGCCAGATATGCCGTACCACTTTAATAAGCGTTCAATGAGAATGTTGTGATCAATCGTGTCAAAATCAGCATAGAGATCTTGTAAGGTAAGTGCAGTCACTTTACCATTATTAATGTTAAAGTTAATGTTATTATGAACCTTTAAGATGGCAGTCTCTGTTGAATGAATCTGTCTATATGCCGATTGTGACACATTATCTAAGACGTTTGTGCTAATGTGAGACCTTAGACGACTTGCTACAACTTGTTTTCTATATCTTGGAAATAAAGCTGAGGTTAGAAATAGGTATATAACTGTTTAGGTCTTGTTTAGGCAGAGATGACTTCTTAAGAAGTGGAGTGACTTGGGCGTATTTGAAATCATCAGAAAAACAGCCAGAGCAAAATGATGCATTTATAATATTTGTTATAGGTCCATTTAGTGTATCGAGACATGCTCTTATCAGTATTGTTGGAAATGGATCAAGTGCACAAGGTTTATTTGGAGAGGACATAATTATTTTCCTAACTTCATCACCTGTTGCAGGTTCAAATGATACAAGTAGAGAATTTACTTGTGGCAAGTCCACACTGACATTACATAAATTATGACGTGGGAATGCAGAACGAATAATACTGATTTTATTCTTAAAGTGACTAGAGAACGAATCAAATAGAGACTTAATTGACACATGATCAGGTAGCGATAGAGTAGGCCGCCTGCGTAGAATGTTATTGATGCAGTTCCATAACCGACGCGGGTTACGAGACTTATTTATGTCCATATTTGTATAATAATATGATTTAGCTTTGGCCATTTGTGTGTTACAGAAGGGACTTTGCTTAGAATAGCGCGACCTATCTAATGGCGAGCGCGATTTGCGCCATACACGCTCTAAATAACGACGACGCCATTTAGATAGTATAATTTCGGAAGTCATCCATGGAGCTGGTGGCCTTTCTGACACCCATTTGGATTTTATAGGTGCATGTTTGTTAAGTAATGCATTGAGTACTTGGTAGTACTGTTTATATAAGTCAGATAGATGTTTTTGTTATCTGTGATAAGGTCGGATATAAGGATATCAGCCATTAAAGTTGTAATGACAATCCTATGAATGGCTCTGTAAGACACATTGTGTTTCGACTCTAATAGGGTTATAGAAACGTTAACATTAGCAATGACAGTATGGTGGTCTGATAACCCATCTGAAACAGTAGGTGCTTGGATATTATTATAAGTTGAACGGATTATCAAGAGGTCAAGCCAATGGCCATATATATATATATGTCGAAAAGGTAACATGTTGTTTCAAATCAAATGATGCCAGAATATCATATAACGTAGTTGTAGGTGCAAAAAGTGTATCCAAATGTAGATTAAAATCACCAAGAATGTAACATTCTGATTGAATAACTGCGAAATTTGCCGGATGTCCTGGAAGGCGACAGATACAAACAAAGTATGCGGAGAAAGAAGAATCTGAAATTTCAGCACAGATGGATTCAAAACTGGAGTATTCAGGGTTAGAATGTAATTTAACTTTGAACTGCTGTGATATAAGAAACCCAACACCACCTCCACGGCCGACTAAACGATGGTTGATGGTGAAAGGTGTAACCAGAAGGGGAAATGTCAGCAATGCATGCAAGTGTATCATGTGGTCTGAGCCAGGTCTCAGTTACAGCAGGATTGTTTATTTTCTTTGAAATTAATAAATCACAAAGTACAGATCGTTTTATCTCGTACAGATCGAACGTTTGTAGTGGCCACTCGAATATTTCGTCTAACAGCTGGCCCAGGATTGAGACTTACACCTCCTGCTAGTATTACAATTATTGCTAATTTCAATGTTGGCGTAGAAGGGTTATTGGCAGTAACTTTCTATTATAACAAACATGAAAACATGGCAGGCTATGCAAAATAGAAATATAATGATGGATTCTAGTGTGATTAGGAAAAAGCACATTAACATTATTATATGTCAATGGTTTGCATAAAACAAAATCTATATCCCTTACAGCAACAGAGCAAGACAAGCAGAAAACACCCAATAAGAATAATGGTGCCATAATTATGTTAGACTATTATCATATTTATTAGGAATTAATAAACCAAAACCATATAATTATATATCATGTAGATATTAAATAGAATGTTAAGCCGAGAGTTAAGGATAAGGAGTAAGTCAAAAACTAAATTATATTTACAAGATCAGTAGAGTCTAAATTTTAACAATAAATCCTACTTTATTTAATTAGAAAATGTTGAACCGGGGCCAACTCCGGTAACTAAATTGAGACTTACAGGCCTATAAAGGGAGGGAGAACTATTTATATTTATTAAAATTCACTCAGCCGTAGCCTTATAACATAACATAACTGCACCATGATTCCGTTTTAAATACCGTTTCATTGTAGTAATATAAAATGCCAATAATAATATAAAAGGTCAATAGAAAAAACCCACAGGCAGCATGTTTTGTAACTTAATCATTTAACAGTGTAATAATTACAAAGGACTACATTTTAAAACTAAACATTGCCGACCGGCCAAAGTGAGCGATAATCATAACGGCTTTAACGCCGGTTTTATTAAGTTGAATATGACCGGACCAAAATGTTTTAAAATATGCTTATATTTTAAATATACTTAACTTATGGTTGAATTATTGGTTCAGTAGCGCTTTACAAGTTACATAATATTAAAAGTAATCTATTCAAAATAATTATTATACTATAATTAATTAAACATTAGACGAAGGATACATTTTGAAAGTTAACATTATGCCACGCCCCCTAGCGACCAGTCCACAAGACCATTTATCAGTAAATGTAAATAGGGGTATCATCTGCCTAAAGATGATGGTTTACATTACAGTTTAGTGGTGGGCAGTGTAATATTACTTACAAACAACGTACATAAGTAATGTAGAATGTTTATTCAAACATCTATATACGATGTACATCGTGACTGTGCGCCATGTGCTCCGCCCGACCTTGGTCACATTCACCAACACTACGTGTTCTTATTTAGGATCAAGAAGGTGGCGCCACTGCTTCGCAAGATTACCACATCTTCCTTTCCATATAAACAAGTTATTGTTGGTTACACACTTCGAAAGTTGACAATTATAACTTTATGAAGTTCATACTGTCCTTAATGAGCTACTGGCTAATATATGCATACTGGTCCCAAACACCACCAGTCATAACTTTACATTTCCTGGATGTACCTTGATGGGGGTTTCCTAGCACGTTTTGACGCCCTTGGAAATGACTGCTCGTTTATCATGGGCTCGGGTCGTGCCTGACCTTCGTTGCAACTCTTCACTTGCACCCTACTTTCAACCAAGGCATCTGTTGCTGTGTTTAAGTCAGCTTGAACTGAGCGGTTCGTGTATTTCAGCCGTAAGTCACTTCGATTTCTTTTCAGCATGACCTCTGAATCTGTCTCAACCTGGTAAGACCGTGATGCAACTTCTTGTATCACCGTCCAATCCTGGGACCACAGTCCATCGTTATAATTACGGAGTCTCACTCTGTCACCTAGTTCCTTTGTTGTAGTACTTGCTTTGTATTTACTTTTCTCTCTGTTTATTGGCAAGTTTGACCGAAGTTTCCGGTTCATCAACAATTTCGCTGGAGACTTGCCAATCTGTAGAGGTGTCGTCCGATATATCAATACGTTGTTCATGAAATCCTCTCCGCTATCCTGTGATTTCTTCATGAGATTTTTGACAATTTTCACAGAACTTTCAGCTAGACCATTTGACATTGGGTAGTGTGGGGTTGAGGTATTGTGCACAAATTCCCAGTTCTTTGCAAATTCTGCGCTTGCATACTGTGGCCCATTGTCACTAAGCAGAACATTAGAGATCCCATGTCGTGCAAATATTTCTTTCAGACAAGCTATGATCGATCGGCTGTTCACTGTAGTCAAACAGTGAATCTCGAAGTAGTTTGAGAAGTAGTCCGTCACTACAATGTAGTTCTTGTCGTCCCATGTGAACAAATCGCTTCCCAGCTTTTGCCACGCTCTATTTGGCGATTCGTGTGGAAGTAGAGGTTCTGTCTGGTGCTGAGGTTTGTATTTCAGGCAAGTTCTGCACTGATTCACCAAATCTGTGATGTCTGCATTCATGCGTGGCCAATACACAACTTCACGTGCACGTTTCTTACATTTTTCCATTCCCAAATGTCCTTGGTGTATTTTCTCAAGCATGAACTTCCTCGTGCTTGCGGGAATCACAATCTTACTTCCCTTGAAAATGAGACCGTCGATCACTGACAATTCTTCTCTGCAATTCCAGAACTCACGGACTTCCATGTCACACAAACCTTTATTTGGAGGCCATCCTTTCTGGATCATCTAGATAAGAGGCTTCATACTCTGTTCTGTCTCACATCTGATTTGGTCCATTCTGTCACTAGAGACTGGCATGTTTGATGTCATCTTGTTGACATAAACTTGTACATCTTCTTCTGTAGAAGACTGGACCTCATTGGGATCTGTCGCCCTGGACAATGCATCAGCTTCACACCTTCAGTGTGTATTTCTGGAGTCAGATCATAAGTCTCTGTATTCTCAGTGGGCAATCATTCAGGGACTTGTGAAATAAATTCACAAGTGGTTTATGATCGGTTTCAGAAATCATTGCTTGTCCATAAATGAACTGATGGAATCGTTCCCACGCAAACATGACGCTGAGAAGTTCCTTCTCAATTTGTGCGTATCTTGTTTCAGCACTTGTCATCGCTCTGGATGCATAGGCTACTGGCTACCATTCGCCATCATGTTTTTGCAGAATCACTGCACCAAGACCACACTGAGTAGCATCTGATGAAACTTTCATAGTCTTCAATGGATCGTATAATTTCAGCAGAGGCTGAGTGGATAACAAAGTTTTGAGATCTTGCCATGCCTGCTCTTGCTCTCGTCCCCATTGCCACTCAACATTCTTATCAAGCAGAATTCGGAGTTTCTCAGTCTTCGTCGACAGGTTGTAAGCGAATTTTCCAAGATAATTGACCATTCCTAGAAATCTCTGCACTTCTACCTCGTTACTTGGCCTGGGCATGTTCACTATGGCAGAAACCGTTCGCTCATCTGGTTGGACCCCACGTTCCGTCAAGACATCACCAGTGAACACAAGCTTCTTCACACCTAACTCACACATGCTTCGGTTGAGCTTTAAATTGGCCTTTCTCGTGGTTTCCAACACATCACGCAGTCGCTCACCATGCTCCGCCTTTGTACTATCCCGCACTTTGATGTCATCTCTCGTAGTATCTACGCCATCAATATGCTCAAACAGCATGTGGACTTTCTTGTAATATACTTCTGGAGTTGATGAGATTCCAAACGGAAGCCTGAGTAACTTGTACCTACCAAATGGAGTGTTAAAGACACACAGGTTTGTACTGTCTTCATCAAGTTTCATTTGCCAAAACCCACTAGACGCGTCTAACTTACTGAAGTATTTGGCATCGCTAAACTGAGCCATTATCTCATCACATGTTGGTAACTTGTAATGTTCACGCCTAATTGCTCGATTTAGGTCACGTGGGTCAATACATACCCTGAGATCACCGTTTTTCTTTTCAGCCAACACTAATTAATTAACCCAATCGGTTGGAGCCTCGACCTTTTCAATAACCTCCTGCTTTTCCATGCGTTCAAGTTCATCCCAAAGTTTACCTTTTTGAGCAAATGGTACTTTTCTTGCTGGGTGTACTACTGGTGTGACATTTTCATCGACCGTGTTAGAGTATTCTCCTTCAACACACCTTAATCCCTGAAACACGTCCTTGTAAGCATCTAGCAAGTCTGAGTAATCTACTTCAACTGTTTCATCATTTACCACATAGACTCTTTTCACAAGACCTAGTTGCTCACATGTGTCAACCCCTAGGATTGCTGGCTTCTTACCAGGTACCACAACAAATGACACATTTACAACGTTCACTTTATGGGATACTTTCCCAACACACCGGCCCAGAACTGGAATATCTCCGCCGTCATAACCCTTCAGGGAAACAGTTGTCTTATGGACTTTAGGTACAGGTTTGAAATGCTTTAGATCGTCTTGAGACAGCACATTAGCCTGTGCTCCTGTATCAAGCTTACAGGGAACAATAAACCCATTCACTATCAGTGGGTGAACCCATTCAGAATGTACCGAGTTAACCAACAATTCATCAGTTTTCATGTCAACAATGTCAGCAAACAGTTCTCCCTGGTCATCTTCATGATCTACGACATTCACCGACCTCTGGGGACAATAGGTGATAAAGTGTCCTCGTCTCTGACACTTGATGCACGTCTTGTTATACGCCGGACATCGTCGAGATGCACGCACACGTCCACATCTTCCACAGGAGTATTCATCCTGTCGACCTCCTGCTGTGAAATCCTGCTGTGAAGCATACTGCCGTCTAACATGCTGCTGCTTTGGACCTGGCCGCTTCGTACATTTCCTCACTGTGTTCACCGACGTCCCCTCAGGCGCAATGTGTAGCTCCTGTGCTTGTGTCTTCACTGTGTCTGATGCTTTGCAGATCTGGACAGCTTTTCCCAAATCTAGGTCATCAATTCGCAACAGTTTCTCCCGCACTGAATTGTCACTTATCCATCGCACCAACTGGGTCAGAATCAAGGAATTTTCAAATGGTGACAACTCACACGACCTCATTTTTGACCTCAGTTCCGTGATAGACTGGTCAATTGTCTCCCCTTGTTTCTGTTGGTAAGTGAAGAATTTATGTCTTTCAAATGTCAGGTTCTTCTTGGGTGTACAACATAATTCTTTAAATTTTGGACTGGTTGGCTATCCCTTGTTCTTGGGCATCTTTTATGTCCTATGTGAACGTATTGTACAGTTCTAGTGCTTCTTCCCCTATAACATGTCTCAGTATGGACGTCTTCATTCTCTCCGCTTTCCCTGCTCCTGTCGCCTCTAAATATATTTCAAACCTCTGTCTGAACTTAGCCCAGTTGTCAGACACATTCCCTGTGAGCTGCAACCCAGGTGGTGGGGGTAATTTATCCATAGTTAATTGCACAGAGTCAACAACACGCATTACAAGTGAATCTCGTCCACATTTCAGTCAGTCGTTATCGCACAGTCACTTATTGGACAATTTAACCATCTTAGTTTTGGGCGATATAACCATCTCAGTTCTATCAATTTCTAGCGTCTAGTTCCCAATATCTCGTGTTTCTTCTGTCACCATGTGATATTACTTACAAACAATGTACATAAGTAATGTAGAATGTTTATTAAAACATCTATGTATGATGTACATCGTGACCGTGAGCCATGTGCTCCGCCCGACCTCTGGACGCTTTCACCAACACTACGTGTTCTTATTTAGGATCAAGAAGGTGGCGCCACTGCTTCGCTAGATTACCACAGGCTGTGCAGCCAAAAAGCAGTTCCCAATCTTAACGGTTTGGTATATGTCAATTAGGTATGAAGCAAACCAGCTGATAGCTGCGCCAGGTATGTCGTACCACTTTGATAATTGTTTAGTTATTTAAAATATGTGATGCGAATGCACGACACAAACAACTACACCACCACAAGAAGACAATGTGTTAAGTAGCAAAATCACAAGACCACGATCATCACCGTGACGATTATTCGTGTAACAATAGTATGTGTTCACGACATAACTATTATTTGAATCAGGACACAAACACGTCCAGCACTGTGACATCGATATTGTGTTCACGACATAAACTAGGTTCTATACATACCACTGTGACAACAATTTGACGAGAACGTATATCCTCAACCGTATTACATGGGTTGCATTGTCTACCATATAAATATTCCGCTCGGCCCTTTCTAAACACTTGAGTTGGACAATCAGTCTATTTTTATGCAGTAAACATGTCTAATAACAACGAGTCATAACACATTATATACCTGTTAACTAGTAGCGCCACCAATTGTTTCTATACAATAAATACAAGTGTTTAGTGCATGATCACAAGATGGCACCACAAACAGGTCGAATGATGACCACTGACGAGTCTAATAACAAATATACTTTAACACACACGAGCACACATCGGTTACCATTGGACGTCTTTGCTGTATAATTACCCTAATTAAATGATGCTTCAAACGTTTAGGAGAGAAGCACATTTATGTTGAGAAATGGAACCAAGAGCAATACTATATGGCGTGAAACTGTGGAATTACACTACACTGTAAACATAAAATGGTTGACATAATTTCATGTTAGCGTATTCGTATGGCTTCGTTCCAAAGCACACCGTGTAGTACTGGCAAAAAGAAAGGAACGCTGAGGAGATAATGCGACGGCACGCAACGGAATAAACCAATGTAAGATATTGAGTGCAGCCTGTATAACGTCATTTATTTATAACTCCGGTGCTATCGACTGGAGAGAAAAAGAATGTTGCCATGTTATCTTCCCAATGCCAATGTGTTAGATACACGATATCGTCGACGTGTAATGAATAGTGAAGCACCGCCTCGGTCAGGAACACGAAGAACCTCCAACCATACACGCACACGCACACGCACAAACGCGCGCTAACACACACACGCACACAGGAGCGCGTGCGCACACACACACGCGAAAACACACGCACGCACGCACACAAACACACACACACACACACATACACACCACACTCGCACGCAGGAATGCACACATCCATGCCAACTATTCATTCATACTAGATAAGATACGATAGATAAACAAGTTTCATTAGCAACTCAGCTGAGTTGAATTCACATTATACAGTCGATGAAAGAATACAATTAATACAGTGAAACCTTACACATTAGTAACACAATCTTCTTTTTTTGCCATTTAATGTGTATTGCCAGTTGTATAACCGCCGTGGTATTAAAGAATTATGATATCCGTTCGTCCGGGTTCATGGCAATGGTACATATTACTCCCTCTTGTATAATAATTAGTGTGTCTTTTTTCAAGTAGCAGATGAAAAAGTATGTGTGTTAATGTTCATATTGTTGAAATATTTGTCACACAGACAGTCAGTATTTCAGTATGACTTGTAACAGGGAAAATGCATTTTAGTGCTTTTTCCTGTACCATTATAGTTTATCTATGTTTCGTGCCATTCTGTTCTGTCCACCTGGCGGTTATGTCATCCGATTCTTGTATAACAGATGCACCTTTTTTATTGCATACTTCGAATAATGTACTGTCGTCTACATACTTATATAACGGATCAGGCGTTTCTAAAACGTTTATGTAGACTAGGGAAATGTTAGGTCCATATATGGTTCCCTGTGGTACTCCCTCATTTGGGTGACCAGAATGCGAATACAAGTGTATATATATTTCCTATTTTTACTTGTTGAGATCTGTCTAATAAAAATATTGCCATCCATCTTATAATGGGTGGGGCCAAATCATACAATTGTAGCTTTTTCAAGTAATAAATGATGATTAATGAGATCGAACGCCTTGCTAAAATCTGGCATGACAACTCAGACATAACAATCCAGTTTATCAGTCGCCTCATACCACATGTGTACCATTTAGACGAGAACGTCTGTCGTCGAAATTGCACCAATTCCACCAAATTGCCTAGAATTTATTTTCCTTCAATTTTGTCACCCACCCATTTCATTACGATTGACTCAAACACCTTAGCAGCTATTTTGTTTACTTCTGGCTACGGTATTACATTCACCATTTTCCATTCCATAGGAAGTACTCCTTCTCGCAGTGATTTATTAAACATAGCAGTTACTGGAGGAGCGAGGACGTCCGCGTGATTTCGTAACACCCAAGTAGGCACTGTAGCTTTGTTCACCTTGACATTCTGTAATACTTTTTTAGTTGTCATAACACTGACGATATACTGGTTTGGCAATTCCTCATTTACTTGGAATAATTGATTGCCTTTATTTAAACAAGGTAAATGTTCACTTACAAATAAAAAACTCGTTCATTATGTTGGCTAATGAACCACAATCACCGACCGTTGTTTTGTTAGTATACGTGTACATATAGTGATTGGTCTGCGCCTTTGTGGCTGCTGCTATAGATGCTATCTTAGGTCTTAGGTGATTTACTCCAAAAAGCCCAAACTTGAGCTGAAGATATTGAGGATTTTACAAGTTCTAGCCAATCTACAGCACTCAAGATTGTATATATATTTTATGAATACACCAAGAGGATACTGGACTAAGTGGTTTTTATCAAGTGTTTGTGACTTTTTTCTATTTTAACCGACTTACATTTTACATTTGCGATTGCACCTGTGTGACATTGACAAGCTGGTGATCGGTCATGTGTAACCCGGACAAAAAGAACATTGTTTACACGCCCAGCATGACCCAATCCTGCCTGTATCGGTTACGGCCCAGCGGTCACAGTCGCATTCGGTTCAACAATGCTGCCTGGAGAGCTGATTATGAAGCGGGGGTGGCACTCCATCGGCCCACCCATCGAGGTTGTCGTGGGGGTGCACGGAAACAACGTCCGATACGTGTACTTGTGTCAGCGCGATCAACAACTCCCAATAAGCCTGTACCTCGACGTGACAACTTGATTACTCTGACATTACCATACAATTCTTGCAACTGCACAAACCTTGCTCTGCTAAATGCAAGATCCGTCAGGAACAAAACTGATTTCATTACCGATTATATCCACGAACATGATCTTGGCATCATCGCGCTTACAGAGACGTGGCTGACAGATGACCCCCAAGGACACACCAAACACCAGCGAGTTGACCCCGGATGGATTCAACTTCGTCCACCAACCTCGGCCCGACCGACGGGGTGGGGGAATCCATGTTTTACACAAGTCGTGTAACAACATGATCTTATCGCGACACTGGCCAGCATTGTCCTTCCAGTGCCTCGAGGTGGTGTTTGCTACACCATCAAGTTTTATCAGGTTATTACTCGTTTACAGACCTCCATCCACAGGCCGAGGCGGTGTTTCTTTCAAAACGTTTATGGCGTAGTTCACCAATCTCCTGGAACTTTTCAGTAATTATCGTGGCCGATTTTAACATTCACTATGGAAAGGCCGGAAATAAAGACTCAAATGACTTCTCTGATCTCCTACACGTCACCAACTTGCACCAACATGTTCGTGACCCGACACACACCATCGGCAATATTTTGGACCTCGTAATTCCCCCATCGTCAGGAAGCGTTCTGACATCAGTGACGGTGGGATCCCTGCTCACCGATCACCACGCTGTACAATGCCTGCTCCAAGCACTAAAGCCGAACCGAACAAAGAAGCGGGTTTCTTATCGAAAATATTCTGCAATTAATCCCACGAATTTCAGATCAGATTTCGAACTTTCACACCTGGAAACACGCCCATGTAACAACATTGCAGACTTGTCGCAACAGTATGACACTTCCTTGCAAGAACTGTTAGACAGCCACGCTCCGTTGATCACACGGTCAATTACTGTGCGCCCCAACATGCCTTGGCACACAATGGAATTATCGCTTGCTAAGCGAAAGTTCTGACAAGCAGAGCGGAAATGGAGACTGACAAAGCTGCAGATTCACCGAGACATCAACACTGGACAGCGTGAAACTTACAAACAGCAAATACAGTCTGTGAACGCCAAATTCTACACAACAAAAATTGATGAATGTGCACATAACAACAAAGCACTGTTCAGGATCATGGATGACTTGATGAAGAGAAAAAACTGCTCCAAAACTGCCCAGTCCTGTGCATGGTATAGCACAACTGGTAGATGACTTTCTCGTGCATTTCACACGCAAAGTGTTAGACATCCGCAGCCAGTTAGCGAGTAGACGCCTGCAAACTGTCAACGCTGAGTACGTGCATTGTGAACAGTCTTGCACAGTCAATGCGTTTTACGGCATCACCACTGACGGCGTTCTCTCTTCGGTAAGGAAGTGTCCAACAAAATCAAGCGCGCTCGATCCACTTCCTACCTACGTGAAAACCAACATTGAAATTCTTGCGCCGACATTAGCTACAATCATCAACATGTCGCTCGAGTCGGGGTCCGTGCCGGCCAACTTCAAACATGCTGTGATTACACCACTATTAAAGAAACCAAACCTTGATTCAGACTCCATAAACAACTACCGGCCTATATAGAACTTGTCATTTGTTTCAAAGTTACTGGGGCACCACGTAGCAGTCCAACTTCGCCAGCATCTAGACGACAACAAGTTTATGTACATTTCCCAAAGTGCGTACATACAACATCACAGCACTGAGACAGCACTGGTGCGCATTCAGAATTACCAACTCCATTCCCTTGACAAAAGGAAAAGTGTGCTGGCAGTGCTGCTCGATATGAGTGCGGCGTTTGATATTGTTGACCACTCGATGTTAATCAACCAATTGCGCAGCATAGGCATTGAAGGCATCGCACTGAAATGGCTGGAGTTATACCTGTCGAACCGGACTCAGTCAGTCTGTGCTGGGCCCAATTCTCTTCTCCATATACACTCTGCCATTGGGTGCTCTCTTCAGAAGGCACAATCTGCAATACCATCTTTATGCAGATGACGCCCAATTGTATGTTGACTTGAGTGGAACGCGGGATGGAGAAGCCGCTGATGCGGTTGACCGCATCGAGCGATGCATCCAAGAAGCGAAGCAGTGGATGTCAGACCAAAATCTACTGCTGAACGAAAACAAGACCGAGGCTATTATCATCACGGCACCAAATAAAACACCTGCATAACGTTTCGTGTGTTAGTGTATGCGGGTGTAACATTGTTCTGTCACCGACCATCCGCAACATCTGGATTACAATCGATTCTGGACTAACAATGTCGTCATACGTGTCACGGATGTGCAAGTCAGTTTACTACCACCTCTACGCAATTTCAAAAATAGGACATTGTTTTACTACTGATGCGTGTAAGACACTAGTCCACGCCCTGGTGACATCGCGGCTGCACTACAGTAACGCGGCCCTGTACGGCATCACCGAGGCACTTATGAACAAATTGCAGATGGTACAGAACTCGGCGACAAGACTTATTTCAAGACACAGAAAGCACCAGCACATAACACCTGTGCTGGTCGAACTGCACTGGCTTCCAGTTCGCTGGCGTATCCATTACAAACGGCTGGTCCTTGTTTTCACGTCTTTACATGGTCTTGCTGCAGCGTATATCCAATATCTTATAATACCATATATGCCCACCCGCAACCTCCGATCTGCTGATCTACATCTACTTGTAGTCCAGCGCTACAACTTACAGGGCTACGGCAGACGAGCTTTCTCCGTGTCTGGACCTACGCTCTGGAACGATCTGCCAATAAACGTTCTTCAAATATAGACTTTGAATAAATTCTAAACTTGCCTTCAAACGTATTTATTTAAGCAGGCGTACATCGACTGAGGAACTGTGCTGTAGGACACTTTTTATGATCATGTATTTAATCAATTAATTTATTTATATTAGATAATGTATTTTAATTTATTTATTATTATTTATCTTTTTAATTTAATCGTTGGCAAAACGAAATAGAAACGTGAATTATGGTGTATGCTGCATCAGTAGGTCTAACATTATTATTACAACAAATAAAAAGGTCCTACAGGTGACTAAACCACGGTAGGAGGAACCTACGGATAAACCGAGGTGGGAGGAAGTAATGGATATATCATGGTAGAAGGAAGCAATGGATATATCATGGTAGGTAGGAGGAAGAAATGGATAAACTGTGGTAGGAGGAAGCATTGGATATATCATGGTAGGAGGAAGCAATGGATATATCATGGTAGGTAGGAGGAAGCAATGAATAAACCGAGGTAGGAGGAAGCAATGGATATATCATGGTAGGAGAAAGCAATGGATATATCATGGTAGGTAGGAGGAAGCAATGAATAAACTGTGGTAGGAGTAAACAATGGATATATCGTGGTAGGAGGAAGCAATGGATATATCATGGTAGGTAGGAGGAAGCAATGGATAAACCGTGGTAGGATGAAGCAATGGATATATCATGGTAGGAGGAAGCAATGGATATATCATGGTAGGTAGGAGGAAGCAATGGATAAACTGTGGTAGGAGGAAGCAACGGATATGTCAAGATAGGAGGAAGCAATGGATATATCATGGTAGGTAGGAGGAAGCAATGGATAAACTGTGATAGGAGGAAGCTATGGATAAAATGTGGTAGAAGGAAGCAATGGATATATCATGGTAGGAGGAAGCAACGGATATATCATGGTAAGAGGAAGCAATGGATATATCATGGTAGGTGGGAGGACGCAGTGAATAAACCGTGGTAGGAAGAAGCAACGGATAAACCGTAGTAGGAGGAAGCAATGGATAAACCGTGGGAGGAGGAAGCAATGGATAAACCGTGGGAGGAGGACGCAGTGAATAAACCGTGGTAGGAGGAAGCAACGGACAAACCGTGGTAGGGGGAAGCAATGGATAAACCATGGTAGGAGGAAGCAGTGTTTAAACCGTGGAAGGAGGACGCAACGGTTAAACCGTGGTAGGAGGAAGCAATGGATAAACCGTGGTTGGAGGAAGCAACGGATAAACCGTGGTAGGAGGAAGCATTGGATAAGCCGTAGTAGGAGGATGCAACGGATAAACCGTGGTAGGAGGAACCAACGGACAAACCGTGGTAGGGGGAAGCAATGGATAAACCATGGTAGGAGGAAGCAGTGTTTAAACCGTGGAAGGAGGACGCAACGGTTAAACCGTGGTAGGAGGAAGCAATGGATAAACCGTGGTTGGAGGAAGCAACGGATAAACCGTGGTAGGAGGAAGCATTGGATAAGCCGTAGTAGGAGGATGCAACGGATAAACCGTGGTAGGAGGAACCAACGGATAAACCGTGGTAGGAAGACGCAATGAATAATCCGTGGTAGGATGAAGCAATGGATAAACCGTGGTAGGAGGAAACAAAGGATATATCATTGTAGGTAGGAGGAAGCAATGGATAAACTGTGGTAGGAGGAAGCAATGGATATATCATGGTAGGTGGAAGCAATGGATATATCATGGTAGGTAGGAGGAAGCAATGGATAAACTGTGGTAGGAGGAAGCAATGGATATATCATGGTAGGAGGAAGCAATGGATATATCATGGTAGGTAGGAGGAAGCAATGGATAAACTGTGGTAGGAGGAAGCAACGGATATATCAAGATAGGAGGAAGCATTGGATATATCATGGTAGGAGGAAGCAATGGATATATCATGGTAGGAGAAAGCAATGGATATATCATGGTAGGTAGGAGGAAGCAATGAATAAACTGTGGTAGGAGGAAACAATGGATATATCGTGGTAGGAGGAAGCAATGGATATATCATGGTAGGTAGGAGGAAGCAATGGATAAACCGTGGTAGGATGAAGCAGTGGATATATCATGGTAAGAGGAAGCAATGGATATATCATGGTAGGTAGGAGGAAGCAATGGATAAACTGTGGTAGGAGGAAGCAACGGATATATCAAGATAGGAGGAAGCAATGGATATATCATGGTAGGTAGGAGGAAGCAATGGATAAACTATGGTAGGAGGAAGCTATGGATAAACTGTGGTAGAAGGAAGACATGGATATATCATGGTAGGTAGGAGTAAGCTATGGATATATCATGGTAGGTGGAAGCAACGGATAAACCGTAGTAGGAGGACGCAGTGAATAAACCGTGGTATGAGGAAGCAATGGATATATCATGGTAGGAAGAAGCAACGGATGAACCGTGGTAGGAGGACGAAGTGAATAAACCGTGGTAGGAGGAAGCAATGGATATATCATGGTAGAAGGAAGCAATGGATATATCATGGTAGGTAGGAGGAAGCAATGTATAAATTGTGGTAGGAGGAAGCAATGCATATATCATGGTAGATGGAAGAAATGGATATATCATGGTAGATAGGAGGAAGCAATGGATAAATTGTGGTAGGAGGAAGCAATGGATATATCATGGTAGGAGGAAGCAATGGATATATCATGGTAGGTGGAAGCAATGGATATATCATGGTAGGTAGGAGGAAGCAATGGATAAACTGTGGTAGGAGGAAGCAATGGATATATCATGGTAGGAGTAAGCAATGGATATATCATGGTTAGTAGGAGGAAGCAATGGATAAACCGTGGTAAGAGGAAGCAATGGATATGTCATGGTAGGAGGAAGCAATGGATATATCATAGTAGGAGGAAGCAATGGGTATATCATGGTAGGTAGGAGGAAGCAACGGATACATTGTGGTAGGAGGAAGCAATTGATATATCATGGTAGAAGGAAGCAATGGATATATCATGGTAGGTAGGAGGAAGCAATGGATAAACTGTGGTAGGAGGAAGCAATGGATATATCATGGTAGGAGTAAGCAATGGATATATCATGGTAGGTAGGAGGAAGCAATGGATAAACCGTGGTAAGAGGAAGCAATGAATATGCCATAGTAGGAGGAAGCAATGGTTGTATCATGGTAGGTAGGAGGAAGCAATGGATATATCATGGTAGGGGAAAGCAATGGATATATCATGGTAGATAGGAGGAAGCAATGGATAAATTGTGGTAGGAGGAAGCAATGGATATATCATGGTAGGTAGGAGGAAGCAATGTATAAATTGTGGTAGGAGGAAGCAATGCATATATCACGGTAGATGGAAGAAATGGATATATCATGGTAGATAGGAGGAAGCAATGGATAAATTGTGGTAGGAGGAAGCAATGGATATATCATGGTAGGAGGAAGCAATGGATATATCATGGTAGGTGGAAGCAATGGATATATCATGGTAGGTAGGAGGAAGCAATGGATAAACTGTGGTAGGAGGAAGCAATGGATATATCATGGTAGGAGTAAGCAATGGATATATCATGATAGGAGGAAGCAAAGGATATATCATGGTAGGAGGAAGCAATGGATGTATAACGGTAGGAGGAAGCAATGGATATATCATGGTAGGTAGGAGGAATCAATGGATAAACCGTCGTAGGAGGAAGCAATGTATATATCATGGTAGGTAGGAGGAAGCAATGGATAAACCGTGGTAGGAGGAAGCAATGGATGTATCATGGTAGGAGGAAGCAACGGATATATCATGGTAGGTAGGAGGAAGCAATGGATATATCATGGTAGGTAGTAGGAATCAATTGGTAAACCGTGGTAGGAGGAAGCAATGGATATATCATGGTAGGAGGAAGCAATGGATGTATAATGGTAGGAGGAAGCAATGGATATATCAAGATAGGAGGAAGCATTGGATATATCATGGTAGGAGGAAGCAATGGATATATCATGGTAGGAGAAAGCAATGGATATATCATGGTAGGTAGGAGGAAGCAATGAATAAACTGTGGTAGGAGGAAACAATGGATATATCGTGGTAGGAGGAAGCAATGGATATATCATGGTAGGTAGGAGGAAGCAATGGATAAACCGTGGTAGGATGAAGCAGTGGATATATCATGGTAAGAGGAAGCAATGGATATATCATGGTAGGTAGGAGGAAGCAATGGATAAACTGTGGTAGGAGGAAGCAACGGATATATCAAGATAGGAGGAAGCAATGGATATATCATGGTAGGTAGGAGGAAGCAATGGATAAACTATGGTAGGAGGAAGCTATGGTTAAACTGTGGTAGAAGGAAGACATGGATATATCATGGTAGGTAGGAGGAAGCTATGGATATATCATGGTAGGTGGAAGCAACGGATAAACCGTGGTAGGAGGACGCAGTGAATAAACCGTGGTATGAGGAAGCAATGGATATATCATGGTAGGAAGAAGCAACGGATGAACCGTGGTAGGAGGACGAAGTGAATAAACCGTGGTAGGAGGAAGCAATGGATATATCATGGTAGAAGGAAGCAATGGATATATCATGGTAGGTAGGAGGAAGCAATGTATAAATTGTGGTTGGAGGAAGCAATGCATATATCATGGTAGATGGAAGAAATGGATATATCATGGTAGATAGGAGGAAGCAATGGATAAATTGTGGTAGGAGGAAGCAATGGATATATCATGGTAGGAGGAAGCAATGGATATATCATGGTAGGTGGAAGCAATGGATATATCATGGTAGGTAGGAGGAAGCAATGGATAAACTGTGGTAGGAGGAAGCAATGGATAAATCATGGTTAGTAGGAGGAAGCAATGGATAAACCGTGGTAAGAGGAAGCAATGGATATGTCATGGTAGGAGGAAGCAATGGATATATCATAGTAGGAGGAAGCAATGGGTATATCATGGTAGGTAGGAGGAAGCAACGGATAAATTGTGGTAGGAGGAAGCAATTGATATATCATGGTAGAAGGAAGCAATGGATATATCATGGTAGGTAGGAGGAAGCAATGGATAAACTGTGGTAGGAGGAAGCAATGGATATATCATGGTAGGAATAAGCAATGGATATATCATGGTAGGTAGGAGGAAGCAATGGATAAACCGTGGTAAGAGGAAGCAGTGGATATGCCATAGTAGGAGGAAGCAATGGTTGTATCATAGTAGGTAGGAGGAAGCAATGGATATATCGTGGTAGGGGAAAGCTATGAATATATCATGGTAGATAGGAGGAAGCAATGGATAAATTGTGGTAGGAGGAAGCAATGGATATATCATGGTAGGTAGGAGTAAGCAATGGATAAACCGCGGTAGGAGGAAGCAATGGATATATCATTGTAGGTGGAAACAATGGATATATCATAGTAGGAGGAAGCAATGGATATATCATGGTAGGAGGAAGCAATGGATATATCATGATAGGTAGGGGGAAGCAATGGATAAACCGTGGTAGGAGGAAGCAATGGATATATCTTGATAGGAGGAAGCAATGGATATATCATAGTAGGAGGAAGCAATGGGTATATCATGGTAGGTAGGAGGAAGCAACGGATAAATTGTGGTAGGAGGAAGCAATTGATATATCATGGTAGAAGGAAGCAATGGATATATCATGGTAGGTAGGAGGAAGCAATGGATAAACTGTGGTAGGAGGAAGCAATGGGTATATCATGGTAGGAATAAGCAATGGATATATCATGGTAGGTAGGAGGAAGCAATGGATAAACCGTGGTAAGAGGAAGCAATGGATATGCCATAGTAGGAGGAAGCAATGGTTGTATCATAGTAGGTAGGAGGAAGCAATGGATATATCGTGGTAGGGGAAAGCAATGAATATATCATGGTAGATAGGAGGAAGCAATGGATAAATTGTGGTAGGAGGAAGCAATGGATATATCATGGTAGGTAGGAGTAAGCAATGGATAAACCGCGGTAGGAGGAAGCAATGGATATATCATTGTAGGAGGAAACAATGGATATATCATAGTAGGAGGAAGCAATGGATATATCATGGTAGGAGGAAGCAATGGATATATCATGATAGGTAGGGGGAAGCAATGGATAAACCGTGGTAGGAGGAAGCAATGGATATATCTTGATAGGAGGAAGCAATGGATATATCATGGTAGGTAGGAGGAAGCAATGGATAAACCGTGGGAGGAGGAAGCAATGGATATATCATGATAGGAGGAAGCAAAGGATATATCATGGTAGGAGGAAGCAATGGATGTATAACGGTAGGAGGAAGCAATGGATATATCATGGTAGGTAGGAGGAATCAATGGATAAACCGTCGTAGGAGGAAGCAATGTATATATCATGGTAGGTAGGAGGAAGCAATGGATAAACCGTGGTAGGACGAAGCAATGGATGTATCATGGTAGGAGGAAGCAATGGATATATCATGGTAGGTAGGAGGAAGCAATGGATATATCATGGTAGGTAGTAGGAAGCAATTGGTAAACCGTGGTAGGAGGAAGCAATGGATATATCATGGTAGGAGGAAGCAATGGATGTATAATGGTAGGAGGAAGCAATGGATATATCATGGCAGGTAGGAGGAATCAATGGATAAACCGTGGTAGGAGGAAGCAATGGATATATCATGGTAGGTAGGAGGAAGCAATGGATAAACCGTGGTAGGATGAAGCAGTGGATATATCATGGTAAGAGGAAGCAATGGATATATCATGGTAGGTAGGAGGAAGCAATGGATAAACTGTGGTAGGAGGAAGCAACGGATATATCAAGATAGGAGGAAGCAATGGATATATCATGGTAGGTAGGAGGAAGCAATGGATAAACTATGGTAGGAGGAAGCTATGGTTAAACTGTGGTAGAAGGAAGACATGGATATATCATGGTAGGTAGGAGGAAGCTATGGATATATCATGGTAGGTGGAAGCAACGGATAAACCGTGGTAGGAGGACGCAGTGAATAAACCGTGGTATGAGGAAGCAATGGATATATCATGGTAGGAAGAAGCAACGGATGAACCGTGGTAGGAGGACGAAGTGAATAAACCGTGGTAGGAGGAAGCAATGGATATATCATGGTAGAAGGAAGCAATGGATATATCATGGTAGGTAGGAGGAAGCAATGTATAAATTGTGGTTGGAGGAAGCAATGCATATATCATGGTAGATGGAAGAAATGGATATATCATGGTAGATAGGAGGAAGCAATGGATAAATTGTGGTAGGAGGAAGCAATGGATATATCATGGTAGGAGGAAGCAATGGATATATCATGGTAGGTGGAAGCAATGGATATATCATGGTAGGTAGGAGGATGCAATGGATAAACTGTGGTAGGAGGAAGCAATGGATATATCATGGTTAGTAGGAGGAAGCAATGGATAAACCGTGGTAAGAGGAAGCAATGGATATGTCATGGTAGGAGGAAGCAATGGATATATCATAGTAGGAGGAAGCAATGGGTATATCATGGTAGGTAGGAGGAAGCAACGGATAAATTGTGGTAGGAGGAAGCAATTGATATATCATGGTAGAAGGAAGCAATGGATATATCATGGTAGGTAGGAGGAAGCAATGGATAAACTGTGGTAGGAGGAAGCAATGGATATATCATGGTAGGAATAAGCAATGGATATATCATGGTAGGTAGGAGGAAGCAATGGATAAACCGTGGTAAGAGGAAGCAATGGATATGCCATAGTAGGAGGAAGCAATGGTTGTATCATAGTAGGTAGGAGGAAGCAATGGATATATCGTGGTAGGGGAAAGCAATGAATATATCATGGTAGATAGGAGGAAGCAATGGATAAATTGTGGTAGGAGGAAGCAATGGATATATCATGGTAGGTAGGAGTAAGCAATGGATAAACCGCGGTAGTAGGAAGCAATGGATATATCATTGTAGGAGGAAACAATGGATATATCATAGTAGGAGGAAGCAATGGATATATCATGGTAGGAGGAAGCAATGGATATATCATGATAGGTAGGGGGAAGCAATGGATAAACCGTGGTAGGAGGAAGCAATGGATATATCTTGATAGGAGGAAGCAATGGATATATCATAGTAGGAGGAAGCAATGGGTATATCATGGTAGGTAGGAGGAAGCAACGGATAAATTGTGGTAGGAGGAAGCAATTGATATATCATGGTAGAAGGAAGCAATGGATATATCATGGTAGGTAGGAGGAAGCAATGGATAAACTGTGGTAGGAGGAAGCAATGGATATATCATGGTAGGAATAAGCAATGGATATATCATGGTAGGTAGGAGGAAGCAATGGATAAACCGTGGTAAGAGGAAGCAATGGATATGCCATAGTAGGAGGAAGCAATGGTTGTATCATAGTAGGTAGGAGGAAGCAATGGATATATCGTGGTAGGGGAAAGCAATGAATATATCATGGTAGATAGGAGGAAGCAATGGATAAATTGTGGTAGGAGGAAGCAATGGATATATCATGGTAGGTAGGAGTAAGCAATGGATAAACCGCGGTAGGAGGAAGCAATGGATATATCATTGTAGGAGGAAACAATGGATATATCATAGTAGGAGGAAGCAATGGATATATCATGGTAGGAGGAAGCAATGGATATATCATGATAGGTAGGGGGAAGCAATGGATAAACCGTGGTAGGAGGAAGCAATGGATATATCTTGATAGGAGGAAGCAATGGATATATCATGGTAGGTAGGAGGAAGCAATGGATAAACCGTGGGAGGAGGAAGCAATGGATATATCATGATAGGAGGAAGCAAAGGATATATCATGGTAGGAGGAAGCAATGGATGTATAACGGTAGGAGGAAGCAATGGATATATCATGGTAGGTAGGAGGAATCAATGGATAAACCGTCGTAGGAGGAAGCAATGTATATATCATGGTAGGTAGGAGGAAGCAATGGATAAACCGTGGTAGGACGAAGCAATGGATGTATCATGGTAGGAGGAAGCAATGGATATATCATGGTAGGTAGGAGGAAGCAATGGATATATCATGGTAGGTAGTAGGAAGCAATTGGTAAACCGTGGTAGGAGGAAGCAATGGATATATCATGGTAGGAGGAAGCAATGGATGTATAATGGTAGGAGGAAGCAATGGATATATCATGGCAGGTAGGAGGAATCAATGGATAAACCGTGGTAGGAGGAAGCAATGGATATATCATGGTAGGTAGGAGGAATCAATGGATAAACCATGGTAGGAGGAAGCAATGTATATATCATGGTAGGTAGGAGGAAGCAATGGGTAAACCGTGGTAGGAGGAAGCAATGGATGTATCATGGCAGGAGGAAGCAATGGATATATCATGGTAGGTAGGAGGAAGAAATGGGTAAACCGTGGTAGGAGGAAGCAATGGATGTATCATGGTAGGAGGAAGCAATGGATATACCATGGTAGGTAGGAGGAATCAATGGATAAACCGTGGTAGGAGGAAGCAATGTATATATCATGGTAGGTAGGAGGAAGCAATGGGTAAACCGTGGAAGGAGGAAGCAATGGATGTATCATGGTAGGAGGAAGCAATGGATATATCATGGCAGGTAGGAGGAAGAAATGGGTAAACCGTGGTAGGAGGAAGCAATGGATGTATCATGGTAGGAGGAAGCAATGGATATATCATGGTAGGTAAGAGGAAGAAATTGGTAAACCGTGGTAGGAGGAAGCAATGAATGTATCTTGGTAGGAGGAAGCAATGGATATATCATGGTAGGTAGGAGGAATCAATGGATAAACCGTGGTAGGAGGAAGCAATGGATATATCATGGTAGGAGGAAGCAATGGATATATCATGGTAGGTAGGAGGAACCAATGGATAAACCGTGGTAGGAGGAAGCAATGGATGTATCATGGTAGGAGGAAGCAATGAATACATCATGATAGATAGGAGGAATCAATGGATAAACCGTGGTAGGAGGAAGCAATGGATATATCATGGTAGGAGGAAGCAAAGGATATATCATGGTAGGAGGAAGCATTGAATATATCATGGTAGGAGTAAGCATTGCATATATCATGGTAGGTAGGAGGAAGCAATGGATAAAACGTGATAGGAGGAAGCAACGGAAATATCATGGTAGGAGGAAGCAATGGGTGTATCATGGTAGGTATGCGGAAGCAGTGAGTAAACAGTGGTAGGAGGAAGCAATGGATATATCATAATAGAAGGAAGCAATAAATATATCATGGTAGGTAGGAGGAAGTAATGGATAAAGCGTGGTAGGAGGTAGAAATGGATATATCATGGTAGGAGGAAGCATTGGATATATCATGGTAGGTAGGAGGAAGCAATGGATAAACCGTGGTAGGAGGAAACAATGGATATATCATGGTAGGTAGGAGGAAGCAATGGATAAACCGTGGTAGGAGGAAGCAATGGATATATCATGGTAGGAGGAAGCGATGGATATATCATGGTAGGAGGAAGCATTGGATATATCATGGTAGGAGGAAGCATTGGATATATCATGGTAGGTAGGAGGAAGCAATGGCTAAACCGTGGTAGGAGGAAACAATGGATATATCATAGTAGGTAGGAGGAAGCAATGGATAAACCGTGGTAGGAGGAAGCAACGGATATATCATGGTAGGAGGAAGCAACGGATATATCACGGTAGGAGGAAACAATGGATATATCATGGTAGGTAGGAGGACGCACTGAATAAACCGCGGTTGGACGAAGCATTGTATATATCATGGTAGGTAGGAGGACGCAGTGAATAAACCGTGGTAGGTGGAAGCAATGGATATACCGTAGTTAGAGGAAGCAATGGATAAACCGTGGTAATAGGAAGCAATGGATAAACCGTGGTAGGAGGAAGCAACGGATATATCATGGTAGGAGGAAGCAATTGATAAACCGTGATAGGAAGACGCAGTGACTAAACCGTGGTAGGAGAAAGCAATGGATAAACCGTGGTAGGACGAAGCAATGGATAAGCCGTAGTAAGAGGACGTAACGGATAAACCGTGGTAGGAGGAAGCAATGGATAAACCGTGGTTGGAGGACGCAACGGTTAAACCGTGGTAGGAGGACGCAACGGATAAACCGTGGTAGGAGGAAGCAATGGATATATCTTGGTAGGAGTAAGCAATGGATATATCATGGTAGATAGGAGGACGCAACGGATAAACCGTGGTAGGAGGAAGCAACGGATAAACCGTGGTAGGAGGAAGCAACGGATAAACCGTTGTAGGCGGACGCAGTGAATAAACGGTGGCAGGAGGAAGCAATGGATAAACCGTGGTAGGAGGAAGCAATGGATAAACCGTGGTAGGAGGAAGCAATGGATAAACCGTGGTAGGAGGAAGCAATGGATAAACCGTGGTAGGCGGACGCAGTGAATAAACCGTGGTAGGAGAAAACATTGGATAAACCGTGGAAGGACGAAGCAATGGATAAGCCGTAGTAAGATGACGAAACGAATAAACCGTGGTAGGAGGAAGCAATGGATAAACCGTGGTTGGAGGACGCAACGGTTAAACCGTGGTGGGAGGAAGCAATGGATAAACCGTGGTAGGAGGAAGCAACGGATAAACCGTGGTAGGCGGACGCAGTGAATAAACCGTGGTAGGAGGAAGCAGTGGATGAACCGTGGTAGGATGAAGCAATGGATAAACCGTGGTAGGAGGAAGCAACGGATAAACCGTGGTAGGCGGATGCAGTGAATAAACCGTGGTAGGAGGAAGCAATGGATAAACCGTGGTAGGAGGAAGCAATGGATAAACCGTGGTAGGAGGAAGCAACGGATAAACCGTGGTAGGCGGACGCAGTGAATAAACCGTGGTAGGAGGAAGCAGTGGATAAACCGTGGTAGGAGGAAGCAATGGATAAACCGTGGTAGGAGGAAGCAATGGATAAGCCGTAGTAGGAGGACGCAACAAATAAACCGTGGAATGGAGGACGCAACGGATAAACCGTCGTAGGAGGAAGCAACGGATAAACCGTGGTAGGCGGACGCAGTGAATAAACCGTGGTAGGAGGAAGCAACATATAAACCGTGGTAGGCGGACGCAGTGAATAAACCGTGGTAGGAGGAAGCAACATATAAACCGTGGTAGGCGGACGCAGTGAATAAACCGTGGTAGGAGGAAGCAATGGATAAACTGTGGTAGGAGGAAAGAATGGATAAGCAGTAGTAGGGGGAAGCAATGGATAAACCGTGGTAGGCGGAAGCAGTGGATAAACCGTGGTAGGAGGAACCAACAGATAAACCGTGGTAGGCGGACGCAGTGAATAAACCATGGTAGGAGGAAGCAATGGATAAAATGTGGTAGGAGGAAGGAATGGATAAGCAGTAGTAGGAGGAAGCAATGGATAAACCGTGGTAGGAGGAAGCAATGGATAAACCGTGGAATGGAGGACGCAACGGATAAACCGTGGTAGGAGGAAGCAACGGATAAACCGTTGTAGGCGGACGCAGTGAATAAACCGTGGCTGGAGAAGGCAATGGATAAACCGTGGTAGGAGGGAGCAATGGATTAACCGTGGTAGGAGGAAGCAACGGATAAACCGTTGTAGGCGGACGCAGTGAATAAACCGTGGTAGGAGGAAGCAATGGATAAACTGTGGTAGGAGGAAGCAATGGATAAACCGTGGTAGGAGGACGCAACAAATAAACCGTGGTAGGAGGACCCAGTGAATAAACTGTGGTAGGAGGAAGCAATGGATACATTTGTATTATTATTATACCGATCTTATAAAGTGCTCTTTTCATACATAACACCTGCTCAAAAGCCCTGTACGCAATCAATAGAATAATCATAGACAGTAAAAACAAAGCATAAAAACGATAAGATGATAAAACAATGAAATATTATAGAAGACTGGATATAATATGAATATATATATATATATATATTTTAAAGCAGTATATATATATATATATATATATATACACTGCTTTAAAATATAATAAAAACTTACTAGTAACATTTAAGTACCAAAATGAGCCAGGAACGTGGTAGGAAGACGCAGTGAATAAACTGCAATAGGAAGGACACAGAGAAAGTACTGTCTTATGTGGTTTCACATTTCATATTTCAGCTTTTCATGGTTTCAGCCAAAAATATAAGACAAAACAGATCTGCAATTTGAATTTTTCACTGAATCTACTAGCAGCAATACGCAAAGTGCTACGAAGTCTTATGTCCCTGTCGCTAACCTTCGCTACAACATAGCCTTCAGTTCTACCAAGGTCAAGTTTTCGTAATCACGAGGCATCCGGCCATACAGGAAGGATCATAGGATCCATAGCAGTAGCGAGACAGATCGACGAACTTCGTGTAGTGTCAGCTGTCAACGAATACCCAAGTTGCGTATACGCGCCACCTGGCGTATAAATGACGCGAAACCATTAGTCCAACAGCTTGTTAACATAGTACAGGTATATTGTGTGTTGTTTTCGCTTGATTGTCTGGTTGCCAGCCATCAGTAGGTATGTTTCTTGAGAGACTATGTCAAAACATATTAAACTAATGGATGAGTTGCCCACTACCTCCTTTTCAACATATTACATACGTCACGGCTAAGACCTATTTTGTGCGGGCGTTCTTCGAAAGGAATGAGACCCACAAATCTGTGTTTACTCTTCGAACTTGGAAGACAGAATCGTTGAGGTTTGGAGCCATCTCGTTACATCGATGTCTGATACCATGTAACATCGCCGGCACTGGGGCAGTGTGCTATATTTGGTACTAAGTAACATCGCCGGCACTGAAGCAGTGGGTTATGTTTGGTACTAAGTAACATCGGTGGCATTGGGGCAGTGGGTTATGTTTTGTACTAAGTAACATCGCCGGCACCGGGACAGTGGGTTATATTTGATACTAAGTAAAATCGCCGGCACCGGGCAGTGGGTTATGTTTGGTACTAAGTAACATCGCCGGCACCGGGACAGTGGGTTATATTTGATACTAAGTAAAATCGCCGGCACCGGGCAGTGGGTTATGTTTGGTACTAAGTAACATCGCCGGCACCGGGACAGTGGGTTATATTTGATACTAAGTAAAATCGCCGGCACCGGGGCAGTGGGTTATGTTTGGTACTAAGTAACATCGCCGGCACTGAGGCAGTGGGTTATTTTTTGTACTAAGTGACATCGCCTGCACTGGGGCAGTGTGTTGTATTTGGTTTTAAATAGGCGTGCCCGTATACCTTTTTGAATGGGCCCACGTGACCGTGCCCCTCATACCTGGTGGTGGTGGGGGTTGTGGTTGTGTTGACAGAGGTGGGTGTTGTGGTGGTGGTTGCGGTTATGTTGATGGAGGTGGTTGTGGTGGTGTTAATAGAGGTGATTTCGGTGGTGTTGCTGGATGTGGTTGCGGTGGTGTTGATAGAGGTGATTTCGGTGGTGTTGATGGAGGTGGTTGGGGTGGTGTTCGTGGAGGTGGTTGTGGTCGTGTTGGTGGAGGTGATTGCGGTGGTTCTGGTGGATGTGGTTGCGGTGGTGTTGATAGAGGTGATTGGGGTGGTGTTGGTGGAGGTGGTTCTGGTGTTGTTGTTGGTGGTGGTTGTGGTGGTGTTGATGGCGATGGTTGGGGTTGTGTTGGTGGAGGTGGTTCTGGTGGTGTTGGTGGTGTTGATGGTGGTGGTGTTTGTGGTGGTGTTGGGGGAGGTTGTCGCGGTGGTGTTGATGGAGGTGGCTGTGGTGGGGCTAATGGAGGTGGTTTTGGTGGTGTTGATGTAGGTAGTTGCGGTGGTGGAGATGGAGGTGGAGGTGGATGTGGAAATGTGCCCCGTTGAGATTACAAAAAGCTGAAATTGGCGGTGAAAAGAAGTTACGGCGGCGCGGCAGCGGCGCGGCAGTTAAGGCAGCGCGGCAGCTACAAATTTTGTATACCATTTGTTTCGACCGCCATTGGAAGTTTGTGTGCCCTCCCCCTAGACTACCCTTTCTATATACCTGCTAAGTAGCATCGTTGACACCGGGGCAGTGGGCTAAGTTTGGTACTAAAGAATATCGTTGGCACCGGGGCAGTGGGTTAAGTTTGGTACTAAAGAACATCGTTGGCACCTGGGCAGTGGGTTAAGTATGGTACTAAAGAACACTCTTAGCACCGGGGCAGTGGGTTACGTTTGGTACTAAAGAGCATCGTTGGCACAGGGGCAGTGGGTTATGTTTGGTACTAAAGAGCATCGTTGGCACCGGGGCAGTGGGTTATGTTTGGTACTAAAGAACATCGTTGGCACCGGGGCAGTGGGTTAAGTTTGATACTAAAGAACACCGTTGTACCAAAGAACAAGTTAAGTTTGGTACTAAAGAACACTGTTGACACCGGGGCAGACACCGTCTGTTGTGGAAGTTCCACTAATTCCACCAAATTGCTTAGCATCATTTTCACGTTCAATTGTGTCATCCACCCATTTCATTATTATTGATTCAGACACCTTAGCAGCTATTGGAGTTAGTGATATTGGTCTAATGTCTTTTTCAATCGACACAGGTGGGTTTGTTTTTGGTAACGGTATTATGTTGGCCATTTTCCATTCGAGGCCGTTTGCGTGATTTCTTAACAACCGCGCAGGAATTATGTCAGGCCCTTGTTCACCTTAACATTTTGTAAAGCTTTGAATGTATTCATTACACTGATGACATTCTGATCTGGCAGTTCCTCGTTTACTGTGAATATTTTGTGATCCTTTTTTAAACAAGGTAAATGTTCATTTACAGATACAAAAAAAACTCGTTCATTCTACTGGCTAGTAACGCGCAATCACCATTCGTTGTTTTGTTAGCAAGACCTTGCATGCATGAATTGTAATTTGTTTTAGGTCCCATTATTTTTTTTAATATCTTTCCACCAATCGTGGGAACCCAATTCATTCAGTGCTGCAATTTGTGTTTGGTAAAAATTGTACGTAAGTCTCGAAGCGGCGCGGTTAACCTTATTACGCAATATATTTGCTTGATTCAAATCACCACTCACGTGAGCGCGTTGTCTTTTACGTACTAATGCTCTAAACCAGTCCGTAACCCATGGTTTATCAGCTGTGTGCCTCGTCATGACCTTGGTAGGAAAGCATATTCCCATGAGGTTGCAAATAACAGTTTTAGAATATAAGTATTGATATGCACATGACCCAAGCCTAAATAGTGGTTCCCATTTAATGGCAGACAAAGCCATAGCAAATGCGGCTTTTTCATTTGGCCCCATACACCTTACGGTTAAACGAGACACACACCCAGTGTCAACTAAACGGTTACTTTTTGGTTTAAGCAACACCATGTTATGGTCTGATGACCCAAGTTCGGAAATAGTAACAGGCGATGTATATACCTCCTCCATATTCGTCCATATTTTATCTAATATCGCCTGTCCACGTGTTACTACATTCACTACTTGGACAAATCTATAGTGGGTTTTCATAACATTGTCATGCAACTGATTGAAATCCCCAGTTACAATCACATCACATTGTGGATGTCTACGTACCATAATATTTATGCACGTGATTATATGGTCACGTATTTTCAAATACTCCGTCTTTGGAGTGTAATATATACATGCTAACAATATACATGCCAATTTCCTAGGCATTTTTTTCGGCATAATCTTAATCCATATTACCTCTAAATCGTGAACCTCCATATCACTCAACCTCGTATACAGTAAGTCATTTCTAATGTAGCAAGCTACACCTCCGGCTCGTCCATGACCTCTATCTTTCCTCTCCAAGCAAAACCCTTGCATAGTAAGGCTATTAGAATCCAGTAAGGTTATTATAATCCAAAAATATACTTTGATATAACATGTCCTACGTGTGTTGACCATTGCAGAGAGTTTGGATGAGGTGTTACCTGGCGAATGCAAGTCTCTGAAGTTGAACAGGCTAACGCAATTCATACCTCCATGTGAGGTGGGCAGGATACGTCAGTTTCCCGTCGTTTAATAGATAGACATTATGAGATGGCCCATTGTGTTGCATCTGTTCACTTGATTGTGTAACTTAACGATTAGACAGCCGACAGTGTCTGTATATCATTAATGCAATAATTACAGCTTGAGTTAATTACGTCTACGGACGATGTATTGTTGGCACCGTGTCTGCCAGTGGGAGGTGTAGAGTGCTTTGTGCACTACAACTGATCTAACGTAAGTCTAGTATCTGACGGTTACGCATACCAGAGCTGCCTGTCATGTTTATGCACGTTATAGTTATGTGTTTCCATAACTAAACAATAAATAACCGAACGGGCGAGTATAATTATATGAATAACCTCTGGAAATAGTGGTGATTGTCTTGTAATGGCAATTGCGCCATGTTCACAATCTCAAGGAGAAGTCTACATACAGAAGGCTTCTTGTGTTAATAATTGGTTTTTTTAAGTTGAAGGTGACGACAACAATCACGACATCATCTTGGACTTGGTTAGGATATTAAGACACTACACATATCCAGGTATGTAAGTATGTGCGGCGGCGAGTGTGCTTGCGTTTATATATATATATATATATATATGTATGTGTGTGTGTGTGTGTGTGTGTGTGTGTGTGTGTGAGTGAGTGAGTGTGTGTATGTGTGTGTGTGAGTGTGTGTGAGTGAGAGAGAGAGAGAGAGAGAGAGAGAGAGAGAGAGAGAGAGAGAGAGAGAGAGAGAGAGAGAGAGAGAGAGAGAGAGAGAGAACAATCATGATAGAATGTTCTATTTGTATGATAGTGAATTTATATCGACACATTCATCAACATTTCAAGATAGTTCAGCAAAATCCCCCTATTTCAACGACTCAACACTGAAGCACGGAAACAGCGGCCCGTATTCGCGTGACGAGCGCCGACTGCGCCACCTGATACGGAAGGTACTGTGCTCGACCGCAGGGGTTGTATGTTTTGCGAGAACGCTGCCAATTAGCTGTCTTATCTGACAGGAGGCTTTTGGCAATGTTCGACCTTACACATCGGCAACAGTCCTAATCCTGGTCAGGTCGTGCACCTTCCTAGACCCGGTTGGTTCCGGTCGCTCGAAGCTCGTCCCTAAATTAGCACCAACTGACAACGTGATGCCAATCGCCGAGTGAATCCATCCGGTAAATACATCAGCCGTGTCTAATATGTCGCCGCACATAACCAACCACCCCTAATTATGCAAAATGGACTCGGCCACCTGGCAATCAAATCGTTATCGCGATCGCCACCATTCGGCGTATTTCAGTGTGTACGGCAAAGAGTTCTGATATTCAAAGTGGAAACAAGTGTGCGTATGCTGCCGCGAGCATAACGCTTTGCATTCGTGTATACGTGTGGCCTTGTGTATGGCATTCCAACAACTGATTGATGGCTCAGCAACACTGGCTTAATAGCTGCACAATAGAACCGTGATGTCACTAACAAGTAAGTTTATCATGCTGTGCGGTCATAGCACTTTTTGTATCACCTGATTGTTCATCTTCCATGTAATCCTACTGTTGTATTCAATATAGTATCGCCATTTAATTTCTGTTATATTTCACAGATTGTGCTCCATAAACTAAATGTATGCGTATTTTAAATAATGATCCCATTATAAAACGTGACGATGCAAATGTTGTTAAGGTGTATTCACTTTCATAACAATCATTAAATGACTGGTCTTTCAAAAAACAACAACACATATTTGCTACACTAAGTGGTGTTCAGAAGATGTTCATCTCGTCACAGAGTTAACTGCGCATTATAAAGCCTGCCGAGTAACGGAGAGTGCCGAGGACGTAATGACAATGACACGGCGAAACAATGGCAGTGACAAGGCGACGTCGAGCGGCGTAGTACTCAATGGTACAGTGTACCGTCCTAGGTTATTTCATTGTCGTGCTAAACTAGATTAATATGTACTACATGATTTAATCTCATTCATACCATATACGCATGCACGCACGCACGGAAGTAAGCCCTCACGCGCACGCGCGCGCGCACACACACACACACACTCACTGACACGCACGCTTGCGCGAAAGTACGCCCGAACGCGCACGGAAGCATGCACGCACACACACACACACACACACACACACACACACACACACACACACACACACACACACACACACACACACACACTTGTATGTTTGTCTGTCAGTCTGTCTGTATGTCTGTATGTCTGTCTGACTGTCTGACGGGAATGAAATGGAATGATGGAAAGGAATGAAATGGAATGAAGGAAGGAAAGGAAGGAAAGGAAAGGGAAGGAAGGAAAGTTCCGATGGATCCGGATCCCGTCGCTAACCATTGTGTGCAGCCAATTGGCAATTATACAATGTCTAAGGTGTGCCAAACGTCAATGTTGACTTCACTGCGAAACCCGACTGACTGCGTAATGCGTGACGCTATGATGAAATATTGTAGTTGAACGCCAACAACAATTAGGTCGCATACTAACTGCGGGATTACAATAGATATGTAATATTCCAAAATGAAATTGTGAAGTGTGAAAATGCACATATTGTAAAATATATATGTGTAATAACTGTGTTCCTGCTACAGCTACAGTTACAGGTGCCGCAAATGTAACTTTCATATTTGACGTTATTTATTAAATTAGATGTTCATTTATATTTTGAATCAGTGCATTTTTGTGTCAAGGGGAGAAACTTAGGGAAAATTGAGGTACACGTGTGAAAGTGTGTGTGCGTGCATCGTGCGTGTGTGTGTGTATGCGTGCTTGTGTGTGCGTGCCCGTGTGTGCGTGTGTGCGTGCACGCGTACGTGCGTGGGTGAAAAATATCACTATGAAGTATTTGGTATTTCATATTCATGTGTTTCATGTGTCTAAATATTAAATTTGTAAGTTGTACTTACATTCATACATGAAAATCTAACATGGTGGTACATGATGTTGACAACCCATATACACTTATCTTTTCAAATGATATAATACATATTTAAAGTGATGCATGAGTAAAATGTGTAAATGACCATCATCATCATTATCATCATCATGATCATAATTTTTGAGCCGGGTTGACCCACTTCCATATGGGACGATTGTTCACTATGAATGCAAGGTCAGCCATTTCAATATCTTCACTTTACTTTCTCATAACCCGTAAGGATCGTTGGGGCACCACTGACGACTTCTTAACCAGCTCTCTCCAGGTTTTCCTGTTCTCCACTGCCCTCTGGGAGTCGGCGAACTCCAGTCCTGTCCACTCTTTGATGTTGTCTTCCCACCTCCTTTTCTGTCTACCTCTTCTTCTCCCCCTCTCACGGTACCTTGCAAGATTGTCTTTGCAAAGCTAGTACCACTTCAGTTTACGCTTCTTGTCTGTTGTAAGGAGGTCTCCGTAAGGTCCGATGGCTTGTTTGATCTTGTTGCGAACGTCTTCGTTAGTAACATGGTCTTTGTATGATATGCGGAAGATCTTCCGAAAGCACCTAATTTCCATGGCTTGTATCCTCTTCTGAAGATCTGCTGAGAGGGCCCATGTTTCGCCAGCGCATAGAAGGATGGATATGTCAAGGGAGCACATCAGCCTTATGTTTGAACTGACATTGATGTTACTGTCATTCCATATGGGTTTCAACCTTATAAGTGCTGCTGTTGTCTGTGCAATCCTGGCAAGTATCTCACGTTTGGAACCCTCGTCTGTGATGATTGATCACAAGTACTTGAAGCTTGTTACTGTTTCAAGTCTTTGTCCGTTAACTTTGACCTCTGTGTTAAAGCCTTGTGTGTTGTTTGTTATTAGTTTAGTCTTTTCGGCGCTGATCTCCTTACCGTATGCTGTAGAGGTTTTGTCGAGGCACTCCACCAAGTTGGCTAGTTCTTGTTCTTCTCCTGCTAGGCCGTCGATATCGTTAGCGAAGCGAAGGTTGGTGATTGCCCTGCCTCCAATGCTGATAGTGCCTTGATGGTTTTCCGAGGCATCATTCATGATCCTTTCCAGAAAGATGTTGAAGAGGGTGGGTGATAGTAAGCATCCTTGTCGAACTACCACTGTTGTTCGAAACCTGTCTCCTATGCTGCCATTTAAAATGTCAGCACTGGTGCCCTTGTCATATAGATGTTCAATGGTTCGGACAAGATTGGAGCCAATGTTGTACTTCATCATGGTTGTCCATAGGGCCGCATGTCATACCCTATTAAAGGCCTTCTTAAAGTCTATGAAGACGTGGTACAGGCTCTGCTGGTGTTGAAGATGTTTCTCGCAAAGGATTCTAAGGTTGAAAAAACTGTTCACTGGTGCTCCGTCCTGTTCGAAAACCCGCCTGTTGTTCTGCATGTTTTCAACATCTACCTGCTCACATATTAGCTTAGTGTACGTTTTTTCTCTTTTGCGATCTGTTTTTCTTGCCATGAGTGAATTCACACAAGATTAATATCGGTACACATTCGTGTGAGTGATGTAAGCAAACTAGCGTTGGGAGCAGATCCGAGGAAAATACCAGGAACTCGGGAAAAGGAGGGAATCACAGCTGACAGGGGCGTGAAGATGAATTTGAGAAGAGTGGAGGAAGATAAAAAAATAGAGAGTGGGGGCTGCTGATAGGAAACGATCAACAGAAATAACATTAAAAATGCTGTTTTTGACCTTCAATACTGTACTTGACTTCACCTCAGAACAACAAGGAAGAAGGAAGAAGAACACGTTGAGGTTACTTCGGAACAAATTACGGATAATTAAGGACGCTGATTAAGAAAACTACTAAATGAGATAAGCAACATTCAGTGTACTTCACATGATAACGATAAACATACCAAGCAACGCCAAGGAGAAGAACAACACCCCGTCGTGACGACAGCTTCTGGTTGGGAGGTGCAAATTCATTTCCAAAACAACGATGCTAACGATGTTGCAACGTCATCGTGCATAATGCTTATGACTAGCTGAAGTTTCATTTCAACATAACAACGTTGAATACGCATTCTATTTGAGAGTTGTAACACTCTAAATACGTGCAAGTATCGTTTTCTTGTAAGAATCTTTCACACAAAAAGATATAAACTATTCGTTTTATTCATTAACATTAGAACTGTTTAAATGTGCAACTTAATGGCAAAGACATATGCACTGCATTGCATTATGCAAAACGTGGTGGTGGCGCAGTGACTAGAGCCTCGGACTCTCAATCGAGAGAACCCGGGTTGGAATCCTATGCTGCCGTGTCGAACCTTGGGAAAGTTATTTCACTCTAAGTTGTTCCAGTCCACTCAGCTGCATGGATGAGTACCTGTCTATAGACAGTGGTGGATATTTGTTTACGAATAGACTTCGGGCATTAATTGCAGCGTGGCTGAATGTTTCCCACAGAAGTTGAGATTGTGTTCGATTGAACAGGTCTGCCAGCGAGTTGAGTGTTTGGTGCTTTGAGCAGTCCTAAGGACTGGATATTGCGTTATATAGGAAACTACATTTACATTTTACCTTTAATAAGCGGTAATTTTCTGTAGCCGGTGTGGGTTATGTTTAGGCGGCGTCTGTTTTATGGGTTTGACCAAGGACGTCATCAACGCGAATACGACGAGGATCGCCTGAGACTACACGTAACGTGGCAATAGGATACGTTCACCTTCGACCGCCGCAGGCCACGTAGACGGTCGGTCAACGAGAAAACCACCTGGCGACTCAGTCATCCGTAAACTAGTTGACCTATGTAGTGCGTTTGCCTGTCAGTACGCTAAGCTGCTTCGTGCATCTGTATCTACATTCACAGTTACTGTTTCTCTGACAACTGAAGCCTTTGCGATTAGATCAATATTATTTGCTTTCCGTAATGTTTCGTTAATAATTTCCCTTAGTGCGTTTTGTCGTATGGTAATATATACGTTATTTTTGTTACGTTTTAATTGCATGTTACGTAATCAATAAATTAGGTATGCTTTGTCATTTATAAAACGAGTGGCATATTTCGTTTGGTAGGTAAATTACTATCACAACTAAACTACGTTTGTTGACACCGAAGGCAGTATCAATGTAAACACGAAAACATCTAACCGTGTCATCATTATAGTTGCTCTAACGGCACGTGTGAATTGAGTGTGTATTCGTTATGTGATCATGATGGCTGGCATTAGGTTGTAACTGAAAAAAAATCATTACTTTCACAGCGATGACCATCCATGCATATGGGGTCATGTTCCAGTTGGACTTCCTGTTTGGTTACAGAGAGAAAAATGCAGTGTATTTTTTAGAAATGATTTTTTAAAACAAAATTCACATGTTGTGACATAAGTGCATTTGAGTAGGCAGATTCTCATGTGTGATTGTAGAAGGTGTTGACTGTAAAATGGTGGATTTTTACATGATTTGAATAAGCGGAAAGATATTTGGCAGCAATTTGCCTATGTGACCTGTTTGCGGAGTAATCCTTGCTGGCATTTGTAAATATTGACGGGTGTCACACATACAGGCATTTTACGTGAGCTGGAAGTGTGCAATGTCTGTTAAAATATATCAGCATGTCAATGAGATAATGATAACAGCAGGTGAGAAGTTTAAAACATTTTGCCGGTCACGTTTTCTTATAATCAAACAAAACGTTAACATGGTCGCCAATTGGAAACCATCTGTGTATTGACCCCGTATGCGGCTATAGAGCCGTTCATACAGCATGTTTTGCTTCGATTGCGCCGGATCTGACCTGATCCGGCCCACCATCCACCAACGCACCAACCGTATCCAACCACCGAACGTCCACCAAACGTCCAACCCACCCAACCATCCAACCAGAATCCAACCCCAACCAACCAACCAGTTCAACCAGTCCAAACCAACCAACCAAACCAACCACCAAACCAACCCGTCCAAGCTGAACGATCGACGAACGAACGAACGAACGAACGGGGAACGAACGGAATCCGAAATCCGAAAACGGAATCCGGAATCCAGCCGCAACGCAGCACGCAGCCGCAATGCAAATGTGCTGGAATGCACGCACGATTTGCGCTGGCGCGTACGGATGCGCAGCCAAAGCAATGCAGCCCATCCGATCAACCGACGATCAACCAACCAACTGATCCGCGCGGGATTTTGATGAAATCTGAGGACGATCGAACGAATGACGAAATGAAACGAACGAACGAAATGAAACGATGAATCTGTCCGCTGTGTGTCCGTATGTTTGATGTTTGTCTGTTTCCTTTGTCTCTTTATCACCGTCCTTGCGTTAGTTATATCTAAATATAACTGCTACTACCCTGTACCTACTGTGCAACTACATCACACATAAGATCCCGCGTGACCGTTTGTGGATGGTACAATATTGGTGCCGAATGTCATTATTTGTGTATTGTTTGATGATTGCATTCGCATATTACACGTAATTCGCCGCACTCCTACATGCAAGCGAACTCAGGTAACCAGTCTGCCAATGTACGTAAAGCCACCCGTGTGCTTCATCTCCTTCATCTCCAAAATTATGTTCAGTCCCTCGTCCTCGTGTCCAGCCATACCATAAATTTATATCTTAGCCTACGATTTTCGTATACGTCATTCAGCGAGTGCAATTCTTCTTGTAATTTGTGTTTGTTCTCCGACGCTGCTCGTCACCAAACCCGTTTCCTTCAACGCTACGGCTTGGATGGAATAATGTGTTGTATTACTGGCAAATCCAGTTTACTCTTCGGGAAAAAACTAATGGAGACTGGGATGTTTACATGGCAACGCCAGCGTCCGCGGTGAAACACCCGGAGACCATGAAACAGAAACCAAAACAAGTGTAATCTGAATTCGAAATATATATTACTGAACTTGATAATATAATGCAAGACAGATAGCAGTGACTGGAGGCGGATGCGAACTACTGCCAAGGGACCTGTGCTCCGGACGTCTGTATAGATATGGACGTAATATACATATTATTGTAAGATGACCACTTGCACACAACCCATGCCTATCGAGTGGGGAATCGATAGCCGGATATGTTGGAATATGGTTGTGTAAGTGAACGTGTAACTACTGACCGTATAACCAGCATGGCTGGAGACAGCGCTTCATCCGTACGCCAATTCTACTATAATTTTATGATCATATGTTGCACGTCGATGACGTAACGCTTCCGTGCGTCGCTGTGCCGAATGTCAGTCATTGACATCAACCTAGAGCTGTGCGCGAGATATCCAGTCATGCGGTGACGTTGTTTGAGCGAATGTCAAGAGAACACTTACATTCCGACATGCCGCCACGGCCGACCCGGATGGAGCGCAGGACTAAAAGGCAAAACATCATATCCCATGCATCGTTGTATACATGGTAAAACACTCTCACTAATCCATGCGTAAATCATAGTACATATTGAAATACCGAAGTTGTTGCTGATATCTGCCAGCAGACTCTGGGTTATTTATTAGGAGCCGTCATGGCTAAGACGTCATCTGTAGCACTGTCATGTTGTTTGGAAAAAGCTCACATGCATCATGTTTTCCCATGTGCCCGGTTTGATGACGTTTATCCTATGCATATATCACTGCAAGCACAAACGGTTATTTTGTGGAGATGGTCTCATCGGGTCTCAAAGTTAAGTAAACGTATGTAGATTTTAGTAAGGATTCAAACAAATACTCCTCTCTCTCGCCTCGTTCAATAGTGGTCCGTGACGAGTAGTGGTGAAATGGGCAGCTTATACAAAGAACTGAAGTAAAGCAAATAAAAATAAGTTGCCTATCACGCTACCCTATTCAGATATGCATGCCCAATAGCGTCAATGCGTATTAACACCAGTTTTCCTTGTTTTGCGGAGCCACCAGAACGATGTTCGTCTTGTTTGGGAATCGTGGTGAATACCAACCCACCACCCGGCAGTACCTAATTTTATACGCTGTGAAGATCAACCCGTACAGTACGTAATCTTATACGTGGTGAAGACCAACCCACCACTCAACAGTACGTAATCTTATACGTGGTGCAGACCAACCCACCACTCAGCAGTACGTAATCTTATACGTGGTGAAGACCAACCCACCACTCCGCAGTACGTAATCTTATACGTGGTGACGACCAACCCACCACTCAGCAGTAGGTAATCTTTTAGGTGGTGAAGACCAACCCACCACTCAGCAGTACGTAATCTTATACGTGGTGCAGACCAACCCACCACTCCGCAGTACGTAATCTTATACGTGGTGCAGACCAACCCACCACTCAGCAGTACGTAATCTTATACGTGGTGAAGACCAACCCACCACTCCGCAGTACGTAATCTTATACGTGGTGACGACCAACCCACCACTCAGCAGTACGTAATCTTATACGTGGTGAAGACCAACCCACCACTCCGCAGTACGTAATCTTGTAGGTGGTGAAGACCAATCCACCACTCCGCAGTACGTATTGTTGTACGTGGTGAAGACAAACCAACCACTTCGCAGTACGTAATCTTGTACGTGGTGAAGACCAACCCACCACACCGCAGTACGTAATCGTATACGTGGTTCAGATCAACCCACCACCAGGCAATACGTAATCTTACACGTGGTGAATACAAACCAACCACCCGGTAATACCTAATCTTACACGTGGTGAAGACCAATCTACCACCCGGCGTTACCTAATCTTACACGTGGTGAAGACCAACCCACCACCAGGCAGTATGTAATCTTACACGTAATGAAGATCACCCCCACCACCCGGCAGTACGTAATCTTACACATGGTGAAGACCAACCCACCGCCCGGCAGTACGTAATCTTATACGCGGTGTAGACCAACCCACCACCCAGCAGTACGCAATCGTATACGTGGTATAGACAAACCCACCACCAGGCAATACGTAATCTTACACGTGGTAAAGACAAACCAACCACCCGGTAGTACCTAATCTTACACATGGTGAAGACCAATCTACCACCCGGCGTTACCTAATCTTACACGTGGTGAAGACCAACCCACCACCAGGCAGTGTGTAATCGTACATGTGATGAAGGTCAACCTACGACCCGGCAGTATGTAATCTTACACGTAATGAAGATCACCCCCACCACCCGGCAGTACGTAATCTTACACATGGTGAAGACCAACCCACCACCCGGCAGTACGTAATCTTATACGCGGTGTAGACCAACCCACCACCCAGCAGTACGCAATCGTATACGTGGTATAGACAAACCCACCACCAGGCAATACGTAATCTTACACGTGGTAAAGACAAACCAACCACCCGGTAGTACCTAATCTTACACATGGTGAAGAACAATCCACCACCCTGCTTTACCTAATCTTACACGTGGTGAAGACCAACCCACCACCCGGCAGTGTGTAATCTTACCTGTGATGAAGATCAACCTACCACCCGACAGTACGCCCGACAGTACGTTTTCTTACACGTAGTGAAGATCACCCCACCAGTACGTAATCATACACGTGGTGAAGATCAACCCACCACCCGGAAGTACGTATTCTTACACGTAGTGAAGATCACCCCACCATCCGGCAGTACGTAATCTTACACGTGGTGAAGATCAGCCCACCACCCGGTAGTACGTAATCTTAGACGTTGTGAAGATCAATCCACCACCCGGAAGTACGTAATCTTACACGTGGTGGAGATCAATCCACCATCCGGCAGTACGTAATCTTACATGTGGGGAAGATCATACTAACACCCGGCAGTACATAAACTTATACGTTTTGTTGCACTTTGCGTACATATGCGGCCGTCTCTGACTTTATAACATGTTCTTTGTTCTGGTTCAGCTATGTTTTTTTGCGATATTCTTTAGGGAGATGACATGCGAAACTGTTGTCTTATACAACTGATATATTTTATAAGAGTGTCACAGTGTCATGTTGGTTATCATCGCGTTGCTTTTTTGTTTTCCACAATCTTATTGTTCTTTCAAAAGTATATGCTATACTGTAGCTCAGATAAATATGACTTGTATTTTGTCCTGTTGCAAGAAAATAATATCCTGCTACACGGACGCACGCACGCACGCACACACGCACACGCACACACACGCACGCACGCACACACACACATTTGATGTAAAGGCGCATTATCTTATTAAAAAAGCAGGCGTTGTGTAATCAAAATACAGGTAATTGTAATAGTGTTTGAAGTTTTGAACATTGTTATAGCTTTGGTACCTTTGGACATGAAAGTGACACACTCGAATCATTTGGCTTCAATGCGCGGAATAACATCGCGTCACTCTTGTTGAGAGATATTTTCACTATTTTTATGTCTTATTCTCCAAAACGAAAACTACACTAACGGTTGGACTAAAACATCTAGATGGCCTATACTTCCGATTCCACTACCTTAGGGCATGTGGTTAATTGCATTGAGTCACACGAGACCAATCGACACGGAGAAAACGCATTGTCTTAGATCGCGCTCGACGAGCAGTCATCGAGCGTGAACATTTTGTAGTGAGACATCGACGTTGAACGTGAAGCGGAATGTTTACGGTTGTAATCTGCTTTGACGATTATCTCCATTAAACGCGGGGCAGAGTGATACAGGCTGGCAGCAGCTTGTTTACGTTCTGATGCTGGCGTCGCTAATAATTTATAATATACACACCATTTTCTTCTGCTCGGTTCAATACAAAAAATATTTTAACGACTTTCAATTTCGGAAATCCGCGTCAACGCTGATTTTAGAACTGTTGCTGTATTGTAATAGTTCTCACTCATTCTTCCTACCTTCTGCGATAGGATAGTTACAGCAACATACGACGTTTACCCATTTAGAACACCAAGTTGCATTATATTAAAGCACTCACGTTACGTCAAAAATCGTTTCGACCCCAAAGAAATTACACAAAAACCGTTTGGTGGAGGCTCCATAAAAATGTTGGGAAGTGTTTGTGTTTACTTTAATAATTGTATGCAAACAGCTAGATATTTCAAATAATCTTCACTGCAGTTGGCGCAAATGCCCAGTTACACGAGAAATTAATATTGATATATACATGTGTGTGTGTGTGTGTGTGTGTGTGTGTGTGTGTGTATGTATGTGTGTGTGTGTGTGTGTGTGTGTGAGGGAGAGAGAGAGAGAGAGAGAGAGAGAGAGAGAGAGAGAGAGAGAGAGAGAGAGAGAGAGAGAGAGAGAGAGAGCGTGTGCGTGTACGTGTGCGTGTGCCTGTGCGTGTGCGCGTGAGTATGTGCGTGTACGTGTGCTTCTGCGTGTGTGTGTGTGTGTGTGCGTGTGTGTGTATGCCTTCGTGCCTGCGTACCTGCGTGCCTGCGTGCCTGCGTGCCTGCGTGCCTGCGTGCCTGCGTGCCTGCGTGCCTGCGTGCCTGCGTGCCTGCGTGCCTGCGTGCCTGCGTGCCTGCGTGCCTGCGTGCCTGCGTGCCTGTGCCTGCGTGCCTGCTGCGTGCGCGCCTGCGCGCCTGCGTGCCTGCGTGCCTGCGTGCCTGCGTGCCTGCGTGCCTGCGTGCCTGCGTGCCTGCGTGCCTGCGTGCCTGCGTGCCTGCGTGCCTGCGTGCCTGCGTGCCTGCGTGTGTGTGTGGAGGGTGAGTGCGTGCGTGCGCGTTTGCGTATGTGTGTGCGTCTGCGAGCGTGGGTGCGTGCGCTCGTGCGCGTGTGCGTTCATGCGTATATGTGTGCATGCAGGTGTGTTTGTTTTGTGTTGACACTGCGTCGTACGTGTTTATACACCTAAAGTGCAGTCTATCAACTCATGCTTATGCCCATTTGAGCTTTGATGAAAGGTGACAACGAAACATACACCTGTTGGATTGGCTACTGCTGCACCCGTCTGTGTTATAGGTCTATGTCGTTTTAAAGACATGCTACTAGATGTGTATGCGGCATTCGACTTTTAAACAAGATGCCAGCAAATTGATGTATTTAAACAAACGTAGCTCCGTTATTAATGGGAGTGCTTTGTTTGAACTAATATTCGATGTTTGGCGTGGATGTTATCAGAGAGACGCCATTTAAAACATACATTGCTGCGTAATATGTTGCTTAAAACAACGCAATAAAAACACGGGACTTTTTGAATGGACATGCAAAAAATGACTGTCAACAGACATTGCTGGGTTATCAGACGGATCACCGACGTGACACTTACAGCTTCGATGAATTTGCCAAGGTCCGAAGTGATCATCAGTAATTCAGCTTGATAATGATTCCGCAGTCACCAGTCACCGCTAAACCGTTTAACGTTTCTGATGGGCGATACAAAAACTACCATGTGACGGTGCATAATATTGCAAACTACACTAGGCGACAGCTAAATAATGATTGCGCACACACGCACATACGGACGCACGCAGGGACGCACACAGGCATGCTGCACATGGCGTTTTGAGTCGTGCTCTCGTCATTACCCCAAGCCACATACACAGTTGTGTGTGTTCACAGCACGTAAATGCGAAAGCGGACGACGTTCATAGGTAAGCTAATATGCAGATTATTTTGATGTTCCATAGCCACAGCCCAAATAATTGTTATTGTTTGATTTATTGATACATTTAAAATGCTAGACAATAATATGTTTTAATTTCTAATGCTGGAATATACACACAATAGAGATGTAACTAACTCAAACAAGGATCACTTAATGGTATTATTCACATACGCGAAAGCATAGTGTTACCATTTTTTACATATATACTTTTTTCCAAAATCCTTCTAAAGTTGCAAATGTTGGTATCATTTGTAAATATAGCATTTAAATTCCTCACAGTTCAGCTATCTCCGAGTATATGTTCGTCACAACCCTTTGTATGTGGAACCGCCGACAACTTGATAAGATGTCACCATTACCAGGCGAGTATGGTCGATCACTTATGGTCGAGGAGGTTAGACGTCACAACTACCAGGCGAGTGTGGTCGATCACTTATGGTCGAAGGGGTTAGACGTCACAGTTACCACGCGAGTGTGGTCGATCACTCATGGTCGAAGGGAATTAGATGTCACCATTAGCAGGCGAGTGTGGTCGATCACTCATGATCGAGGCGGGTTACACGTCACCATTGCCAGGAGAGTGTAGTTGATCACTCGTGGTGGAGGCGGGTTAGACGTCACCATTACCAGGCAAGTGTGGTCGATCACTCATGATCGAGGCGGGTTAGACGTCACCATTACCAGGCGAAAGTGTCGATCACTCATGGCCGAGGCGGGTTAATCACTCAGCCAGAAGAGCGACGCCTGTGAATCTCTCAGGATCAACGATGCAATCGTCGCATCGGAAATAATCCAATAACTGACGTCTGGAATTACTGATGATTCCATCGACACACCGCTGACCGTCGACTGCAAATAAGGAGAATAAATAGCGATAGCGAAGACACGACCAGTATGCAACAACGAGAGAATGGTGAAGCAGCGGTATGCACTGTTGTTATTATTGGTACCAGACCGAGTTGCAGCTATTCTGAAAGGTGGTGCATGAAATAATGCAAATTGCAGAACGCTGAGCATACAGTAAAGGCTTGATTTGCTATATAGTTTGGTGGTGACATAAATTCTTTTAGGTCTATCGTCGCTGAGAAAGTAAAAACACTATTAACAAATACATTATGAATAGCACAAGAATGCCAGGGTAATAGTGGCGAAGGTTTTCAGTGTTTCGATTCATGTGTCACTTCATTTGATGTTTATTCGCCACTCCTAATACTACCAATTGACAAGACAAGGCAGTTGCATAGTTTGAAGAATATGTTTGTGTGTGAGTGTGTGTGTGTGTGTGTGTGTGTGTGTGTGTGTGTGTGTGTGTGTGTGTGTTTAGTCAGAAAGACCGGATTAAAATGGTCAGCAAAAAGTTATACGTACTTTTAGGTGTGCGTGCGTACGTGTGAGTAAGGTGCGTGTGTATTCGTGTGCGTTTGTCTGTACGGGAACAGTTAGTTAAATAAAATTCTTGTTTGGTCTATATGATAAATTACCTTGTGAATGTTTAGTTTTACTTGCAACGGGTGGCTAGTCGGCCTTTGTATAAATTACACGGGAAAAGTACTTTTAGGTTTACTTCAAGTACATTTTTTTCTTTTTACTTGTACTTCAAATACACTTTTAAAAAAGTACTTTTACCTTTACTTGAGTAGCTATTTTTTTAGTTACTTGTACTTTTAGTCAAGTCCAAAATAAAACTACTTCTACCGGCTATGGTGCATGTTAACATATGTCTTGGAAGCGACGCGTTGTGCGACTCACCACGTCTACTGTGGTATCTCTACGGCAGAGACAGTGCGCCTCCGGCAATATCTCATTGTTATCGCCACTCACGTTTCCGTGAATTGTTCTCCTTGGAATCGTTTTTAAGGCCTGAATTCTCCAGACACTCTCACCCTTGGTACGTTATGATAAACACAGCGACCGCCGAAGTCGTTCATCACACAATCTACCATCCGAGGGGGACGTATTGATGATCCTGACATTTAGCTGTGGTTATACTGACAGTATGTTGCCGTTATATATATTATATGCTTTTTGGGGAAGAAATTGGACCAACTAAAAGTTTCTCAAATACACTTATGTCGATGTTGTTCTTTGAATCATAGTGACACTCAAAATTACTGATCTTGCATATAATTTTCTATTTGCGCTTTTCCATGCGTGTGTCAATCAGTGTTTGCTTTCTAATGTCCAATATTTATATCCACAGTAAAACCAGTACTCAGTTATGTCGATATGAACATTCGCTGTGTCGGCTTCTAAGGAAATGTAGACTTTCAGGTGCTCGTCAACCTGCTATAAGCTCGCAGTGCATCAGCATTTTTGAACTTCCTATCCCCGGTTGATCTGTCAGCCAAGGCTCATATACACCGGAAGTCATGCACTTCTTCCAGGTCTCGTTCCTACATGGTTTTGATGTTCTCTGCTTGCTTATGTTTTGTTTCACAACACAATAATGCAAAATGTGAATGAATCGTCATGTTAAGTCTAAATGGACTAATGTCTGATTAAATCAAAATAACGTAAACATTAGATAACACGATATAAATATGCATACTTAACACGATCTTACCTGCCTGCTAGCGCACTAAAATGTAGTCAATCATTCGTACCTTTCTTATTTGTGCATGTATGCAAATCATATTAGGACATATATGCGAATTGTTTAGATGCCTCTGTGAGTAGAATAACTAGCCACTCATGCTGCCAGTGTAGAATGTGCACTATATGACTGCAACCACAATGTGCTATTACTGTCAAGTGTATGAATGCCGCCAGATCTAGTTGTTTGTATGTAATTATAAATATAAACTTGTTGTCTGCGTGTATAGTTAGCTCTGTATTGGAGTGTACAAATTCAACCAGACCAGGGTACAACGACACAAGTCAAGAAGAAAAAGAACGTATAAGCCACACTATGTTTCGCCAAGTATGTCTCACACACTGTTTATATAGTAGTACACTATGATTCAAAGCTTATGTTGTGGCAAAGGTTCATATTTACGTAAGGTAGTTTTTAAACAACTTCTTGTGTATTCGATGCAGCTATTGCTTACTCTACTTCCAACGTAAGCATTCTTTTGCTACGGGCTAAACACAGTCACATCTTTTGAACAATCACAAGCCGCAAGCGAAAACCATCTGGTGTAAACATACACCGGCGACGAACTGGATATATGCGTCTAAAATCCGTGTTTTACCTAATTTCATACGGGTTTGTGATGAATACTCATGATATGCATATGCTACCTGATATGCACCAATACGTATTTACTTTAAGAGATTCAACAAGGTCATTAAAACAACCTGTACAATAAACTCCATTTACATCAAAGATTAACGGAAACAGGGCCCGTATTCTCGAAGAAACAGATTTCGTACGTAAGAAGTTGCGCAAATATGGCGGATTATTTCTTAGCTGCGAAATTTCGCAAGTTGGTATTCTCGAAACGCTTACGAATTTTCGCAGCTAAAAAATTCGGAACTTGCGTACGAAAATCTCGCGAGGGTTTGTTTGCGATGCAACGGGTACGGTCACTGGTGTTTTGCTATGTTTTACCGTTTTAACGCTGCTCATGTGTTCCTGGCGGTGCATGAAAACGAATAATGTACACAAATGTTCAAGGGAACCTGGTGACTAATCAGTACAGCTACTATGCAAAACATAATGTAGCATTGCCATTGAGATATGTTGATGCATATGTAATAGTTAATGGGCTTAACGCCAGCGAAGCATTTGAACGGAAATGACAGACACAAAACGCAAGCAAGGGGAAGAATTAACGCCAACCCTCAAGTTGGGCTAAGCCTCATAGGCTAAGGCCAAGCCAAGCCAGTCTATGTTTACATTACAGAATTAGGAATTTGACGCTTCGTCGACGTATCCTGACTACACTGTTGCATAGTACAGTTAGAAGACACCACCTGCGTATGTGCGTGTGTGATGTCGATTACTATTCAGATGATGCGCCGAAGGTGAGACATAGTTTGATCGTTCGGCTAGCGCACATTCCATGACCACGGGCATGGCATGACGCTAGTCTGTCACTAACTTGACTAAGACAGTCATACTCAAACATCAAAGTTGTAACTTCGTAAGACGTAACCTGAAACAAGGGGCATGACCAAGGAGGCATATGTCTTCCAGTTCCAAATCAGGATTTGTGGTTTGTTGCAACTTGTAATGTAGTGAGTAGATGGTTTAATATAGTACTGACTTGTGGCTATGCAGTTGTGTTAAATGTTCATTTAGCCCCTAGTACTTGGCCTATGGCGTGTATTTGTTAACTAATTACCTGCTACATTGGCATATTAAGCCTAAATATTATTGAAATTAAAATGGAGATTTTTTGGTAAATGTATAAGATTTTTGAGGATTTATTATTTTCTGCCAATCCGTATTTAAACACAAAGCATCATAGGATAAAACTTGTTGACATTTATACATGCACTCCATGTACAATTGTTCAAATTTGGGCTTCCATAGACTACCCACTGTGGGTCCGCCCCTGAATATGGACTATGTTAGATGATGTGTCTATGTATAGGGCTAAGGTAGTGAGGAATAAAGATTATCAAAGAACAGTACTTCATGTACCCAGAGCATAATGACATAACAATCAGTGCAATACACACTATTGCTATAAAACAACTACAATGACATTTTCTGTACTTACAGCACACATCCAGCATCATCTACCAAATAACCACGATACCACACCCAAAGGCTGAAAACCAGTGGGAATGAAAGGTAAATTACAATATATGGTTATGGTATGATGAAATATACACAATAGTGTACTCTATCAGTGGTGTTGTTGTCTGGTACAGCCTTTTTTTTTACATGTTATAACATTTTATAAATACTTGGTAGTATCTACTTTGCCCATGTATTGTATGGACACTAAAGAGGACAACTATGTATAATATGTCTACATTTATTATATATGTTTTAGGTATCACCAGTAGCACAGTAAAATATGGTGTGTCTAATACATTTGTATTTAAAAATGAAACATAACATATTTATTATGTGCTACATGTGTTTTCAGAAAGAAAATTGATGGACTGGAATGACTGCTGCATCTCGAAATTAAAAGATGCAAAAACATACAACAGGACATGATGCAGCACCAAGAAGACAATGTAGCTGCAGAAAAGACAAATCTAAAGTGGCTAAACAATCTACGAATCATGCATAGCCTGTGCTGCTCCATGTATTGATGCTGCAGTGACATCAACATTCGATTGTATTAACATTATGTTCTGGCACATTTCTTCTCTTTGCAATGTCTCAACGATACATTGAAACTCGAACATACTACGAACACCAGGAAGACCACCATAAATTCACATTACATCAATTATACATCAAATACCTTAAATACTAATTCGTGTACGAACACCTCATTATACCGACCAGTTTCTTGTTTTCCTAATTGTAATTGTAATTGTGTAGCGCGCAGTCAATCTACAAATTACTGCGGTGAATTACTAATCGGTCCCGTTTGTTGGCTGGTCCCGCTTGTTTACTTTTTATTGTGGAATTTTACATTGGCTAGCAGTGTGGGCGCGGCGCCGCTTTCAAAGTCAAAGACGGTATTTATGCAATTTCAGCGGTCAATAAAAATTGACAAACACACATCAGTGTCACTGAATCACACACAATTTACTAATGTGTTTTTGCGACGTAACAGGAAATAACTGAGAAATGTCCATTTGAACGCAGTGCCACACAAGTTACGAAAAAGTTACGCGACCTCTTGAGTCTGGCGTTGGCGTAACTTTACGATGAAATATACGCCATATTTGTGAATGTTCGTATCGTAAATATTTCGAGAATAGCACTTGCGAAAAAATCGTAACTTACGATCTTTTGACGTCATCTGTATGTAAAAATGTAAGTCGTTCGAGAATACGGGCCCAGGTGATCAAATATTGGTCAAATTAGACTGCTTGAACGTAATCAGCTAGAAACTGTAAGTAACACGGTGGTAACGTAATTTAATAATTAATATCGGTTTTTACATAAACAATCATATTATATTTTGCATATTTGCGTTTTAACTGTCTTTTTATGGCAAGGTCTTGATTGACCATGATGTTTTTAAATATAGAAACAGTGTGGGAAATAATCGACAATAACAAGACATTGCTAACTGCAAGCTGTGTTTGTAACAACTCTCTATACCGTTTACATCATCACCAAAACCATGTCTAATATGTTGCATCTCACAAGCATGGTGTAGAACCTTCTGTTTGTAGTATATTCCTGTTAATACCCTCTTAATGCCACCACGTATCGCATTAGCAATTAACACACATTTCCGACATTAGGGCAACATCCATATACTATCACAAGCAAATGCGTTGTTGTTCTTTGAGCAACCTATTACATAGATACCTAACTGTGAGCCGGTTTGACGTCATAAAACGCACCCAGTCATAGAAACATGCTAATAACTGGAACACGTGCTGTTATTTAATACATGAGGTTGCTGACTGTATTCTCACTTGTTCCATTTTATTTATTGCAGGAGTATTGGATAATATCACTGTAAATTGTTGCCGATTCAACGTCTCACCTGGATTGTGAATTACGTCAACGACCATTCTCGAAGAAGTGTTGACCGTGTCGACAACGTCACACGTGAAGTCTTCAGGAAAGCAAACGTTTACTATCCAGAAATGCGGATGTTTCGGTGACTGCTAACCAACAAATGAAGGTGAACTTAGTATCACAACATAAATCTACACCTATGAGTTCACGTTGACCATTATCATATACACGCAGCAATGAAGTGTAACAGGATGCAATGGGAGCGTATACACGTCAAATAGTTGCTTTGTTTTAGTACTTTTACAATGGACATTATGTAACATGAAAGCAAGGTAATGCACTTGAGATGTTCCGTCTACTATCAATACAAATGTGTAAATCGGCTTTATTGCAGCCGTTCTACAAAAGAAGCCTCAACTCGAGTTGCAGCTGTCTCAACGTATAATATCGTGTGTTGAACTGCTGACTGAGTAAACACAATACGACATGAGGAGTTCAAGCTGGCGATTACAGCAATGTGAAATGTAGCACCCGGTAAATGTATGTTAACCCGAATCGAACTATACTTAGCACGCTGAGCAATTACCTGATTTAAGTGAAACGTGTTTCTGACGTGATCCGGCCTCACCCAATGCCATGTGATGGGAAACATGAGTGCGTTTCGCGGACATAATTACAACTTGACGCTCGCTGAAGGCAGACTCGACTCGGCCATCACTGACGCCGTCCAGCGGCCGGCAGTGGCGCCATTTGGTGACGAGCAGTTATCGGCGAGCAGCGTCGGTCGATTAGCCTGCCTCGATCGCATGTGGATATCGTTACACAACGCCACATCCGGTAGTGTTGCACCACTACCAGAGCAGGCGACGGGCATCTGCGACAAAGATGGCGCCACCGAGATGGGGTTGAACTGGCACGTGTTGTTATTGTTGACGGTGGTTGTTGCCGGGGTAACGGGAAACGTGCTCGTGTGTATCGCGGTGTCGGTGGAGCGTAAGTTACAGAACATCACCAACTACTTCCTCGTGTCGCTCGCCGTCGCCGACCTCCTCGTCTCCCTCATCGTCATGCCTTGCAGCATCGTGCAGGAGTTCATGGGTAAGTGACGTCACTTCCGTTTCTTTGGTTTTTCATGATTTGCACCGAACATTCAAATAGTACCGCACTGTGTTGTTTCTCATAAACTATACCCTGCCAGTGGCCATATTTCACAAGAATTAGTTAACCGGTCATTTGTTCAACAACTTAGTTATTCTCTTAGAATAACTAAGTCACATAAGCCAGTGAGCGGTTTATGACATCCATCTCTATATCCTCTACAATTTGTAAATATTTATTATGTGATGTTGTACATCTGTTGGCTCTTTCGTAGCTTTCCCTTCGTTCGATTTTGTTTTAACGCGCGGCATTCAACAGACGTTGTCAGAGGATTTGCCGTACAGTCGGTCTTTATTGGACATATTTGTGACACAATTCTGTGGTGTGCTTAGACGTTGCACAATTATTTGGTCAGGAAACGTTCTAGATACTGTTAAACGCCTTTGTTATGTTTAGTGTTATCTATAATAGGAGTAGCCCGGTTATAACACTGTATTCTTGGATGAACACGGATATCTTCCTTGCTTTCCTGATGAAACTGAGTTGGATGATCTGACACACACTACTAATGTATCTGAAGGAGCGGGGCCCTATGTGATCTGAGATTACTCGTATCCCCGAAAAACACGAATGTTATTTGTCTCATGGTAGTCATCCGCTGAGGGATTAACGATGGCCATGCTTGTACGAACGCAAGTGTGTGTGTACGAGTGTGTGTGTGTGTGTGTGTGTGTGCGCGCGTGTGTGTATGTGTTTGTACGTGATTGTGCGTGTGTGTGCGTGTTTGTGCGTGTTTGTGCGTGCGTGTTTGTGCGTGTTTGTGCGTGCGTGTTTGTGTGTGCTTGTTTGTGTGTGTGCTTGTGTGTGTGTGCATGTGTGTGTGTGTTTGTGTGTGTGTGTTTGTGTGTGTGTGTTTGTGTGTTTGTGTGTGTTTGTGTGTGTGTGTTTGTTTGTGTGTGTGTGTGTGTGTGAGGGTGTGTATGTGATTGTGTGTGTTTGTGTGTGATTTTGTGTGTGTGAGGGTTTGTGTGTGTGAGGGTGTGTGTTTGTGTGTGTGTGTGTGTGTGTGTGTGTGTGTGTGTGTGTGTGTGTGTGTGTGTGTGTGTGTGTGTGTGTGTGTGTGTGTCTGGTTGTGGGTCCGTCAGCTCTGGTATGACGAGTCTGGTAGGGTGACTGATTGTATAGAGGTGTACTGTTAGTCCTTCCTATGATAAATACCATAAATCAGTCACATTGTTAGAACTCAGAACTCAGAATAAATTTATTTTACCTATAAATACGATACATATACGACGAATAACGTAAGTAATAGATAAGGTCGGGTGACTCCCATTAAGATATATAATATCGCTAGCACAGGAGCCACCCCACAAATATAAACAACAACAAAATTGCCATGACACAAATCAGAATAGCATATGACTTGTTTTTATAGTTGATAATTACTCAGTATAGCAACATACATATATGATACAAGAAGAAGAAGAAGAATTTGTTTTATTTGACCCAGACATTTCAAATAATTCATACAATACATCCATGTCAAAAAAATTAAATAATACAAATATATAACCTTATAGTAAACATTGCATAATGTATGATAAATAACAAAAAGTAGGGTCAGGAGAATCCTCTAAGACTATGGTAGTCGCTATCGAGGAGCCACCTTTTGTAATAAAACTTTAACTGAATCAATACATCACCTAATCAAATTCTTCTAGAATAAGAAGAAGAAAAAAAATATATATGTATGCATGTGTGTAGTGTGAGCAATCTTACATGCTTATTGAGTTTGTCGTTTAGGCACTGTTTTGTACTGTATCAAGTTGACAGGTGGTTGTCGGTTCTTAATTTTGCATACATATATAGCAATTTTGCCTGGTGCATGTTTCTTGATAGTTTTGTAAAAAATAAAGTTTAACATACTTGGCAAATCCTTGTGAACTGTGTGTACTAAGCTTTTCTTTGACAATATCAGGAATGTTATTTAGTAAAAGTGGTAAATTATGCCTAAGGCATTTCTTAGCAAATTCATGTTTAATTTTATAAATGTATATTTTATTCTTGACTCTTGTATCGTGATTATGTACCTCATAGTTAAACATTATCCTCCAGTTTTGTAAATAAACTGGTAAGTCATTGTGTAAATATTTATAGTAAAATTTTAATTGTTGTAATTTAAGAATGTCATCTACTTTTAACAAATTGAGTTTTTTGTGAAGTGGTTCTGTGTGGGAAGTATAATTACTTAAGGTAATAATTCTCAGGGCTTTTTTTGAAGTTTTATTATTCTATTTGATTGAAAGCCCCATGCCATGATGCAATAATTAATGTGTGGCACTATTAAAGAATTATATAATATTATTTTAATATGAAGAGGTAACACATGTTTCAATTTATTTAAAATGCCAATTTTGTTAGAACAAGCATTTGATATTTTTTTCAATGTGCTTTTTCCAGTTTACATTTGTATCTGTAATTAAACCCAAAAAATTAAATTCTTTGACTTGTTCAATATTTACATTGTCTATCTTCAGAGTAAGTGTCTGTATATTTTTCTTTGCCTTTTGAAATGTCATATATTTCGATTTTGCTATGTTTAGCGATAATTTATTTATTTTGAGCCATTCATTTATTTTTAAAAGTTCTTCATTTATTAATGATTCTAAATTTTCGTCATGTATGTTATCGCTGACAGTGTTTAGTGTACTTGATAGAGTTGTATCGTCCGCATAAATTATGAAATTAAACATTTTACTGGTTTGTGCAAAATCATTGATATATATTATGAATAACAGGGGTCCTAAGATTGAACCTTGTGGTACACCTGTTGTTATTGATAACATATTTGATTTTATATTGTCAATTTCCGTATATTGTTTACGATTTGTTAGGTAACTGCTGAATAAGTTCAGATGTGTTCCATGTATACCAAAATATTTCAATTTGTCAATTAAATTAAATGGTCAATGGTATCAAAGATTTTGGAAAGATCTAGGTAAATATTAATGGGTATTTCATCCTTATCCAGTTTGGTTATTATTCTATCTATTAATTCTAGTGCTGCGTATTCAGTTGAATGTTTAGGTCGGATTCCATACTGATGATAAAAAAAAGCTTAGAGTCTTTTAAATAAGATGATAATTGGTCAAAAATTATTTTTTCAAGTACTTTTGAAATAGCTGGTAGAAGAGATATGGGTCTATCATTATTGAATACTGCTAGCTCACCTTAGCAATTTTTAGTTTATCAGGGAATATTCCTGTGGTTAATACTTGATTTGTTAATAAAGTTAAAGATTTGGTTAGTGCAGGTTCAAGCATTTTTAGCAGTTTGGTATAGGGACCATCACATCCGCAGCTATTTTTGTTGGGTAGATTAATTATTGTTCTCTTTATGGTATCTTCTTCAACATATTTAAATGTAAAATTACAGTTTACTATTTTATTTAGATAATATAAATGATCATGAATGCCTTTGTATTTAATATCATTAGCCAGATTACTACCTATATTGGTAAATAATGTATTGAATTTAGTTGCAATTTCTAATTTGTCTGCCACAATAGAATCGGATTCTTTAAAATATTTTGGATATGATTGATTAATTTTATGTTTAGACAGGATTTCAATTATAGTTTTCCAAGTGTTTTTTATATCAAATTTAAATTGATTAAAACACTTGTCAAAATATGATTGCTTTGCTTTGCGAAAACTTCTTTTCAAAATACTATTGTATGTTTTTAGATTAATCAATAATACGCCATATTCAGAAGATTCAGGGTTTGTGATTTTTAATTGTTTGTAAAGTTTGTCTCTGTATCGTATTGAGGTTAGCAAGCCTTGAGTTATCCATGTAGATTTTTTATGTTTATATTTATTAAATTTCACTAATTTGCTAGTCATATATTTATTTTTAGCTTGATTTATTTCATTGATGATCATGTTATAATTATGGTTTGGATCAGCATTTGAACTTGTATCTAATTTTGTATGTATTTCAGAAGAGATTATATCATTTCTGACTTTTAACATAGCCTCTTTATTTTGTACATTAACTCGTATAAGTGTTGTAGTATGTTCCTCTTTTAGAGCAGTGTTCATAAGCATAAAATATAGTTGATGATCAGAAATTTTTTAAATTAATATTCCTGCTGTACTTTACAAAATATGCTTTGTTAAATTACAAAAAAATTATCAATAAGTGTGCCAGTACATGTTGTGAACCTTGTAGGAAGAGTAATTTGGGGGAAGAGACTAAATGAAGTTAACATGTCAAAGAATGTGCTACAGTGTTGTTGCTCGTTTATTTTTAGCATATTTATATTGTAGTTCCCTGCAAGAATAAGGTTGTTGTTTTGATGATGTTGCACAGATGACAGGACCATTGTAAATTCATTTATAAATTCGTTATAGTTTTCAGTTAAAGGCCTTGGTGGTCGGTATATATTTCCTATTGTGACTGTCTGCGATAAGCCTCCTCCATTTACTTGTATTATTTGTCCCTCCCATTGTTCATATATATTTAATTTCATCTTTACTTCATAATCTAAGTGTTTATCTATATATATATATTAATAATCCCCCTTTGGTGCTGCAACTTTTTCCTTGGGATATACAGTCATATCCATTTAATTGAATTAGTGATAAGTCATCATTATTAGATAACCAGTTCTCTTGGAGACATATTATGCTAAATTTAAAATTTAAGGAAGACAAGTCATTTATAAATGCCTCGAGCTCACTAAACTTTGCAATAATGGACTGTATATTTGAGCTTAGGATACTGAAATGTTTATTATTGTTTTGAACTAACAAATAAAAAATTTCAAAATCATAATATGACGATCGGCGAGACAGAGAGAGAGGAGAGAGAGAGAGGGTGTGTGTGTGTGTGTGTGTGTGTGTGTGTGTGTGTGTGTGTGTGTGTGTGTGTGTGAGGGTGTGGGTGTGAATGTGTGTACGTGTGTGTGTGTGTGTGTGAGTGTGTATGTATGTGGTGTGTGTGTGTTTTATTTGTATGTGTTTGTGTGTTTGTGTGTGTTTGTGTGTGTATGTGTGTGTTTGTGTGAGTATGTGTGTGTTTAGGGGTGTGTGTGTGTGAGGGTGGGTATTTGTGTGTGTTTGTTTGTGTGTATGGCTGTGTGTGTGTGAGAGAGAGAGGGTGTGTATATGATTGTGTGTGTGTGTGAGGGTTTGTGTGTGTGAGGGTGTGTGTTTGTGTGTGTGTGTGAGAGAGAGAGAGAGAGAGAGAGAGAGAGAGAGAGAGAGAGAGAGAGTGTGGTGTGTGTATATGTTTTATGTGTATGTGTATGTGTGTTTGTTTGTGTGCATGTATGTGTGTGTGTTTATGTGTTTGTGTGTGTGTGATAGGGTGTTTGTTTTATGTGTGTGTGTTTGTGTATGTATTTGTGTGTGTGTGTGTGTGTGTGTGTGTGTGTGTGTGTGTGTGTGTGTGTGTGTGTGTGTGTGTGTGTGTGTGTGTGTGTGTGTGTGTGTGTGTGTGTGTGTGTGTGTGTGTGTGTGTGTGTGTGTGTGTGTGTGTGTGTGTGTGTGTGTGTGTGTGTGTGTGTGTGTGTGTGTGTGTGTGTGTGTGTGTGTGTGTGTGTGTGTGTGTGTGTGTGTGTGTGTGTGTGTGTGTGTGTGTGTGTGTGCGCGCGCGTATGTATATCTACTCCAGGTGTAGCTATACCCAATATAACCAATGTATTGCCTCTCCTACTGTAAAAAGTCCTGCGGACGTTAATTTTTAGATTGTTAGCTGACTTCGCTCTCCCTGTTTATAATCGCGTTCTTTTTATTATGTTCGATCCAGCTACAGTTTCAATTCGCTATGCAACGTCACGTCACTCTCGTGGTTAGACAGACCCTTTGAATTATATTAATTATATTTACGTTTGACATAGGACAACGGCCGAGAGGCAAGTGCGGCTTCTCTTGCTCGCGATATACAGCATCTCCGTACAGCATTGTTGATTTGTTTTGGGTGCGTATTTTGGCGTGGGATTGCACTTTTCCCATTTGTCCTTGTCGAATGGTGGTAATGTTCAAAAAATGTCGTGGTGCCGTTCGCAATTGTCTCTGCTGCGTTCACGCCCATCGCATCCCCACCCTACCGGCTAAACAATGCGAGTCACATTCACGAGTAAATGCATCGGGGAATGTTATTCTCGTCGCATTGATATAATGTGTATAAAATGAGTGTGCTGGTATCTTTGCATGACTTTGTCTAAACGTGTAACAATAGCTGGGCTGTGTCTTAGTTTGCAAACGACGCACATCGTATTGTGGTATTTCTTTCACAAATACATAGCAGTTTTTGTTGCCACTGCACACACGATTATAGCAACTGCAAACGTTGCAACGGTCATGTATTAGTATTTTTCTTTATTAATCAACAATTCCCTGTATAGCGTGTCGTTGCTGAATGTCGTGTTGGTGACTAGAGTTGCATGAATAATGCGGCGGCACGTGCGGCAGCCAGATCGGTTGCTCCACGTCTAGACGTAACACGAAACGACGACAACAGCCGAAGGTATTTACTTTGCGCTCCACCGGAACTCGGCTATTAGAGCGGCAAGAACATTACGGGGTGCATTACGTGGCAGGAACTGTCAGGTTACATATCCCCGTGTACACGACAGGTGGTTTATGTATTTATTTCGAAGGACGTCAGATATGGTTAATTTCTTTCGCAGTAGCACGATAGTAGCTGCAACGACAATGCCGTAGACTGCACAGTCGGCACGTATGATTGCGATATAGACATTTGGTCGACAGTCATTAATACAAATCAAGCGAAATAAGTGAGATGGGCAAGGTCAGTGGTCCATACGTTTATTTTTTAATATTGATTATTATTAAAAAATATTATGTTACGAATACATATACATTCTAATTCAGGGGTCGGCAACCATTTTGGATGGACGGCCAAATAATTGACTTGGGCTAGGTCAGCGGGCCACACATTTATTTCTGATAATTGGTTTTCATTAGTCCTATCTTCTCTTCTAGGAAACCTATATAGTATGTTATGATGCTTAGGACATAGGCCCTATATATAGTATATACAGAGGCATTCTAGCTTATATGCGTTCATGCTGAACTTACACATTTTGACAGTATATATATATATATATGTAAAGAGTTGTTATTATTGAGAAATGTGAATGGTTAATTTTAACAAATGTACTATTTGTATACAGATTATTCAAGTTCCGCGTAGTGGTCATGCAACTGTGCGAACGAGTGTTCCACATCCAAGTTAGCGTGGCGCGTGCGATCAGTTTAAGAAACTGTTCCATCGATAAGTGCGTTTGCTTGCAAGATACACCTCACTAAATGTCACTTTGAATGCCACTGAGCCACATTGCATTTTGGAGAACTTTGGAGAAAATGAAAACTCGCAGATGCTCCTAGGGGTGAGCAAAGTCGGGTAGGCCTTACCTCTGGAAACATCTGCACCACGAACAAGGTAATTCCATATCTCATCTCGTGCACGGAACCCTGCATGACCTCTCGACTAAGCCATCGCTCTTCGCAGTAGTATAGGCAGTATTGCGCTGCTGGGGGTGTTGGCCACGATCGCGAACGTAGTTCACGGTCTTCTCGACAGGGCTCAGTACCTTGTACATTTCCATTGTTTTGCTGCACATGCTTTCTTGTAGGATACATGATGCAGTCGGCCTGAACAAATTCGCAGTGGCACCTGCATTGTGTCGAACGTTTCCAATCAGCGAAAACAACTCCTTTTGTTCCTCCTCCCACGGAAGGTGTGCCACGAGGGTTGCATTGTATGCAGTTTCGTTTTTGAAATGGTTTCGCGGGCCGCAGTTGGCCCGCGGGCTGCAGGTTGCCGTCCCCTGTTATAGCTCTTGTCCATTTACATTTAACATAACTTGTGGGCAGCGTAGACCCTATAAGATAAAAACAATGATTTAGAGTTACCAATTATCAAGGTTTAATTTTGCTAAATTGAGAGTTAAAAAGTACCTGTTATTCACGGTCCGTGTTGTTGGCATGCACCTGACATTTTGACTAGTCTGGCGCCTGGTATTGTTGCTGCGCCACGAAGTGCCCCACTTCTAGCTGCAGATTTGTTCCTGCGAGCTTCAGTGTGCCGTACACGTGTCCGTCGGTTAGTTGCGTTAACGTTTTGCATTTCACGGAATTTTCATCGAGCGCATAGTCCAAAGAGACAAGCAATGAAATGTCGTGTTTGATCTGTTTAAGAAACTGTCACATCGGCATCTGTGTGTGGTAGAACTCTCATTGGATGTCACTTTGAGTGTCGCAGAGCACCTTGCAGTCTGGTGAACTTTATCTTCGCGCTAGGATGGTAAACTTCATCTACACAGCATCTGGCTCAATGACGACTTCCATCTGGAATGTACTGTAAAATAAGAGAAACTGCAAGGTATGATAATGATATATGTAAAACGCTGCGCAAGTCCCGTCTCAGCAGCCCAACGAACGCTACGTACGTGTCCGGCTTTTATAGGTGGTTCGTTTTCCATGAGTGTTGTGAAATGCAAGCATTTGTCTCCCACTATAGCAACTTGATCATGAAAGCGGTAACGAACTGGATAAAGCAAACTGGAAGAATTCTTTGATTCGATGTTCTGGTTCCTTGAGTTGAACATTCAGGAGATTGCGATGCACCGTGTGTCAATAAGAAATCGCACATGCATGGTTCTGGATATTCAATGATTTGCCACTGAGGCTTTCAAGGGGATGATGCAATAGGCCCTGAAGAACTTTTCTGAGGTTTATGCATCGTGTCGAACCATTCCCCTAAACAAAACAACTTAATGGTTTAGATTTGAATTTTTCTCCCACGGAAGGTGCACCATGCATGTCGTCATCCCGCGGGCCGCATTGTGTGCAATCTCGCTGTTAGTCCGTGGGCCGCATGAAATAGCTTCGCGGGCCACAGTTGGCCCGCGGGCCGCAAGTTGCCGACTCACGAATTACATGATCACACAAGCACACACATGCACACACACACACACACACACACACACACACACACACACACACACACACACACACACACACACACACACACACACACACACACACACACACACACACACACACACACACACACACACACACACACACACAAACACACACACACACAGCACACACACACACACATATGTACACGCACGCACGCACCGGTTGACGTCAAATTTCTTATGGTTGCGATCGGGTCAATTGGTACATGTGTATTAAAAACGAAGATCCAATTTGTTATTAATCAGGGACCGTAAGATACCCGCGATATTAAGTATTCAAGATAGTCACCCGGAATAAGCACTATTTTCCGCTAAATGGAGAAGGCATACTAACATTTAGTCAGATATAATACGTGTGGATGTGTAAGCGACAACGGTGTCAATCAATACCTCAGGGAGAGCTGGCTGTCTGACGATCTACCTGCTGACGCGGCGGCGTGATTTAGCGGCTGGTGCAACCCCTGTCTCTCTCCGCCGCCTCTCTCCGCCGCCCTATCGGTTTCATCTAAAGCAATGAGAGAGGAAGGAGTTGAGAGATGCACCTTCATTAATCTTCATTTCCCAGATGTTTTATTTAGTTTACTTCTTCATCGATATCCAGTTTGTCGATGGCCGGCATCCACTCGGGCCGTTCTCGCATGTCGGTCAATGTAATGGCGTTGTGCAATTCGGAAATAGTTCGCATTTAGGACTTTATTTATATTGATGAAAACGGTCAGTTTGTGCAATGCAGTATGGAGTCCTTAATATTGATTACAATAAATCACAATCTGCCGAGTAGAATACATCTGTGAGTCGACATTATACTAGAATAAAGCCTCCTTCGCAAAGAGTGCCTAGCGTGTACATCAGTAAGATACGTTTGTCACCGAAGCAAGAAACAACCGTTTGATATATGTTATTTAATTGTTATGTATGCGCGCTGGGTGGGGCTTCGGGATATCGTCGTAGTGAGAGCCAGAAGCACCGATGTATTCCCGAAGTAACAGCAACATCGGAAACACAGATTCACAAATCAGCTATCACATGGTACGTGACACAAAAGAGTAACATAGTAGACTGGTAGGGGAGAGCATTCTAGACATGCATTCGAGCTGGAGAACAAGAGGCTTTAAAAAAGCGATCTGGATCAGAAAAAAACCCAAAGTCAGCATGAATAGAGATGAGAGCCGACTCTCGAATATCTACTATGATCTCATGAATAGCCACGCCGGGTGGGTCGGAGGGCAGACACCAGAGTGACACGTCTGCGCGGAATGGTTACAGTGGCGCCATCTAGCGGTAGTCGTCTGATGAAGATTGCGTACAGCAGTCAAAACGCCATAGTCAAAAGACAAACTTAATGTGGAATGAATAAAAAAATGTCGATGCAGCCACATCCGAATAGGATTTTTGGATAAAACAAAAAGACCAGTTAGTTTTTAGATACCGACTCCGCAATAGTCGAACGGATAAATTGGGCACGAGGACATCGATCACTGAGGCCCTTACATTACAGCCCTCACAATACGGCCCTCACACCACAGTTCTCACACCACGGCTCTCACTCCACGGCTCTTACATCACAATCCTCATACTACGGCGCTCACACTGCGTCCCTCACACTGCGGCCCTCATACTACGACCTTCACACCAAGGCCCTCTCACTGCGGGCCCCACACCAAGGCCCTCATATTATGGCCTTCACACCAGGGTCCTCACACTACGTTCTTCACAATAAGGCCCTCACACCACGACCCTCAAACCACAGCCCTCACACTACAGCCCTCACACCACGGCCCTCACACCACGGTCCTCTCACTGCGGTCCTCACACCTCGGCCCTTACATCACAGCCCTCACACAATGACCCTCACATTAGGCCCTCACACCACGACCCTCACACCATTTCCCTCACATTACTGCCCTCACACCACGGCCATCACACCATAGCCCTCACATCACAGCCCTAACACCACGACCATCACAAAATGGCCCGCACATCACGACCCTCACAACACGGCCGTCACATTATGGTCCACACACCACGACCCACACACTATGGCCTTCACACCACAGCCATCACACTACAACCTTCACACCACGGTCCTCACACCGCGGCCCTCACACCACGACCCTAACACCACTTCCCTCACACTACAGCCCTCACATCACGGCCCTAACACCACGTTCCACACAAAGCGGCCCTCACACCGCGGCCCTGACAAAATGGCCCTCACATTACGGCCCTCACACAACGGCCCTCACACCACGGCTCTCACACAACAACCCTAACACACGGCCTTCAGACCACGGTCCTCACAACGCGGACATCACACCTCTGCCCTCACACGACAGCCCTCACACCACGATCCTAACACCACGGTCCACACAAAGCGGCCCTCACACCGCGGCCCTCACAAAATGGCCCTCACATTACGACCCTCACACCACGGCCCTCACACTACGGCCCTCACACAACGGCCCTCACACCACGGCTCTCACACAACAACCCTAACACACGGCCTTCAGACCACGGTCATCACAACGCGGACCTCACACCTCTGCCCTCACACGGCAGCCCTCATATTACGGCCATCAAATTACGGCCTTCACACCACGGCCCTTACACTATGGCCCACCCACAACGACACTCATACCGCTGCCCTCATACTACAGCCCTCACACCATGGCCCTCACACCGCGGCCTTCACACCACGGCCATGACTATACGTTCCACACTCTACGGCACTCACACCTTGACCCTTACACCACTACATCCCTCACACTACGGTCATCACACCACGGGTTTAACCCTACACCCCTCACACTACGACCCTCACACCTGGACCCTTACACAACTGTCCTCACACTACAGCTCGCACACCACGGTCCTCACACCGCGGCCCCCACACCCCGGTCCTCACACCACGGCCCTCAAAGCACGGCTCTCATACTACAACCCTCACACTATGGCCCTCGCACCACGACCTTCACACAACGACCCTCACACCACTGCCCTCACATTACAGCCGGCACACCACGGCCCTCACACAACGTCCCTAACACACCTCGGCCCTCACACCACGACCGTCACACTACGGTCCTCACTCTACGGCACTCACACCTTGGCCCTCACACAATGGCCCTCCCAATACGTCCCTCACACTACGACCGTCACACAACGGCCCTCACACCACGACCGTCACACAACGGCCCTCACATTACGACCGTCACACTACGGTCCTCACTTTACGGCACTCACACCTTGGCCCTCACACCAAGGCCCTCACACAATGACCCTCCCAATACGGCCCTCACACTACGGTCCTCACACTACGGCCCTCACACCACGGCCCTCACATTACGACTGTCACACCAGGCCCTCACACTACAGCCCTAACACCGCGGCCCTCACATCGCGGCCCTCACACCACAGTCCTCACATCATGAACCTTACACTACGGCCCTCACACCACGATCCTCACACCACGACCTTCTCGCCACGGTTCTCACATCACGGCCCAAATACTGCAGAAACAAACCTCTCACTGTTTCCTGCAGAATCATTGAAAACTAATCACTGCATAAATATGTTTGCAGGAATCACTCTGAAGAAGCGTAATGTAAGAAGCAGATTCCACGGTGGCAGTTATGGCTATGAATTCGCTGAAACACGTATACGAAGTCCGGAACATTCAGAATAGTCCTAACCATGTGGGTTCAATTAGTCGTTTCGTGACGTTGCAACAGTGATAAGCAACTGATGCAGTCCATGTGTCAGCAGTCATTTAATCGCTTGAAATTACCATACGTCTGATTGTTATTTCTTAATAAAGCTGCCATACAGCAATTTAAAAAACGGAATGTGAGTCTATTGATTTTTAGTAGTAATATGACACTGGACGGTATCAGACGGAAAAGTGGTCGCACCCATTAAACTGTTCACTTCCAATTGACTATGTCGTGCTCTTGTGACACCCATTGAACTGACTCAATCGAGCCGTTCAGCAACCCTCCGAGCAAGCAGGCACTTCTGTTCTAGACCATATCCAGTGGATGTTGTTTTTAGTGAAGCAAACTCAATTGGATCCGAGACATAAAGAGTCCAGCTAAAGACGAGGATGTCTGTTTTGTTACCCGGAATCAATGGTCAGGAGAGTAGAAAACAGCCAACTTCAAAGATACCTGGGGGTAGGGGTGCGCGCCCGAGAACAGATAGTACTAAGAAGGCGCAGTGAGAGGAGAACGCGGAGTACACACTGGACCGCTATTTGTTGTTCAGTAATCGTTAGTCGCTAACACCCAATTGATTCTCCTTGTTATATTGTTAAGATCACTTGAAACTTCGCCACGTTATAAATCTATGTGGCCTACATTAGTCGATTTTACAATGGTGTTGACAAGCAAAATTAAGAGTTATATTTTTGTAAGCATATCACAAAGAATCGTCCTAACTATATTGTATTCGGCGATTAAACTCACAAGTTTTCATCAGAATAATCCCTAGCTGTGATACGTCCGATAAAATCGAACACTATCGAAGTCATAGTGGAAACGTTTCAGCTATGACAATTCAAAATAATGAAAATGGTAAAAGTATAATAAAAATCATCCTAAATATGTACTCAACCGTCAGAACTTCATCATATTTCATCAGGATAATCGCAGTGATATACTACTTCTCATATAACAATACTATTAACGTTATCGGTAACACTTTTGAGTAGTGACAATTCAAAGAACTGCATCTTCTGCGTGCGTATACTCTGGCAGCTCAATAATCGTAGGCCTGACTATCCGCCAAAATGGCGAGCGAGCCGCTCCAGAGTGTATTTCTAACATTATTGTATTACGCGCGAAAGCACGGTCGTAACTTATATATGGGCAAAAGTTATTTTTGTTTGCAAACTGCAGAAAAAGTGTCTTTGGTCTATTGTTTTAACAAATGTAATAGTACTGGGAGCATCTAGACGCATTCCAATATTTCCTTTTATGTATTAGCATATTCTGAGTAAGACAAGCAACGTGATTTGTTATCAACGGTGGCGGGTGTCGTAATAAACATCACCGATATGTGTCAAAACCAATCAGATTTGCCGGCGCACGCCGGTGACCTGTAAATGCCGACTACGGAAATTCGTAAAGAATTTCTTGTAGTGCTTATCGGATATCCATTAAAATGTATAGCGACTGATGTTTGTTTAACTAATATTATCATTAATGTATTTGAGGCATACTTCTATATTTACCGATTACTACCTACTAACAATAATACTCTCGTCACATCCAGGCACATCCACTCTACGGTCGCTCTCTACTACGACACGCTCAGTAATTAGTGCTTGTCTGCAGTACGTTACTAGATTAGCGCCAATTGCTGTGCAACCTCATTACAAGCAGATAACTAGGTCATTGAAGACCACGGGAGACTTGCAAGAAAGGGTCACGTGATAGTGCTGCCTCCACCAGAACTAGCCTTTGTTCTGCTATATTCACTCCGAACATTGCATGTGCATATTGAAACAATGTGAGATTGTTGTCAGGAAGTGCCTTATCATATTGTAAAGTATTATTAACTGAATGTATTTGTATGTTATCTACAATGTGGACCAACAGTAGTGTTCCAATGTACGAGATTCTTCGGATAGGATCAATTAAAATAAAATACAGGGAATAAGTACTATAGATGATACATCTAACATGTTCTGGAATACTTCAAACTAAAATAATGGGTACTCTAAAAATAATACCAGATCATATAACAATTTGCTGAACTTACCTTAATAACTGTGTTATTATTCACAGCCAATGATATGATAGTTATTTCTCTCGAAAAATAACTGTATACTTAATAGTAAAAGTAGCATGTACTGTTTAATTTGACAACGCATATATATATATATATTTATGTATATATATATATATATATAAATATTATGTATATATATATATATGTATATATATATATATATGTAATTATTATTGTTATTGCAGTGCTTATCAGTATAAATAAAATCTGCATCATCGTTATATCACACCATCTCGACATATGTGGGAAGCGTTCAGCCACGCTGCAATTACACACATATCCACCATTGTCTATAACTAGTGTACTGTAGCAACGTAGAGTGAAAGAATATGTCCAGTGTTCGAAACGACACCAATAGAATTCGAACCCCTAATCAATCGATTGAAAGTAAGACATTCCAACACTACGCCACTGCGCTCCAGTATATATATATATATACATATATATATATATATACATATATATATGTATATATATATATACATATATATATGTATATATATATATACACTGGAGCGCAGTGGCGTAGTGTTGGAATGTCTTACTTTCAATCGATTGATTAGGGGTTCGAATTCTATTGGTGTCGTTTCGAACACTGGGCATATTCTTTCACTCTACGTTGCTACAGTACACTATATATATATGTATATATATATATATATATGTGTGTGTATATATGCATATATCGGTAAGTCTATCAATCTAAGTCCGCCACGCTACACCACTTCGTTCTCTCCGTGAGTAGGACGGTCAATCGAAACTAATATCATTGCTATATAAATGAATGTAACAATTTCATCACGGGCGGTGCTGGCGATGCTTTGGCGAAAGCAGCAGTTGGCATAGACACTTTCTGAAATTAAATACAGCTATTCGATGACTCCATTAAGCCGGCGCACACGTCGGATTTATATCAGAGATCCCAGACCCGTGGACGATGCGAGCATTTGTCTTCGTGTAATGTGAATCTAAATAGAACCAGCAATAATATAAATAGCGCACGACGAAGCACACATAGTTGGATTCCGGTAACGAATTGAAAATTAGATGGTGTGTTCTGAAATAGCGTGCTACATTATGCACTTCTAATTGTTCAACTATCAGTACACATGATCGATATACCAATCAATTTCTTCGTAGCAGAACTATGTCTACCTATTGACAGTGATATACTACTTTAAACACAGTGGTAATTATTGACACTGTAGCACGTGCATTTCACTGCAATAGTGGAAAATCGTATAGACGCTGCGCAACATGTCAGTGTGGCCAGGATACCGTGATGGACAGGTAGTGGACAATGTAAATTGTCCATTCGAGACTGTATCAAGTAGATAGGTTGTTGTTATAGACAGGTGTCCTCTATCGTAGGTATAACATATAATGCGCGTAACTTGCAAACATATTACAATCACATAATATAATTCACGCCTTTTTTAAAGTCAACTAATCTATTGTATTACGTAATATTAATTACACCAGTGTCGTTCTCTTTCTATTTTCACATAGATAATTTGTACACACCGGGATATTCCATCCAGAGTTTTGCTTCTGAACAGCCTACTCTGCTGCATGAAGGGAATGTATGTCGACGTTCATTTAAAGATTTACAAGAATGCCAAAACATACATGTGGGTAGGTTACGGAGCTAGGTTGTTTTACTTCATCGCCAAATTCGGTGCTTTCCCAATGCAGAAGGAAATATAGGACTTTTAGATGCCTTGAACCTCGAAAGCTAGTGAGGATACTGTTCACGGCCAAGAGACTCGTGTAATGGATGTCACAGCTTACCAAAACAAGATCCCCGTACCGATGTCATTAAGTGCGGCGAGAAAGTTGGACTGATGACAGTAGATGGCAAGAAACCAACGCGTTTACCAACTGAGCTAGCGGCACCAACAGAAATTCACTGACTGATTTAAGTTGTTATGATAAATTGTACAACTCCTGCTTCATATATCGATATTCTAGTGATATTATGAGATTATACACGTTACTTTCTGTAGCTGGATACAATATATGTTTGCTATGTATGTTTATTAGTGTATATGATCTCCCGTTGGTTGCATTCGATGTAATTATTCTGAAAACTAGCCCAAGCTCGGCGAAACCTAGTCGACTTGTAGGCCCATTCGCATTCGTTGTTTTTAATAAAATTCGATTCGTGTGGAACCGTAAGATAACTGCTTGTTCCTTTATGATGACTGGTGTTTGTATTACGTCGGAATATTGCACAATAACTCATCCTGACGCTGTTTTCGACCCAAAAGCTATCCTTGTAAACATGCTCTGAATGCATGGAAAGGGTCGGCCTGATGCGAGTGTGTGTCATTAGTGACGCCACGATACCACGTAATCGCCTAGCTCATTAAAAGACGGGCTTAAAATCAAATTTATGCTACAAATGCATTTCGCTGTATTTGTTTAATGTTGTCAAATGTTACATACAATGTTAAACTTTGTGTACACATGGAAAAAGGATTTTAGTTAATGCCTTATTTTTATATCCTTTAATGAGCTAGGCGATCACGTGGTATCGTGACATCACAGACGACATATACTCGCACCAGGCCGACCCCTTGCATGCATTCAGAGCATGTTTACAAAGATAGCTTTTGGGTCGAAACGAGCGTCAGAATTAGTTATTCCGATGTAATTCAAACACTAGTTATGATACAGGAACAAGCAGTTATCTTACTGTTCTACAGGAATCCAATTTTTTTTCTTCAAAACAATGAATGCGAATGGGCCTACAAGCCGGCGAGGTTTCGCGGAGCTTCGGCTCGTTTTCAGAATAATTATATCGATTGCAACCCACCGGAGATAATCTCCACCAATAAACATACTTAGCAAACAGATATTGTATCCAGCTACAAAAAGTAACGTTGTTTAATCTCATAATATCACTAGAATACCGATATATGAAGGAGGAGTTATTCAACTTATCATAACAACTTAAATCAGTCAGTGCAATTTCGTTGTTCTTGGTCGCTCGGTCGAGTGAAGCTCTTGTTTCGAGTAATTTGTCTTACAATCGGGCGACGCCGGTTCTGACAGCGAACAATTAATTTTCTTGACACTTATTTTGTTTCTGTTTTCACCAAGCAAAATAAACCAAATAATGTTTATACTACGATGCACTGTTAGTAAATATTTAAGAACTTTTGTAGTAATATGATAATTATATATAACGATGTTTATTTATCCAAACAAATATAATGTAATGGATATATAATTTATATATATATATATATTGTACAGTAATATAATTATTGTAATTATATATGTGAAAACAAATTGTGATTTGTCTGGATAAATACAATTTAGAAACATTGTTATATATAATGACCATACTTTTTTTTCGCGGCGAATAAATAATTACTACAAAAATTAAAACAATATTTACAAACAGTGCATCATAGGGTAGCAATTATCTGGTATATATTATTTAGTGAAAACATAAACAAAAAGTGTCAAGAAAATGAATGGTTCGCTGTCAGCCTTGAACCGGCGTCGCCCGATTGTAAAATAAATTACAGGAAAACAACGCGTCTATCGACTGAGCTGCCGAGAACAACGGAAATTCACTGACTGATTTAAGTTGTTATGATACGTTGTACAACTCCTCCTTCTTATATCGATATTCTAGTCATATTATGAGATTAAACAACTTTGCTTTCTGTAACTGGATACAATCTATGTTTGCTACGTATGTTTATTGGTGTAGATTATCTCCGGTGGGTTGCAATCGATATAATTATTCTGAAAACGAGCCGAAGCATCGCGAAACCTCGCCGGCTTGTACTAGTTGGAGGCCCATTCGCATTCATTGTTTTGGATAAAATTGGATTCATGTGGAACCGTAAGATAACTTCTTGTTTCTGCATGATGACAAGTGTTTGTATTACATCGTAATATCGCATAATAACTCATTCTGACGCTCGTTTCCAACCAAAAGTTATCCTTGTAAACATGCTCTGACTGCATGCAAGGGGTCGGCCTGTAGCGAGTATAAATCGTCTGTGACGTCACATCTCGGCATCCCGAAAAGCGAGCCAAAAATATGCATGTTCGAAAAAGTCCGAATGAACAGCATATAATGTGGCATTTCTAATTGATTGAATTTTTATATTTTTTGGCTTGCTGGACATGGACATGTTTAGCAGGATGTAATATAATATGAATTCAAGCAATATGTATTTGTGTTCCCTTTAACAAACGCAGGAAACAAGCGCGCAGCAATCACTTCGGAAAAAACGGTCCCTGCGTCATAGACTTGGCAGTATGGAGTAGACGCTGGCACAGTAATGATGATGTCTACACTCATACTACCAGCATAGCAATACGAATATTATTTAACAATTCCACACTATCACGAATAGGGCCTATCGATGAACGTGAACTTCTCATTATTTCTTACCTTCGTCATTTTAACATTGAGAATCTGCGAGCGCGTTATGAACGGTTCTTATGTAATGATGTGCTTTCTACTATTTGATAAATATTACCATCAGGACTGTCATTTATCAAGGCATCTCGTCTTGTACGCTTAAACGCTTATACCCACGAGCGCATCCACACGCACACGCACACGCAAACGTACACGCGCACTTACGCATAAGCGCGCGCGCACGCACACACACACACACAAAACACACACACATACACACACAAACACACACGCAGGCGCGCGCAGGCAAGCCTGCATGCATGCAAACACTGCATCTGTATTGTTTTTTTAATCGAATTATCACATTAAATATATAATTTCCGTATCACTGAATTAGTCGACATACACAAAAGTATTTTCGCAATAGAACATATGGGAAAAATTGGCGCCGTAGTCTGACAACCGACAAGGACTCATCTTGATGTACTCATTGACTACGCCAACGCCTACGAGGATATTGCATAATTCAGATCAGCTACAGCATTATCATGCCGGTCGACCGCCCATCGCCATTGAAGGTAGATAAAACTATCTCGCCGGGCGTTTTCCCAACGGAACGAGACGGGCGGCGTGCGATCGCACAGATCCGCTTGAAGATGGTACAGTGGTGTTACGTATACGACCACTGTACAGTAGCGTAGAATCTGAATATTGGCTGCATTTACAGGACGTTGAAAAATAACAACGCAGGATAACAGTTTAAGACACCATGGGTCACATCGCTCTCAAGTTATGAATGCATGAATGAATCGTTTATTATAGAAAGCCATGATACAGTACATTCGATGGTACATTTTATACAGACATTGTCATAGTTTATTTTATGAGGGTATTCAGCCACGAGAGGCTGATTTTTCATCTCAATTCATGTAATACATACGTAATTCCATGGTGCAAGTAGAATAGTTTAACAAAATAGAAGACAGATTATGCAATTGAGAAAACAAAACAGCTACATAAATCACATCATTACATTTTTTTATAAATTATGAATTCACACATTAAAATTACAACAATGAACGTTAATTATATGTCATTGATATTATTTACTGAGAAACTATCTTGAGTTGACATTTGACACACGTGTGTGAGTATGTTATTTTTATAATACACACCTACTCAAGCATATGTTGGGATGACCAGTGACACTGATTGGTCATTAAATATGTTGGGATAACCAGTGACACTGATTGGTCATTAAATATGTTGGGATAACCAGTGACACTGATTGGTCATTAAATATGTTGGGATAACAGTGACACTGATTGGTCATTAAATATGTTGGGATAACCAGTGACACTGATTGGTCATTAAATATGTTGGGATAACCAGTGACACTGATTGGTCATTAAATATGTTAGGATAACCAGTGACACTGATTGGTCATTAAATATGTTGGGATAACCAGTGACACTGATTGGTCATTAATGAAATACAATGTAACATAACTTTTGAACACTTTGAAGGGTTTTGTTTGAACGATCCTCATAAATTTTGTTCGCAAGAAGTCGTCAACAATGGGGGAATGATTAAGTTGAATGAATCATGTTCCTTGCTGGATTTGTTGTCAACGAAGCGTCTGTTATACTAGAACGCGATGCCGTTCACTATCGCACTAATCAATTTGTTGATGGTGGCAAGTTTGCTGTTGACTTTGAAACTGTCTCGAGCATGTATGTGCGTAGTCGTAGACGTAGTCATGGAGAGTTGTTGTTCTCTGCTTCCTCGGGAAAATACTTAAGATTCTGACCACGCCCAAAGAGGCTGAACTGCGGTTGCAAGCAGTTATGTAATAACATCCTGTGGTCAAGACAGCACAGCGACATATTGTGCATGTGTGTGTGTGTGTGTGTGTGTGTGTGTGTGTGTGTGTGTGTGTGTGTGCGTGGGCGTGTGCGTATGCGTGTAAGCGTGCGTGTGTGCGTGTGTGCGTGTGTGCGTGTGTGCGTGTGTGCGTGTGTGTGTGTGTGCGTGTGTGCGTGTGTGTTTGCGTGTATGCGTGTATGCGTGTATGCGTGTATGCATGTATGCATGTATGCATGTATGCATGTATGTATGTATGTACGTGTGTACGTATGTACGTATGTATGTATGTACCTATGTACTTACGTACATATGTACGTATGTGTGTGTGTGTATTCGTATAAGTATGTATGCATGTGTACATGTATGCTTGTATGTATATATATACACAGCTGCCTTCTGCTACAAGAGCTTCCACCTTTCTATTGTTTTAATCTGTCTACGGTTGTTCGACTTTCACATGTTGTTCTCTCTCAAAGTGAGTGTCTTCACTTTCATTGGAGTGGTATGTAGTAGGCCTATGCTAACCTTATGTTGATTCATGTTGCATGAAACAAACGTTTCGATCGTTATTGCAACATTATTTATTTCATTTGATTGACATTTCACGTGTATTTCTTAAGTGTGTATTAATTACTGACACAAATTTAGTGAAATCGTTAAATCTACTAACAGTGTTGTACAAATATTGTTATTCTTCCTATTTTGTTATATTGTTATAACATGGTAACATGGTAGTTATTAATGTATCGCATGTTATAAAAGGGATGGGGACAGTGTTTAATAAGTATAACACTTCAACTGTGTCCATTTCCACAATTGTGAACTATTGTTATAGACACATGTACCAGTTGATTGTGGAAATAAACATTCATTCAATTCAACTTTCCTCCCAGGAAGTGCTTGTAGCAAGGTACAATGCCGTCACCGCCTTATCTCTGGCACGTCGCCATCATGGTACAGAGGCGTTGACTAATTGGTGGACACATGCAGCGCCCCCCGCGGCGCCCACCCGACACAGCGCCACGGTCACGTCACTTATCAGCTGTAAGATTTAGTGCAGGCTCTTATCCTAATTTTGTGCCATCAAACTAGGCACATAGACGACTGTATGAGCGATATGACGAGAGAACTGCAGCTGCGTAGCAGAGGAATTGCTGAGTTATCCTGTAAATGCATCACTGATGCAACATGAGCAGACATTCGTGATGAGATTGTAACTTTCTTTTGATCATCTTACATGTCTACCGGGCATATTATACAGTCAACGTTGTTGACATTTACAACTGAATCACTTTTGGAAATTAAAAAATTATAGTCACCATTTTACACAGATAAATTATGACATATGATTTCACTTTGCTCTGTTATCCTATATAATCATATTGTTTTATATATATTTTCTAATCACGTTCTTTATCGTGCATTTATTGTTCCATAAACTACACGTTCTAATACGACTACTGCACAACATGTGACCATTTGTGTTTCTTTTATTAAAACAATTATGGAATATGATCGGAAAGTAACCAATACGGACCACCCGTTCTTGAATGATCCAACATTGTTTCTTCAATGGCCACGACATGATGTGTGTAGCTGTCTTACGAACGCAACATTCAGAAATATGGGAAGCCCCGTATTTATACTTGCTGTAAATACAGTACATAGTTATATTTGCTAATATGAATATACATATTAGCAATGTAGATGATACGCGGTGAAAAATAATGTCGACTACATCGAATAAACTATCGTAGGAGGTTAGTGCTGTATAATGTTTATTGAAAGTACAATTACCGTGTAAATCCTGCTTTTAGATGGTGCGACGTCGATGGCAATGTAGACGTTGGTATGATCCTTCTGGAGCGTTACCGAGAAGTTAATAAAAAGTCTTCCTTGTGGTTGATAGTTGGCGTATTGCACCATGTTGTGGCGTACATCCGTGCCCCGCGGCTTCCGGATAAGCTACTCCTAGGATACACGACGATCATATGAGATATGCACTTTGGTAGAGCATATCATGCCTGTCAGGTTGTTCGGTCTTTTCTCGTCAGTCATCCCCCACGATATCCTTTCTCTGCAGGTGTTGATGCAGGTGCCTTCGTCAGGCCATACAACTCGTTAAATCATCATTACGATTTATTTTAAAAAAGCAATATTAATAATTTCTATAAATCTTGGGGCAGATATATGTGGTTCATCAAGATTTACAAGTAATTGGCTAATTACTTGTATCTATCCGCCATCATTGTCTACTTGTAGCGAATATAGACTGTGTATCATATATAATAATTTCATTTGTAAATACCATCCTCGTGAGCCAGAGGGCGCAGATAGCTACATAAGAATCACTACCCTAACACCTCCCTTGCCTTGCCACATTGACTTGTCGAACCGTGGATGTTAGCGTTTCTACATTTAGGCATTTTTTAGACATGCATAGGACACTTAACTCCAATAGCTTGACATTACCTCTCGTCGATGGTCTGACGGTTGACGACAGGCTTTTCCTTGAAGTGCTTTTATCGAGACGAAAACAACTGGTACGAAGTACAACTGATCAGCAGCCTTCTCTACACTGCGTGGATAAATATCAGGGGTCGTGTAATTCACTGCCGTGGATGGTCATGTATGACAGCTGCACTGCATTGCCCCTTGCAGTAATACAACGCAATGTGTGGACCTACTTTGAATCACTTCTACTACGTACCATTTGTTGCCCTCTTCCCGTTATTCTAACAACCAACTCAAATTCAAAATGCAAAACAAAATGCATGTTATTACACGTCCGACGGGCGACCACAGGTTAAACACTGGCGTAAGGAAAATACGTGTTTGTATGCAAGGCCCATAATGCCTACATCTGGATACACAATATAACTCTAAAGACAAAAATAAATGACACTATGCCTGTATTACAGTAATGTTTACAATTACATACAGCTGTATTGTGTACTGTTTTATAGATACACATTTTAAATATTTTTTTAGTTCGGATTTCAATCCAGTATCACAGCAAGTGAATTGGGAGCAGCTAATACAGCCCTTTTAAAGGTTTTCACAGAACGATACCATCGGTCCACCTAATCAAACGTATGATGTATCTGCGACATAGATACATACAGTATTTTTGGTAAGTTTGGATTCCCCAAAATGCGATGTGATATTCATGTACGTTTAAGGTGACGACCATATCTCAGATATCCAGAACGTGATGGCCACATCGCGAATAAGATGATTGCGGCGTTGTAAGTGGATGTTGTCTCAATCTCGCTGAGGCCAAATATGTATTGGTCGTCAGTCAATGTGGTTGTTACGTCGCAAAGCAACGCGACGTAACAAACACGGGCCTGCGACGTAACAAAGACGTCACATCTTACCATCAAATAATGACTTTGTAAGGACTTTATTTTGGAAAACTCAGCATTAGTGGTACGTAATTCAAATTAAAAGTTAAATGTAGTTATGTAATACAACAATGGATTGTTCAATTAGCAAACGGATCTTTCGAATATTGAATATTTAATAATATATATACATATATATATATATGTGTGTGTGTGTGTGTGTGTGTTTGTTTGTGCGTGTGTGCGTGTGTGTGTGTTTGTTTGTGTGTGTATGTGTTTGTTTGTGTGTGTGTATGTACGTGCATGCGTGTGTGTGTGTGGGTGTGTGTGTGTGTGTGTGTGTGTGTGTGTGTACGTATATAATAAATTAATGATCCACTATTTCGCCATCATAGTCTTCACTTTCAGGTTTCGTTTTATAGTATGTATATCACATCGCAAAAACTCCAACACCATAAACTTCGACGTTAACTGAGAACGTTTTCTCCTGAGCGTGAAGCTGGGCGCAGAGTAGTTGAGTATCGGCGACCTTTTAAGAAAGTTCTTCGCACGTTCCGGTGTGGCTAGTTGAAAAATTTTCATTTAGAGTTTTTGTTCAGTTGTAACGTTTCCTCTAACTGACTATTTGTGTTTGTACATAATAACTATCTAATCTAAATGATAAGGTATGTGACGTCGTGGCAAAGTCGCTACGATGGCGTATTGTTCGCTAGAACGTTACTCTACAGCAAATACAATACGTAACATGACGTCGCGTTGCGACAGACACGTTGCAGTCGCTTTTACGTCATAATTGACTATTTGTCTATTTCACGATGCGAGAAACATGTAATGCGGAAAATGTAGCGTATGTGTGGCATAAATGTGACGTACTAGTGTTTCTCCTGAATTATACCAAGGGCCTCTCGATTGCCAGTCCAGCATTCTACCTCCGATTTGCAGCGAGCCGTACAAATGACATTTGATAAAGACCGATCAGTTGCATTTCGTGGTATTGACAGCTCCGACTTTATCCACGATGAAACGTTCAGTTATTTATATATGTGATGAATTACAGCTGCCAGGATGGATTTATGTTACGACCAGACATAGACATGATGACAACTGGCTGCGTTTTATATTATGGAAATTTGTGTTTTTTACTAATTCGCGTATTTCTGGTCATATTTAAACTTATTTACATAATAGTTTGATCAGGACCTGAAAGTCGAAGCATAACGTCATTTTAGTAACAATTGAACATACTATGTTCGAGCAACATATATATTGATGTCCCTTTTCAGTGAAATCGGCGGCGTAATCGATACAACACAGTATAGATGTGAAAATCGACATAATACTGTGGTAGTGGAAATGATTAGTTCATATTAATCTACGTACCAGCTTAGACGACACATAATATCTATGTAAACATCATATAGAATTGTTACAAAACTTGCAGAAACATTATTTATCGATTTCTTGTTATCATTGTAATAAAGTTGGTTCTAACAACATATTTGCCTGTTTTTTGTTGACATGCATACATAACATCATATATCACAAACTAAATCGCAAGTTGTGAAACATAACCAAAGGCATCTGCGGAAAGAATAGTAGCATCAACGTTCGACCAACCAGCAGAAACATGTTGCGAATAACAGCGCTGTGATGTAGATGAATAACATGGTGTGATAGCATAACTTAATTATGCAAGCATGTTATTTGGTAAATATAATGAGCATGCATAAAGGTTTTTTTAGCAATCAAATTGTTGCTAATATTTCCATTAACTGCAGTAGCAGGTATTTTTTAAGATGGCCGCCGGTAATTAGTTGATGGTGCCGTTCGATTTCATTGAGAATGTGGTACGCGCTTCCTCTCCCTCTCCCTACCTGTCCCTCCCCTCCCTCTCCCTCCCCTCCCTCTCCATCCCCCTCCCTCTCCCTCCCCCTCTCTCTCCCTCCCCCTTCTCTCACCCCTCTCTCTGTGCGCGCGCATATATGTCAGTGTACCATAACGTTTTCCTCATAGACCGATTGAATCTCAGGCGCTAAACTATCAGGGATTATTCATCAACGTTTCTGAAGAAAAGCGGTGTCTTAATTGGTACAACATTCTGCGTTGGATGATTCTTAATTACCTTTTTATTTACCATTTTTAGTATTTATACCATAATAAAAGTAAACGTACTTTTACTAGTTATCATAATAATTGTTACTAGCTTGCACAATCATAAAACAACAAACTTCTCGATCGTGGCGTTATTCGGATAATTGATAATCACACCATTATGCTAGGTAGGACAACAATTTAACGTTATCGAGAAAAGCAGAGTACATGACGGTGACACAATTAATTGACATAGTCCGACGCATCAACTGAACAAAATATAATACGAGAGTATATATTACATCATATTTTAGTATTAAACTTCACATCGTTTATTCTTTCTGTGATGCGGGAAGTCCACTTATTACTTCGTTGGACTGGACAGCATAGCACGTGCGTATTCTGAAGTCGTGGGCAAACTCCCCTGATTGATACCCTGATTGATTAATATTGTGTGAAGACAACAGCTTTGCACAGGTGCCAAGGGGCGCCCTATCAACCAAACAAACAACTTAACTGATATCATGAACAAACTCTTTACTCTGTGAACCTTCACCCTGATACAGATGAAGAGAACACATTCAACAGCACATCAGACTCAAGACGGAGACAGGGGTGTATTTATTAAAAGCGATACTAACTACAAACTGAAAAAGGAACGAAATATCATATCGTACGAAGCTTGGAATATCTCGTCAAGAGAGTATATATAATCTCACTGAACTATCCTTATTATTAATATTATTATTATTGACCCTGTCAAATGTTTTGTCGATTACGCAAACTAAGTCTATCTGCAATTCGTATATGACCAGCTGGAGCAATGGGCCGTGTAGACGTTATGTGAAATGAGGACCAGCCTTGTCTCACTTAACCTACTCTCGCCCGACTGCGTGACTTGTCCGGGAAGAGTGTCTGGTCTCAAAGCCCCCTTTTGAATGCTATCCGCCAGATGGCAAGCCAATCCTCCAGAATACACACACACACACACACACACACACACACACACACACACACACACACACACACACACACACACACACACACACACACACACACACACACACACACACACACACACACACACACACACACACACACACACACACACACACACACACACACACACATATTAAGATACCTTTTATTTTGTATAACGCTCTTTAATCATTTCATTTCGTAACGACATGAAATTATTAAAGAGTGTTATACATAGAAAGGTATCTTAATGTAAATGAACATAAACCATTTTTTTAGCACTCCAAGGCATTCGAACGGCGAACCCTAATAACGCTTGACGCACACGCTAAACCAGTTGGTCTTCGGCGTACTTTATGGTTACATATATTGGTTAGCAATCCGACTGTCACGCGCGACATTGACTGCACTTTTATTAAATTAATTCTTGTTTGGCATTTATATTATGTATGTTCACAACCTAGTCGTTTGTTTCTGCCCGAGTATAAGCACAACAACGCCGATACTAAATATATGACAGCCACGAGAGCTGCCACATAATGATTATGCATGTGATTAAAAGGCAGCTACGCAGATATGGTACAACAGTAACTATGCAAAATGTTTATTTTCCGTTTATTTTGTGTGTGGCATATTTCAAACTATGTTAAATTTGTAATAGGCATTCTATCTACTTCTAATAATAATAATAAGATAACTTATATTACGCCTAAATCCTTGGAAACCAAGCTCTATATCTTATGTAATTTTTTTTATTTTAAAGTTAGCGTGAGAGCCAATCAGCATCTTTACCTGGATTCCGTGTAAACTGGAACCACTGGCTAGTTGGAGGGCCGACCGGAAGTCCGGCAGCCACTTCACGTAGTCAGATAATCTATGTTATGACCAGCCAAGGAGTATGACGACCCATCCACGCAGCAAAATGGAACGGGTTCCGAGACACATGGAACTAAGTGGTTAAAATTTGTGAAACCGGAAGGACAGTTTCTCCGACCCGACGGCACGGAAGTAGAGCTATTGTAACTTCTAGCAACACGAACGATTGGCCATCGGTACTATCAAGAAGATCATCAGCACACATGTCTCTGGTGTTCTTTGTGCCCAGCTTCATGGTGTGTCAGGTCTACTTCCGTGTAGTTAATATCACTGTATACTGTCAGAAGGTGTCATGATACGAGTATATTAAGTTGACATTTGGGATATTTAACACGGGGTAGTATATGTGGCGATGCCGTCAATAAAGAGCGTTATCACTTTTGAACTGTAACTTGTCTTTGGGACCGGCAACAATTTCGTTATAGTATCTCACACTACCGGCCGGTGTCGTGGACATGGCAATGGGCACTGAGCATTGGGCACTGGACAGTGGACACAGGGTACTGAACAGTGGACACAGGACACTGGGCAGTGGACACTGGATACAGGGCACGGGACACTGGGCTCTGGACACTGGACACTGGACACAGAACACCGGGCAGTGGACACTGGGCACTGGACACGGGGAACTGGGCATTGAGCTATGGACACTGGGCACTGGATAATGGAAAGATGACACTGGAAAGATGACACTGGACACTGGACACTGAGCAATGGACACTGGACAGAGGACACAGGACACTGGGCACTGGACATTGGACAGAGGAGAGAGGACACAAGACACGGGACACTGGGCAATGGATGTGAATACCAATGTGTCACGCATTTGCTGAGTCTCTCATTTGAGACATAGGGCAGAAGGCGGCGTGAGACATTTGTACATACTAAGAACTGTTCTTGCCAGCAACATGTGGTGCCTCTCATATTGCCGTATAACCAGCAGCGATAAATGTGTCGACCAAACTCGCAGAAGGGTAGACCACTAGATAGTCTTCCCCGACAAAGGCGCCACACAGTCAGCTCACAAAAGAGGATGCACATAAGTCTATATTTCGCAGTATGGCATAATCGATCTTTACTTTTCCAAAGTGAGTAGGGATAGATACACGAGGGTGATACCTGTGTTGGACGAAACATTCCACAAGGTAACCGTGTCATCGTAGTAGCAAATAGTCCTCAATCCGATGTTGTATGTACTTACCACTTGCAAAGTGCAACTTATGCATAACATTTATGTCGTCTTCCGAAGCGGACACCCGCCTTCGAGGGCATGGGTGGTTGACGAGCGGCGTATACATATACGAGCTCGGCGTGAGTGCGTACGTGTAGATATTTATTCACATATGTGTGATTACAAATACATGGTTTGGTGTCGAGCAACCGTATGTTAACGAGCTTATTTTGGACACATCGCATGACCACGTTATATGAAATCATTGTTTTGAACAAATGGATACATTTAAACCAGTAATTTGCATTGGAAGAACATGGTGGTTGCGTATTAACATTATATGTATTCCAACATTTCCAGCAAGTAATATTTGCAATTTCTGTATACATGTTATAAACATTGTCAGCATGTATGCTTAACATATAACGGCTGGAGTTTGTTCTTTTGTTGCAGGTTACTGGCCGTTTGGACTTGTCATCTGCGACCTTTGGCAGGTGCTCGACGTAACAATGTGCACGTCATCCATCATGCACATGTGTGCAATCTCCATCGACCGTTACGTCGGCATACGTGACCCGCTCAAGACACGGGGCAAGACAGTGAGAGTGGCTGTCTACAAGATGGCGGCCGTCTGGTGCATCTCCTTCGTCACGGCCAGTCCAATCATATTGCTCAGTGTGCTCGAGCCCGAGGCTGTTCTCGCCGTCGACGACCAGCAGCGATATCAATGCGCAATATCAAACCGATATTTTCTCAGTTACGGTTCGTTGACGGCGTTCTTTATCCCGCTCTTCATCATGTTGTTTGCCTACTCGCTGACGATACATCTACTAAAGAGACAGGCTCATCGCGGGATTCGTCGCTCGCAGAATCGCTCAGCGAAACAGCACAACTCGAACAAAGACTCAACCAAAGTACATTTGTGCGAGCGGCTGTCAGGGGCGCGGTCGTCGTCAAATGGCGGATCCGTTAGCTGCAAGGACGACGACTGGCAACACAGGGTCATCGGCAAATCACTGATACCGCGGAGCGCACGACGGGATACATCGGGGGCCACGCGGCGGATTTCAGAAAACAGTGTTGAATCGCCCTCTGGTGAATGCGATTCAACGTGCGGTAACTGTATTCGTGCTGATACCTGCGTGGATATGTCTTGCCAGACCTCACCATATCGCAGTGGGTTAAACAGCGACATTGTCCCGCATCGTGCGACGGAAACGACATCATCTTCACCAGAAAATAAGTCAGTGGTATCATCACACATTTTAGACAGTGCAACGTCACAGACAACAACTTCGCAGCGTTCTCACGACGACCGAGCAAGACTGGCGTCACCCTCCGGCGGGATTCGTGGGAAAGTGAAATTACGCGATGTCGTGCGCAAGCATAGTGCCGCCATCACGGCTGCCGGCATTATGATGCAGAAGCACGAGATATGTCGGCGACGGGAATCTAGCGTACGAACCGAACGTAAGGCTGTGAAGGTACGTATCGGTTGTCTGTATCATCGTTGATATTGCCTTAATTACTCAACAAGTTGCAATAAATTATCGTGTTAAATAACGTTCAATGAGCGTGCAGGTGTCATGAGAATAGGTTTTTATAAAATCGCATCAACACTGAGCTCCACTCCCACTGTAACCAACATTGTTGCCATTTGTTTGTTATATAATATAATAGTATAATAATTTAATGTAATATATTGTTTTATTTGTTTATTTATCCATATTTGTTTATGACGTTTCACGATATATTTAAAATAAAAATACATAAAATAGTGTAGAATGTAAAAAAATATATATATATATATATAATAAATAATAATGTATTAAAATACTAATAATAATCAGAATAATTTAAAATAAATACAACAATAAAATGGTGTAAATCAATATATTAGGTGTTAGTAATAATAATTATTAAAAACATTATTATAACACGACAATTATACAGCAATAATACTAATAAGTATATATATATATATATATATATATATATATACATATATATATATATATATACATACATATGCGTGTGTGCGTATGTGTATATGTGTGTGCGTGTGCGTGTGCGTGTGCGTGTGCGTGTGCGTGTGCGTGTGCGTGTGCGTGTGCGTGTGCGTGTGCGTGTGCGTGTGCGTGTGCGTGTGGGATTATATGTGAGTAAATGTATTGAAATATTGGTTGTGGCGTATTACTAGGAACGTGTTTGATGTGAATCGAAACGGCAGGATTTAGTACGACAGTGCTGTAAGCTGCTACTCTGCACTCCGGACACATGTACTGCTCTTGCAACTTGTATGAAGCCTATTTCTGATGTATGTACATGTACGTGCATCGAATGCTATTTAAGATGATAACTGAGCAACGTAGCATACGCATGTTGAGTCGAACAAGTGTATGCTCAAGGTGACAATGATCATGTGTTTGATACAGTCCGTGTGTCGACAGGTACTTGGGATGACAATGGTCGTGTGTTTGACTCAGTCCGTGTATCGACAGGTACTTGGGATGACAATGGTCGTGTGTTTGGCTCAGTCCGTGTGTCGACAGGTACTTGGGATTACAATGATCGTGTGTTTGACTCAGTCCGTATGTCGACAGGTACTCGGGATGATGTTCGCCATCTTCGTCTTCTGTTGGTCTCCGTTCTTCTCGCTGAACTTCACGATGGGCGTGTGTGACACGTGTCACATCGACACGATCATCTTCAAGGTGTGTCTTTGGCTCGGCTACGTGTCGAGCACCCTCAACCCAATCATCTACACCGTCTTCAACCGCACCTTCAAGGTGACCTTCCTCAAACTAGCCACGTGCCGCTGCCAATATATATTTGACAACAGACGGACAACGATCACATCGTTCGGCTGGAACGAGAGGACAACGCCACTACGGCCTGACCGCGGAGTGTCCGACTCTTTCATAGAGACCCATGTGTGAAAGTCCAGTCTACATTACTCTGTTTCACGCCTGAGAGGCGTTCAACGTCATTGACGGTGTAGCGTAGCAATGGACATTATTTAGCCAATGCTTATTTGATATGAGACCTCGTCATTTCAGTATCGCCAACTCGGTGGACGGTCGGCGTGGTGTGGTTTGACAACCAGCTGACATATATGGACCGTCTCCTCTCGCAGCGTGGCGAAATAGTGGCGTAATCTGGTGTCTGTTTGCGTAACAATCAAAATCATTTGTTTGGCAATATCGTTCAGTAGTGTGTAGTCTTTAAGGCAAGCAGCAATAAGTGTTGCTATTAAAGTATTCATATTTGTTCGTGAATTGTATTCTTTTAACTATGATTCTTGTTTATAAAAGGATGAATGAATAGTGTATGTTTTATTGTGAGTCATCAGCTATATACGGTCGGGTTATATTATTAAGTCCAACTGTATGAACTTAATAATATAACAATGTAAGTTTTGTTCACTGCTAACGCCATGTGCCAAGTATTACAGAGTTCACTGAAAAGTGGGTTAGAACACAGGAAGAAAGAGCATAAACACAAATACACAATAAACTCCAGCAGAAACTGTACTGTTGGATATATTTCAAATATGAACATTATTATAACTGTTAACATCAAAATGTGGTACGTTTTGTTAGTGCCATCCTATGACATAATTTAATGCAATATATAATATTTTTTGACTAAAATATAATGTTTGACTAATTAACCCATTCATGCCCCAAACTTACTGAACATGAAACGTTTATGTTTTATTGTATTTTATTATTCCATTTGGTTAAGATATAATGTATTTTCAGTTTGATCAATATAGCATATTCCTAAATGTGACATCTGAAGTGGTCCCTTTAGAGCCACATGGGCGCAATAGGATACGTGAACTGTGAGAGCTGCGCTGGCGCTGGTCACCAGATTGTTCACGCCAACTTTACCAATAACCATGTGTTTACAAAGTGCATGTCAACTAATTAAGTCACACTTAAAAAAGTAAACTTGGAGAATTGTTTTGTAGCGAGTTTTCAAGTTAGCACGACTGCTTGAAACACGTTACACTTTACCCCTTGGCAGACTTTTTCATCGCAATACCAACGTGAGTTATTTGGCCTCGCAATAATTACTGCGCTAAGACTACTCCACCATTGTCTATACACCAACATTGTCAGATGCTGATTTAGATGGCTGAGTAAACTGAGGCAATGTGGAGTAAACGAAATTGCCGAAACTTCAAAAAGGCAGCGAGATGAGGTAAACACATGTGTCTACGTGTTCAACTGCTGTTTATCTAAATAATTTCACAATGTCACATCGGTCACATCTGTCTCACCTGTCATTCCTGTCACACCGGTTACACCTGTTACACTTGTCACACAGGTTACATCTCTCACAAATCCTGCACATGTTACATATGTTACCCCTGTCACACCGGTTACACTTGCTACAAATGTTACACATGTTGCGCCTGTTACACACCTGTCACACGTATTATACTTGGCACATCTGTTACACATGTTACGATTATCGCTCCTGTTACATCTAATACACCTGTCACACGTGTTACACCTGCCACCTATGCCTGACTTGTCATGTCATACATATGACATATGTTACACATGTCAGGTATATCTCACTTGTCACACTTATAACACCTGTTACATATGACACAAGTGTTACATGTACATGGCAACCTATTAGACGTCATAAATATGAAACATCTCAAACCTGTCACACCGGTTACACAGGTTACACATGTCACACTTGTTACAATTGATACCTGTTACACCTGATACAACAAAGCATTTTGAAGCATCATTCAGTTCGTGCTAAAAAGAAAGACCTGGTTCAAGCTCATCAATATTTGCATGCAACACAAATGATACGATATTATTTAGAAGCATCGCATAAAATTAGCCCTCCCAAACCCTAGAAATCAAACAACCCCTCCATAAAACAATAATTGTCCAAGCTGTGCAAATAAATTAATATTGATAAATGAATTATCAATAAAACTAATATATATATATATATATATATTAGTTTTATATATATATTAGTTTTATTGATAATTCATTTATCAATATTAATTTATTTGCACGGCTTGGACAATTATTGTTTTATGGAGGGGTTGTTTGATTTCTAGGGTTTGGGAGGGCTAATTTTATGCGATGCTTCTAAATAATATCATATCATTTGTGTTGCATGCAAATATTGATGAGCTTGAACCAGGTCTTTCTTTTTAGCACGAACTGAATGATGCTTCAAAATGCTTTGTTGTATCAGGTGTAACAGGTATCAATTGTAACAAGTGTGACATGTATATATATACATACATACATACATATATATATGCAGTACTGGAAAATAATAACTGGGACAGTGATTATGTTAGGCAATATTCACGACTTTGCAGTAAATATACATCGTTTTTTTTCCAGTTAATAGGCAATATAATTTGTTTTAATTTAGCCTTATCAATGAGACAAAGTGAAGGATTTAAGAAATTGTCATTCTAAAGTTTTTTCCCATTCTGTATTACTAGCATATATCAATATCGAGTAGCACCTCCTCATGTTCTTAGTTATTCAATTAATATATAAATTGTTTATTAACCTTTTGTATTTCACGTTTGTGAACTACTGAACGCGACACATAACCACAGCGACACCTCCACCAACTGTCTGATCAGTGCCGATGCCAGTGTCGTACACCGGCGTGGTCAGGCTCAGGTGGGGAATGCCGTCTTGGCGCGGATCCGGCCTGTCATAATCAACACAATTAACAATGTCGTTTGGAAGAAATGTTGGCTACATATGCGATAATGCGAAGACGATTTCCAGCACGATGGAGTAGTTTGGACAAACCGTTGCCGTGTACAGCGCCTGCTGCTCGCCGTATCGTCATGTAACTTAGTTTTAAGCACGGTGACGTTTAATGTCGATTTTTTATCGACACAACCTTACACAATCCACATCTTTACCATGTTTATGTCAACACATATTCATGTAGAATAAGATCAAGCGAACAAACTATGTTGAAGGTTTAACATGTTTTGGAAAAATGAAAAAAGTCGACGAATGCCAAAACCGTTGTCGCTGTTTATAATGTAAATAGAAAATGACGCCGTGAAGCAATCCACCGTGTGGCGTCAAGACCTTGTTATCAGACAGTCTCTCAGGCAGAGTGTAGTTGGAAAACTGAAACCTTATTGTTTACAACTAATTTGAGGGTCATTCTTTCTTGTTGGAAATAGTTTATATATCACCGTAATCTACCAAAAATATACGTATGAATGTTTGGCTCTTTAAACATCCGAGGTCTTTAAAGATAATTGAGTTCCAAACAAGACAGCAATACATATACTAATCAACCTTTAAACTAGACATGTGATACGCTGCGTCTGGGTGAGCTTGCATAGGATGCAATACAAATCTACAAACTCTTGTCAGTCGATATTTTTTTCAAACAGCCTACATTCAAAAACTTTCAATACAAAGCCATATTAAAAATGTCCCGAGTGCATAACAGATACACTAACGAATGCCGTGACGCAAGTTTCATAAGTAGCCACACCCTGGCGCCATCTCAATGCCTTATCAAAGTTAGAAAAAGTGTATGGCCCTTTGCGGCCGCTCAAGGACGAATGGGATAGCTGCCCCTCAACTGATTTACCTATACGCGATTCCGGTTAATCAGGGTTCTGATTTCGGCTGCATGCAATACTGATTGCATTTGTAGATACATACACACATACATATGTATCTTCTTTGGTTACCAATGTGACATAATGCTACACGTATACAGTGTATTAAAACGCACAACTACATAACGATCAGTATTTCACAAATAAAGTAGTTTACAACACAACACCCATATTACGAGTTGTGTGCATAAGGTTAACATTACAATAAATACCGAGACAAATTACGCATGCGTCACCGCTGCACCCTTCCTGCGCGCGGCGGCGATATTAATATGCATTACGCGCCCAAGACAAATTCGCATGGCACGCGAGGAAAGCACCCTAACACATTTGCCGACATCACATCTGATCCGTGGGTATCTTCTGCATATATTGTGAAAAAAATCAAAACCGGAGAAAATGTTTTATTAATATCCTATGCGTGAATGATTTGAAATGTAAAATGGCAGCAAAAGGTCGAATATCTTAAGGAAATAGCACGTTCAAAAGCCTATATATGAAATGTATGCGCAGACCGGTCAGTTGCCGACCCCCATCTGATCCGTGGGTATCTTCAGCATATACTGTAAAAATATCATCTAAATCGGAGAACATGTTTGGTTAACACCCTATACTGTAATGATTGGTCCTATGTTTGCAATGTAAGTGGCAGCAGAAGATCGGATATCTAGGAAATGGCACGTTCAAAAGCCTATAATTTATTATATGACATGCTGCCGCAGACTGGTCATTTGCCGACCAGGCACTCAATCTGTAGGTATCTGTGACATGTAGTCTAAATCGGAGAAATGGTTTAGTTAATCTGCTTGAATTATTATTCCTATGTTGGTAGTGTAGACTCTAAATAGCAGTAACCGATTAGATAACTTCAGACACATTATATTCCTGAAATAAAACTGTGCGCATGCAAAAAATGACACAAAACCAGTATTTGTTTGATAACACAAGATAATTGTTTTATGTGATCTCACAATTACAGCATAAGAAGCATTTACGTAAACTTTATTACGAAGGTTTTTTACATACATGTTCAGAAGTAAGTACATGTGTGTGAAATGCTAAAGCAGACCGGTCATATGTCGGCCCGGCGTTCGATATTCGGCATCTTCTGCATAAAATGTGAAAAAATCATCGTAATCGGATAATTTTTTTTAACATCCTAGGCTTGAAGGATTAGTCCTATGTTAGTAGTGTTGACCCTAAATAGTAGTAATAGATTAGATAACTTCAGTAACCAGCATTTTCAAACGCCTATATTAATTGCTGGCATATATCGGTCAGTTGCTGACATGCACACTAGTTGCCAGCACACACCCATCAATATTTCGAGTAGATGGTTAAGCACCACCTCCAGTATTTTGTGAATTTGAAAATATATCCACGCTTCGAAAGTAATGCCCGACATCAGCGGGTACTGAAGTTCCGGCTCAGACCCATATATACAATTCGTTCCGACTTCTATGCATTTACTTGCTGTTCTTCTAGTAGAATAAATACTTTGCCTTGTTGCTGTCCATCAACTGTCATTTAATAGCTCGAAACATTGTACGCAATTTGTATTTCACCCCACGAAATATTCGAAATATCTGTCAATAGTCAGATAGATATAGTAAAATATACTCGCTGTTGCCTCTCATTATTATTTATTGCAGAACCAGACATCCCTACCATTGATGTGTTTAGTTCCTAAGATCTTTACACACACGACATTACAGGTCTTGCAGAACCAGACATTCCTACCATTGATGTGTTTAGTTCCTAAGATCTTTACACACATGACATTACAGGTCTTGCAGAACCAGACATCCCTACCATTGATGTGTTTAGTTCCTAAGATCTTTACACACACGACATTACATGTCTTGCAGAACCAGACATCCCTACCGTTGTTGTGTTTAGTTCCTAAGATCTTTACACACACGACATTACAGGTCTTGCAGAGCTAGACGTCCCTACCGTTGATGTGTTTAGCTCCTAAGATCTTTACACACACGACATTACAGGTCTTGCAGAACCAGACATCCCTACCATTGATGTGTTTAGTTCCTAAGATCTTTACACACACGACATTACTGGTCTTGCAAAGCCAGACGTCCCTACCGTTGATGCGTGTGATTCCTACTGTCCTTACACGCACGACAGGTCTTGCTAAAAAGTATACATTATAATGACTGTTAACCGGTAGCTGATCCTGGGTAACAAATATTCGACGTTCCTTTAAATGTTCGGGTGCTTCAAAGACTGAGTTAATATATATTTATCCTCTCACTTATATTACAACATTGGAGCTTAAATATGCTCTACAAAATGACTACTATACAGCATCACGTCGATAAAATCATGGGAATTCATTTTAAATAAATAAGTAGTTTTAATTGTGAGTTTAATTATTGAAATTTATCTAGCATGTTTCGGTATTTAGCACTTTTGTTAATCGTTTGGTTTATCATTGCATATATCCGTAATTTTATTACACAGGTTTATTTATAGATATTGGGATTTTACTTGCTAACTTTTTTCTGATTTATTTCTCTTAAATACGAGTTTATGTTACTTAGACACTTGCCGGTTTTGCAAAAACCCATCAATGGGCATTAGTCCTGGATCTGACGGTGTAAAAATAAAGTTTATTGTTATTTTTACAAGTTTAACATACACTACTTTAACATGTACTAGCTTAACCTACACTTATTTAACCTGAACTAGTTTTTATTTCTCCTCCATCAATTGAATGCGCGTGAACACTTGTGCGCTATAGTTACATGTCAGCTGAAAGAAGAAATGATTAAATACGGGTTTGATCCTTTAACCTTTCACACCAATAAAACACGACCGTCAAGCCCCATTAGCAATACTAAAAGCGATAACGTTGTAGGATGATTCCTACATGTTTATATCAAAGCTTATGCTCTAATGTTGAATGACAGGGAATATATGCAATACATTTTGTTCTGGTAGGTTTCTTTTTCATAAAGTTTCGTATTTGCGTTGACACCAATGAAATGCCATGCAGCTCGGAAGCGGTGCTTCTCCTGAGGCCTGTCTACGTGACGGAGACGGACAGCTGAAGGACGCCTGGGTATTTTGTTGATGGCAGAGGATGGGAAGGATAAGTGGGAGAGGGTGGAAGGGAAGAGTGGAAGAGGGTAGAAGGGAAGGATGGGAGAGGATGGGAGGGAAGAGTGGGAGAGGGTGGGAGTGAAGGGTGGTACAGGGTAGAGTGGGTGAGGGTGGCAGGGAATGGTGGGAGGGAATAGTGGGAGAGGATGGTAAGGGAATGATGGGAGAGGTGGGAGAAGGTGGGAGGGACGAGTGGGAGAAAGAGAGCGGGAAGATTGGGAGAAGATGGGAGGGAAGAGCGGGAGCGGGTGAGAGAGGGTCGGAGGGAAAGGAGGAATGGATTGGAGAGAACAATGGAAGAGGATGGAAGGGAAGTTGGAGTTAAATGTGGGGGAGGGTGGAAGGGAAGGGTGGGAGAGGATGGGAGGTAAGGGCGGGAGGGGGTGGGAGGGAAGATTGGTAGAGGGTAGGAGGGAAGCGTGGGGGAGGGTGGAAGGAAAGGGTGAGAGAGGATGGGAGGTAAGGGTGGGAGGAGATGGGAGGGAAGAGTGGTAGAGGGTGGGAGGGAAGAGTGGGAAAGGGTGGGAAGGAAGGGTTAGAGAGGATGGGAGGTAAGGGTGGGAGGAGGTGGGAGGGAAGAGTAGTAGAGGGTGGGAGGGTAGAGTAGGAAAGGGTGGGAAGGAAGGGTGGCAGAAGGTGGGAGGGAAGTGTGGGGGAAGTTGGGAGGGAAGAGTGGGAGAGCGTGGAAGAGAAGAGTGGGAGAGGATTGGAGGGAAGGGTGGGATATGGGTGGAGAGAAGAGTGGTAGAGGGTGGGAGGGAAGAGTGGTAGAGGGTGGGAGAGAAGAGTGGGAAAGGGTGGGAAGGAAGGGTGGCAGAAGGTGGGAGGGAAGTGTGGGGGGAGTTGAGAGGGAAGAGTGGGAGAGCGTGGAAGAGAAGAGTGGGAGAGGATTGGAGGGAAGGGTGGGATATGGGTGGAGAGAAGAGTGGTAGAGGGTGGGAGGGAAGAGTGGTAGATGGTGGGAGGTAAGGGAGGGAGAGGATGGGAGGAAAGGGTGGGAGAGGGTGGGACAGAACAATGGGAGAGGGTGGAAGGGAAGAGTGGGGGTAGGAGGGAGGGAAGAGTGGGAGAGGATTGGAGAGAAGTGGGAGAGTGTGGGACAGAAAGGTGAGAGAGGATTGGAAGGAATAGTGGGAGAGGGTGGCAGGGATGTGTGGATGAGGGTGGGAGGGAAGGGTGGTAGAGGATGGGAGGGTAGAGTGGGAGAGGGTGGGCGGGAAGGGTGGGAGGTACGAGTGGGAGGGGTGGGAGGGAAGAGTGGGAGAGGGTGGGAGGGAAGGGTGGGAGGTACGAGTGGGAGGGGTGGGAGGGAAGAGTGGGAGAGGGTGGAAAGGAAGAGTGGGAGAGTGTGTGAGAGAAGAGTGTGGGAGAGGGTGGGATGTAAGGGTGGGAGAGGGTGGGAAGGAAGAGTGGGAGAAGGTGGGATGTAAGGGTGGGAGAGGGTGGGAGGGAAGAGTGGGAGATGGTGGAATGGAAGAGTGGGAGAGAGTGTGAGGGAAGAGTCGGAGAGCGTTGAAGGGAAAGGTGTACTGTTGTTAATTGCTGTCCGTGATATTTGCTCCATGGGTGGATGTAAGCTAGTTAAAATAAACGTAATAAAGATATTCAATTATAATTAAAATTGGGATGTGGTATCTGCAATACTTACTACAGTATCAAGACATATATTCACACATGTTAAGTAACATGATAGTGGTATAAGTGTAGCATTATCAGCCCTTTCTGTTGGGCATTTGTAATTAATTTAATTAAGTTAATTATCGACAATTAACAAGGATGTCGACATGATAAAACGAACCATTAGTTATACATACCTGACAAGTTTAATATGAAAATAAAGTACAAGAGACTAATAAACATGTTCAACATTAAATAAAAATTGTATTGGTGACCTATTTTTTATTATTTCCTTATTCTAAACTAACGTTCAGACACATTTTAAGACATTTTGGTAATTATGTTATTTATTTTTGTACTCATTGAACAATCCTTTCTAAACATGAAAATGTGCATTATATATTGTTATGTACACGATAATGTATTTACAGGGTTCAACTAAAACACGTCATAGTAAGAGCAAGTGGTATAACTCATTGACACTAGCGTCTAGTTTTCTTTCCCCGATAGTTGAGAGATTTATTGTAAACATTTATTATGAACTATATAAGTTATTTAATTTGTTTACATAACAGTTGGCGTTGTTGCGGAGTGGAATAGGTAGAGCGCTTCTGTTGATAGACAGCTTTATATGTACATAGGCCTACATGCATTATCGTATATATATATATATATATATATATATATATATACATAAATGCATTATAGCAGTGTCGCCCTCTGGCGAATCGCTCCTATGTACTTTCTAAAGTTAGAGAATGGCGTAGGCTTCTACGTCTTATTAGCTTGACAACAATTACTTGTTAAAGGGTCTGCATGACGGATATCTTTTATTAACGTACATGAAGCTATTTGGGGTTCCCGTATTTGTTTTTGTTCGTATAAAAGTATATTTAACTTAGCAGTATTAAGCTGGTAAATGTTTTAACATATATTGCTGTAGTCTAGTTACAGTAGAAATGATTTAAAACGGAACTATACAGCAGATCTTCTGAAATATACTTTTGTTGTTTACTTATGTCGGTTACTGTTTAATGTTATATATTTTTTTATGTCACGAACAATAGCCAGATGTGTAGTAAAACAATTCTGTTAATATTTTGTTAATATTTTGTTTCATCACCACATTGTGTTGTTGACGTTATCAATATTAATTAATTGTAAATAAACATAGTAGTATTGCCGCGTAACAAAAGTTGTATAGTTGTGTTACTTACTTACTTACTATCCGTTACGCTCTCTGGCGTTTATGGCAGCAACGAAGTTCCTCCACCTCTGTCTGTCTCCGACCATTGGCTGTATGGTGCCCCAGCTGTGGTTTATGTCCCTCAGCTCCGCTTCCACATTTCTCCTCCGTGTTGTTTTTGGACGCTCACTTTTCCGCTTAGCGGTCAATACTCGCGTTACCGCAGTTCTAATAAATTAAAAAAAGGTATTGCGTTTCTATTGGCTCAAACCGTTATCTACTGACACCAACATTTCGTATGGGACATGCCATATGTTTTGTACAAAATGCCGCCATTCAAGCCAATAGTTAGTATCCAGCGGATTCAACTGACGTGACATGGTTGCTGACATAGTACTCTCCACGCTACCAACGTCTGACGTCCACAATGGTGTCTATGTGCATTACATATTTTCCATTCGATAGATGGCGTCACTCATGTTCGTCCACCGTGTATCCTGCAGTATAGGGGTGAGGGTCAGGTATCGAACCACTCGTTCTGTTCTTTCTAACCACCCCAATCGTTTCATATCCCCCGCATCATGCAACTTCCACTATTGACTACGGCATTCTCTTTGACCTGCGCCCTTGATGTTTTCCGCGTCTGTTTTCTTTGAAACACTGCCTGCGCCCGTCTTTTCCAAGTGACTTGTCCATTTCATATCAACAATCAATCTTCTCGTCCGGCTGCATTGAATCCCAGCCTCTTTCTCAGATAGTTCATAATTTTTCTGTCCATTCTCTTTGTTTTTGTCATTCTTCGAACCCGTTTCACAAATTAGCAGCTTCTGTTGTTCTGTCAGCTCCAGTGTATCCTGACCACGCATGCGTGCCGGTGTAATGCACAGCCTCAGGACGACTTTGTCTTTCAGCTTTATCGAAATAATTATTGTTCTATCTATCATGACCCCCTCTACCTACGTACCCGCATCTCTACCTCTGCATGTCTATACTCCGTAATTATTCACCCAAGGTACACACATCCATACTCTTGAATTCCTTCCCGTCCAACCTGATGATCAATTACATCCGTACTCTTGAACTCCTTCCCGTCCAACCTGATGTTCAGTTCCTCTCTCTGGTATTCAACCCGCATCACTTGTGTCCTCTCCAGGCTCATTCTCAGTCCACGCTTCTTTGACAACCCGTTCAATTATCCCCAACACGTATTGTTTTCTGCACGCATTTGTGGCCATATCGTCTACACACATCGTCTTCTTAAAACATAATTCGTGCTGGTCTTCCGTGCTCCATCATAACGATACACTGTAAACATCTAAGGGCCCTTCGTCATTATCTCCGATGCTATTTGGGAATTCTTCGACATCACAGATCCACGCACAACTATTTCTTTTGTTATCTTATACGTTACTTCCACCATACCAGCTTCTGGTTGTGGTACGCTAATACATATATCCCTGTTGCCGCCAACACTATCTCTTCCGATTATTTCATAGGCCTATTTCACCCTTCCATCTCCAGTATCGTCTCTACCTGCTGACAGCCGTCTTAATACAAACATCCCATCAGTGTTTTCCGCTGTGTTTTCGGAATCACTGTTGTTCTTCACCCAATTTTTGGCCCTTCGAATCCACCTATTCATCCACGAAATTTTACCAGCTTCATGATGTGACTTAGAAGTGAGTAATCTGTATTTCCCTGGATCTTGCACATATCCATTCATCTTCCACATAGGGATAATTTTTGTATTCTTTCTTCTGGTTCTTTACTTTGCAACATCCGTGTATTCAGCAACCGCTTTGCAGGCTGCAGTCTCTCTGCAGCCATTGTCATCACCACACGCATCTCATCGATACCAGTCGCTCATTTTTTCCACAAATTTGTGGTTCCGGTTTCCATCTTTGTATCAGCAATATCGGCTAGCTCCACATTATCTTCTACATGCGATATCGGCTAACTCCACATTATCTTCTACATACGATATCGGCTAGCTCCACATTATCTTCTAAATACGATATCGGCTAGCTCCACATTATCTTCTACATGCGATATCGACTAGCTCCACATTATCTTCTACATACGATATCGGCTAGCTCCACATTATCTTCTACATACGATATCGGCTAGCTCCATATTATCTTCTACATGCGATATCGGCTAGCTCCACATTATCTTCTACATACGATATCGGCTAGCTCCACATTATCTTCTACATACGATATCGGCTAGCTCCACATTAACTTCTACATACGATATCGGCTAGCTCCACATTATCTTCTACATACGATATCGGCTAGCCCCACATTATCTTCTACATGCGATATCGGCTAGCTCCACATTATCTTCTACATACGATATCGGCTAGCTCCACATTATCTTCTACATACGATGGTAATTTCAGATCGTTATTATTTCCAGTCTGGTTCAGCAGCTCTTTGATGGAGATTTCGCAAACCTTCAACACTGCCTCTTGTTATGTTACTAACTTTCCTTTTCGATTCTTGATAACTATATCACCCTTCACGTCCTTACTGTAATCAACCTTTTCTCGGACCATTATATATATATATATATATATATATATTATATATATATATATATATATATATTTGTGGGCGTCCGTCAGTCTCGAGAGACTCTGGAACAGCGTCTACTATTGCTTAGGAGACGCACTCTAGAGTGCCAGTCTCCGTTGCACTGGATGCACATGAAGTCTGTCTCAGTTTGGGCAGAGACATGGCTGCCTTTCCTCCAGGCTCTCCTCTGATCTGCAAGTTGTCGGAGCCTATTCTCTCTCCTCGCAAGGCCCTTGTTCAGCTCCTGCCTCCTCCGGCTCCGATCCGTAGCTATTTCTTCCCACCTGTGTGTGTCGATGTTTAAGCGCTTTCAGATCACGCTTGCAGGCTTCCTTGAAGCGGAGATGGGGGCGTCCACTGCCACTATATATTATACAGGAACTTGATAAATCGGTTACTCCAATAAATATATACCTTGATTTATCAAAAGCATTTCACACAATTGATCACAATATATTGGTACAGAAGTTAAATTACTATGGATTAAATGACAAGGCTCTGGACCTTTGTAAGAGTTATTTACAAAATCGTAAGCAGTACATAGAAATTGAAAATGTAAACTCTAAGGAAATAGTCATCAACACTGGTGTCCCTCAAGGTTCAATTTTAGGGCCACTCTTATTTGTTATATATATAAATGATATAGCACTTTCTAGTGACCTTTTCAAATTCATAACGTATGCTGACGACACCACCCTTACTAGTACACTAAATACATTTAACGATTCAGAAGGCCAAATGCGAAGTGAAAATATTAACAAAGAACTAACAAAGATTAACAATTGGTTAAAAGCTAATAAGCTGTTACTAAATGCCAAAAAAAGTAAATTCATGATTTTTCATATGCCTTAAAAGAAAGTAGAATACCCTTTGTTACAAATAGATGGGGCACACATTGAATGTGTAAATGATTTCAATTTTTTTAGGTATCACAATAAATAACCATTTAAACTGGCAGGGTCATACATACAAAATAGCAAATGAAATATATAAAACACAATAGGCATACTAAATAAACTTAAACACTTTTTACCACCTAATACATTATATATTATGTACAATGTTCTTATTCTCCCTTACATTAATTATGGCTTACTTTTATGGGGTCATTAGGTACATCGAATTTTCAAATTACAGAAAAAAAGCAATACGAATAATATCCTTAAGTAAATACAATGCTCACACAAGTCCTATTTCTAAAAGACTTCAGTTGCTAAAGTTGGATGACTTTTATAAAATCCAACAATTAAAATTTTACTATAAACTAATTAACAATTGTTTACCCTACCACGTCAATGTTTTTTTCCAAACACACACATCTATGATATTCATCAGCACTGCTCACGTGAAAGAAATAATATGTATATGTCCAGATTCAAACATGAATGTGCAAAAACATGCACTAGACACAACATAGTAGAGACAGCAAACAATATACCAAGTAGTATCATTAATAAAATTTGCACCCTCAGTCTATATGGTTTTTCAACATACACAAAATACTTTTTAATTTTTAATTATTATTTTAATTAGTATTCATAATTGCTTTATTTGTAATTTGTAGTACGTATTGAAATGTATACCTAAGTAGCCATATGTACGTCAATCTGTACAAGAGTACATATAATCAGTCCTTGTATTATGTATGTATGTTGATACACTGAGTAATTATCAACTGTAAAACAAGTCATATGCTATTCTTATTTGTGACATGTAAATTTTGTTGTTTGTTTATATTTATGAGGTGGCTCCTGTGCTAGCGATATTATATATCTTAATGGGAGTCACCCGGCCTTATCTATAACTTACATTATTCATTGTATATGTATCGTGCTTATAGGTCAAATAAATTTATTCTGAGTTCTGAGTTCTATATCGATTTTCCCCGCGATACATGGCGACAACCAACCCACCACCCACTACCCACCACCCACTACCCACCACCCACCACCCACCACCCACAAAAGCGATATACAGCGACGAAGGCGATTGCTTTGAGACGGTCCTCGATTGGCGGATGACTTTCCACACTGCGCAGTGTTTGATACAGTAACGAGATATCATTCAAGTAGGAAAAAAATTGATCACAAGATGGATGTTTCCAAATAGTAGACGGTGATTTGTCTTCATAGCTGTCTTCTTCTGGGTGGCAGATACACGTTTTGTATTACTATTAATAACATTCGATATTCGATCAATGTAAGCGTTCTAGACGGGTGTACATAAATAAGCTTCCTTGCAAGCTAACTAGTGCGCCCGCTTTTACGTACAGAGAGCACATTCGCACACATGCACAACACGCATAAGTATAGGCACAACACACGCGGGCACCAAAATAAACGCATGTAGTACGTAACCTATTTGGGTTTGTTCAATGCACCGTAACAATATTTTGGAAGGTGGTGTGTCGAAGGTGTCCGAAGCTAGTCCAGGCCAAGATGTGTCTATCGTGCGACCGACATAGTTCTTTCGCACTGACTCTAGGCTTAGCTCCAACAATTTTCCCCACCAATAAAATCATTATAAATATTGACATCGGAACTTGGTAAATAATTGGGGGGGGGGCTGATGTTCACCAATAACCTCCAATGGCAACCCGTTTGAGAATCACCAAAAACCTCCATTTCCATCCCTAGAGGCTCTCCAAAAACCTCCGAGATTGCATACAACCGCTCATTACGTCCTCTGAGCCGAGCGCCAAGTTCCGTCAAAGTATAGTCAGTGGTGGGTAATGACAGATGCTTCCAGTCGGATGTCATTGTTTTATCATCATCACTCTGGCCCACTATTGTCTCCACTACTCTCACTCACTCACTCACTCACTCACTCACTCACTCACTCACTCACTCACTCACTCACTCACTCACTCACTCACTCACTCACTCACTCACTCACTCACTCACTCACTCACTCACTCACTCACTCACTCGCTCGCTCACTCACTCACTCACTCACTCACTCACTCACTCACTCACTCACTCACTCACTCACTCACTCACTCACTCACTCACTCACTCACTCACTCACTCATGCACTCAAACAATTAATTAATCAATCAATCAATCAATCAAGCAAACAATCAATCAATCAATTGATCAATCAATCAGTCAATCCCCCACCCATTCACTCAGTAACTCATTCTTTCTCTCTCTCTCTCTCTCTCTCTCTCTCTCTCTCTCTCTCTCTCTCTCTCTCTCTCTCTCTCTCAATTGATCAATCTCAATCTCTCTCCCACTCCTCGTCGCTCTGAAGGAGGCATACAACACTTCTATAAGGGAAAGCCAGTACTGTCAATCTGCATCCTGCCTGGCGATGGTGTACGGAAGGCTGCGTGATTTCGCTTCTTTCCCACGGTCCTTTGCCATGTTTTCTTGGGGTGACCTTGCAATCAGTTGTGCAACTCACGGTTGTTTTAGGCTTCGAGTCAGGGAATATTTGGCGCACGTGCCCTAGTCTTCTATTTATCTGTCGTCTGTCGAATCTTCCGAAGATACTACTCGAGAAGGTATGTAGCATTGTGTGAAGATGCGCAATAAAGAGGTTCTCCGGTTCTTCTATTTTAGTCACTAGGCAGTGGCAACGGTATCTTCGATTCCTGGTAGTGTCACGTATCGACTATTCATGCAAACCCATTAGCACAAATGTTTTTTTTATAATTTGCTCAATCGGTCAATCATAGCGATTCATTACAGTTTCCCTGTGCGCCTTTTCTTGCATGGAGGGATGTTGAATACACTACAACAGCTGAAACGACATTATTGTAAATACATCGCTTATGCTTTTTTCTAATTCACGCACGAAAACAAGATAGTCTAAATGTTATAGTCGAACACCTTTGACTGCACCATATCTAAAACCATATTGCTATGACAATGCTTGGTACCCAAAATAGTACCACAAAAAGTATACAATAAGTAACTAGTAAACTGTTGCTGACCGTCAAGCCGCAAGGGGCGGGCCTGACACACATATGCTTTCGTTGAAGCAATACATTTATCGGCGAGCCGTCAACCATCAAACCATTTTCAGTGGGTGTCTCTCATATCACAATGTGTTGACCAGCATTCTTAATTCGACAGAAACAATGGGTGACGATGACCAGGTCAATTTGTTATTCTTATAAGTGTCAATTAGGTCGTACTTGCTCCGTAAGTACTGCCAAGTACAAAGAACACGCGAGAAGAAACACGGTCAATAACTGTTCCAAGGACAAACGAGATTGGTGATTTTGTGGACGCTGCGTCACTGTTACGCCGAATCACTAATCGCCACTTAGTAGACCATCAGTGATGTAGCAGCCTAAGGGGCCATGACAACACACCAATGATCACCTGTCTTCAGTATATTTTTCAACTTCGATGAGAGAACATACTTTATACCTTTTGGAGAGAAACAGTGTCGCACGATCCGACACGAAGCGTCAGTAAACACCGATCCCACTGAAATAAACGTAATTTACAATGTGAGCCAGTAATGTTTTGAGATTAGCCCTCGGTCAATATCTTTCTTTCGCCAAATTGAACTTGGCGTCTTGTCAATAATAGCGTTTACTCAGTCAATGTGACATTGTCAAATTTGCTTGAATGATTTTTCGGAAACCACTGGTTCCGGGAAGTAAATTCTTCCATTACTGGAAAGTATCCAGACTGTCTGCTTGTTTAAATCGACATCACAATGACGTCTTTGTAATGGAAAAGGTCAGCCGAAGTGCAGCCGCAACACTGGTCGAAGTTTCAGCTGTTGACTGTTTACCTCCGCGCGGAATGGACGCAGACAGCTGATTTATCTCACACATTATTTGTCAGCACATATGTTTTTCTTTTACCTCTACAATTCTTCTTCTTTTTCTATGCTTTCCTTTTCTGTATTTTTTCTTTCACCCCCTTCTGCTTATTCTTCTTAACCGCTCTCTTTTTATTGTTCCCCATCTATTTCTTTTACTTGTACCTCAGTTAATTATTCTTATTTTTTATGTTTTCTTAAATTTTTCGTTATCTAATTCATCTTATTTCCTTCTTATTGTTCTTGTTCATATTATTATTATTATTATTATTATTCTTTTTCGTCAGTTCGTATTTTGAGCAGCTTTTTCATACAAATAACTGTCTGTTACGTCACTTACTACTTAATTCTCAATCCATTACATGTCCAATGATCGCCATTGCTCGTCTCCGTAAAAATCGTACACAACACTTGTTGTAGCTAAGTACAGCTCCATACCGGTAAGTGAACCACTACAACGTGGAATGACACAGTTTGCCCAATGTTCGAAACAACAACACGACGATACGGATCCGGAATGTATTGGCTGGGAGATCGAAACCGTAACCACTTCGACACAACGTCAGTTTCGCATTGATGGACTTGACGTTGTGTAAGCGTGCTAGCATGCCCTGTAAGGTGATTCAAAGGTTAGTTGTTTTTGTTTCTAATTTCGCCAGTTGGATTACTGCTTTGTTCAGACAACTGCACCAAAACAAGCGTCATTAAGAACACGTGCTAGGTACTTTACGTTGATACATGGAATGGCGTAAATATATGCTCCCACAATGTCAGACAGTTCATCGGCAGCGGTGAACTTAAGAAGATTGATTGAATGCGACGCAAAACTATGCAATTATTTCACTGATGCGTCGTAAAGCACATACACCTGCCCAGCTTGAGTTTCTTTAACATGCGCGGTTGACTTACCTTGAGTAGCTTTCATTAACGTATCGCATTACGTAGGTATCCCGTCAAAAGCAATCTGCCACACGTACATTAATTCAGTGAAAGGACATGTTGGGAGAATGCACTCACGTCACTAGACCTCCTCTCATATAATCAATGTCTTGAAAGAAAATAGACATCAGAGTGCCTCGAAGAAAATATGTGTGGCACGGTGAGAGTGGGTGAGAGAAAAACGCACAGACATATAACTACAATAGAGTATTTGAGGGGCGCAGTGGTGCAGTGTCTAGAGCTTCGGACTCTTGAACGAGAGAACTCGCTTTCGAATCCTACGTTGCCGTGTCGAACAGAACCGAACTGTATGAACGAGTACCTGATTATAGACAGTGGTAGATATTTGTGAACGAATACTCTTCGTGCATTAACTGCAACGTGGCTGGAAGCTTAAGAGAAGTCAAGTGGTGCTCTATTGAACAGTTCTAACAGGGGGTAAAGTATCAAGCGCCTTGAGCAGATCTGAGGTTTGGACTGTGATATATACGTAGTTACCTTTACTTTTTACATTTGATATAAGACGGCGGACGATACACACACACACACACACACACACACACACACACGCACACGCACACGCACACGCACACGCACACGCACACGCACACGCACACGCACACGCACACGCACACGCACACGCACACGCACACACACACACACACACACACTCACACACATATGCATGCACGCCCGCCCGCACGCACACACGCACATACATACATCCATACATACATATGTATATGTATATATATATATATATAACTATATGTATATATATATATATATATGTGTGTGTGTGTGTGTGTGCGTGTGTGCGTGCGGGCGATCGTGCATATATATATATATATTTATATATATATGTATATGTGTATATATATATATATATACATATGTATGTATGTATGTATGTATGTGCGTGTGTGCGTGCGGGCGTTCGTGCATGTGTGTGTGTTTCGTCCGCCGTCTTATATAAAATGTAAAGAGTAAAGGTAACTACTTATATAGAACAGTCCAATCCTCAGATCTGCTGAAGGCGCTTGATACTTTACCTCCTGGTAGAACTGTTCAATATATATATGTGTGTGTGTGTGTGTGTGTGTGTGTGTGTGTGTGTGTGTGTGTGTGTGTGTGTGTGTGCGGCATTCATTGGCTAACAGTCTCAATCGAATTGATCACCACGGATTGACACGTGTGCAAGAAACGCGACAGATTTTGTTTTTGTATGGAACTAAGTCTCCTGTCTGCGTACTGCGTCAACAAATAAAATGCCCCAAATCAATCATACTAACAAACTGACGCTCTTTGCAAACTTAGTTCCATACAAAAACAAAATCTGTCGCGTTTTTTGGTGTGTGTCCGTGGAGATCAATAGGACTGAGACCGTTAGCCAATGAACGCCGCCGGGGCTACTTCGTACCTTGGTACTTTGCAAATACGCGAACAGTCATCTAACCAGTCACACACCGTGTATAGCCGAACAAAACAATCACAATGGAATAATACAAAACAGCAAAGTATGTACGTAATGTAAAAATAACTATGACGTTAAACGTCTTCACACGATGATAGCTAGTGGGGATTATAGAGGTCCTCGTTTACTTGACATTCTGCTACTCTTCTTCTGTAATCGTATACTTTGAGAAGGGTAGATGTGTTCATTGCCAACTGATAATATGACATTGTGAACCACGATTAGATACACGTTTTCTAGTTTTGATAACGAATGCATGAATACTAATAATGGTCCATAAACAAGCTGCGATCAAGAAGCATCACACGACAGCCAAGAAAGCATCGAGGTTCACGTTTGTCGAGTCTGGTACGCGCAAAATAAATTAAATTAGCCTCGACTGGCAGGCTCGTGATACCGTGATTGCTTTGACTGACGAATGTGCTATTTCATAGAAGGTTCACTCGTGAAACAACGGTTTCTCACGAGAGCTATCGCTATTAGTGAACCGTGATATCCCCGGCCTACTCTCCAAAAAGGTCAACTCTTTCTGCTTGGTGTGCTGCCATTGGTAGAAAGACGTCTGCCGTGCAACGACGACCATGTGAGATACGGGAAGTTACATCAGGCGGAAGGGGGCTTGTACTTCCTGTGACTGTCGTGTTTTGTGTAGCTCGTGACATTTCACGACGGTGCGCGAGAGATGAGGCAAATCGATATCACCGAGCGAACCGCACCGTATGTCACACTACGATAACTTGACGCTCAGCACACATCCCAAACATACAACGCCGTACATTCATCCAGAATACTAGTGGTACATGAATGCAATATATTTATTTATTCAGAATCGACCAACGCCAAGTTATGCAAACATAAAAACCAATACCGTCTTTGGGCTTAGCAATGTGGACTATTTCCGTGTTCCACTGTTTAACCAAGGTCATCTATTTATAAGAAAACACTTTATTAAACATGATATACTATTACATTTAAGGAACGTTTTCAAAATGCAAAAAAATACATTATTTCCCTGACACACCGACGACAATGTCCCGATGGCCCGTTCTGGTAATGACAGTTTTCAGTATAAAAGATCATTGTTACTGACCGAAGTCGATTGTAAAAAGCATAATTTTATATCTGAGCTGATTAGAATGTCAGTGAAAAGGTGATGTAACATCAGGCTTGTTAATTATATTTTGTAGGTCAAATATGTTTTATTTATAACAATACCATTATAATTAAAACAATGTTATAGTAAATACATTGCCAACTGTATCATATATCTCGACACATTTACTCAGCTCAAGAAGTGAACAGTTATACTGCGTTGTCGATTCGGAATCAAACATGTCTATTTAACGAATTATACGTTGTCAAGCACCGTCAATCATTCCGTAATCGTAATATTGTCCCAGAAACAGTTGGCGATAAATAAATGAAAATGGTTTTCCACAAATAGATGTATATGACCAATGTCAATGGGGATGTCTTCCGCGGACACTCTCCCCGATGTCGGGAGGTTCGGTGAATGGTCTGATAAATTGGTGTATCCGGTCGATCTTGATGGAATATACTGTCAAGATATCATCCGTGTCCCCCAAAGGAACATCTGGTGCCTCCTTGTGTTCATGGTGCAAAGTGGTACGAATGTATGATAAATAGTCGATGGTAACAAATCACAACTGTCTTCCTCGTTGTGTCGTTGTCCATTTCGGCGTTGTTCTATTAAAATCACGTGATGTATTATGTGTTTAATACCATATTAATAATGGGTAATAGTGAGTTGTGTAAAGACAACGCAGTGATGCTTTTGTCTTGCTCAACTGTAGCGTTGTATTGACACATGAATAATATAATTATTTCGTGTTTTATGTCGAACCATATTCAATGTAATTGCTAAATGAGAACGTGGCCACGATCAACATAGATGATGACGTCAGAATATCCTGGTTATAGCCAACGTTTCAGAAATCATTATACTATTTGAATGGATTGAAGATCTGATTTCTTGATTGAGCTATATGCGGTTCTCCTCAGCATTCCACTAGGAAGACTGGTGTATACGGTTGAAATATACAGAAAGGCATCAAAGATTCTTGAGATGAAATCGTGCTAATAATCATTATAATATTTAGTGCTCTTTAACAATACATTTGTTTTGAAGATGTTTCCATTGTGGGTAGGTGTGGTAGTAACATCTGCTTTTATCTTCCACTGCTGTCTTGCTTCGGGGGGACTGTAGGAACAACTGCGTTCTTTGTTTTCCGCCGATACCATATAGCCTCGCATGTAGGAAGATTATACTAGTAACTTCTTCGAGGTAGCTGGTGGGTACTGGTCACAGCGAGGCAACAGACTAATTAGATTTTAGATGAGGGAGGCGCATGGAGTCTCAGAGGCGTAGTGGAACAGCCACCGGCGTTTGGGTGTAGAAGTAACAACTGCTGTCTTGCGGTCACCAATACCTCAACATATACAAACTGACAGAGACCATTCCCTTGGCCGGAACGATGGAACCGGCAGAGAAAAGGAACCTCTCCTCTCAACGGCTGCGTAAACGAAGGCTGTAACAGATGTGTGTCTACTATCATATAAGTTCTTCTGTCTATTGTACACAGGCAGTGTTTTTATCAATACAGTCTGAAGTCAAAATTACAATGACATTCTCACTTAATAAAAAAATGACGTCAGTCGCAGGGCCTGTTCAGGAATGGATCACCACAAAATTGTCAGTTTATTGGCGAATAACTGGTAGCGACGGGAGTGTGGACGCGTGAGCTCCTATTGTTGAGTAAGGTTAACTGTAACAGTCACCATAACAGTTATATACTTATACGAGGCAGACGTTTAGCTCGGTCTGCGTTGCTCTGTATGAGCAGCACCTATTAGGGTCGCTGTAAAAATAAAGGTAAGTTCTTATGTAGAGCAGCATCCAGTCCACAGGACTGCTCAAAGCGCATTACACTTTACTCCCTGGCAGATTTGTTCAATCGAACAACATCATCTCAACTTCACTGGGAAGCATCCAACCAAGCTGCAATTAATGCGCGAATACACAAATGTCCACCACTGTATATAGCCAGGTACTCATTCATACCGCTGCGTGAACTGGAGCAACGTATAGTGAACGAACTTGTCCAAGGTTCGAAACCGCACCACAGGATTCGAACCCGGGTTCTCTCGGTCGAGAGTCCGACGCTCTGACACTGCTCCACTGCGTTGTACGCACGCCGTAGTCTGGGGATGGTGAGAGAAAAAGAGCCCCGAAACAGTGAGCTTCACGTCACCTTGGCTGGACTGTCGCACACAGGCAGACAGACAGACAGACAGACAGTGGTTTTTATTTTGATCCATATACATATCACTCAATAAATGAGTATGTAAAAGCATAATAATCACAAAATAGTATATAAATTATCACGAGTAAGTCAGTGAGATTCCCACTAAGGCAAACAAATCCGCTCTTGTGGGAGACATCCAGTTATATTAATGACAAGTCCTGGTGTATAAAAAGTAGCAGTAATCGGTCAACAGATTAAGTCAAGCAAGGCCTATAACATGACATCATGCATGATAATGGACGACTGGTTATCAACCCACAAATATGTATTCCTATTTGTTGTTCACTTATTGTGGCAAATTAAACAAATTCGTAATGTGCATACAAGTGGATAAGTCAGCAAATAATACTATTTAACATACATTGCAAACCCGTGTAAGCTGTGAGTGTAAAGTTAATTTCTGATTAAATCCAGGTGCATTATTGATAGCAATGACCAATAATTTAAACGACCATGGAGAGATGGTCGGGTTATTAACCTTCACATTGTGATCGGTCAGCAAGACTTGCAGTACGTCGAGAACTTCCCTTACCTCGGAAGCTACATCTCTAGGGAAGGCGACGCGGAAGTAAATGTGCGAGCGAGGATAGGCAAGGCATCAGCAGTGTTCCAAAGAATACGTCCAATATGGTCCAGTACCACCATCAGAAAGGACATAAAACTACGTCTTTACATGTCAATCGTAATACCAACAGCGATATATGCCTGTGAAACGTGGAAGGATATACAACAAACTAGACATATTCCACCGGCGATGTCTCCGGTTCATATTGGGCATATCGTGGAGAGAGCACATCAACAATGAAGAAGTGATGAGGAGGGCATGTCTGGACAGCCTGCATCACATAGTTAAGTCTCGACGACGAAGACCAGCGGGAGATATCCTACGCCTACTAAGAGAGAGAACAGCACATGTAGCAATGGAATGGGTGCCTGAAGGTGGAAACAGAAGGAGAGGAAGGCTGACTAAGACCTGGCGCAAGACATTTAAAGAAGATCTGGCAGAAATGGAAATTACCTGGAATGAGGCCAAAGAAATTGTGTAAGACCGTAATAGATGGAGAAAGCTCGTCGCCGGATGCCCCGAAAGGAACAGGAGGAACTAAATATAAGTCTAAATATTGATAGTATGCAGCAAGGTATATCTGGGGCTTTGTTATTAAATGTGTTTGCGATAATCGTTTTGTTTGTTATAATTTCGTCACTATATATAACAGATTTAGGGAACGTTTTCTTTTCTCATTTTCTGGACAGAATATCGCTTATAGTTTCTGATGAATTTTTAAATATTAGTTTTGTATTCATTAAAACAAGATTCATAGTGTAGTTGTTTGGCTGTTCGTATACTTGGTTTAAGTATGTTGTTATACGTTATCAGATTAGTTCGAATTGCTGAATGTTCACGTGAATCAGGCAGTCATTTTGAGTTTCTTATATAACTTGTCTCTGTATCGTATTGACTTGAGCAGGCCGAAAGTAATCCATGTTGATTTTTTGTGTTTTGTATTTTTGAATGTAGCTATTTTATATGGCATGTGCTTGTTTTTTGCGCATTTGATTAATTCATGTTAGTTTATTTTTGGATTAGCAGAAGGCGAGTGATGACATTTATTATAAACATCTGAAGACGTGATTTCATTTATGAATTTGTAAATAGCTTCTTGATTTTTAATGTTAATTTTAATATATTTAGGTGGTGGTTCTTTGTGTGGAACTGTGTTTAGAAAGGTAAACTATGGTTGATGGACCGATAATTGTTTCGTTAAAATACATGATTTTGGTGTTATTATAGGATCGGTTAATTTATAAAACAAGTTACCTATTAGCGTTCCATTATTATTTGAAAATCTTGTAGGGGGTGTAATAGGGAATAAAAGTTATAAGTTTTTTTGGTTATTTTAAGAAGGTTTATATTGAAATCACCAGCAATAATGATGTTGGATTTTGATTCGTCAAAGGATGAGATAATTGGTGTGAATTCGCAAAAAACTGTTTATAATTTTCACTGAGGTCTCTCGGAGGTCAGTAAAATATTTCCAATTATATTATCTTTTAAGAGTCCACCTCCAGTTACGTTAATACATTGTCTTTCCCAGTGTTGAAACTGATTTAGAGACAAAATTACTTTTAAATTGAATGTGTTGCTTAAGTAAATTACTAGCCCGCCTTTATAGCTACATGTTTTGCCTTGTGTAATGCAATGACATCCCTCGATTTGTAGGTGTGACAGATCATCATTATCTGAAAGCCAACTTTTCTGAAACGCTAAATAACATTTTTATCTGGTTAAGTTCCTCTACGAAGGCTTCAATTTCGCTGATTTTTGCATTAATAGATTTTATACGTTTGAGCAAAGTATACTAAACCTTTCATTATTTGTTTCTGCTAGTAGTTTAACATTGTCAAGATTATAATATGTGGAATGACGTATTGGTTGAAAATCTTCAACAGCAGCCTCATTTAGTTGTATATTAAATACATAATTCACATTTACACTTCCTTGAAATCAGGAATTTTTTTTTCGTTAACTAGCATTCTATAAATGAGTAATTATGTTTGAAACATGTACCGTAACAACCGACTGTCCACTGTAAACGAAAAGCCTCGTTTTACCATTGCCATACGATGTTGATATACTCAATGCTGTGTAGCATGTCAACATATCTGTCATCATGCAAGAAATACATGTGTGTGCAACAATACTCTTCTTTAGTTCAGAATATCTCTGGGAGACATAGCTGCCCGGATGATCCCACGATATGCTATTCTGTCTACCGTTCGTTTCTCTGCTTTCACGATGTCGTTTTCCAACCAGTCGCTGATGTCCTGCTCCCATCTTCTCCTTGGTCTTCCTCTTCCTCTCTTTCCCTCCACTTTGGCTTCTAGGATTGTTTTCTCTAAGGAATCGTGTAGTTTGATGTGGCCAAAATAACTAAGTTTTAGTCCTTTTATTTTATTTACTAGTTGGCAGTTCTCTTGTCAATTTTTTTTAAGGATCTCTGCGTTGGTTGTTTTAGTTATCCATGGCACTCTTAGGACTTTTCTGTAACATTTCATCTCAAACGCTTGTATTCTTCTCATGTCTTCTTTGTTCAGTGTCCATGTTTCGCTCCTGTGTAGAGCTGTTGGGAAAGCGCAAGTGTTTACAATTATTATCTTTGCTGGTATGTTTAGGCATTTCCATACATTTTTTCAAAATATTTAGCTTCTGCGTTGCTATGGCTATTCTTCTTCTGATCTCTGCAACAACAAAATAAACAAAAAAGAAATGTATAGAAAAAACATCATGAACGGTACGTGTCGTAACCGGACGTATCCGGACCGGTCTTCGCATTGGTACGACATAATGACAATAGTAATCAGGATAAAAATAGCAAGAAGAAAAACAAACAAATGGAATCCATGGCAAGTAATTATTTCGCATTATAAATTATGTTAACACACAAGCATGTGTGAAAAAGTAAACAAGGTGTGGAAACCGATAGTAAAAGGATACAAATTCTGTAAATATACGGAGAGGCAAATTGCATTATTCAATACATTTCTGGAAATAAGTATTAATTAACGAAGGAAAGACACACATTATAATTAGTTTGCATTATAAGGAAAGAAACAAGAACATAAACTGCAAAAAACATTACAAGACGCAAGCTATACCAGAAAGTAGTTATAAAAAGTAAATGTTGCGTCATATGAATATAGAGAAACCAGACAATATGTATCGCCTTGAATCTAGCAAGGGAAAAACAAATCGTAACTAATCTTTATCATAATAATATACCTGAGAATAACAATGACGATGATGTTGTGTATTCTTGCTAATTAATAAAGTACGCTGTAACAGATCCGACGCAACATCTTACTAGTGCATCATGTGAACCATCTTACTGGTGCATCATGTGAACCATCTTACTGGTGCATCATGTGAAACATCTTACTGGTGTATCATGTGAACCATCTTACTGGTGCATCATGTGAAACATCTTACTGGTGCATCATGTGAACCATCTCACTGGTGCATCACGTGAACCATCTTACCGGTGCATCATGTGAAACATCTTACTGGTGCATCATGTGAACCATCTGACTGGTGCATCATGTGCACCATCTCACTGGTGCATCATGTGAACCATCTTACTGGTGTATCATGTGAACCATCTTACTGGTGCATCATGTGAACCATCTCACTGGTGTATCATGTGAACCATCTTACTGGTGCATCATGTGAAACATCTTACTGGTGCATCATGTGAACCATCTTACTTGTGCATCATGTGAACCATCTCACTGGTGTATCATGTGAACCATCTTACTGGTGCATCATGTGAAACATCTTACTGGTGCATCATGTGAACCATCTCACTGGTGCATCACGTGAACCATCTTACCGGTGCATCATGTGAAACATCTTACTGGTGCATCATGTGAACCATCTGACTGGTGCATCATGTGAACCATCTCACTGGTGCATCATGTGAACCATCTTACTGGTGTATCATATGAACCATCTCACTGGTGTATCATGTGAACCATCTTACTGGTGTATCATGTGAACCATCTTAAAAGCTGTCGAGGTCTTTGATCACTCTGATCTCTGTACTTGCACCACTCAGTGTTTTCACCAATACTCTACCCGACTACGTCCAGCAGTCGGTTATTTTATTTTCTCGTTTCAGCACCCTCGTCTTGTAGGCCAGTCCTGCTCTGTTCGATGTTAATTCTTCGTTTAGAAAGATGGCCTTGTCTTTGTCGTTGTCGACTTTATGCCGTTTCAGCTGTGTGCGCGTTTTGTATACACCATCCCGGACCGCCTCGCTACGGACGCGCACAGTGATTGCGCGGTTCCTCAGGTTTCCGCTCGTGTCCTTCTTGGGGCCCAGGCGCTGACAAGGCTCCAGATGTCAGTTTCATCCCCATCTTCTCGTTGATCGTTTGCATTCGTACTTTCTCCACCCGTCTCTGGAAGGCCCTGGAAGCGGAGGTTGGGACGAGAAGAGTACTGCTTTCGTTTGTCCGCCTCCGCCTCCAGAACAACGTCCACCCTTTCCTCTAGGGTACTGATCTGTTTATCTTTGCACTGCAGCTGTTCCTTCATGTTTGTCATCTGGTATCCCATGACGGCAGCCATTGTTTTGATGAGGAGTGGCGCCATTAGCTCCATGACTTCGATGACAGTTTCGGGCTCAGGGGCACTTGACGACTTGCTGCGAGTCCGGTTGTCCTTTGACGGCGTTGCACTCCCCCGTGACAACTTAAATCGGTAATTTTCAATGCGGTATTTTCAGATATCGGTTAAATATTACTTTTTAACGCCTACGCCCCACCGCTTAATATCGAAAGCTAGCCACCTCTCAATCTATTGCTTCACCACATGTCCCTCAGTTCAAAATGCAATACCTTCTGACACCGTCACACCAACAGAAAAGACCAGTACCGCTACGTCACCCGACCATGCTAGCGCAGATCGAGACCTGCGAACTTTATAACCCTGAACGACAACTCTAACAATGACAAACCATAACTTAGGTGGACAACGTCAACGCTACAACGACGAGCGGAAGTCATCTTGAGAAGGTGTGACATAAACACGACCGCATCAACAACCGAGGCTAAATCTAGTACTAACCTGCGAAAATAACACAAAAGGCAATTCATATTAAACGAGTTATGGTCATGCATGTTTAGCAAGACGTGATGTATTTACCCAATTTAATAACTAATGGCATACGCTATGTATATAAGGGATGACCGCCTTTTATGTAACATCAGATTAAGAAATAAAAACTAAGAACGTTCGCAGCATAAAGGCCAAATGTGTGTGTGTGTGTGTGTGTGTGTGTGTGCGTGAGTGGGTGCCGCGTGCGTGCGCATATGTGCGTGTGTACGTGTGCTTGTGTGCATTGTGCGCATGTGCACATGAGCGTTGGTGTGTGTGTGTGTATGGGCGCGCGCGTGCGTGCGTGTGGTTGTATGAACTAGCAACGTTCTCAACAGGCTGCATCAGGTTCTAATAAACACATCTCAAAGAGACCCTCCCACACCGGTGGAAACTGAGAAAGTGATCAACCTCCTACCAAACAGAAAAGCCGCTGACATCTACAAGGCTAAAGGCCAGTGCCTCGCAAAAAAATCACATAACTTTTTTAGTCCATGTGGGAGCAAGAAACCATTCTTCAAGTGTACCAAGATGCCTCTATTGTTCACTTTTACAAGCAGAAAGGAAATGACAAGTCTGTGATAATCACCGGGGAACCTCACTTCTCTCGATTGCTGGTAAAATCTTTGCCAGAATCCATTTGAATCGCCTAGTGGAGCATGTTGATCATGACTTGCTACCAGAGAGCAAATGCGGCTTCAGGAAACGACGGGGAACCATCGACATGGTGTTTTCTGCCAGGCAAGTTCAAGAGAAATGCCAAGAACATAATGTGAACTTCTACACCAACTCCATCGTCCTCCCCAAAGCTTCAATACCGTCAGCCGGGATGGTATGTGGAAAACCATGGAGGAATATGGCTGCCCATCAACCTAGTTCGGCAATTCCACGACGGCATGTTTGAGCGTGTCCGTGAAGGCGGAGAGTTGTCTGACTCGTTTCCAGTCACCGATGGAATCGTGTGTGATGGCGCCAACTCTCTTTAGCAAGATGTTTTCTGCTATGCTCAATGACGCCTTTCAAAACGATGTCCATGGAATAAAAATCAGATATCGTACATATGGAAAACTGTTCAAATCTTAATCAACTCCGGGCAAAAACCAGTGTTGAGATAGACCCTGTCCGTGACTTCTTGTTTACCGATGATTGCGGACTGAATGCAGGATCACAGTCTGACATGCAGCAAAGCATGGACCTGTTTTCCTATGCATGTGATAATTTTGGTCTGCGGATAAGCACAAAGAAGACTGAAGTGATGTACCAGCCTGCTTCAGGAAAGCCGTACCTCGAGCCAGAGATAACTGCGAAACCCCAAAACGTGATTGCTGTGAACAAGTTCATTTACCTTGGGAGTACACTCTTTCTGGTTGTCCACATTGATGATGAAACAAATGCAAGGATTGTCAAAGCAAGTGTGGCACTTGGCAGGCTCCGCATACCAGCTTTGGAGCGTAGAGGAATACGTCTGCGGACAAAACTGAAAGCATACAGAGCGATTGTGATTCCATCACTACTCTACGTGAGCGAACATGGACTGTGTACCAGCGCCATGCCAAAAACCTACACCACTTTCACATGAGCTGTCTACAAAAGTTGCTGAAAATCAAGTGGCAGAACATAGTTCCAGACATCGAGGTGCTCTCCCAGGCTGCCTTGTCAAGTGTATACGCCGTGCTGACGCTGACACAGCTAAGGTGGGCTGGCCATGTGGTCAAATTGCCAGACACTCGTCTTCCAAAGAGGGTGCTCTTGTGTGAACTGACAAACGGGACCCGCTCTCGCGGAGAACAAAATAAACGATATAAGGGCACACTAAACACATCCCTCAATAATTTCAATATGCCCCATGACTGTTGGGAGAAACCTTAGCGCAGCGAAACAAAAATTACACTGGCAGTCGGCGATGATGAAATGTGGTCTACTTCGCTTCGCAAAAAACGAACACCAACATTGTGTGTGTGGTGTAGTGTGGTGGTGGTGGTGGTGGTGGTGGTGGTGTGTGTGTGTGTGTGTGTGTGTGTGTGTGTGTGTGTGTGTGTGTGTGTGTGTGTGTGTGTGTGTGTGTGTGTGTGTGTGTGTGTGTGTGTGTGTGTGTGTGTGTGTGTGTGTGTGTGTGTGTGTGTGTGTGTGTGTGTGTGTGTGAGAGAGAGAGAGAGAGAGAGAGAGAGAGAGAGAGAGAGAGAGAGAGAGAGAGAGAGAGAGAGAGAGAGAGAGAGTGAGAGAGAGATAAAGAACGTAACCTAACCCCAACACAGAGAGGACGACCAAAGGTAAATCAAATATGACACCGGGATCAAAACTAACCTGCAACCACGATGCGACGGGCAGAACGTAATGTAAAATGCACAGTAATAAGTGTCATACATGAAACAATCAGACGGAACGCATCCGACGTTGCTGTTTATTACAGGTATTTTTATATGATCACACTGAGTAGTTAAGAATATATCTGTTTTAATGCAATTTATACCGTTTTACATGCCACACATGTTTGTACGCACATAACCCTAGTTGGTTTTACATTTTCTTGTATGCGAGCACGGATATATGTGCGTTAGCATGCGCCAATTCATCGGATTCCAACTAAGCCCCCGAGTAAATGTCAAACGCATTTGAATAATCCATAATTATTTGCAATCATTTTTGGAAATGAATGTCCATCGTCTGGGGGCGTTGAGGCCATCGCCAGCAGCAAACGCCGTCGACCTCTGTCATCGGCAAACTCACGCGGCGAGACACCGAGGGGACGTGTCAATAGTAACTGAGAGGGAACGCTTCAATAACAGCTGAGAGAGAGAGAGGCCGTGTGAACAGCAACTGACATCGAGGGGACGTGTGAACAGCAACTAACACCGAGGGGCCGTGTGAACAGCAACTGACACCGAGTGGACGTATGAACAGCAACTGACACCGTGTGTCAGCATACAGTGTTACGTTAAATATAATTTCGTGGTGTCAACTGTTTCATTTTAAGAACACCAAGGTAAGAAAGGCGCGGACAACGGATGTTTCTGTTGCAGATGTCTCATTCAGCAGGAAAGCCAGTGCTTTAGACGGAACACGGTTAATACGAATCAAATCTGGTCGTTTTTTTTCCCGCTGACATCTCAGACAGAAGGATCCTTCTCGGGGCAGCTATATGATCACCTCTTCCGCTGTGATATTTGCGAGTGTCGTCTGTTTTTGGATTTTGATCCTGTTCGTGGCATTAGGGCTTTACTTCGCGACTTTACGATGACATCTTTAGCAGTTATGTTTCCAAGTGTGGCATCTGTTTCGTGCTGCAAATGTCATGTGGAGACAATGTTGCTGACAGTTGATGTACCACTTTTTTAAACTGAGGTTTACAGAACTGAGCATTACAGATACTTACTAATATTTAAATGTTTTATGCCGCCGAACCATGATTGTTGATACGACGCACTACACAATAATTCGCTCAATTTTCGGACTTCGATCAGATACGCATAGCCAATTTGTGTGTTCTGAACATCGATATGTAATGTACGCGATGGTGACTGTTATAGGCAACAATACATGTAGTGCTGCACTGTGTGCGACAGGTGCAACAGGTTATTGCGGACAGCCAGTATTACAATGGGTTAGAATGTAATCGAGTTATTGACGTACGTGAAAAATTTAAACGATGTAACATGACTTGCAAATGATCTGACACATTGTTACTAATTTGTTTAATAAATATATATGTTTTTTTTCTTCGAATACGGCAATAATTATCTATCTATCTATCTATCTATCTATCTATCTATATATCTATCTATCTATCTATCTATCGATATATATATATATATATGTATATATATATATATATATATAATCTTCACCTTGCCCAATTTCCTTGTCATAGTTCTGTTGTGTTTGTCTGTTGAAATAACAAAGGATCCACCCTCGTCGCCCGCTTGCCTCGCCACCGTCGAGGTCAAGATCGATTATATTGTATCCTACTCAAGGATATTCGTCTGACGTATATGTTCCTGTTTGAGCCACGATATTAGTAGGTCAATTTATACGTACCAATACCAGTGTATGATTAGGTCAGATACTAGTGGTTTTGACACATCAGTGGCGGATGCCAACCAGAACATGCTTCCTTATTTACCTTTCAGTTCTACGTACACGGCAGCGCGGGCGCATTCGTGCCGAATGTTCTAGTTTCAAGACACCAACAACTGGGAACAAGGATTGCTTAAAGCATGGTTTCGAAACACACCCAGAAGATAAAATACGAATTGTTGCACTTAACACATAATGGCATGCACCGATTGATGGAGATTATGCAGTCGTTCTGCAGATTTACCGAACTGATATATAGTTGTTTATTTCGCAAACGAATTCAACATTATTATCAGCATTTATTTATCTACGGAAACTGCGTCCATAATGATGCTTTGATGACAAAATGCATTTCGATAATGTCACTTGGAATGATTGTTATTATACAATTCGTTTTCGTCATGATACGTATAAACCAGAACATATATGCTGCTAGTATTTTACAGAAACTGGTTGTGCGTTGATGACGCTGAACAGTCATGCGGAGTGGACAACGAAGGATCATATGTGTCGGCGGTTGTCTCCGGCATTGCTCATACGGACGCTTTGAAGCTGACTCAGGTTGTGAATAATAATAATAAGAAGAATAAATTTATTATTATTTGCAACTTTTCAGTTGGATTGTACATACATTCACCATGAAATCCCCAAATCTACACAAGTGTCATGGCTGTTACAAGACGACACAACATTATGTTACAATGCTCATAAAACATGTACGTAATAAAATTAACGCAACACTAAATATACTGTTAAGTAAATTACATAAAATCGCCCCATGAACGCAACTCACCCAATTTTAGGCGCTTTATATTAAAACGTGTACATTATCATTGCATTACTATCTTTCATTAAAAATAAGATATTTTAAATACACTAGAATTAAATTATTTAGTTTAAATATTAAAACTGGCTGTAAAGACATACACTACAACCATTCAGTGTTCTGGCAGTGTACTAAACACCATAGAATTAATAAGTTTTTGTAGCGATTTGTGTTCGCCATTGGGATGGGTAACTCGTTGAATGATCTTAGTGTATATGGCACATTTCGAGTATTTGATAGTAGCGCATTCAGTTTGTGGTCGCTACGCTTCATTTTAGCCAAACACGTTTTACACAATTCATTGCGTGTATCGTGCAGCGTTTGTAAGTTTACCATCTCCAGAATATCCTTGTACAAATAACCAGGAAATACAGTTTTGAGACACTTTTTTTAAATAATTATCTCGATGTTGTCGAATAAGTATTTAGGCAAGTTCATGTGCCATACCGGGCAAGCATATTCAACTACTGGTCAAATCACAGATACATATTTTCTAACCAAACGATTTTGGTTGATACCAGCACGTTCCAACAGATAGATCATACACACTCTCTTTCCTGCCTTTGAAAAACTAGTTCATCTACATGTGCATTCCAACTTAAATCCGATAATATAATTACACCGAGAACTTTTGCTTGAGTAACTCTCTCAATATCTGTCCCATTTATATAAATAGACAGCAGAGATTCTACAAATGTTCTATCTTTACCGAAACATACAACCAGTTCTGTTGTCTTATTCGTATTGATGCGCACGTCATTATTACTAGACCATCTCAGTAATGTTGGCAGAATCCTGTATAACATATATTATACTTCGATTGCATATTTCAAATATGGTGCAATCGTCATATTTAAAGATAGGACAAGCTGTTTGCAAATCTTTGATATGAACCGCAAAGTGTTTTGGTCCTGACAAAGTTCCGTGGGGAACATCCCCATTAGGGTAGCCTGGCTTTGACACAGCGTCGCGGATTTTTACTCTCTGTTCACGGTCTAGTAGAAACGCCGTCACCCATCGGACCAGGTGTGCTGGTAGTTCCATTTCAATAACTTTCTGCATTAGTATATAATGGTTAATTAGATCAAGTGCTTTGCTGTAGTCGATAAATTGCACTCGTACAAAATTGCCGGTTACATCGGTGGTTTCGTACCGTTTGTGGAGCATTCTAACACGAGCGTCCGTGTTGCCAATCCCTACCATACTTCCAAACTGCTTGTCGTCTATTTGTGGTTTAACATCAATGTCGACCCACTTTAGCACTAGAGAATCAAAAACTTTAGAATTGGTGTAAGCGATGTAGGTCTAATGTCATTTTCAACTGTCACTGGAGGGTGGTTCTTTGACTACTGAATGACGGTTGCTGATTTCCAAAATTTTGGCAATACACCTTCCCTGAGCGAGATGTTGAATATTGCAGTGACCGGTGCCGCAAGAAGGTGCGAACAGTTTTTCAAAGCCCATGGTGGTATATCGTCCGGACACGTGGGATTGTTCACTTTGACCTGAATAAGTGCCATCTCAGTGTCAGTCGCGCTAATGGTGAATTCAGCTGGCAGTGGTTCCTTAATGTCAAAGAAGACTGCAATCTCACTCACCGACCGACACGAAGAACGCATTCATGGAGTTAACTAAGCTGTCTACATATCCACATGTAACTTTATTTGCCAGCCCCAGCATCTTGTTGCGACTACCAGATTCGTGTTCCATGAGTGACATCAAAAGGTTCTTATATAGCGCAGTATCCAGTTCTCAGGACTGCTCAAAGCGCTTTACTCCCTGGTAGACCTGTTCAATCGAACACCATCTCGACTTCTATGGGAAGCATTCAGCCACGCTGCAATTAATGCGCGAAGACTATTCGTACACAAATATCCACCACTGTCCATAGCCAGGTGGATATTTGTTCATGTGGTTTCACCAGTCGCGTGACGATGTTTCCTCAATTGATGCTATTTTAGAATGATGGAACTGGTGTGGTAATGTAGGCGCTGTGCGATTAACTAAATTCAGGAGTTTATGGCCCATTCCGTGTCACCTGCCTTGCGAGCACGTTGCTTTTGTCTAATAAGGTGTCGGAAGCCATTTGTGACCCACGGTTTGTCTGTGCTGTGACGTGACACACTCTTGTAAGGTATCCAGTAAATGGTCCATGGTTTCTTGGAAGAGATTAAACTGTTCCTCGCACGTAGCCAATGTGTGCATCTACTCACATCTGATCTGTGACAGGGCCGAAGTGAACAATGCTCGTTCGTTGTTACCCATGCGCCCGGTAACGGTATACTGAATCATGCCCGTGTCAAGTGTTAGGAACCACGATGGGACCAGTAAGACCATCTTGTGGTCTGATGTTCCCAATTCATCAACCACTGTCGGATAGCCGGACACAGGTGACATGTTATACCACATTTTGTCCAATATTGCATAATTGCGCGTGGCTGTCTTAATAAGCTGCTAGCATCCATAATGTGTTCGTAAAACGTGTCCTTGAATTGATAAAATCCCCACTTATAATGACACCGTAATCTGGGCTTCATCGCAAAACTGTGTTCATACTAGTTATCAAGTACTCTCGAATAGAGCAATGCCATCGGTTTTGTTTTAAGACTGAAGTGACGTTACTAGCCGCCACATTGACGAGGATTTGGAAAATAAGGAAAAAGGAGAAGAGAGTGAATGATTGATTGGGGCATACAAGACATTAGAATTGTCATGCTGAACCAGCAGGACTGACTTAAAGTTCGTTGTCGTCTATCAGTTGTACTACTACTGAAGAAACAGACAAAAAGTGAAAGGACACAGTGCGAGAAACTCGCTCCTGACCGAAGTAGTCAAAATGGACATCGTTACTAATCTGACCAGATATCAATGAATCACAAAGATGACGAAGTCTTGGCATACGTCACCAATGAACAAGATATAAATCGATCAAATCGTCTTCGAATCCATCGGAAGAACGTCCAAGACAAATGCAAGACGTTCGAACACCTTGTGCTAGACAATTCCTTGATTGTGTAGAAGCTACCAGCTTTCAGAGAGTAGTTGCGTGTATTTACCTCTCAAGAAACCTTTTTGTTTTTTCTCTACATAATTTCGACCGCATCACGCGGCCTTCTTCAGCAGACTGAATTTACGGTCATGTGTGCTGGAGCATGTCTTGCGGGAGCTCCTGCCATTTCACGGTGAATAAATTACAAGACGAGAAGGAGTCATTAGAAACGAACCTGCGTACGAGACTAACAGAAACGGAAATGGAGGAAGTGACATACTTCATTGATCATGCGCACGACACCACTTTCCGTGAAACGCGGGAAAGGCAACAACGGAAGTATGATCAAAGAAAACAACAACAAGTTGGCTAGAGTGCGGACAGTCTGCAACACGATGACCCGGATAACATCACAGGCCATTAATCTGGCGGAAAGACAGATAGACTGGGGCGAAGTCAGTCTATTGAAGAAAGGGTTAAATTTTGCGGTTATCCCACAGAGCCTCCCCGTTAGCGATCTGATCACGGCAACATAATTGGCATGTAAGAACATCAACGAAAAAAGCAGGGCCGACGGGTTGAGAAGTGATGTAGCCAAAGCCATGGTGAAACACAGGGCCGACGGGTTGTGAAGTGATGTAGCCAAAGCCATGGTGAAACACAGGGCCGACGGGTTGAGAAGTGATATTACATCAGCCGCGATGAAACACAGATCCAAGCAGAACATATCTAATATACCAGGAGGGACAAGACGATCAAGATTCTACCAGCAGACAAGGGTGGCGCAACAGTGATTAAGAAGACCACGTAATACGATGCAAAAATAGCAGGTCTTCTAGCATATGTCACCACCTATGAGAAATTGTAAAGGGATCCCATCAGACTGTACAATAGTAAACTAGTCAACACCATGAAAGAGTGAAAAAGGACCAAGACAGTATCGGACGCCCTATACCATAGGATCTACCCTACATCATAAGATAGGATCTACCCTACATCATAAGCAGTGCCAGAATTCTATGGATTGCCTAAGATCCACAAGGACAACGTACCAGTAAGACCTATCTGTTCAAGTATAGGCAGAATAACGTACAAGATAGCATAGTACTTAGCCACCATTATGAGCCCACATGTTGGAAAAACTGAACATTTTGTAACAAACAGCACACAAGTTGTAAAGAAAATCGAAAAGTTGGAAGTTCCACCAGGGAAGGAAATAGCATCATTCGATGTGGCAGCCCTGTTCATTAGTACCCCATTGACTGAGGCAGTATCAGTGATCAAGGACCGATTAAACCAGGACACAACACAGAAAGACATATGTGAACTATCAGTAGACCGGATCACCACACTGTTAGAAATATGTCTAACCACCACATATTTAAATTATAATGGAATGTTCTACAAGCAGAAGAAGGGAGCGGCCATGGGTTCACCGGTGTCCCCGATAGTGGCGAAGAAAGAGCCACCAGGGAAGCACTTCAATCCTCCAGACATCTGGTTGAGATACGAGGATGACAAGGGTTACAAGGGAGTGAAGTAGAACAGTTCACACACAATAATCTGAATTCAATGGATAACATCAAGTTCACAGTAGAACCAGAACATGACAACATGTTCTGGTTCTAGTGGTTTTTAGACTCATGTATATGTCTGAAGGACTATGGATCAACTAAGGTTAAGGTGTATTGGAAGGCAACACAAACAAACCAGGATCTGGGATTCAAACCAGCCATTAACCCTCAAACAATCAGTGGAGAGGACACTTCCAAAGGGCAGACTATTTGGTATTTAAAGAGGAGGATAAGACCAAAGAGGTGGAGCACATCAAGAAAGTTATGAAAACGAACGGTCACAAACCTTGGATGGTTAACACCACACAATTAAGGAGAACTATGGAGAATGTAAACACCAAAGCAATGACATCCAATGCCCAGAATGCGACCAACACTACATAGGAGAAACAGATAGTTTTTTCGGGGTCTACCGTGTGTTTTATATTAAAGGTAATAGTCCTTAGGACTGCTCAATGCGTTTTACATTTTACTGCCTGGAAGGCCTGTTCAATCGACGACTTCCTAGACTTATCTTCGAAGAACTCAGCATTGCTGCAATTAATGCGCTAAAATTATTCGTACACAAATACCCACCACAGTATATAACCAGGTATTCATTCATAGTTAATTGGTGCAACGTGAAGTGAACAGACGTGCTCAAGGTTCGATGTAGCAGCACAGGATTCGAATCCATGTCCTCTAGGTCGAGAGTCCGACGCTGTATATTCACTGCGCCCATGTGCTCCACATATTTAGTGGAATTGCTCATTCTACGAATCGATCATGTCGTGCTGAATATATTTAAATTATATTGTGGCAAGCTGTTTTTTTAGATTTATAGCTGTATATAAAACTGGGCAATTTAGATGACGCATTCTCGGACACACGTTTTTGAGTCGTACGTAATATGTCAATATAAAAATGATCGTTCGGTTGACTAGGTCTTTGAGGAACGTCTCAGCTGCTGCCGCTGGGTACTAATCCTGGTTCCTCTTATCGACCGCTCCTCGCAAAATGTGATTGAGAAAACATTACATTTGTGTGTCCTGTTCAGCAGATGATATGATACGTAATTTATCGTCAGACTCACCTTGTACTTGAAAATGGACAATTGTATTATGCTGTCTTAGCGCAGACTGATGATTTCATACGATTGTCATTGCATGTATACATATGTGCACACACACGCACGCACGCACACACTCACACATACACACATACACTTCATTTACTTCTTAGTACTGTGAATGATGACCAGGGTTGGCTTGTGCATACATACAAATAAATTAATATATATGACGTGTATGATGTGTGTGTGTGTGTGTGTGTGTGTGTGTGTGTGTGTGTGTGTGTGTGTGTGTGTGTGTGTGTGTGTGTGCGGTAGGACCGGAGTAGTCGGTCGACGTAAAGAACAGGAATCCCACTTATATGGTCAAAGTACGTTTGCAGAAAGAATGGCAGAAATACTTTATTATAAAATAAAATCAGCGCAATACTTCTGATTTACATAATGTGAGTGGCACCGTCGACGTACAATATAACAGTTACTACACTAGAAAATGGGCTTATTTTATGGATAAATTAAATTATGTTGCACGAATGTCAGCTTCTGTAGCGTGACATAATGTTGCCGGAGGGCTATAGTTTACTCGAGTGCAACTCGGGTGGAGTTTCCACGTGTCGTTGTGTATGTCTTGTAGAAGCTGATTAAACTGCTTGCAGGATATTACTGTGCCTTTGCCCTCGGTTCAAGCTGTAAACATATGCTTTCTATAACAAATACATACACACGCGCGCGCGCACACACACACACACACACACACACAAACACTCACACACAAACACACACACACACACGCACACACACACACACACACACACACACACACACACACACACACACACACACACACACACACACACACACACACACACACACACACACACACACACACACACACACACACACACACACACACACACACACACACACACACACACACACACACACACACACACACACACACACACACACACACACACACACACACACACAAAACAAAGTTCATTCAACTGTTTGGATATATACCTGGCTATATATAGTGATGGATGTTTGTGTATGGCTATTCTTCGCTCATTATTTGTACCGTAATTGAAGACTGGCATAGATGTCGTGATGGTATTTGATTGAACAGGTTTTCCAGGGAGTATAGAGTAAAACCCTTTGAACAATCGTAAGGACTTGATATTGCTTCATATAAGAACTTACCATTGTAATGTTTGTAAATATTCAAGAATGTATGTTTACTTTATATTACACCTGACTGTCCGGTTTCATCGTCTGATAATAATAATTATAGAATTATGTTGTGTTCCTCCCGAAATAATGCGTATCGATGTTGTTACGTTCCGTTCTACAGTAATTGTGTCTTTACATTAAATAATGCGGATCTGCATCACAGAAAATTATATAATATTCCAGTCTAAATTGTCAGGCTTTTATAGTTATAATATATATATTAATATAATCAAAACCAAACCTCTTTTTCGTTTCCACAATCATCATCATCATCATCATCATCATTGTGCTGCCGTAGTGTCCCGTGGTTCGGCATTGTCCTCTGCCAGATGGTGCCTTTACTTTCCACAATAATCATCTCAAATTCCCTTTTGATATTGCACCCTCCCGGTGGTAACATACTCGCGGCGAATTCTGGCAAATCGGATTAAATTATAAAATGTTATTGCAAGACATAATTCCATGAAAAGCGGCTGACAACGCACTACACTAGCCAGCTGCACTACGGAAGGGTAAGGTCATTGTATTTAAATTGACTCAATATTGTTAAAATATACATTTAATAAAGTTAATTGTGCACGAATAGGTATTATTGTTTATAAATAATGTGTCTAACAAATGAAAAAAGACAAAGCTAGGAAACGTAATTGTTTGAATAATCATTATTGCTAGATTATGCATCTGATATTAGTGTAATGAACATCATATTGTGTAGTATGCACTATCGTTATATTTGAGTAATTATTAGCACAATATATATTTTCACAAAGAACGTTAATGTGTACGTACCTTCATATAGGACCCCGTGGGTACAGCGTTACAGTGTATTACACTGTCTACACTGTCTGCTCGGTATCTCTTACACCGACAGGGAAGCACCTCCGGCCGCTGGGAGCAAGATCCAGTGGGTTAGAAATATAGACCACCACTCGGTGAGTCCACGACAGGTTACACTGTTACCCCCTGTGTGGGATCTCTTACGTTCTCTGGCATAGACACCAGATAGAAGGGACCAACGGCTTTTAGAGTCTCTTCCGAAAGGCACTGGCAACGTGAGGTGAACGAAATTGCCTAAGTTTCAAAACGGCGGCAGGTGGAATCGAACAAATGTTCCCTCGATCGACAGTCCGGCGCTCTACCGCGTGACCACCGCTCCCGACTTAACGTTAATATAATAACAATATTTCTAAAATAAATTCAAAATGCATTTGCAGAGCTATGCCTAAACAGAAATATTACATTTGTATTTGAATACGATCCTTGAAAATGGCAATTACCATTACATTTGCATATATATATATATTTGAAGTTACAGTAAAATCCGTCGACATGCATTTGTTAACAAGCCTGTGACCGGTTTGATGATGCGGCTAAGAACGTTCTAAACGCTAAAATGATTGTCTTAAGGTGCCGTCACACGATGCAACTAAGTCGCTGCAACCATTGCATGCAATGGTTGCAGCTAGGTTGCATCTTCACTTGTGCTGCAACTCGCTTGCAACAGGTGTGTTCACACAGTGCGACCTGGTCGCATGCAATATTCGACGTCACTGGCAATATGGCTGCCGTCATGTCGTCTGATAGCGACGAAGAGCTGTTGTTCTTAACTTTAGGCGCCGTTTATACAGCGAACCTTTCACAAAAGAAAAAACGAAAGAAGAGAAGCGTTTGGGTTCGGCCTTGGCTTCTGCGGAGACCTGTCCGTGGAGCGTATAACGCGCTGCTCGTTGAGCTGCGAGAGGAGGATCCTTGTGCATTGAAAAATTTCATCCGGATGGACGAGAACCGTTTCAATCGCCTTGTAGAGCTGGTTTCCCCGCACATTCAGAGAAAGGACACCAATATGCGTGAGAGCATTCAACCAGGAGAAAGACTTGCTATCACCCTGCGTTTCCTCGCAACTGGTAAGTATATAATTATAGGTGGTCCCACATTTCGCCGTACGCAATAGGAACAATAGTTTCACAAAAACCTGGATAAACTCTTGCGTAATATATTCATTTTCTGAATCTGTGCCATGTATTTAATAAAATTTGTGACAAAACAAAATTGTTTGAATAGTTGTTGTAAGTGAAATACTTACAATTGTAAAACGACGAAATAGCGTTCAAATGTTCTACGTTGTATTATTAATCACATAAAGTTTACCAACTTGATCATTCAGAGCTCTTGCTTAATTATAATTGTGTATTATTACATTAACAGGTGACAGCTATCAATCATTGGAGTATCTTTATCGCGTGGCAAGAAACACACTCAGCGAGATGATACCAGAAACATGTGAAGCCATATATGCTGTCCTTCGCCAGGAGTTTCTCAAGGTAAATGAAGATAGAAAGAATGTAAAGTGAAAGGTTGCTCCTGCGACAAAGATAATTAATCTTCGCTGAGAAAATTATAATACAGCTGTGCAAAACAGCTATAACAGTTTTTGTCTGGTTGTAGATGAAAACTTGTAATACAACAGGGACTATTGATTGGATTTTAACAGTATACTGTAAGATAACTTTACATCTTTATTAGTTGGAGAAACACTGTCAAGACTTGAATGGTCCAGGGGATGATTGAATTAAATACTAACACAATTAAATACTAACATTCATGAACTGACACACTACACACAAGAAGAAAGAAGCCATACATGTCAGAACAATGAACCTTATTTGCATAACCATATTCAACTTTGCTATCCTGAGATACTTTCTTACCTCTACCTCCTACTAATCCCAATCCCTCTCATTCCCTCTCAACCCACCCTCACACATAGCATCATCTTCCTCCAGGACTTCATACAGCATCTTGAGCATGTCAAGCTCTACCTTTCTTCTGAGATAAGTTGTTTTTATCTGCACTAAGTAACTGGCCACTAAGCGGCCAAAAGAAGCTGCACCAGCATCATTATCTGTATCTATCTTGGCCTTCTTATGAGTGACATAGTCCTTTATGGCGCCTAACGCTTCACATGCAGATTCGCTGACTTGGTCGCTCTTCTTTTTCTTTGTATTGGTTGGAGTATCTCTGGTAGATGTTGACGTCGAAGGAGTTGGTGCTACCTCTCGGTTTCTGTCGTCTTCTATGTCCTAGTTGTCTGCCTGTTGACCTGGGCTGTCAGGAGTATGTTCTGCCATCTCCGCGTCAGTTTGAGTATCAGGTGTTAGTGACTCCTCGCACAAAACGTCATTGTCTGGATCATCCTGAAATTATATCATCGAAACGATAACATTAGTTAAATGCCAGATTAATAAAAAAATACACATTGCAGGCCTCAAGTAAAAAGTTATTATATACGAGCACCTGCAAACAGCGGATCTGTGTATTACAATTATAAGAACTTTTTCAGTATAGTTCTGATGGCTGTTGTCGATGCCAATTACATATTCTGCTGCTGGATGTTGGTGCTAATGGCCGAGCGAGTGACGCGGGCGTCTATGCTGCATCATCTCTATCACATGCTTTGGAAATGAATACGTTAAATATTCCACCAGCCAAATCACTGCCAGGGAGACAGAAAGAAGTGCCATACGTTGTGGTGGGTGATGAAGCTTTTGGCCTGAAAGAGCACTTGATGAGGCCTTTCCCACACAGGAACTTGAATGAGACACAGAGGATCTTTAATTATCGCCTGTCTAGAGCAAGGAGAGTCGTAGAAAATGCCTTTGGCATCCTTGTAAACAGGTTTGGTGTGTTGGGGAGAACCATGTCCCTCAATCCCGAGAGAGCCACAACAGTGACAAAAGCGTGTGTGGCACTACACAACTTCCTGCAGACAGAGGGCGACAGGAGGTACAACAGCCAGAACGACACAGACCAGCCTAGGCAGTGGGTTCGCGGTCTCGGTCGGCAAAGTGGGAATAGGAACTCTACAGATGCACGGCTGGTGCGGGAAGAATTCCGTGACTATTTCAGCACCGACGGGGCCTTGGACAGGCAACAGGACATTGTCATGTAGAACTGCACTTTGTAGGGTTCAGTCAATGAGAGACATGCTGAGTTGGTCGGTGACGTTGGATATTGTTGACATATTTGTCATTTAAATGTACAACATCAGATCAAGCGATATGCTAGAAAAGTTACACAAGGTTAATCAAATACCTCAGTGATATGCTGTAGTAATCTGTTTTATTACAATGTTCCAATGAGTTACCAGGTTGGAGACAGAGTTTCGCACAATAACATGTGGCCTCAGAAATATGTCAAATTGGTAAAAAGGAGCCCACTTGCTGACATACGTCTGGTCTGCTCCAGTGCCGGATTTTAGTGATTTTAGCTTCAACTTCAGCTATCTTGAGTATATTGTACGAAGAGAGCGTAACTTTCGGTTTTATCTCATTCTCTGAAATGGAAATATATTTGTTTATAATTGACTTGATTAAATACAGTTGAAACGTTCACATATTTGTGTCCTGACTATGCAGTCTATTGCGGATATTAAATTCAGTTCATTCAACCAACAACATTTGTACATAAACAAAAACATGCATTTCTGACAAAATCAAACTACAATATCTACATCCTACATTGATCAGTATTCCCTCCCTCCCTCATTCCCTCCCTTCATACCTACATGCCACCCTCCCTCCCCCCTCCCTGCCTCGTTAGCTCTCTCCTTGTAGGCGTATACTCACAACCGGAAAATTCGTGCCAGGTAAAAAATCGTGTCATTGGAATCTCCTATAATGTTCTTGACCTTTTTTATACTCTGTCCGATCTCGCACTGATTACGTGACACGCTCTGGCCTTACAGTGATTTACATAACATAATGCGAATAGGATGCACGGTTTTTGACGCTGGCGTCTTTTATAAGATTTAGATTCCGTTGCCGCGTTGGTCTATTTTTAATTTTATATGTAATTCATACAAAAAACGTTTCCAACAGTTTGTTTTTCAGAAATTTTAACGGAATAAGTGTTACAGATTTAGTACACAGATATCTTACGGATAGATTTGACAAGGTTTTTATTAAAAAGCCAAAAATCGAATGCGATTGGATGCACGATTTATGCCGCTAAATTATACTGGTATAGGCAATAATATACCGGCGAAATCCAAATCTCGTCGAAGACGAAGACGCTTGCGTAAAAATTCGTGGGTTCTATCTTCGCTGGGTAAATTGTTCACGTGTTACGTGATTCAGTGCGAGACCACGCGGTGTATTAAAATAGGCCAAGAGCGTTAGAATACGATATTTCAGTGCCACGAATTTTGACCTGCCCGAATATTCCGGATGTGAGTATACTAAAAGAGGCTACACTGTACTACACTGTCTATACTATAGCTTATGAATACACTCACTACTGAAGTTTCGACCGGTGGAAGTTATCATTCCTAATCTTATTGACGTCATGGCGGACGCCCGATGTTCTCGGCGGTGATAATATCCTGATGTCGTGTCCCAGAGGCATTCATGCCCCTGGAATAACTCGATTAATTGTTTTGTTTCGTCCTCATTAAGGACGACGTTATTTATTTTCGGCGCCGTTGTTACCGACGATGATCCCGGCGGCGGGTTCTGATTGGTCATTTCATGCGACTAAGTTGCAACTAAGTTGCACATTATAGAACATGTTCTAAATATGCAACTTGCATGCAATACAATTGCGTGCAATGTATTGCATGCAATGGTACCAACATACGGAGAGACTAGGTTGCGCGCAACCATTGCATGCGACTTAGTTGCATCGTGTGACGGCACCTTAGTAAATGACATGATTTTTTTAACATACAAGTTTCCGCAAACACGTGACGTTAAGTAATTGCGTAACTTTAAGTACTCTTCATGAAACCGGCCCCTGGTTTTAACCTAGTAGACAACTTGTCGGAATTACTTGACGTACGTCCAAGAGCAAAAGGACGTGACGTGTTTTATTACCGGTTACGCCGTGTTGGTACTGTCGACACGTGTGTATTTCACATGACCGCGAAGTTCAAAGTAAATTCCTGTTGCATATTCTATATTAATGGATACCATATTGCATGTTTCTTCACAATCTCATCGAATGATGAGATATTTTACCAAAAGTGATCAAAACATGTATTATCGTCATTTAGGATTAATCAGTCGCTTAGTTAACTACTCCACTCGTTGATACTAAACACGTTTTGTACAGCATCGCAGATGTAGAACTTTCTGGGCTTATTACTTTTCATTTATTGTCCTTCATGAGAACCATCTGTAAGTTTGTGTTTTAGGATTACAGGATCAGTTAGAGATTTTATTTTGAGAATTATATAAAGTATCCTTGGAACTCAACAACAACATCAGGTGGCTCTGATGAGGGCTATGAGTGCAAAAACGGAACCGCTCTATGGCTGGATAGTGTTTAAATTTACGACATATTTTTATTTTTTTGTTGGTCCAATTAGTACGCGAAATGTTGCTTATGTAGTATAATCTGACTCAGAATGGGTAAGTAGTTGTTTACCTCATGCAATATTGGTCAGACGGTACATTTTGGTATTGAAGCAACCGATAGATTGAACCACACACAAAGAAAAAGCGTGAATGCATTGGCAGTTCTGCAACTGCAAGAAAAACCAGAACAACAAAAGCAACAAAAACAACAACCACTACGTTCGGCTTGATTGTAAACAACTTATTTTTTTCTCAACACCGCTTTGGCCACTGACTATATCCCCCGATATGTTATTCAACGTGTTATAATATTCCGACATTTATCGTTTGTGGTGGATTATCTGACCACCACGTCATCACTATAAGTGTCAGCATTTCCAGAACGTCAGCGTGATGACGTTATGCACCCGCTGATAAAACTGATTTGTTGGTTGTTGACCCTGATATCTTTTTAATCAGATTTTATCAGATGTAACAGAAAGAAAAAAAATAATATATATATATATATATATTATATGTATAATATATATATATATATATATTCGACTCGTGTGGATATATTCATGACGTATCTATATCTTTATCCGTAACTTCCAAATGAGTGGAAGAAGGAACAGTGACTGTACTGATGACCCTTGGAATCGTACTCAAAATTGACATTTCTCTTCCTCATTACAGTTGGGTCATATAACACACTTGTTTCATATAGTGTCATATTGTATTTGCTCCATAACGTACTGATCTAAATATTGACAAGTTGTGCATTACGAAGCCTAAACTTGTGTTTTGATGCATCCATGAGTATGGTTTTCACAAGGTATGGACGCGATGGAAGTTTGCGTATTATTACTAGTGATATGTTTATTATTATTTAGCATTTCTGCACGTGGTTTGTTTTAAGTGTAAGTTTCATGTGTTCCAAACCATTTCCAACGTGAGATCCGGTTGACTCTGTTCGCTCCGACTGACTGTGACGCATAACAAGACTGTAACACAGAATGCGGTTAGATAGCTCCTATCACGGTAAGATAGCACCTACCCAAACACCACTTAGACTCGCTACCACTCATATTAATTACGTCACCTGTATCTGAAGTAATATGTTTCGACGTGGTTGTAACACGGAACGAGCCACAAATCGCAGCAACCAACAGAGAAAACTGGACAGAGTTGTTTGGTCCCTTGTGGGCATGCCAAACACCCCAAGGGGCAAAGGCGTTCGTGCACGCGGAATGCAGATATGCTCTGAACTTGTTTTTTATTCTGTTGTTTCCAATTAAACGAACACAGTACGTTCATGTACAGGGGTGTACAACTTGTTTGATTCCGATCTTCTCCGTATAATATTATCTTTGTAATAGCACCGACGGCCATATATGATAATTTGCAAAGAAGGCCATTATTAAATGATATTCCGGTTCAAAATTAATATAATGTTTAAATTAGAACAATAAATATATATTACAAGAACAGTTTACACTGTAAACAACGCTTTCTCACCTTTACCCGCCTTCTCCCTGTGCGGGGTGGCGGGTTTTGCAGATTCTCTACCACTTCTTCCTGTCCTGAGTCCATTCTTCCTTCATCTGCCATGTCTTTAAATCTTTCCTCACGGTGTCTTGCCATCTCAACCTGGGCTTCCCTCTCGCTCATTTCCCCTCTATCTTCATCTCGATGGTGGCTCTTATGTATTCCCTTTCTTTCCTTCTTTTCACATGGCCAAACCACTCCAGCCTTCTTCTCCTCATGATGACAACAATGCTCTCCACATGCTTCTTTCAAGATGTCCTCATTTCTTCGGTGCTCCTGCAGGCTTACACCCATTGCCCATTAGTCATTCTCATCTCCGTTGTTGCCAGTCATCTTTCGTCTCTTATCGATAGTGGCCACGTTTCACTGCCATATAGAAGTGTCGGCCTAATTACCGTTTTGTAGAGCAGGACCATCATCCTTTGTGGTACCTTCTTATCACATATCACTCCAGTAAACAACGCTGGATTTCCATTAATCTAACTGCTAATTTATCCACGTGTCCTCTGGGGGTTTGTTAAATTTTGTTAAGTCAAGTAACCACACTTATGTAACCTTGAAAGACATCCATGCACGCATACCTATTCCTACTTCCTACAGCATGGCACACTTGCGATGAGATACTTTATATTCAATATATCTACGCGTATATTTCATCACGTAATCAGCCATTATGTATTTAAGACAATAAGTTATTTTAACATTATTATATTAAAAAACACCACGTTGTTGTTGTTGGTGTTATTTCTGTAACTGTTTATTTTTTTACAATTGGGGCCGAACAGTGTTGTCTCACTGAGAGAACAGTAACGAACCTATTGGCCTCGAGTATACGGCAGTCCCTCGACTGTTTGGATAACCCTGACAGGAGCCAAAACTCCGGCTGGCGTAGTTCTCCGGTCACTGAGACACACAAGCCGTCTAGTCACGATAAGATTTAGACCATTACATTGAAAAAAAACACCACAACACTTACTATACCATATACACAACAAAATATACACTTCATTATGTCACGAAAGAATGTCTAACGCATCCAGTTGCATGAAGAGGTAGATATATAAATGTTTATGTATACATTAACACAACGTGTGAAACAATGTGATTATTGTGTACACATTTTCTATTGACGTGCACGTCCACATACTTATACAATAATATGTGCATTGGTGGTATGCAGGTGGTGATGAATGTCAATAATGTCGATACATATGGGTTACGACTAATCTTTCGGGTTACTGATAGCATAATTCGTTGGCCTTATAATTATATTTTTTTAGGTAAATAATTGTCAACCGGCTTTGCCTTAAAATATGAAGTTTCTTTAATATATTATGTGTAGGAATTATATTTATTACAACACAGTATTCCTACTGATGTTATGGTAGTTCAAAAATTCGATGAGCGTCCGAACCCATGCTGGTGTACGACAGTGACAGTTGGTAAATCAATTGGTTAACGTATTACAATTTTATGATTCGCTCAATTATCCGGTATTACTCCTTTGAATACACGTTTGGTAACACATAATGTTCAATAACGTATAGTTTCACTGCCACCTTTGTTCATTATCGCATATGTTTTAGTTATCCAGTATGTTTCCAATATGTTCAACATGTTTTCCTGAATATTCCCGTTATATGATGGTGTGTCTTACTGATGCAACAACCGCATCACCCACTCTCGATATATGATGGTGTGTCTTACTGCAGCAACAACCGAAACACCCATTCCCGTTATATGATGGTGTGTCTTACTGCTGCAACAACCGAAACACCCATTCCCGTTATATGATGGTGTGTCTTACTGCTGCAACAACCGAAACACCCATTCCCGTTATATGGTGGTGTGTCTTACTGCTGCAACAACCGAAACACCCATTCCCGTTATATGATGGGTGTCTTACTGCTGCAACAACCGAAACACCCATTCCCGTTATATGGTGGTGTGTCTTACTGCAGCAACAACCGAAACACCCATTCCCGTTATATGATGGTGTGTCTTACTGCTGCAACAACCGAAACACCCATTCTCGTTATATGATGGTGTGTCTTACTGCTGCAACAACCGAAACACCCATTCCCGTTATATGATGGTGTGTCTTACTGCTGCAACAACCGAAACACCCATTCCTGTTATATGGTGGTGTGTCTTACTGCTGCAACAACCGCATCACCCAATCTCGATATATGATGGTGTGTTACATCGAACAAGAAACATCAGCTGAGCGGAAATAACTGACCAGGGCAAATTTTGAAACGTGTTCTCATCGTGAACTTTTCCAGGATCGCTAAGAAAAAAACAGCTCGGACGTGGTGATTCACTAAGAGAACAGTAACGAACTTGCCCTGGAGTTCTACCAGCTCCGTTTCAACTCAATCGTTCAAGACGTTTACAAGTACCATCGGTCACTTACGCTGGACAAGTGGGTAAAATAGTGGTATAGCAGCGTGGGTATAGTAGCAAACACTCTGAGAGAAAACTTGAGGTACAATGGAGCTGGTAGACCGTTAATAGTGACAACCACAAGGAACATAGTATAGAAGAATAAAAATAAATAAGAATAAATTTATTATTATTATTTACAACTTTCCAGTTGGATTGTATACATTTACCATAAAATCACGAAATCCACAGAAGTATCGCACTGATACAAGACAACACAACATTATGTTGTAGTAGTAGCGCGAATACAAGTGTACAGTCTCTGGTGAGGTGCAGGAGAGATCATCAGAACATGATTAGTTAAAACCATATCTACATTTGTGAAGACACATTTTCCCGAAAGACCAAACGCAAAATGTATCAGACCAATGTCCTATCTATTTTCCTCTATGGTTCGGTGTGCTAGCGGATAATCTAACAATATACCAATACAAAGAGACTAGGAATGTATTGACTTGATACTATCTCCAACACCGGATTCCATCGTACGGCAAAACAAAAAAACATATGCGTAATCGGAAAACCGATAATTGAAGATGGCTCGGACATGGCTTAAAAATGAACAATAACCTACCGGCGTAGATAGCGTTAATTCTCAAACACCTTGTCGAAGACCATTGACGAAGAACTAAAGACTGTCAGGCTGACATGAGGCTTAGTAGCATGAAGTAACCAACACAGAAGAGCATGGCGAGTTCTTATGGGAACATTGCACACCATGCCTACGCATGAAGAGTACAATGAGTAAGCAATGACTAAGGACAGTATAATTAGTGTTATGGAATTTATGTAACACTTCTACACTTCCTTTACATAGGTAATACTTTATTTGCAACGGCGGAGCAGTGGGCTAAACACTTGTGTGATAAAAGGCAAGGAAGGAACTCAAAGAAATGTCGACACACGATTGTGCAACCACACGCAAACACACACACGCGGACACGCACACGCACACTGGCACAAAGGCACACACGTGCATACACAAATAAGCAAACATGCAAGCACGCAAACATGCAAACAATGTTCGACGTCTTTCACAGAAGTGTTTTCCAAGAATCATTTGCTAGAATATACCACAAACAGAACACGGCGATGACTGCATTTGCTGCATTGTAACGTACTTAAGAAAAAAACTAAATATGCTGAATTTGCCAAACGTATCCAGAAGACCATGTTATGTAGTAAACACGTGTCGTTTGCCTACCGAAGGCTACTTCGCAAACTACGAACGAGGCAAACACAGATGTATTGCTGGTATGTCTACACATAAACAAATGGCTCACAGGTTTTGTGACGTATGCTATGCATTCCAAACATGTTTGTTCCAAGGCTAACGCTTGTTTGAATAAGACACCAGAGTTTTTTTTATGAGAGGATATCCCGGTGTCTGACATAACATTATCCTGATAAAAACGACATGTACATTGATTGTGTTACACTCCTTGTTTAACACCTTAGTTCTGTTGTATTGTTGTGCTACCACTCATACAATGGACTTTAACGGTTAGCTGTCACAAACAATAAACAATATAACTGGCAAACCTTTCGCAGGAAGCAAAGTTGACTGAAGTGCAATTGCAGTTCACTTTAAGACTTGGCTCCCGTTCTCTTACGTGCCACTGGTCCACAAGCATGCAGGTCAACGTTCGCGATTCAAGGAACGCGGTGTAGCAAAACTAAACAGGTCATAGATTACATATATACTGCGTCGTGTTTCTGCATTTGACAAACACATAACTATACAGGTCAAGTCACTGATAAAATAAGAAGAAGACGATTGAGATATGCCGGACACGTCTACAGACATAAGGATGAAATTACATCTAAGACCATCTTGTGGCAACCGACACATGGAAGAACCAAGGCAGGAAGTCCAGTAGCAACTTACATCGACTGCTTAAAGGAAGATGTGGGCCTAGAGATGGAAGAGCTGAAGACGCCAATGGCAGACAGAGGGAACTGGAGACGAATGATTGAAGTCACTAATGTTCGACCCCAGTGGCCGCCATGAGTGAGTGAATGAGTTTCCCTGGCATTGATAGGGAAAAGCGGTGCGCTGAGCAGAATTTTATTGTATGCTATTGTGTACTATGTTCGATCTCTAACATGTGTGCTCACTTTCGCACATAACCAAACCAGTAATGACATGCACAACAAACTGCGCTTGACGGTTTCTATGAACGGGTTACAGCGGCAACAAGTACAAGACAAAGTGCCATTGTACAACATATCTGGCTCTAAGCGTGGCCAACTTTTGGAAACTCATTCATAATGGGTGTTCTTCCTCGGGCAGACATGTGTTTAGCAAGGAGGGTCGCCGACTCAACAGTATCGAACTTGCACGACCCTCGTGTCTGGAAGCAACGTCTTTGAACACGGAACATCAGCTCAATCATCCAAGACGTTTACAAGTAACATAAACTTACTTCTGCTGGGCAGATATGAAAACACCCCACATACACTCAACTGAAATGTGTATTTTACCGGAATCATGTAATGTAAAAGATATGGCGTGATATGCCCAGACCTGACGTCAAGTATACAGCAATTATAATTGAAACGCCAGGGTAAAAAACAATTCCGGAATTGAATTGGAGTTTATGTTTTGTTTTACAATTGTTGAAACTGCAGTTAAAAGGGTAAACCTGTTCAAGTTATCTATAGCTTGCACTGTGTGACGTGTACTATGACATTTTAGAAACGTTTATTGTTACACCATATTCAGAATAATTCATTAGGCAACGCTGCCCTCACAATATTGTGGTGTATGTTTCTGGATTTAGTGTGGTACGGTTGCTTTGTTTGCGTTGTGTTATTGTGATATGTAGTTGTTAAATGGAATAAGAGATGGCACTATTGTGGTGGAATTGATCTTGGTATTAATATGCTGTAATTGGAACAGGGATTGGAATTATCATGCAAGTTTGGATGTTTCTGTGTAGGACGTGCACTGCGTTGTAGAGAGTGGAGTGAACCTTGATAAATTACGAGTAGGAAGGCTGGTGTAGAATGCATTTCGAGGACATTCCAAATGGCACGATTGGTCAATCTGTCTTCCAAAACTATAAGGTGTTCGGACAGCTTAACACTGCTATCGATGTCGTCAACATAAATGTAACAATCATTCGTTACATAGTAAGCAGTTAAATGTCAACACTGGTCTCGGACTTCTGATTTTAAACGATCCAAAAAGGTTGCCCAAACCACGGCCAATACCTACTGGACTCAAGGCGTTTCCAAGGCATTACCCACAGCGCTACCCAGTTCTGATATCAACAACAGCGTCAACGTGCACTATAATGATGTGTTCCACTGTTCCAGCCATATATGGAATGCTTAATGTCGCGCGTTTTAGGGTAATTTGCGAACGTTTGCGACCACCCGTTCCAGTAGTTCACCCCCTCTGCAATGCAACATCTTTTATAATCATGTGAATCTACACAATAAATGTACTTTCTTTAATTAATTGATTTAATTAAATTCACACAAATTATTTTTCTTTGTATTTGTCCACGTCAGTTCTGACCAACGAGGTCCACACATTGCGTGCTATTATTGACAGCCTGCTGTTTATCCGTGAACCAAACGCATGTTTTGGAATCCCTCCAGTCACAGGGTGATGACGAATTCAGTCGGACACGCTCTGCGGTACTTCTTTTCGGAAGGATTCCCCGGATTGAGCCGATCAAAGCACACTTAAAAAAAACCAATTCATTTATGTGAAGTGGCGGTTCGCGCGTTGCCGCAAAGCATTACAGCGTACAGAGATTCAGGGTTTCCAGTGCTCGAAACTCTCGTCATCTGTATAATATAAGTGCGCTAATGCGCTAACTGAGGAATATTATAAGTGTATCCTGTCCTAAGCGTCTCAATCTAGTCACCTCTTTCCACATTTGTTGGATTGCTTGAATTGGCGATGCATTTAAAAACACAACGGTAGCTGCTTTTTTAGTTATTTGCTTACTAAGTTACCTATTTGCTTTACCACCTGTGGGAGAACTGGAGAACATCAGGAATAGTATTTTTATTATGCAGATCGCGCCATTGTTGTTGAGTTAAAAAATCAAAATACTGTAATGGTGATGTTGTCCTTGGTATGACTCTCCTTGTGTACGTGTAAGCTCGGTTTATTTCATCGTCATACGATCGTGTCCCACTGCGTAGTCTCGCCATGCAAGTCAACCAACTAGATATCTCATCCCTACATATTCTTGTCTTGCTCTAGACTGCTGCGTCTACGCACCAATAATTTTGAAAAAAATCATCATTCGGAATCGTGACAAACAAGAACGTGTCTTTAAACATGTTAAAGCGCACTACGTGGCATACACTCAACGCAATTCAGAACGTGTTGACCCGTATGTACAAAGAGAGCAGGTTTTGTAATATAGGCCTACTACAAGCACTATTCTGCTTGGCTTTTCCAGTGACGCGCGTAACTACTAATTTGCCATCCGAAATGCTACACTATATACATTTATGTCCGACACTTTCTGTAGCCATAGGAACGTGCCTATTGTGTCACCCGTTAACATGAAATTTCGGCGGGAATGCTGCCGTGGTTAACACGCATCGAGTCAAAGGAAGAAACCGGCGTAGAAAGCTTGTGATTATCAGAGAAATTGCGGAGAGCAGACTACGTAGCATTCAAAATTGTGTATATAATGGACGTAAGTGCAGCTACTGGCGGCGCCGAGGCCGCACGAGGACGTGCACTTCGAGCGGCCAACAAGGTCGCGTTAGCGCCGTCAATACCACGTAACACCAGCGGTGACTGGGGATACCGCTCACGGCCCGTCGTCACACACTTCTACCTCAGATGTGTCGTACAAAACCTAATTAGTGTAGATACCTATTACAAATTGTGTAATAGGATGCACCTTTTGACAAAACGTTATAAGTATTTGCATTATATGTCGCATGTGTATGAAGGTATATATGTATGTATGTATGTATGTATGTATGTATGTATGTATGTATGCATGTATGCATGTATGCATGTATGCATGTATGCATGTATGCATGTATGCATGTATGCATGTATGTATGTATGTATGTATGTATGTATGTATGTATGTATGTATGTATGTATGTATGTATGTATGTATGTATGTATGTATGTATGTATGTATGTATGTATGTATGTATGTATGTATACGTATGTATGTATGTACGTATGTATGTATGTATGTATGTATGTATGTATGTATGTATGTATGTATGCATGTATGCATGTATGCATGTATGCATGTATGCATGTATGCATGTATGCATGTATGCATGTATGCATGTATGCATGTATGCATGTATGCATGTATGCATGTATGCATGTATGTATGTATGCAAGTATGTATGTAAGCATGTATGTAAGTATATATGTATGTATGGATGTATGTATGTATGTATGTATGTATGCGTGTACGTATGTATGTATGCATGTATGTATGTAAGCAAGTATGTATGCATGCATGTATGTATGCATGTATGTATGTATGCAAGTATGTATGTAAGCATGTATGTATGTTTATATGTATGTATGTATGGATGTATGTAAGAATGTATGTATGTATGTATGTATGTAAGCATGTATGTATGTATGTATGTATGTATGTATGTATGTATGTATGCATGTATGCATGTGTGCATGTGTGCATGTGTGCATGTGTGCATGCGTGAATGCGTACGTATGTATGTATGTATGTATGTATGTATGTATGTATGTATGTATGTATGTATGTATGTATGTATGTATGTATGTATGTATGCAAGTATGTATGTGAGCATGTATGTATGTATATATGTATGTATGGATGTATGTAAGCATGTATGTATGCATGTATGTATTTATGTATTTATGTATTTATGTATTTATGTATTTATGTATGCATGTATGCATGTACGTCAAATTAGTGTTTCTTTTTTAGCACATAATGGAGCAATAATGTAACGTAAACAGTGCTTTACTTCAGGATAGTCCTTTGAGTAGACATAACTGTTGTGTTGTATCTATGCGGGAGCGTTGTTGTGCCCGTCACTAGAATAGTTAGCGTGGAAATACACTGATAAGACTATTGATTCTGCGGCTAGTTTGCTAGCGTAATCAGCACAGGACTACTCAAATTCTCGCCTCGGTTCACTGATAAGAATGACGATTCAGGGGAGTGCGAATGTCTGATAAACAGAGGGGAAGACGGAAGGCTATGAAGCGCATGCATAGAACATATACAACTATTTGACGTGCTAAATCCCCATAAATAATGCACACATTTTGTCATTAAGCAAATACACAACGATTACCTCTATAGATTCTACTGCGATGAAACTGGATGTTTATAAAGTCCGCCACAGAACAATAGTTAATAAGGGAGAACATGAAAACAACCTGTTGTTAATAAAGCAGATACAGCTCTCCTTTACATAAGACATTGATGGTTATTAATAACGCAGATACAGCTCTCCTTTACATAAGATATTGATGGTTGTTAATAACGCAGATGCAGCTCTCCTTTACATAAGACATTGATGGCTGTTAATAACGCAGATACAGCTCTCCTTTACGTAAGATATTGATGGTTGCTAATAAAGCAGATGCAGCTCTCCTTTACATAAGATATTGATGGTTGTTAATAACGCAGATACAGCTCTCCTTTACATAATATATTGATGGTTGTTAATAAAGCAGATGCAGCTCTCCTTTACATAAGACATTGATGGTTGTTAATAACGCAGATACAGCTCTCCTTTACATAAGATATTGATGGTTGTTAATAAAGCAGCTACAGCTCTCCTTTACATAAGTTATTGATAGTTGTTAATAAAGCAGATACAGCTCTCCTTTACATAAGCAGTAATTTAAGCTTATGAACCGGTAAATCGGTCAATGGCATGCTGAAAGTCTTTTATATGACATATTCTTAATTGCAGCATATGTTGCGTCTCGGAACGTGCGGTTTAATATCGGGTGACGACTATATAACTATTTGTGGTACACCATTAGGTTGGCATTAAATAATACGCATGACTGATTTTATTCACCCTTCATAGACATTGCGTCATTTTATGAAACACGCTCCGAATACTCGCATCGAGCGTACACAATCACCATGCTATGGGTGCACCTAGTTTTTGCATTTAGTTTGTTTGTACTTCGTTTCCTAACATTGCAAGTTGTACATATTTTAAAGATAATTGAATTCCGCACAAGATGCTGTTGCATATGCTGATCCATTTAAAAATTAAACGTTCAAAACGCGATATGCTGTGTCTGGATGTGTTTGCATAGAATTCAACGCATATCTACGAACTCTTTCTCAGTTGATATTTTCAAAAAGCGCATATTCAAAAACTTTTAGTGCAAAGCCGTATGGAAAATACCCCTAATAAAGAACAGGTATTCTAAAGAAACTAGTGACACAAAATACATAAATATCCAGCAGAATGCGCCACCACTACGCGTTGCCAAAGTTATAAGAAGCTTTCGGGCGCATGTGGAAACGGGCGACCAGACACTTTCGAGCTCTCAAGTTCTAAAGGGTATTTGAATGTTACATTGATGTAAATGTATGCAGTCCTCTTTGGCCACCGACGCATATGTAACAGAACGAAACATTTTCATTACAAAAACAATGTCAGTAGTAAATGACATGTGACACAAAACAGTTAGGCGTTAGGCTATTTCTGACAGAACAAAAGGACATATAACACGAGACAGAACAGTTCCAGATAGAGAGGATATGTTTGACAGAAAAACGCGCCAGTGGGATAGATCATCTGAGGTTGAACGAGTCATGTAACATATAACATTTGCGACATAACAACGCTATGCCAGTGGCATACACGTCTGCGCTTTACTGTTGTGGTTTCATTAGACGTAATGTCGGCATAAAGCCAGCCCAGCTTGGTAGTTGGTGTCTGTACACCAGATGTGTGCAACGGTTTAACTGTTTTACGCATCGGAAACAATAGTTTTCGATGCGTAAAACATAATACAAATGTAAAAAAGACTAGGTTCTACCGTCTGCGTAGTAACTATACCATAGAACACATATTTAATAAAATATTAATGTGTTTCCACATTCACCACGAAAGGCCATATATCTGATGTGAGACTTATTGACGAGACAAGAGGCATGTGCATCCATAAAGACTACCTGTGCTGCAGTGTTATGCCTCGCTACCTGCCACACAAACAGTGGTAGATGACGGCTGGTCGGTCGATGCGTCGGGTTTTTACGACATCTCTTCTTTCATGTTCGGAAAACGGTGCATATTGGAAAGGGTTTGTGTGTAGTGTTCGCCCATTAATACTGTATGTAAGGTCCACCGGGAAACTGTCGTAATCTTAGGTAGGTCACCCATTTACGTTAAACTTAATCGAATTTGGTTTTGTAATTTGCGCCTGCGAAATTTTTAAATTGTAAACAAAACGGTCAATTTGTAAACAATCATTACTGACACTTAGTGTGAGAGACACATACCTTTGAAATTGAATGATTCCAGTGATCATGAACGTAATTGCTATAGAATGCTACTGATCCAGCGAATGTCTAGCTAATAATTACCATCCCAGGCTGAGTTCAGGTAACGGATCAAACAACCTCTCTTTATCGCCACGCACAACATAGGATGAACAGAAACGCTGAATTGCATTGAACAAAATTGGAGACACGGATTTAACCACAGGTCAGGAGAGTCGCAATATATGTAAATGTTTTTATTTAATTATTTGAAAAGTGTCACTTATTATCATATATAAACTAATTGAATTAATAAGTTGTCCACCAATATCCGAAACACACAGGTTGTTTTTAATTTATGATTCCATTGGTTATAACCCATACGGAATACACCAAAGACAATGTTATAGTTAAATGCTTGATAAAGATAAATCAGGCATTTATTGTACGCCTTATGTCAGGGTAAAATCAACTCAACGGTGCTGACAAGGTTAACCACGTAATATAAGAACATATTAATTAAGACACATTTTATTTAAGTATAAACCATTTAAATAAGTTAAGACACAATACGATGATTTAGGCGTTGTGGAAGCATGATTTGTAAAATGTGAGTGCATAAGTTCACAGAGTACATAGTAGTATATTGGTAGGCGGCAGATAGGGCGGCACACGTTTATACTAAGCAGCGATTATTTTAATCAACTACTCCAGCATTTCCAGTTGCAGGTGTGGTTGTGGGGGCGTGTGACATTGTGGGCTGGCAGAAGACCACACAGAATACGGGACACATGTTCTGTGTTATTACAAAACACCTTATAGACACGTTATAGAGGTGAATTAGTTAGTTGTACATAGCTTGTACACAAACTGTGTATATGTACGTCGGAAAATTGTACTTCATATGTGAAGCTGTACAATTTTACCAGCGCACACAGCAGCAACTGTGTACATTGCAGTTCAGCGAACCTAGCACCACTGCGCGCAAGGCATCACATCACATATGAAACGCAGTGCACATTGCAATATAGCGCACCTTAAAAGAATTCACATTTCAACACACCAGACGAGCGAGAACAGCAACGCAGTACACGCAGCCAACACCTCACACATACTGGACGACGTACATAGAAGAAAAAAACCCAGGATCTAGTACACATGTCGACGGCAACGACAAACAAAATCGCTCTAATTGGAATAACACAGACCCTAGTAGACATATGAACATGAACAGGAACTATATATTTGTCCCAAATGCAATACAGCATAATTGTTACAAAAACAAAAAGTGATAACTATATAATGTATGGTAGAAAAGTAGAGGATTATGTCAATTTCTCAATGTTGGGATAAATAAAGTTGCATTGTAGTGTATTGTATTGTATATCAGGGACGGGAGACTCCTACTTAGACTAATTATAGACGATACTGTACGAGAAACTCAATGAATTTAAAATTTCATCGATTATTTAACTTATATAAAAGAAGAAAATTCCTTGTACAATTCGTACATCATCACTACAAGATAAATGTATACATATATACAAAATGGATGGTGTGATTGCACAGACAGCAGCAATGAAGATAAGGGGCCATCTCTGGTATCTCAGTGAAGACCTAATCTCTCTGGCGCTCTTCTCTGACCGTGTCTCTGCAGACGAGAAGACGGCAATTGTAGCCGCCTTTGGGAGACCTGCAAAGAATAATGACCTTCGGCGGGTGGAGGCGAAGAAGATAGTCTCCTTCAATGAAGTGCACCTCGCCAATTTTGCAACGGAACGTTCGCTCAAGTTCTTCACTGCTCTCAACATTGAACGCAGCTTTCTCAACAGCAAACCTGAGACGTGGCCCAGCCGCCAAGACTATCTTAACGCTGTGAAGACCGTCTCTGCTTTGCGTGTTGTAAACGACTGTGCAGAGAGAGCCGTCAAACTGGTGACTGATTTCAACCCGGCTCTCACAGACAACGAAGATCAGCGGCAGCTCATCTTCCAAGTCGTAGAGTCGTATCATGGGCTGATGCCTCAGGCTTCAAAGACGAGGATGATGGATCTTTAATAAGGCTAAACAGCTGTTCTGCTATGCACTTTTCATATGTGGGATTGTACGTATGTTTACCTCATTACAAATGCTCTGCCCGGAAATTTCAAATGTTCATCTTGGAGTGCAATACATCAGTTTCACTAAAAAGGTATGTATTGAGCTAATTTTTATTAGGGGAGATACTTGTATGATTCGTAGGTCACAGTGATAATTATAGTAAAATAGGTTCTGTAGATTTTGAGATATTGTGTTCGTAAATGTATCCCTATATTGCGATTTTACAAAAACTGTGGGTGCTTTGAGAAGTCTTTTTCTCTGAATGATTTTCTCTGAAATTTTAACACAGTTGTTTTCTCACCCAAATTCACCTTTTTAGCCCATATGCAGCGTTGATTTAAAACACAAATTTTGCCACCCTAATATACATACGGCGGCAAACCGCTCGAGGGCAAAACTGCTCGATGGCAAACCGTCGAATATCGAAACAAGAGCGGTTTTCCAAAAATTACTCACATAACCAATCTGCATATACGCCGACGAAAATTACTGCGCTAACTAACTAGGCTTTGCCGTTGAGGTTTTGTCGTTGCCGTCGACATGTTTACTAGGACCTTTGGGCAACAGCGTGTATATGGCAAAACAACGCACAGCACAAATGTCAATATATTGCACATAGTGACAAGTCGAGCATACTAAAACACCTTACATAGCAACACTACGCGCATAGCAACGAAACGCCTATGGTGGCATTACACACGTAGCAACACAACGCCCGTTACTAAGCACGTAGCAACACAACGCACATAGTGACACTACGCACGTAACAACACAACGCATATAATGACGCGACTGACATAGGAACTAAATGTTTTCTTTAAAAAATAAACTGTATTAAGCTCACATGTAAGGTAAAATAGTCATGCACTTATAGGCGAGCGGTAGAACCATTCATCGGACCGATTTAAATCCCCCCTACACACACAAATGTTATATCATTTGAAAGCTCTACATCTCCTCGTCCCAACGAGACCTGTCGTAGAGCTGCCAAGTGATAAGTGATGCAGTAAGCGTAAATCCTACGTCAAACAAGGTCACGGTAAAATGATGAATTTTCGAAATTGTGCGCTTCCCCAATCGTCTTAGAATTACAATGGTACCATATCTACTTTACTTATTTACAAGATGGCCAAGTAATATATTTTTGGAAATATTGTTTTCTCCCCGCAAAACTGAGGTACGACATGGAGATGTTCCCTGATATAGTGTGGTCGTTCTATGTCCAAATAATGGGCTACCGGGAACACATTGTTACCTAAGCATATAATACTATGGTAGCAGTCAAAGCGCATTTCTGTGCACTTTAGCATGGTGAAAACTCCTCGTCATTCCTCCTAGGGGAAAACGTTATAGTCGTTTTAGTGAAGGGCCCATTTTCAGTTAAATTTCGATGAATTCCCATGTCGGAAACCACAGACTCGATATAAGCATACATGATCTGTCAAAGTTCTTTAATCTTGGCATGTCAAAGTTCCTTAAGCCTGTTTAGCGGATATATTATATCACACACGTGATGTCGGGGAAGACTGTTTCAAGAGCTCTAAGAGGACACTTTTTAGTTGAAGCAGCATTCATGGCCAGACTCATAGAAGCGGTGCTTCCGAGGAAATCAGGTCAGGGCGGCGACGGTGATCCTGTCGTGGAGCATCACAGGATAACCGTTGAAATGGATGACGAAGATAGGGGAGACTTCACTTTAGATGATGAAAGTGAGGAAGTTTTCAGTGATGCTGACTCAGAATGTCACGAGGAGGTTGACATAACTTTGGATGAACTTGACTGCGATTTACACGAGTCCACCAAGAGACTGAATGAGACTGAAGTAGAAGAGCTGCGTTGGTACTACGAACTGCTTAGATATCATGAAATCCGTGTTGAGAGTACTAGCGAGTCACTTGCTCTCCTGTAGCTGAAAAAAACATCATGGAAGACATCAAAAGCAAAAGAAGTGTTCAAGAACAGTAACATTGTGGATGTTATACATGGAGTACACAGACACTTTAAAGCTGTTCATTCGTGCAGAAAGGATAAGTCAAACGTCAAACAATGTCACCGTGAAATGATGAATATTCAATTTGTTGTAATACCAATTAATAAAGTTACAATGATCCTGCCACTACTTCATTTGTATGTACGATTCATATACCATGTGAAAGAACTATTTATCCCCATCAAAATAAGATATGACATGGAGCTGTCAGTTGTTGGAGTAGGTGTGGGGCGACGATCAAACAGAGTCACCGTCAAGTGATAAATGTTCGAAATTGTGTCATCCCGCAAATGTCATACAGTATAAATATATCTACGTTACCTAATTATTGATGGCAATGTCGTATACCTTTAGAAAGCAAACTGTCTCCTCGTAAATATGCGATACGACGGGGCGCTATCAAGTCGTACAGCAAGTGTGGAGTGAAGGTTAAACAAGGTCGCCATCAAACGACGAATGTTCAAAACTACGCCACTCCGCAAACGTTCTACATTTACAATGGCTGCATAGCTACTTTGACTACATACAATAGGCCATCTTACTTACCGTTTGACCCCGTCAAAATGAGATGTGGTATGGATATATAAAATGGTGCTCTAACTGTGGAGTGCAGGTTAAACAAGATCGTCGTCAAAAGATGTATTTTCAAAATTATGCCTTTCCACAGATAGTAGTTTAGCCAACATGTGATGTTATATTTTTAACTGCTTTTTTGTTATTTGCAGGAATTCTTGCTAGATCCATCACACAAGGGATCACAAAATAATTGTATGCGGGTGTCACCCTCGGTTTTGAAGGTTATTTGAATGTCACTAACTCAAACTTGCATAAAAGCAAATATGTTATATTTTGTACATGTATTGTCTGTGTTATCAGTTGTTGAACGTTGAGTTTTCTCATAAATATACGGGTTAATCTAATATAAAAAACGTGATCTTCTTAAATGTGTTTATCGCGTACACCAAAGTTGTTTACACACACAATCATTCTTTGTAAGCCTGTTGATATAATATGCATATTATGTATTACTTCACATGATATAATATGCATATTATTTATTACTACATAAAATATGCATATTATTTATTATTACACATGCATTTGGTCTTAAAATATGACATGAAAATCAAAGAACGTGCCCAAAAAATGTATGTTAGGATGTTGGAGAAGAGAGGTGGAAATCGCAGATTAGAACCTGACCAATTGTCAGATGTTTTGAGGAACGAGACAATTCGATATCTCAAGGAGGAATCACAATTTCAGGATCTGGTTGACATGGCTAACCATCTACGATCATACAGACTATCCCCTCCCGATGGAGAATAGTCTCTGTATGTTAAACACTCCTAGAAGACAGCAACAGAGGTTCCTGCAGTATTCATTAAAGGAAACATTGTTTTAAAGAAAACCAAATGGCCCTTCAACCAAACCCCAGCGGATCAGCAAACTGAATTGATGTATAGATTATACAACATGCATAATGGCATAATCAGCCTTACAAGGGACGATCAAGCTAAGGATACGTTTTGCGTCACATGGTCAGAACTATTACGAATGTCACAATACTCAAGATCCCCCCTCTTCAATATGGAAGACGACGAGGAAGAGACTACGTTCAACTGCTCTGATGATATCCGCCACGATTGAAGCATGGAAGCGTGATTCTGATGACCAAAAGTAGCTTGTCACAACGTTCTTGGTGTGTTCAGAGGAACTGACGGCGAATATTTAAACACTGACTTACAGGTGGGAGAGATGGTCACGGACGCAAGAAGGGTGGCTTTTAACCACTGTTTTTTGCTCACTGTCGACGAAGTTGCTTCCCTGCCAAGCGTATGTATGTCAGCTATGTCGTAGCTGACTCCATGCAGAAACCGGATTGACCCACAGAGTAACGACATGCCTTTAGTATATATGGCAACGAAAATACTCTGCTCCAAGTGACGTGGTCAATAGTCAACTCATCTAACAGCGAAAGATCAAGGAACATAGTAGGTTATCATCACCGTGAAGCAACAACTGGTTGACGAAACTACATGGTTTCATGACGCACCGAGGAAGCAACGTTCATAAACCATGAAGCTTTAGCTATCCCCAGTCCCGCTGTCTATAGCCAAATTTGGAGGTGACACGAACTCAACACTACAGGTATAGCTGCCCCGTGTCTTGGTACGGCTGGACTTCGTACACCCTTGGAACTTCCAGAAACAATCTGAAAGACTTACACAACCTGCGAATGATAACCTGCTCAGCTGCCACGCACTAACAGGAATTCAACATCAGCCTTTTGTGGTCATGCGAAGACATCAAGCTTGCAAAATTTCCAGAACCAACCGGCTCCTTGTCAAGGGAATTGGTCACGATGGGGAACTTGCACGGGCTGGATATGTTGTATGTGTTACCTATTTTATGGCACTCGCTCGTGAGCAGCAAACCGTCGATCCTGTCAGGATTCAACTCTATGTTTCTGTCGATGTACCCCACCCCCACCCTATAACTTCATATTGCACATCTAATCATTACGCAAAGATTTGGTTACATGCATATTGTGAATATATATCTATATAATCTCATATCGACACATATACTAGGAAGAAGGTATCAGAATGTCTGTGTGAACGCGGGTATCTAGATATCTGTGGATGCCACTCAAAATACAGGGCGGCTCGGCGAACTGGCTCGATCGTTTTTTTGTAATGCCGATGATTTTATTGTGCATCCTGCATATGCTAGTAATTGGCTCAGTTACCTGATCAGCAGGCACTTGGTTGAAACGGCTTATGCTTTTCTTCACAACAAAGTAATATGTAATGAATACTGCACGATACTCTGGTGCTGTCTTATCGGGGTGTTTCACATCTGCCAGAGAGACTGTTCTCCTTCGGATAGGCATAGATTGTATGATCATAGATGATTAGCTAATGTATAATTGCAGCGAAAGGTTCTATATAGTTACCAATATTCTCAGCACTGATGATGTCCAGCATTATCTTTATAGTTTTCACGTATGTCAGTCTGACTCTGAAATTTGGATTCCTCCATGAGAAACCGAATTGTCTCGTTCCTCAAAGCATCTGACAGTTGGTCGACTGTGTTGCGAGTAGAATTCTGATCTGCGATTGCCACCTCTCTTCTTCAACATCCTAACTACATTTGGGGCAAGCTCTTTTACTTTCACGTCCTGATAATGACCAAATGCATGTGTAGTAATAAATAAATAATATATATTATATCAAGAGGAATTTCTACAAACAGACTTACAAAGGTGTGTAAGCAACTGTGGTGTACGCAATAAACACATTTGAGAAAATCACGTTTTATATTAGATTATCATTCATTAAAAAATGCAGTTAAAATATAACATAACATATTGGCTAAACTACTATCTGCGGAAAGGAATAATTTCGAAAATTAATCTTTTGACGGTGACCTTGTTTAGCCGGCACTCCACAGTTAGAGCACCAGTTTACAACTCTCATTTTGACGGGGGTACAATATGCTTTCAAACGGTATGTAATATGGCCTGGTGTATGTAGTCAAAATAGCTGATATATGACTCGTACATATAAATGAAGTGGTTACTTTATTACTTTCGTGGTATTGTAAATAAATCAAATGTTCATCATTTAACGATGACCTTGTTTGATCTTAGCTCCACTCGTACAGTATTAGATAACACCTATGTATTGTACCTTAGTTTGATGGGTAGACAATAATCTTTCCGAAAATATATGACTTGGCCGTCTTGTAATTAAGTAAAGTAGATATGCGACCATTGTAATGTTAAGACGGAATCGCACAATTTTGAAAATTCTTCATTTGGTGGTGACCCTGTTTGACCTTGAATTCACGCTTACTGCACCATTTCGCAGCTCTAAGACAGGTGTCGTTGGGACGAGGAGATATAGATCTTTCAAATGATATAACATTTTGGTGTGTGTAGAGGGGCATTTAAACTCCTAAAATAAATCACTTTTTTGATTTGCCGCTCGTCTAATAGACATATATGGCATTCTTAATTTATAAGGAAAATGACCAATCATTCCAGCTGATGTATCCGGCTAACTACAAACTTGAAATTAGTGGACTGACACAGCTGTTGTCACGCAGGGTGTAAGAAAGTTACCGTTGTTAATGACTTCCGTCGAATCGAGTGAGAGCCGGGGAGGAAACGAGACAAGGCTTCAAGTTGTGATTGGACGCATTATAGCTGAGCGAACGGCGCAAACACACAGGAAATAAATCGAACATCTTAATATAGACTAGGCAAATTTCGTGATGAAAGTCATCAGTGTCCCAGAGAAATATGATTTGTCCCGCTAGAGCGAATCTCCAACAGTAGTAATTACGGTGAAGGAATCGGTGAAGGAATCGAACTTTATTATACCCACAAATACATACACACAACGCACAAAAGCACATGTGTCACATACTGCAATATAAACTATATGTATATAAATATATATATACATACATACATATATATATATATATAAGTATATATGTATACATGTATATACATATATAATAATCTTTATGAGCCAGATATGTTTAAAATGAACCTATATTGAGTTTTAATACGTTGTTGTGTTATGTTTACTTTCAACATTAATTTCACGTGTACTTTGATAATAATAATAATAAGAAGAAGAACACTTATATAGCGCCATGAATCTGGATAAACCCATTCGGAGGCGCTTAGAATACATAATTATACACACACACACACACACACACACACACACACACACACACACACACACACACACACACACACACACACACACACACACACACACACACACACACACATATGTGTGTGTGTATTTATATATGCAGAACAATAATAATAAAATTACTAATACTAAATGAATTAACATAAATGACAATATATACAACAATAACAAAATAAGTTAGAGCTGACAGACAGACATACAGACATACAGACAGACAGACCGACAGACAGACCGACAGACAGACAGACAGACAGACAGACAGACAGACAGACAGACAGACAGACAGACAGACAGACAGACAGACAGACCGGAATAGATGTGTTTTCAAAAGTCTTTCGAATGTCACAAGGCAACAGGTTGTCTTCACCTCGCTTGGAGGTGAATTCCACAGTCGTGGAGCAGATACCGAGAAAGTTCTGTCGCCGTATCGGCTGCGAGATGGTGGCAGGTACAAGTCATTGTTTGTAGTTGAACGCAACACTCGAGTAGCTCTTTGTTCATGGAGTAGGTCGGTGATGTAAGCTGGTATCGGTCCGTGTTCAGCACGAACCGTCAGTAGCAGAATTGCGTAATGTATGTGTTGTTTCACGGGAAGCCTGTGCAGTTTCTTGAGTACCGGTGTGATATGGTCCCATGCAAACTCCACTTTGAACGTGGAGTTTGCATGCGTCAAATTCAATATTACACTAACAACAATATGGTTGCATAGAATGGTTTGATGGACGCTAAACAAAGGTATATACTTAATCACACACAGTTCCACAACCGTGTGTTAATGTGCAGAGCAACTGTTTGCATTTGTACGGAACCACTACTTGGACCTGCGGTCACACTATGTTTACCAAAACATGTGGTTGGTTTTAAATATAAAATATTCAGTATGTCGTCAAGTTATAATAATGACCTTATATAACATGTTTCATGACGTTATGTTAAACAACAAAAACGGGAATAATTTGTATATATCAACATCGTTATAAACCTACGCAATAATTGATGTTGTTTCATAAACACTCAAAATACGTCACTCCTGACATATCACAACAGACACGGCACTCCAGGCACGTCATTCCAAACTTGTCACTCCAGACACGTCACATGACACGTCATTCCGGTCACATTACTCCAGACGTGTCACCCCGGACACGTAACGCCGAACATGTCACAATGGACACGTCACTCTGGACATGTCACTCTGCACTTGTCACTCCAGACATGTCACTCCTGACACGTTATTCCAGACACATCACTTCGGACACGTCACTCCGGAAACGTTACTCCGGACATGTCACTGCAGACACGTCACTGCAAACACGTCACTTCAAAAATATCACGCCGTCACGTCACTCCAGACACTTCACGCCAGAAACGTCACTCCACATGTGTCACTCCGGACACGTCACTCCCGATACACTTCAGACACATAACTGCGGACACTTCATGCCGCACACGTCATTCCAAATACGTGACATCAGACACGTCGGTCCGCACTCGATATACGGAACACGTCAGATTAGCCGTATGAGACCATACATGACATACCGGAAACGTCACACCAGACACATCAATTGGACACAATATACCGGATGCGTCATATGGGACACATCATACCTGACACGTCAAGCCGTACATGTAATACCAAATACAATCAGACAGGACTCGTATGGACACACACGTCAGACAGGACACCTTATACGTAAAACGTCAAACTGGACACGTCATACGTGACGCGTCAGGCCGTATACGTTATACCGGTCTCATTCTGTGTTGTGCTTGTATAACGTGTTATATACTGGCTACATTGTACGCGACACATCAGAGAGCAGCCAATCATCCGCCTCCTAGGTTAATGATACAGTGAATACGTAGGTAGTGCGACCGACACGGGCCGGTGGTGCATCACGGTCTATTACATTCGACGACATTCAAGTATACGACTTCGTCACATTTGTCATAACATGTAGGTACTAGGTATCGCTGTCATGTTAGTGTGTTCTTAATAGTTGATGTCTCGAACGAAACAGGAACGTGTGACGCCAGTCATTTAACATTACTGTTAATTACAGCCCAGGGAAAAGTTCCGAATGACACGCATAAAATTACTTTAATGATTCATTATATTGGTCTGCTCGGGGTTAGTTTGCATGAATAATTAATTATTATAATAATTGCTGCGTCATTAAGGGATTTATCAAGTCAATGTTCCGGTTCCGCAGCGGGCACTAGTTTACCTCTCGGTGCCGTGTAACACAGAAACGACACGTGCCAGTGAATCGTTGATAGAGTTTAATTAACTCCTATAGTAGTTATAGTGAAATTACTTTCGGGATCACGTGATTACGCAATGAAAGCACTCGCGTATTGGACTGATGCATGAATGATTTGAACGGCCCAATTGAAACGCTTGTTTCAGAATTTGTCAGACAAATTGTTGCTTTGTCGTTACTGCAATTAGTCAGTGCCCGAATCTGTCGATGATAATTCGCCGACGACTTACATCACTACGGCGGAAAGCAGATTACCATTCGTTTATTTTTTAAATCGCTGTCTCTCGTGAGGTTTGTACAACGGGTAAACAACCGAAGGAGGTTGAACCCTCATGAGGGAAACATGAACTTGGGAGTCCTACGATGTATCAGAATGGCAGAACTAATTAGGGGTAATATTGCTATCCGTCAATCTATCATTCATCTGTGAAAGACATGGTCTAGATTTAAAGGAATTTGTTTGATATATTACATTGTGTGTCTTAGATTGTTTAGATATCACGTAATATATCATAACTATATCATGTATCCTTGTGTGTCTAAAGTTCGTGCGTCCCGCAATTGTGTGGCAATGCAGTATTGTGTCATTTATAAACCAGCGGCTCGATTGCTGAAGTCAATATTTACACTGACACATCGCAATATACTTCTATATTAGTAGTTTAATTATCAAAACAATTGCTTGATAATTACGTTGACCTATCGTTGCATTTTTGGACTGTTTCGCCTATGATCGCTCGTGTTTCGGTTACACGCTGCCGTTGCGTAACATCGCGCCAACTTATCATAGTTTAGTATTCGTACTTGTTAAATCCTCTGGTCGTCATAATGCAGATGTATTAGCGTGTATACAATTTCTCCCGAATTCCCTTTGTTATGACGTCATTATCTATTATGGTTCCCCCCTGCGTCGTATCGGCCGAAGCCAACTGAGTTCACGGCGACACAAATTGCACTGAGACTGTCAAACAGCCTCTAATACATATGTATTCCATTCTACCATATTGCCGCGCCAGCCAGCACCATTACGTCCTTGTTTTGTGCCGAACACCGACACCACCGGGCCGCAGTGTTAATGGTGGACTCATAGGTTCGCAAGGCTAAGACAAACGTGTGGGGTTCTGTTTTATTTCAAATCTTCAACAACCACCCTACCCCACCAATACGTCGTGTGGGACTTGCGATTTGCTGCCATCCAGAATGGCTCCAAAACAAGAGTCAATACTCACCGGATTCAACTTATGTGACGTCAGCTGCTAAGATAAGACAGGCTGGTTCTAATATACGCAATAGTATCAATGTGCATTAATACATATTCTCCTCGATCGGTGGCGTTATTCTATTGGTGTGTGTTTCCCGCCACACAGCTCACCAACCACACACACACGCAATGCTACGTCCTGATGGACGACCATCTGTTAAGCTAGTCAACACCAATGTTTCCTTGTTTTGTACCGTACACTGTTAGTGCAAACATTTTTATTAGTTGACAACATATCGTTATCAATATACACGGTTATGCATCGTCATACTACGCACGTAATGTGCATTCATGTGAGCATTATGATATTAAATGTTGACATAATAATGATATACCATGACACACTTCTTGTAAGAATACAGTGGTATATTATAATTGCTAATGCATAGTCAAAATACTGAATACAATATTAGTGCATGTCATGCTTGTTGTTCGTTAAAAGTTGGTAAACAGTTTAATTACTCTCCTAAACGCCGTTGTTAGAAGCAAGACTAATCACTGCAAATGATAACAACCCAATCATCGTTAAATAATATAACAAACGTTCCGTCGTCATTAACCTACAAAATCAACATAGGTCAACGTAAAAAAAACAAGTGTGCATGTTTCTGTAAAAACGAGTTGTAATGGTAACCATCATCGTATCCTCAATGCGAACAACATGTCTTCATGCAGCTCATGGCTGCTGCTGTACAACGAGGTTATTATTTCATGGCGGCAGCATACCCATAACTCAGCCGTCTCTCCGGTACGGCGCGCATGCGGCCGTACCATCAACCTGCCGCGACCAACTACTACATGTTTATTGCTGAAGCGTCAGTTCGCACCAGCAGCGTCACGCACATCAATTCTCCAACGGAAACTGCTTAAAACAGCCACGAATATTTCGCACGCACTTAACCTTTACCTATCCTCATTTACCAACGAAGTAACACAAGACGTCACCTATACATGCTCGCAAAAGCAAGAAATATGCTTGATAAAATATAGCATGTTTTATGTCATAGTAACACAGATATAAGAAATAACTATATCACAATTGAAGTCCCGGATACACATTACGTGTAGGCAACACTACACGAGCGATAAAAGATATGAATATAGACGTATGGGTGGCATGATCATGGCGGGAACCAAATGGAATGACTTCGTTAACGCCAATATCCTTGGAAAATCCGAGCTCAAGGGCAAATCACATTTGATAAAAGACAACGGTTCTATCAGCTAGTGATTAACAACCACGTAGCCGAGTTATTACATGACATGAAAAAGACTTTACATAAATCGTAACGGAATGGTCTGCCAGTTAGTCACATGACTACATTTGTTGTTGTTACCTCCGAAGATCGGACACTGACCTAATAAGTCGGACACGTGTCACCCCCCAAACAAAAACAGCCGACTGCTTAATGTTAACGCATTTAGGAAGACATGTCATGTTTCTTATGCTGTCGTGTGTACATACACACGTACATACGGACACACGGACATACGTACGTGCATACGACCATATATGCATAAGTACATAGGTAAACAACGTGCAAAACGGTTCCCTTAACTAAAACGGGCCTCAACCGTTAGGCGTTGTCGTAGTATATACAGCAACATCTGTGGCGGTGCTTCTAGGTAAGTCACCAACGGGCATTAGTGAACAACATTGATCGGAAGCGCGAAACGCACATACAAAAACACATCAGGTCAAAAGGATTGTTTTAGACACTTTTCATAAATTAATTAGCACTTTCTTCCAAATATCATATTTCCACATTTGAGCGTTGAAAACAGCGGAAACGGTCGAACACTTAAGTAAAATGTCTATGCTTTGATATGTGTATTATATTTTACAACTTACAGAGCTAGTAGTCAAAGAGATAATATATAAGTACTCCCTTAACGGCCCCTGAGTGGTCCGCTGTGCCAACAGACGGCCGCTTTTGTCGATACGTTGTTGGTACAATAAGCACACTAGCATTTGTAATGTATTATAGTATTATATTATTTTACGTATGCAGAGTATTATATACTATCCAGTTATATTATCATAATAATAAAGTACTTAAGCAAAACAATAACATTAATAATATATTTTATACAACATTAGCAGTATAGATAGGCTTCATTATATTATCAAGTAGTGTACATTAATGTATTGTTAAATTTCATTGATCATCAAACCATGATAATAAACCCCATAGCGAGTGTCTCACCGACACTGAAAGGAGACACCGCTCACATGTTTGCATCCATCCCAACGAGAAATTGAATTATGCACAAGCAAATAGTTCTTTTCCTCTTGCTTCTCTCTTGCATAACCAGCATTAAAATGAGTTTTAGCATTTGGGACACGGGTGATAATCCAATTCTAACGGTACTTCAAAGGTTGACGCGATGAAGCGGCGCGAGTGCAACCACCTCCAGTCGTCGATAAGGTCGTGATATATGTGCATGGCCAGGTTTTGGTACACAACTGATACGTGTTCGCATCATGTGCGTCAGAGCAGGCGCTCTCTGTATCAGTTCACACTCTTCGTTCGTTAGCCGACTTGCTCGAACAACAATGAAGTCAGGGGTTCCAGCTCACATGGCCACGTTTGGCCAGTATTTCAAGGTCGACTCATGTGGTAAACGGGCAGATATACCAGAGCAATACACATTTGATCGATTTCCCAGAACTTCCCATGTAGAAGATGCTCTGGGATCATGAGGATGGGGAAATGTATCACCACCGTCGCCTTGGTAGTCATCAGCAAGGACATGTTGTGAATGTAAAATATAAATTTTATTGCGATATTGTTTGGCCCGAACTTTCTGGTGAGGCGTTTCTGTCATCTCTGTTGAGAGTCCGTCGCCCTAAGCACGTTACCACAGACACATCAATACTATGGTTACGTATTTCACCGATGCTGATTGTTCAGTATGCTACATTGTGTCATCTATCATGGCAGGCGTATATGTCAGGTATAATGCATCCTTCAGATCGAGGTACTGAATAGTATGTGGATTAGATTGAACAAAGTTGCCTATGACAGTCAGACAACAAATCATATTGATATTGATCATATAATCGTTAAGTAAAAACAGAAAGCAGCGAATCAAGATTAAGAGATGTACCGTACGATATACGCGTGGATGTGTGTTCGCGCGCACACGTGTGTTGTTGTCGTCGGGTGTTGACGTCTTACACAACGAATAGACAACTACTAGTCTTCATAATACCTTAGTAGTGAATCATTAAATGTAGCCCATGTATAAAAAGCCACATTCTAAAGACACCACATGCAAATGCACCAGCATGGTTATTTGACGACTTCATTCGTCTGCCAAGGAATAACTACAATTCGTCGATACTTCTATGAAGAATACAACCAGAACTACCCTGATCCGTGTCCGCATGTATGCCTTAAGCATATGTTCGGACGAGCGTGACGGACGAACGTGATTCCGTCTGACGCCGCTCGTTACGGCAGAGTTACGAGCCCGCCGTAACGACTGGTGCTAACACAACATGAACATGCTGAGCCTTCCTGTGTAAGGTTCTTCATAGTTCTTGTTCACTGGCTCACATAAGGGCAGCGGGAGAGCGCAGTAATATGTCACCCAAAAATAACTTCAAACGCTGCTCCTGTGGCGACTGCAATTGGGAAACATATTTGATGGAGGTCAGTGACACGGCGGTGAGTTAAGGAGAGGGGCAGGTGAACGGCCAACATATGTCGTGGTCCGTTCTTAACCTTCCATCCCTATTCCTCAATCATTGTTATCCATATCATCCTCATCATCGTCGATTTGTAGTCGACGTCAAAATTACCATTATTGACATCGTTTACACCATTATCATAATCATAATCATCATCATCATTAACATCATCGTCATAATCGTCATCAACATAATCATCATTGTTATCATATTCACCACCACTACAACCACCACCACCACCACCACCACCTCCACCAACACCACCAAACTTATAATAAATACTATTTTTATTATTTTTATTAATAGTCTCACTATCAATATAAACGTCGTTTTTGTGCAGATTATATCCATCTTAGGTAAGAAATCAACGCGTCACTTCCCACGCAAAGTATACATTCGTGCCACTACGTTCGAGCGATCTACTACAACAAGCCCTGTCCGACTGCATTATTTATGTTTGGCTCCGACGGAAGCAGCAGCCTCGTCGGAATATACTTTTTTCACGATTTCTAAGCCGGTGTTGTGCCAAGCCGAGAACACGATACGCTACAACAAATTTAGCGTGCAACGCTGATAATGAATCTACTCGCTACAGCTCGACGTGTTCATCAACAGAGATCACGCATAGCTGAACGATTCCAGCAGCTTCATTCAACTTGACAGCGGTGTGGAGAGGACGAGTTTATGGCAAGTGTTCGGAGATCATGCAAGCACTGACACATAAATAAGCTAATATGTTTATTTGTGAAATATCCAGAAGGCGCAACGATATCAATATGTCAATAATTCGCGGTTTGCATTTTTTGCGGGCCAAACATAGCCACATAGTGGATAACAAAGGGCATTCCTCTTTGTAATAATTTATGGAATGATGTCGAACAATTGCGATCTAGATATTCGCCTTTATATGGTAACTCGTGTGCGTGTGCGAGAGCGCGCGCGCGTGTATGAGAAAGATAGGTAAAGAGAGGGGGAGTTCTATGGTTACAAGGATAATTACGGGTGTAACCTTATATTTTGTTTTACTGTTATGTTACAACATACCCTGTGTCCTGCCTAAGAGTTGGTTCGGATTAAAGTCACACTTCGGGGACAACAACACCTCCCTAGAATCATTGCTGAACTCGTCAAATGGCAGTGGTTGTGAAAGCGTTGACTGGATTGTTTGATCTAACGTATTACAAAAATGCGAGTATGTTCTTTCTACGACGCAATTTTGCCGTTGTACTTTATATGTTGAGACGTGTCAGGAGTGCACACCAACGGCTGCAGGTGAGCCGTTCTACGCCGCGGTCCTTGCTACATATTTAGTTTTTTAGATCTCTCTTGACCACATCTTTGAATCTTAATTTGGGTCTGCCGACTGGACGTTTGCCCTCAGTCAACTCCACATAGAGGATGTTCTTTGGGAGGCGGTAAGTGGGCATGCGCTGTGCGTGTCCAAGCCATCGTAGGCGTCTATATTTGAGGATGTTACTTAGTGGCGTTGACTTGCAGCGTTGCAGGATCTCGAGATTAGTAACTACATTCTGCCATTTTATGGTAAGGATTGTTCGCAGGCAACGAAGATGAGAACGGTTGAGTTTCCATCCTTGTGTGTGATACGTTGTCCATGTCTCTGAACAATACAATAACATTCTGACAACACAAGCATAGTGCACTTTCAGCTTAGTGTGCTATGTAAGGATCTTGTTGGACCAGGAACGATTTGTGAGTCTTCCAAAGGATGTTGCTGCTTTGCCAAGTCTTGTGTTCAATTCTTTGTTAAGTGTAAAGTTTTTAGACATTACATACCCTAAGTAGGAGATATTCTCCACAGTTTCGATGGGTCCACCATTAACAGTGATTTTGGCTTCTTGATTCCCATGGCTCATGGTGACAGCCTTTTTGACGTTGATTTTGTGGCCAAAACCTGTACATGTATTTGCGAAGCTGTTCAATAATAGTTGTAACTGTTCCTCGGAATGGGAGCAGAACGCAGCATCATCAGCATAGAAGGCCCCGCACACGTGAAGTACTGTTGTTTTTGTTTTGGCCTTAAAGCGTGACGTTGAGTAGATGTTTCTGTCAAGCCTGATCCTCAGACCCATTCCAGGATGAGCAATGTTGGCATTTTGCATAGCTTCTTTGAGTAGAATGGAGAAAAATATTCCAAAAAGCGTCGTGGCCAGAACACATCCCTGCTTCACACAATTTTTGATGAGGAAGGGCTCAGATATACATCCTTCGGCATGATCTGTGCCTTGCATGTTGTTGTGGAAGACGTAGATAAGACTGAGTAGTACTGGTGGACATCCAACTTTCTTCAGGACCGTGAAGAGAGCTTCCCTCTTTACATAATCAGAAGCTTTTGTGAGATCCACAAAGGCCACATGGAGTGGCATATGTTGCTCCCTTGCTTTATCTCGTATTTGTCGTATACAGAAGATCATATATACAGTTCCTCTGCCATAGCGGAAACCGCACTGTGAATCGGGGTACATCCGTTCTGCTAATGTTTGTAGACGTGTGAGGATGATACGTGCGAATATTTTTCCTACATATTCCCCCGTATTTATTGCAGTCGCCTCTGACACACTTGTTTTTGTACAGTGTGATTATATTTGAATCCCTCATTTCTTGTGGAATTGTGCATTCTCGCCAGCACTTCAGCTGTATAGTGGTGGTAACAAGGCCTGACTGCCAGCCTTAATCAGCTCTGCAGGTATTGCATCTCGGCCAGAGGCTTTATTATTTGACAGTCTGGCAACGACTGCCTCCATCTCTGTGAACTGTGGTTCGTCATCATCAAGGTCTTCCATAATCTCCATAGAAGGGACTTTGTCAATTGTAGACACAGAATACCATCTTTCCGTGTCATAAAGGTCGGAGAAGTGTTGAATCGAGCGATTCATTTGGTCAACTCATTTTGTTAGTGTGACACCATCTTTCGATTTCAGTATAATGTTTAGGTTCCCGGTGTTTGCCGCTGTCTCAATATCCTCACTTAAACCAATGTCGTATTGGTTAAGCGCTTGCCTGGATTTTCTTTGAGCAAGACTTCGGGAAGCCTTATAGCAAGCACTGGTGTTCTTATCTTGTCTGCGTTTGGATTCCAGGTGTGTTTTGCGTGTTGCCGCAATTACCGTTTTCATAGTACCAAGACTAGCTCTGAACCAGTCTGGGTTATGACATGAGGTTTTGCCAAAAATGTCCAAGGCTGACTTGTGAATTGATTGTTTGAGAAGCCGTCAATAATCATTTGCATTCCTGTTTTCATGTAGTTGATCGACTTGGTTTCTGTGGGTTGCGTTGTAATCCATTGACAGTTGCTGGATACAGGTTTTGGTTATATCAACTCTTGGTTTACCATGTTTCTTTCCACTGTGGTGGGACTTCGGAGACAGTTTCATATTTGAGATTACAAGACTATGATCCGTGTCGCAGTCAGCACTGTGCAGTCGTCTACCCCTTGCTGCCGACCCCTTTGCTGTCGACCCCTTGTAGTCTAGCCCTTACTGTCGACCCCTTTGTTTTCGACCACTTGCAGTCTATCATTTGTTGTCGACTCCTTACTCTTTACCCCTTGCTGTTGACCACTTGCTCTCTACCACTTGCTGTCGACACCTTGTTGTTTACCCTTTGCTGTTGACCCCTTGCTGTCAACCTCTAGCTGTCGACCACTACCGACCACTACTCCTTTCTGTCGACCATTCCTTCTGATCGAGTCTACCTATACGGCCATCCCATTACGATTTATAGTTCCATAATCCACAAAATCAAACCCGCCTCATTGATTTTGTCTATTCCGCATACAGATGCAGACTAATAGTGAATTCTACCAGGACACCTTTCACACCCTTAGAGAAATGGACATGTTCTGGCGTAAAGCAATGCGAACTGCACAACGATTTTGGTATCGCCCACAGTAGGGGAATAGGCATGCCGCTACCAATACGACGCAGCATCGCTAACCATTCGCGGTAGCGGGATCGCTAGTAAGCAGCCGTATTCAAAGAAAAGGGAAATGTGAACACTGCTACCAATGTTAACGTTTCGTTTCAACAGACTTAATGAAGCTATCACACAGATAAAACGACGGGACAAACAAGGTAGGTACTATAGTTTATTTCAAAGCATGGTAGGTCTGTTTTTTTCTAGCCATATGACCAATTTTGAAAACATCGTGAATGCCAAGTTGTGTAATGCAATGACAAGGAATCGAAAACCAGATACCACGCGTTTAATTACTAGACACAGTACTGTATATATTCTATAAATAAGTGTGACTCACAAGACCTCCACCATACACAGCACTGCGGTGATTCCAGAAACTTGTTCTCGGGAACACCGCCTAATTGAGATGACGAATGAAAGAATGTATTCCAAGAAACAACAGCAATACTTCGCTCGCCATAATCATTGTGTGTGTGTGTGTGTGTGTGTGTGTGTGTGTGTGTGTGTGTGTGTGTGTGTGTGTGTGTGTGTGTGTGTGTGTGTGTGTGTGTGTGTGTGTGTGTGTGTGTGTGTGTGTGTGTGTGTGTGTGTGTGTGTGTGTGCGTGTGCGTGTTTCTTTGCGTGGTATGTTATGCCTTATCTCTTTTTACAGTCGCGCTTGCCAATATTCGTTTTTTAGCCGAATTTTTATTTTACTGTTGTACATTATTTGTTGTTCCCATATATTTAGTTACCTAATTAGCTTATAAACATTGATGGGCGGCACACCAGGAGCAGATGTTATGACCACACAACAATGTAACGCCCCAATGCTGGCCTTTGGATAATAAAAACCCTTTTCATATGCGCGACAAACAAGTAACTGAATATCGCCAAATAACTACTAGATATTTCAACTTGATGTTTAAATGAACAGGTTTGCCAGGAAAATGAATTATTAAGCGCTTTGAAAATGCCTGCGGGCACTATGACAACATACCTTTGTTTACGCTTTTGTTAATTTACACACTTGAATGAAACGAGAAAATGGAACTGAGGCGACCATATCCAACTATCGACTGGAAGCGAAATTGTGTGATCGCGACTTCCCAAACCATTGCAGTAAACTTACGTACATAGTTCTTGTCGCAATACACGCAATGACCTGACATGTCGTTCACCAGGCCCGTAACCAGGGGGATTCATGGGGTTCACGTGAACCCCCTTTCTAAAAAATGTGAACCCCCTCAAAATTGCATCTTTAAAATGTGAACCATTAATTGTATCCCATGTTTCTCAACAGAGTTAACCTCCTCCTACGAACTGCTGGATAGTGTTCAAGCATTACAACTATATAATACAAGGAATGCCAAGAAAGCCTGATTTGTTTATATGTTAAAGGGAAAAACCTTATCTATTGATTAAATAAGGTAACTACCGAGTGACAAAGAGACTATTCTCAACAATCACCAAGTTAAGGTGTGTAGCGAGTGTATTTCTTACAAGCTGCAAATCCGCTGGAACGCGAATTTCGAAGAATAATTGTTTAACCAATACACAATAAAGTTTAGCTTCACCTATTTCAAAATGCGCCTGCTGATGAGAAATCTTGTAATTGTGTGGCTGTATAGTAGAGAGTAGTAGCTTATGTATCGAGAGACAACGCTTGTTGTAGGTGCATTAGGTAGGTTGACTTGGATTTCTGGTATGACGTCTCGCACGCTTGGTTTCCTGGTTTATTTGGTATGCTTCGATGTAATTTGCTGAGCCACCAGTCAGAGAGGCTGGCCAGATGATTCTGTCCTCAGCAAAATTCTGCCAGTGTAGAGGGTCTATGCCGTAGTATTTTAGATTTCTCTTGAGCACATGTTTGACTCTTAATTTGGATCTGCCTACTGGACGTTTGCCCTCAGTCAACTCCCCGTAAAAGATGGACTTTGGGAGGCGGTCACTGGGCATACGGTGTACGTGTCCAAACCATCGTAGGCGTCTGTGTTTGGGTATGCTCCTTTGTGGCGTTGATTTGTAGGATCTCAAGATTAGTAATTTTATCCTGCCAATTTATGCTAAGGATTGTTCGCAGGCAATGAAGATAAAAACGGTTGAGTTTCCATCCTTGTTTTCGGAACGTTGTCCATGTCTCTGAACCATATAATGAAATGCTGACAACACAAACATGATACACTTTCAGCTTGGTGTGCAATGTTTGGCTCTTGTTGGACCAGACGCGGTTTGTGAGTCTTCCAAAGGATGTTGCTGCTTTGCAAAGTCTTGTGTTCAATTATTTGTCAAATGTAATGTTTTTAGACATTATAGAGCCTAAGTAGGAGAAATTCTCCAGTTTCGATGGGTTCACCATTAACAGTGATTTTGGTTTCTTGATTCCCATGATTCATGGTGACAGTCTTTTTGATGTTGGTTTTTATCCCAAAAGCTGTGCATGTATTTGCGAAGCTGTTCAAGATTAGTTGTAACCGTTCCTCGGAATGGGAGCAGAAACCAGCATCATCAGCATAGAAGGCCTCGCACACGTGAAGTGCTGTTGTTTTTTGTCTTTGCCTTTAAGCGTGACGTTGATTATATGTTTCCGTCAAGCCTGGTCCTCAGACCCACTTGAGGGTGAGCAATGTTGGCATTTTGCAAAACTTCTTTGAGTAGAATGGAGGAAAATATTCCAAAAAGCGGTGGGACCAGTTTCACACCATTTTTGATGGGGAAGGGTTCCATCAGCCTGAATTGTTGTGCCGTGCATGTTGTTGTGGAAGGCTTGGATAAGAATGAGTAGTACTGGTGGACATCCACCTTTCTTCAGGACCGTGAAGAGAGCTTCTCTCTTGAGATAATCAAAAGCTTTTGTGAGATACACAAAGGTACTTGGCGTGGCATATGTTGCTCCTTGGTTTCTCTTGTATTTGTTGTATACAGAAAATCATATCTACAGTTCCTCTGTCATAGCGGAAACCGCACTGTGAATCGGGGTATACCCGTTCTGCCAATGTTTGTAGACGTGTGAGCATGGTAAGTGCGAATGTTTTCCCTACAACACTGAGCAGAGATATTCCTCCGTATTTATTGCAGTCGCCTCTGTCACACTTGTTTTTACAGTGTGATTATATTTGAATCCCTCATTTCTTGTGGAATTGTGCATTCCCGCCAGCATTCAGGAGAAGGCTGTAGAGTGGTGGTAACAAGGCCTGACTGCCAGCCTTAATCAGCTCTGCAGGTATTGCATCTCGGCCAGAGGCTTTATTATTTGACAGTCTGGCAACGACTGCCTCCATCTCTGTGAACTGTGGTTCGTCATCAAGTACTTCCGTGATCACTATAGAAAGAATTTGTCAATTGTTGACACATAATACTGTGTTTCCGTGCCATAAAGGTCGGAGAAGTGCTTAATCCAGCGTCATCTCTTTTTGTTAGTTTGACACAATCTTTCGATTTGAAAGGTGCAGTTTTCCTTATTGTGGGACCTATAGATGTTTTTATTCCAGCATACATATTTTTAGGTTCCCAGAGTTTGCCGCTGTCTCGATATCCTCACTTAGGTCAATGTAGTATTGGGTAAGCGCTTGCCTGGAAGCCATATAGCAAGCACTGTGGCTCTATGGTTACTGAAATACTGTGGTTGCTAGTTGCATGTTTGTAGTTTGTTGTGTAGAGGATATGATACTTGACTGTTTGACACCTAAATTTTTTGATTCATATCCCGCAAGAGGACAATAATTTTCCTAATCTTCTATTTAGAGGTCATCTTTTATAAAGTGTTATTATTTTACTAACTTAGTTATTTTTATGATAAATTATGGAACTTTTGAACTTCAGATCAAATAAATATAATGTATTAGTTGAGTGAAAACCACGTTGTAAATGTTACACTTTAACTCTTTATTGTAAAATATAACTTGAACACACCCACACTCCTCGTTGCCTCATTTATTATATTACTATGAAGTTGTTCAAAACAATTGCATGCAAGGCAAAGGGTTTCGATTAAAAAATTCAGTTATATTAACACTATATTATTACAGCGTGTTGGCTTTTATGAACACAATTGGGTGTAAATTAGACTTAATCAGGCAAGAAATTGGCACCTATTTCCACATACCACAAATGATTCCCACTTTGTCTGAATACGCACCGCCAAAACGACGTCGTTGTGGGCTTGCTGGGGATGCTATTGTGGTGTTTGTATACAAGATGACAGAATATAAAACGAAACCAAATGGTCCACCAATCTCACACCCACTTCATTGTTCTTCCAGTTACAAATGTAACCGTCTGCATTATGAGCCTTCACGTGAACATGTGGGACCCTCTGCATTGTGAAAACATCTAACCCCTTGTGGCGCCTTCTGGAGTCTGAATTAGTAAAATATGACCCCCCCATTGTGAAAAGCTGGCTACGGGCCTGTGTTCATGCTACTTTGCACGCTATAACCTGTTACATGGGGGTTATGTCACAGTCACGTCATAACCTCTCACATGTGGGTCATGTCACAATGCGCGTTATAACGTCACGCGTATAAGACATGTCATGTTGGGCGCAGCGATGGCCAAAGAGCCTAGGAACGATACGTAAATGAGCGGAGCTGGATAGGCTTTCTGACAGTAATCATCAATATAATTATTTAGTTTGCTTACATAAAAATGCAAGGTTGGTAATGTAGTAGTTTTTGTAATGTTAATATATTAGAAAGGATACCAATATACATTTGCATGTTACTGTTGCATTACCTATAATTTAACTTATACTTAAACTGACACTAGCTTCTATCATCAACCTTCCAAAAAACATTCTTAACTGCACTGATGACACATAAAATTGTGTTTTTGTCAAGTTTTACATATAACCATTTACCGCATGCCCTATGTTCGTCTGACGTCACTTCCCCGTGCTAGTCTTTCTAGAAAGCATTAGGCGAACTGCCACGAGCCGCGCCGCGGTGTGGTCATTTTAACGTCCGTCCGTTCATCTTTGACACAGCGCTAATGTAGCCGCATCGCATACGCCTTGTCGCGGAAGTGGAGCCACGAAGTGACCGAGGTGACGAACACGAACACACGGAGACATAAGCAATATCGATAATATTATCCTCATAGTCACTATTAAAAGGAAAGAAACTGGTTCGGAAGAAGTGACCGCCCATAAGATTACAATATGTATATATATATATATATATATATATACGTAATATTTGGAGTTAAATATACTAATTATTTACAATGATTCCTGAATTTAATGCAAATATAATTATTCCGTAAATACTGGGTGTAGAGCTTAACTAATTCATATTTGTATTATCACTAGCAAATATTTCCATCCTCCTGTTTGCAACTGAAACACACAGACGCGTAAATGTGTTTTTCGCAGAGCTGCACATCTTGTCTATGGTTCTAAATCCTCCGCGTGATGGACGGGTTATGTAGCTCGGAACAATTACAGACAACCCTCATAACATTGCGAACAACCGATTAAAGCGATATTTTAAGAATTTTAATATCTTTGTAATGTACGCAATTATTAAGTAATCCTGTTAATATGATTATTTCATGTAATCCTATGCCTTTATTTCATTAGAATTATTTCATTAGAATTATAACTCCGCGTACGCGGAGTTTCCTTTTTGGCCTTCACGATCCGTATAAGGCATGCTCATGAATATTTGGGACTGTCCGTCAGATTTCGATTAGTTTCGCCGAGTTAATAGATGCAAGAAAAACGTAATCAACATGTGTGTGTATTTGGATTAGCTACCACCATGAGAACGATTCGTGATCGATAACATTATCAAAATGAAACGTGGACCAGCTGGTGTTTATGTCACAGATTCAGCAAAGAAAAGAAGGAAATATATGGAATAAACGGATAATGAACATAGCGACAAATCATGACTGACGGGTTGATTTAAAAGAAGAAAACACCAGCTCTCCACGCAGGAATCCGTTCTATGACACTGCCATTGATGACGCATTGAATGATTGGCATTGGTTTTGTTGGAATATAAAAACATACGAAATCTTACCTATGGTACTATCATGTTCCATTTTCACTAGGTACAGCTGGCTATACATTTTAAAGTTTTGTTTTAATTAAACGTTTAGATAACAGAAACTTATTGAAGCTGAGAAACATTCAATAATGAAAAATTTTGTTTGCACCATAAATCCAGCTGCTATTTCCATAAGTAGTATAAATACATTATATATCACATGAAATAAAGTATAACATTAAACTATCGTAGGTAGTTATCTACTTACCTACCTACATAGGGTTTACTTTTAGTTTGAAAAATGTACATCTATAAAGAGCATAATAACATTATTGTCGACAAAATATTAAAATATATTGCATCAGTATAACAACAAGGGACATACCTTAGCTAGATTCGTGTTTTATTTTGTACTGCGAGTGCAATTTGTTCTGCCCATCACTTAGAGTAAAATATATTGAATTTGTTTCTGTCGAGCTCCTTTTTCGGTGACAACAAATAAAATGGCCATTGTATGAGGGAAATAAAGTTACAAAATGTTAAACGTGACGCATATTTAAAAATACTTTTAATTTATCATTAATGAATTTAACTAGATCTTAGGAAGACGCATAACACAATCAGAATGTTGTGGACCATTTATATGTTATGAATTTTCTAAATTATTGTAAAAGCAACTTTGTCGACACCTTTTTATACACCACTCCCAGTATAATTGACATAACACAAACTTGTTTCAAAACATTTTGAAGAATATGCTGTAGAACACAATCCAAACATGATGAACATAAGAAAGCATATGTTTGATTTTGTACTCCTATTTTGCAATATAACGACGTGATTTTGTGCATCCAAATGCACAAATCGGTTGATTGCACAAAACCATTTGAAACACGGAGTGATGTACAACTTCCCAGTAGATGTCGCACAAAATAGAATGGGACAGAACAAAGTCAAGCACCATCTTATGTCAGGTGACCCATTGTCCAATTAATGGCACTGCTGAGTAGAGCTCTTCAATTTCCTCTTTCCATCAGCTCGGCTATTTTTAAACTGTTGATGGTCAAAATGTTCTTGCAAATAAACAAAGCTGAATTTAGGAAACTGAGCCTAAATATGAGTTAACTAATTAAACACATGAGTTAACTAATTAATTCAGTTTATATATTATATTATGGGACTTATCACCAAGTGTACAGCTGGCTAAAGGGAAAACAAATACAAGAGAGCGTTGTTATGTTAATTCAATCAGACTAAAATCCGAATCCATTACATTAGCCAACTTTTAATTTGCTTCTACATAATTACCTGTAGATGCATTGGTCATATACAGTGCGCTCCAAATAACTCACATAAGTTGATTTTCGCCAAGTTAAGTCAATATTTTCCTTCGGTCCTGGGAGTAGGTCCCAATAAAAGGACCTTCTGATAATGTTCTAGTTATCAGAAGTTCAACTTATCACTATTATCATAGGTCTCAAATAATTAATGTTGTATACATATGGGCCATTCTCGCGAAAAGGTGTGCAGTAACGGTAAAGTAACTTGTCAAAAATAAATGTTTAAGTTGTATGTTTTTAGCGAGTACTATTAATATCAAATGTGCTATTCAAATAAAGCAGCACTGTTTGATCTGATATATTATTACATTCTTTATATATATTCATGTATACAAACATATGTATACTACAGTTCAAATCTGCTAGTGTCCAAAGTTCGTGCATCGCAAATTTCAGTGGCAACACGGTAGTGTGTACTTTTTAAGAAACCTAAAACTTTTGCATTGAATGATGACATGCCAGCCAGGTTTACTAACGATCGTGGCTGTAGCATTAGAAACTATCTGTGAATGTACGGATCTCACCTTTTTATGTTTCGGTTCAAATAAGTGGGGAGACGCGGACTGGAAAGGCAAGATCCGTAGACACACAGACCCAACCCGCACCGACTGCTGCCATCGCCGCCGCCGCCGCCGTCGCCCCCGCGCGAGCAGTCGGATTGATGGATCGGATGTTATAATTATACTTAATCGCAAAGTTACCAGATGGACGGCATTAAAAACAGGACAAATAAGCAATGCGTAAGCTACCTGCATTGTTAAAATTTGCTGTCAATATTCATTGCGTCTACGAATTGCTGACTTAAAAAGCTATTGCTTGCAACAACTCACCTCGAAGTCTGACTTGTTAACTGTGTGTTACGACACCAATCCCCGTCTGTTTCGCTGCACGTGCATGAATATTAATTATACTCGGGCTACATAATTAATCATCCACGTGGCAGCAAGCTCAAAATAATTCGCGTAAACACAATTATTTATCGGCTTTTTGTGCAGATAACACCCAAATTATGCGTAAACATGCAAGAGATAAGTAGTAAAAAAAGTACTTATGGGAATTGATCACGTTTTGAGACAGTACATATCGAATGTACATTAGCTTACAAAGAATAGCTTTAATGTCAGTTTAACATCCAATAAAACTCATAACTTGTAAGAACCCTTCAACCACGCTCAATTTTGCAAATATCACAACCGTTACAGTTTTCCGAGGGGTCGTAGTTGAATCCATGGACACACGCACTCAAGCACTCACGCACACACCCACCCACACACACAATGTCGAGCAAAATATGACACTTTCTACTCACTCTTCGCTTTGGAATAAATGTTAACTCAATAGTACATTGTCACCGTTGTAATACCTCTTGAGAGGTAACTGCTCGTAAGCCCATATGTGCAGAGGTAGTACCTCGTTGCTGAGAGATAAATACTAAATACGCATACTGAGTAGTACTTATCTCTCTGGTCGTTTCATCTGGTGTGCACATTGCCCAGATACGTTAAATGTCGCGTACAAAGGGTGGATTAGTGTGAGCAGCAGCAGCTCGGCGCTCAGAGTGTCGAACGGCCAATCGAGAGGATCGGGTAATTGGTTCACCTTGTCCTGTTTCGAAGCTTAATTAACATCTTCGCTTTGCTTGTGTCTTTCGGAAGAGCAACTCAGTTCCAAGAAAACTATCCACAATCCGTTGGCACGAAGGTATCGAGGACGGGCAGACGTAGAACGTTGTGTCTCGCATGGTGGACAGGCTAACACAGAACGTTGTGTAATGGAGGGGGTGTGGACAGGCAGGCGCAGGAAGATGCGTCACGGATGGTGCGTTGACAGGCTGGCACAGAACGTTCGTTGTGTCACGGTGGGCGTGTGGACAGGCTGGCACAGAACATTGTGTCACAGGGGGCGTGTGGACAGGCTAGCACATACCTTTGTGTCGTGTAGGTGTGTCGATATAGGAGGTTGTTCTTTGTGCTGGGGAAGAAATGCAATATGAAACATTCTGCGGTGCGAGCCTATCACAACAACACGCTTAATTCGTGTTTGCTTGGATATGTTTTTCCCAACGATAAGATTTGCCACCAATGTTCTCCTCGTGTCATGTTTCACAAGATAAGGTTACAATATTGGCAAGTGTTGAAATTCCTATAGTGGGAGACTGCGGTCGACACATAAATCACGGGCATACCGTTGGTCGTTCCATATGGCAAACGCAAACTGTCCTCATTGTATAACATAAATGGATAATTTTGTACATTATTTATGGTTTAACATTTATCGGGAGTTGTTCTCCTCCTTGTTCCCTGCTAAGGATCAGGTACAGTAAATCTGAACCACTCTTTTTGTCTTTTCCTTCCATAGTTTTCCTTCCATAGTTTTCATCCTCTTCTGATCTTCTGATACTCCTCCTCACGCAGTGCTCCCATCTTAGCTGTGATCTTTCCATTTCCCTGTGTCCTTTATGATCTTCGAGGCTATATTTGGCGGAGATAGATCGTAGAAATTGGTGGTGCAGAAAAGTTGATAAACAAGTGGAATTACAGATTGATATGTATTATTCTTGCCTTAATATAATTCATAAAGTTGCAGTAAACATATATTGAGCAGCAGTTGTGCTTAAAGTTAGTTAGATAAAGTATTTTAGAACACCATAGTATAGTTAGTGATAATAGGGTAAATTAGCCTTCGATAAGTTGTAAACAAGAGTTAACAAACCTGATTATGTGGTAGAATATATAGGAGATAAAGTAACAACCATCAAACTACTTACATAACATAATATCTGTGTAAGCCAGAACTTCCTAGATATTTTGATTAGGTAGCATTGTTGTTAAAATTAAGCAAGGGCGACAGTCGGGCGGCGTAACCTAAATAAATAAAGCGGCCTTACGTAACGTAATTGATTGTATTTAAATTAGGTCACTACCGGTAATGTTAGCGTTCGTGATAGGATAAATAGTCGGCTGTGTAATTGAAATCTGTAACATAAAGTGTGCTGTAGTACACAGGAAACAGTTTGAATAAAAACTAAGTTAGTTAAGTTATTAAATAAATTATGATAGGGATATGGCGCCTTGCAAGCGGCAAGTCAAGGCAAAGCGATACTTGGTGTGCGATCACTGCCACAGCTGGGTAGATTTTGCATTGTCCGGCTGTGGGAAGTCATGGACAGAAACCATGGAGGAAGGATTCACCTTTCAGTGCATTGGGTGATGGAAGGTGGAGTGTCTGCAGAAGGAGATAGTTAGGTTGACAGATATTGTGAAGGGAATGGAGATGGGAATTAGAAAGGAGACAGGTCGAATGGAGAGAGACGTCAGGGAGAGAGGTGAGAATACTGCAAGCCCGAAGAAGACTAGCAGTTGCACGAAAACTGAGGACAGGAGATTGAGAGGACAGAAGGTGATTGGAGGGGAAGAAATTGGAAAATCGAAGACAGAAAACGTGACAAGCGTGAAAGTGACAGGGGAGAAAATTACCGTAGAGAAGGAGGGAGGGAAGATGAGACGGGAGAGGAGAGAAGAAAATGAGATAGGAGGAAAGATGAAGGGACGAAAGGAAGTGAGAGCAAATGTGATAGAAGAGAAGTCGATACAACGGACGCTGACAGGAGGAAAGGTGACAAGAGAAAAAGCGACAAAAAAAAATGGATCGGAAGAGAATGTGACAGGAGAGAAGACGACAGGGGGAAAAGACAACAACAAGACAGATGCAAATCGAAGAAGGAGATACTCTAAGGCAGTGATTGAGGGTGCAATGAGGAAAGAGAGGGTGTTTACGGGCGACTCCATTATGAGAAAGACGGACAAGACACTGAACGAGGGGAAGGACGCCGTTGTTTGTCTACCGGGGGCTAGGATTGAACATGTGACTGACAGGGTGGAGAAGGTATTGGGACATGGCAAGGGAGGGTCTACACTGGCACATGTACGAAACGAGGAAGCTAAAGACGGCAAGAGTTTGAACAGATAATTCTGTCAGGAATTTCGCCAGTAATGGGAGGAGGGGGGGGGGCAACGTATATAAACTGCAAGAGTATGGCAATCAACGCACTAGTTGAGCAGACGTGTGAAGAAGAGGGGGTGGGATTCACAGATTTATGGGGACACTTTGTTGTGAGGGAAGATATGTACATGAGAGATGGCCTCCATCTTAGTGGAAAGGGGGCAGCAGTTTTCTCAGAGAAACTGCTGCGATCTGTTAACAGTGCGACAGGCTGCATCTATTTAAACTAGATTCGCAGGGGGACTCTCAGAAAAGCCTGAAACTGGAGGCATAGATAAAGACAGCACAAATAAATCAGCAAAGAACAGTCTAGAAAACTCTTCTGAAGCTGGATATAAATGTGTTTGTTTAAATGCAAGGAGTATAGTAAACAAAAGAAATGAACTAAACATTATGGTAGAAGATATTGACACTCACATAATAGGTATAACCGAATCCTGGACCACCACCGATATGACAGATGTCGAATTGGGACTGACAGGATATGTAATGTTTAGGAAAGATAGAATAGAAATAAAGGGAGGTGGAGTTATTTTATATATTAAATAATCTATCCAGGCTTATGAAATAAATTTAGAAAGAGAAGCAGATTACGAAGAAGGTGTTTGGTGTAACATAGTAGCAGGAAACTTAACGTTAACAGTTGGGTTAGTTTATCGAAGTCCAAACAAAAGCATAGAAGAGAATGAAAATGTAAAAAACGCTATAACGGAAGTTAGCAAACGGGACTGTATTATTATGGAGGATTTTAACCACGGGCATATACAATGGAAATCTCTACAGAGTATGGGGAGTGAGGACCACAAGTTTTTAGTTTTAGTTCAAGATACTTTCCTTTCTCAACATGTGCTAGAACCGACCAGGGGTGAGAATGTGTTAGACTTAGTTTTGTCCTCACAGAACGAATTAGTTGACAATATCAAGATATGTGAGCCACTGAGGAGTAGTGATCACAGCAAGATACATTTTACCATCAAAGTAAAATCAAAAAGGAATAGTAAAAAGCAGTATACGAGAAATTTCCACAAAGGAAGGTATAAGGACATGAGGAAATATAAAGCAAAGATAGACTGGAATAACACACTGAAAAATAAGACGGCAACAGAATGCTGGAATATATTAACGAGTGAAATTAAGTGCATAGTCGATAAATGTGTACCCTTCAAAAAACAAGGGAAACGGTCCAAAAAGAAACACTTATCGAAAGAAGCCGAGTGAAATTAAGTGCATAGTCGATAAATGTGTACCCTTCAAAAAACAAGGGAAACGGTCCAAAAAGAAACACTTATCGAAAGAAGCCAATAGAAAAATTAATTATAAACAAATGATGTGGAAGTCATACAGCTGTTCTGGAAATGATGAAGTCTACAACAGTTATAAAGAACCACTTAAACAAGCTACAGCTGAAACTAGAAATTCAAAGAGAAGCTATGAACAACAAT